>BTPG01000004.1:122508077-122694160 GCA_036245525.1 Semisulcospira habei | reverse complement strand
CGCATCTCATGGCAGGCGCCAGTGACTGTCTCCCGGCCCGAACCTCCCTGGAAAAAAGGAAAAAAAAAAACAAAAAAAAAAAACAAACCCACAGTGCTCAGACAGCCCTATGTCTCCTGGACGCACTGGTTTCTGCTCTTTGGTTATATTCCTACTTGGGCATGTGACTACCAGTTAACATGAACAACATGCATAAGAATACAAGTTAACATGAACGACAGTAACGTTTTACTGTTGAAAGGTAATTGCCTGCTGGCAACTTAAGACAATGATCAAAGCTGCACCTGGAGGCCGTCGCTATAGTACAGCTCCGGTGTGTCGCGGGGGCTCCGCTCCGACAAAGGTTCTGGGCCTGCCGCTTGCTTCAGGCTTATACTTGTCATGACATGCTTGAGTTTGTTGTGCAGGATGTGTTGTAGGCTCAACTTAGCCTGGCGGTCCTCCCAGACCAAGGGTGGCTTCCACACCTGTAGGGGCCGGGAGGTGCCCGGCGTAGGACGTATACGCTGGGAAGACAGGTACACACCTTGGTGGTTGGGGGAGTTGCCTCGGCAGGATGAACAGACAGTGCCGTTAGCCGCGACTCCTCTTCTTCGCACAAGGTAGGTCACACAGGTGGGGTGCTTACCTGGGGTTAACCGGGACCCTACTGGCTGCACTCTCTACCTTGCGGGGATGTATTGCAGGTCCGCGCGCTTGCTGACAGGTGGTTCCTCGCTGGTTGTACCGTTGTCTTGCGGAAGTTCACCTTACTAGGACAGGGTCCCTCAGGCCCACGCCCGCGTGCCTTCGGATTTTGGTATGTTGCAGGGGCCTTAGATGACCTGCACACAGCGCGGACGTTACAGTGACCGTCGGACTCATACAAGGTCTGTCTACCATGTGCCTCCGAACCTTGGTGTGACGCCTGCGCCACATGCCCTGGACGGCGCTGGGCTCACCTTGGAGCTTCTATCGGCGAGAGTGCCCGACGCCTGTGACTGGTTACAGACCTGCTGAGATACCGGCGGATATTCCCGGTACTCCGACTGCTCGAGTTCCGACGAGTGGACTGTGAGATCACCATGCCGGACGCGTCAGTATAGTGTGCAGGAGGAAGTGCGCTTGGAAAAAGCCTTCTGACAGACAACCGGCCTCCCTACAGAGTACACTGGTACCAACTTGGGGTTTCCGGCGCGAACGCCTGACACCGGTGACTGTTCCAGACCTGAGGAAGTACCAGCTGTTCCGGTTCTCCAGCCTCTCAAGTTCCGACGGCCCTAGCATCGGGGGATCGACACGTCGGACACGGCTTGGTAGTGTGCGGAGTCGGGAGCTCGAGGCGTTGATTCCCAGGAGGGAACACGCTTGGACCAAGCCTTATGCCAGGCAGAGAACCCTTCTCGCTACAGAGTTCGGTTCGGAGAGACGTGCTTCGTGCCGTCCATGGTCAACCGGTCCCCACTCGTCTCCTAGGAAGGCCTTGGATCCTCCTCGGCCGCTGCGAACCCGCCTCGACATAGAGTCCGGCTCGCGGAGACAATCTCACACGCACACCACGTCTCGACTTGTTCGGGATCTGCTCTTCGATCGAACTCGGGCCGGCTGCTAGGGGTTGCAGGGTACTGTTGGTGGCCAGCCAGCAGGGCGGAGGTGCCTGTCTCCGTTCCTTACCGCCCGAGTCCTTGACGATCTTGTGGAGGGATGGCTACGCGGACCGCTTCAGTTACTGCGCGGAGAGGGGTTCTCGACGCGGGCGTTACAGGAGGTTACGCACCTGGACATAGCCTGCGGTCAGGCGGAGACCCACCTCGATACAGTGCCCGGTTCGCAGAGTCACGCTGTCCCGCCAGTTCCCGACGGTAGAAACGAGCGACGGTAGATTCTGCTCGCCAGCCCACAGCGGCCACGATGTCCTTGACAGCGCAGTTCCGGTCGTATGCGATGCTCGTGGCCATGGCGCGTACTTCATCTGCGCGGATCTTCAGTCTCTGCGCTACCCGTCGGGAGAGATCCATGTATGCAGTTCGTATTACCCAGCGCAGCCAAGGAGGAGATCGTCTGGGCTGGGATATCAGTCTTGCCCTGTCGTATGGGCAGGAAGAGGCGGCACGACTGGGAATCCACTTCCCTCAGGATCGGATCTCCGCTCTTGCTCTCCTGCGCGCGAGGAGGGACCACTCTGCACCTTGGATGCCCGTCCATCTACGAATTTCCCTCGTTGGAGTCAACCTTCCGGCACTCTAGGTCTACACTCCGCTTCTCTCCGCTGCGGGCGTGCTTAGGAGTTGCCGTTCTTCACGTCGCTCCAGGGATTCTCTCCTGCCTCGCTCGTCGATCCCTTTCGCGCCCGGCTGCCGTTCGTCCCTTTCCTCTCCCCCGCACTCAGCCCTTCCCCTTCTTCGTGCTCCGGCCTGGCTGCGGTCGCTCCTCTTCTGGACATCCGACCCCCTCCGGTGGTTCTCGGGGAGGACGCTGTCGTTACTTCGCCTTGCTCGGACCTGTTTACCTCCTCCTGCGGTTACAGTACTCGGTTCGACCCAGTTGTGCACTAATACTCCTTGGAGATCTGACGACTCACTAGCTGGTGGCCTTACGCGTGAGTTCCATTGACTTAGTGGAAGTACTCTGACTTCGCACGGGTGGTAATCGGGTCTGCGAGCGCGTCGGCTTCTGTCTCCCCTGGTGCCCTCTCGGATGCAGCTCGGAGCTGGCAGCGGCTTCCGGACTTCGTGCCAGGCGCTTCGACTACCCTGCGCTTCTTCTCTCGGTTCACGGATCTTCTTCACCCCCATGGAGTTGCCGGCTGTTGGCCTCCCTCGGTCGGAACGGTGCTCGGGAGGTCACAGGAGTTGCCTCCCCGTCCAGCGGTGGATCCGCTCTTGCCTCTCCTTGGGACTAGACGACCCCTCTCGTACGTACCTCCCTTCGTGTCATGAGCTGGTAGAGCTCCTTACCCTATCCTTCGTTCTCCAGGTCGACGACTCCTGGCGCCGAGCGGGGCGGTGTGATGCTGACGGAACCTCTGTGCTGACGACTCGACCAAGGCAGTTTCTTGGGGGGTTCCTGGACTTCGCTACGGGGAGCAGAACGGTGGAGGCTTCTAGAACCTTCGCTTCGCTTCGCTTACGCTGTAGGACCATGGCACGGCTCCGTCTCCCTGGTGTCTAACCAACTCGACTTCCCCTTGGGCACCCAGGAGGGCACCGGGCTTCGAACACGTGGTACTGCTGCGGCTGTGCTGGCGGTTGGACGGCCCAGCCACTACTCGGAAGTCGGATCTCCTCTCCTTTGGTCGTCTCTAAGCCCGGCTGCTTCTGCTACGCCTCCTACTACCGTGGTTCTTCTCCAACTCCAGCCTGGCCTTCGGACCTCGCGGTCAAGAGCGCGAACGGCTTGGAGCTGACGCAGACTAGTAGGTCACCTTCTCGTGGGACGGCTGCGCCAACCTGTTTCCCCGATGGATCCAGTTGCTACACGCAGTTTGCACCAGGATGCCTTCGGAGGACCGGCGCACTGGCGAGATGGCTTCGCGGACCTGTTCGACACTAGGTGGGCTCACTGGCGTGCCCCGTCCTTGAGGATTCGCCCTGCCTTTGTGGATTCGCCCGCCTGGACGAGACATCGACGCTCTGGCCTAGCCTGGGACGGTTGCTCCGCTCTTCCTGTTCGTCACCCCGTTACTGGGTTCCGGTCCTGTACCTCTTACACCTCTCCTCGCCGCGGACCCCCGCTACTGCTTCCCGCTTCTGCAAGGTGCTCCTGCAGCCGCGACGCTCGCTGTTTCGCTTTGATGGGGCCCCTACTTCTTCGCCTTCGTAGGTGGCGGCAGGCCTCAACGTTGGACACAGCAAGGTAGTGTGCGGAGTCGGGAGTTCGAGGCGCGGGTTCCCAGGAGGGACCGCGCTTGGACCAAGCCTTATGCCAGGCAGAGAACCCATCTCGCTACAGAGCTCGGTTCGGAGAGGCGTGCTTCGCGCCTCCATGGTCAACCGGTCCCCACTCGTCTCCTAGGAAGGCCTTGGATCCTCCTCGGCCGCTGCGAACCCGCCTCGCCACAGAGTCCGGCTCGCGGAGACATTCTCACACGCACACCACGTCACAACACGGTTCGGGATCCTCTCTTCGCTCGAAGTCGGACCGCCACCCTCGCGCTCCCTCGCGAGCGTAACAAGGATCGAGCTTCTCCTCGTCACTAGGAATAACAGCCCTGAAGCTACAAGTCAGATGATCTTCCTGACGACGCTCAGTCATGCGATCCGATTCCAGGATCCCTCCCGCAGCGAGCTTAGAGGCTAATTAAGTCCTATCAGCTCCGTACAGGGCCACGAACGTCACAGTCGTCAGGAACTGTGCTGTCTTCCACTTCGTGGCTACTGTAGGGCTCGCGGGCATGTTCTCTCGCTCACAGTTTCCCAGTCCAGCGGGGCTACTCGCTCTGGTGGGGGAACTGCTCCGGGGCTCCTCTTCCTCCTGGCGCTTCAGCGCCGTAGGTTACACCTCCCCAGGGTCGTCGGGAATTTGCGTTTGGGAGGACGGCCCTTGGGGCCCCAAGGTGTGCTAGTGCGCGGCACCCTCCTCCTATTCGTGATTCTCCCATAAGGTCATGTCATCGGTAATGTTTTTGATGAAATAAATGCATTTTTCTTTAAAAGGTATTTTTTCGAAAAATACTTACCGATGACATGACCTTATGGGAGTGTCTACTACTTACTCAATTCTAGCCTAAGTACTCGTTGTGTTAACACACAACCCGGGAGGCACTCGGGGAACCCCGAGGGGGCCAAGAGTTGTCTCCCGATACTCCCCATCCGGAACAGAGTACCCATAATTCCTCAGTCAGGATACTTAGCTTACCAGCGGCAAGCGGGGCCGGTGGGAGGGTCGTCCGAGTCATGTCATCGGTAAGTATTTTTCGAAAAAATACCTTTTAAAGAAAAATGCATTTTTCGAAAAATACTTACCGATGACATGACTGTCTGGAAATAGTCTACTTGCTTACCAATTTTAGCCTAAGACCCAAAGGGTCCCCCCAGGAGGCTCTCGGGGATCCCTAACAGGGACGAGAGTAGCCTCCCCTGCCCATCCAGTCACGTGCCCGGTGGTGTCTCCTTTAGCCAGTTGTCTACGGAGTTACCAGCGGCAAGCGGGGAGGAGGGAGGGACCTCCGAGTCATGTCATCGGTAAGTATTTTTCGAAAAAATACATTTTAGAGAAAAATTAATTTGTTTCCTCAAAACACATTACTGATGACATGACTGTCTGGAAGAATGCCAAAAAGGAGGAGGGTGCCGCAGAATCCCTTTCTGAAACCTCATTAGGGACGAGGACGGCCCGTCACTCCTGATCACACACTCCCGACAATTTTAGCGAAGTGCATACCTAAGCCTGGAGGGAGTGCTGTGCCGCAGAGATGTCGCCCACCAGAGAGAGGTTGTCGCGCTGGACCGTCAAGTCGCGGAGGTAGAAGCGGGCAAAGGTGGTTTCGGCCCGCCATCCCACTGCAGCCACAATGTCCTTAACCGCGCAGTTGCGGTCAAAGGCGAGACTTGCGGCCATAGCGCGAACTTCATGGGCGCGTATCCTGAGGGCCTCGGCTCCCTGTGGGGAGAGGTCGCAATAGGCGGACCGTATTACCCAGCGGAGCCAGGAGGAGATCGTTTGGGCAGAGATGTCAGTTCTGCCGGCGGTCAGAGGCAAAAAGAGACGAGTCCGTCCCCTCCGTACGGACTTGGAGCGACGCAGGTAGATACGGAGTGCACGCACCGGATCTTGCTGCCGAGTCTCCCGAGGAAGGTCGGGCCCCTTAAGCGGGCGAATAGCGATGACCTGAGGCGCCGTCAAGGGAGATCTAGTCTTAGCGAGAAAGGACGGATCCGGGAGAAGCTGAACGGAGCCATCCACCCGGAACTGCAGGCAGGAAGGGCGAGACGAGAGCGCGTGGAGCTCGCTGACGCGGGCTGCCGTGGCGAGGGCCACCAGGAAGCAGGTCTTCCGAGTCACGTCCGCGAAGCTGGCCAGATGGAGCGATTCAAAACGGTCCGAATTCAGCCAGGTGAGGACCCAGAGTAGGTCCCAGCGTGGAACGAGGGAGCGGGAAACCGGACGCTGCAAGCCGAAATGCGCCATAAGGTCGGCCAGGTCCTTGCAGGCACCAGGGTTGGGACGGCCGAGGTGACGGTAGGTGTCGGCAATCATGGAGAGATAGCCACGGATCGTGATGGGAGCCCAACCTTGGTCATGGAAGAGCCAAAGGAAGAAGTCTGCGAGCTGAGGGGTCGTCAGATCAATGGGGGAGAGACGACGGTCAGAGCACCAGGCACGAAGCACTCGCCACTTTCCTTCATAGACCCGTCTGGTGGAAGGTCTGCGGGCTGAAGCGATAGTGTCCACTGCCGCACTCGAGAAGCCTCTAGCGGAGAGGGCGTGCCGCACAATCGCCAGGCGTGTAGGAGAAGTCGCTCGGGGCAGGGGTGGAAGAGCGGCTGGCGGGGCTGCTTGAGCATCGTGCGAGGGGTGGGAAGTGGGAAGTGGAAGGGGCGGATCTGTGGCGAGACTGAGCAGGTCGGTGGTCCAAGATCTGTCCCAGGAGAACGGGGCCACCAGGAGAAGGACTGCGTTGCACCCCCAGAGCTTGAGCAGGACTTTGGGGACCAGGACCGTCGGAGGGTAGGCGTAGGCAACTAGTCCGTCCCAAGAGATCGAGAGCGCATCGACCGCGCAGGCCAGCGGGTCGGGAATCGGGGAGACGAAGAGGGGAAGCTGGTGGTTCCACCTGGTGACGAAGAGGTCTCCCAACGCTCGCAGATCAGGCGAAAGATGTCCCGGCGCAGGGTCCATTCTGTGTGAAGAAGCTGGCCCCGCCGAGAGAGGGAGTCTGCCAAAACGTTCAGGTGACCTGGAATGTGACGGGCTCGTAGGGAGATGCCGCGGTCCTCGCACCAGCGAAGGAGTCGGTAGAGAAGGATGCAGAAGTCGGGCGAGCGGGTCCCTCCCTGCTTCTGTATGTAAGCGACGACCGTGGAGTTGTCGGAGAGGACAAGGAGGTCCTGCGTCTGAAGATCGGGTTCCCAAGTGCGGAGGGCCTGCCAAACCGCATTCAGCTCCAGCCAGTTGATGTGCCGCGAAGCCAGGTCCTCGATCCAGCGGCCGGCCGCATAGCGAAAACTCGGGAGAAGGTGAGCGCCCCACCCGGCGAGACTGGCATCGACGCAGAGAGAGAGACGGGGCAGTGGTGAGGTCAGGGGAATCCCGGAGCCGAGCCAAGAAACGTCCGTCCAGCGAAGCAGATGGGGCCGCAGCATAGGAGGTATCGGCACCAGGGTGGAGAGATCGCCGGAGGACGGTCTCCAGTGGAGGAGAAGATGCAATTGAAGAGGACGAGAGTACAGACGACCGAGGGGAAGGAGATCTGCCGCAGCACTCATCAGGCCGAGGAGCTGGAGCCACACCCTGGCAGGGACAGCCGCTTCCTGAGCTACCAGACGGGCGAGATCGGCGAGTTTCTGGATCCGCGGCTCGGGAAGACGCACTAGGTTGCGGTCGGTCACAAACTCCATCCCCAGGTGCACGAAGTGGCGAGAGGGAGTGAGGTCGGACTTGCCGGCGTTGACCAGGAAGCCGAGGCGAGATAACAGGAGTAGAAGCGCATCCCTGTCCAGGAGAAGAGAGGCCACCGACTGGTTCCGCAGAAGAAGGTCGTCCAAGTAGTTGGAGATCGGGCTGGAAGAAGAACGACAGGCTCTGGCTACCACGGCGTTCATGATCCGCGTAAACACCCACGGACTGAGGTTGAGACCGAAGGGGAGGGCCCGAAACTGGAAAACAGTCCCGTCGATGGCAAAGCGGAGGTACCGGCGGGAGGCAGGATGGATTGGGACGTGCAGGTAGGCATCGGACAGGTCCAGGCTGACAGCGAAGTCCAAGGGCTGGACGGCCGCACGAAGGGACCTGGCTGTCTCCATCCGGAAGGACGGGGCGGCGATGAACCGATTCAGGGCGGAGAGATCGATGATCGGCCTCCACTTGCCTCCAGGCTTGGGGACTACGAATAGTCGGCTGTAGAAGGCGGGGGAGTCGTGGCAGGCGACGACCTCCGTAGCGGCTTTCTGGAGAAGAGCAGCGACTTCTCCGCGAAGGGCATCGGCCTTGGGCGGGTCTGACGGAATCTCGGTCCACAGGGGGGAGCGCCGAAGCGGGGGCGGGGAACGAAAGGAGATGAGAAGACCGACTGAGACAATGGAGAGGATCCACGGGTCGTCCGGAAACAGGGAGCGCCAGACGTCTCCGTGCAGAGCGAGCCTCCCGCCGACAGGCGACCCCGAAGCGGTCGGCGGGGGCGGAGGCGAGCAGAAGTCAGGGGGCCCTCCCACGCCCAGGGCGGCGGGCGGGCTTGGGCCAGGCCGGAACGGCAGGACGGGCAGGACGGGCGCGGCCAGGACCGGGCGCACGGGAAGAGGAGAGAGGACGGGAGGCCGAGGCAGAGGCAGGGGCCGTCGTGGAGGGTCTGACGAACCGCAGGGCGCGACCCGAGGCCTTGTGGGTTGGCGGAAAGCGAGACGAGGGGGCGCTGGGCCAACGGTCCTTGTTAGCTTCCTTCAGGGACTGCCAGGAAGGGCCGAAGAGGAGTGGAGCGCCGACCGGGGCCCGGCGTAGCTGGGACTTCACATCACGGGGAAGACCCGGGCAGGACTGGAGCACCACATCACGCCGCATCAAGTCACAGTTGGCGGCCGCTGCCATGGCGTTGACGGACGAATGGTAGGCCGCTCGGTTGGCTGCAACTGCCAAGATGTGAAGATCCGACAGCAGGGGTGGAGCGGAGGGAAGCCAGGCTGCCTCGATACGGCTAATGAAGGCTTGTGTGAGGAGCTCCAAAAAACCCGAACAAGCGAGGGCGTTACGGACGAGTGAGGCGGTACGTTCCAGGCCGCGAGGCAGGACACGGTTGAGCTGGGAAGAGCCGCCGGCGAGCACCAGCGCAGGCGGATCCACCGGAGGCAGCGAGCACGAGAAGGATTGCGAGTGGCCGGCGTACCAGGACTGCCGAAAGGCGATGTCAGAGAAGAAGTCCGAGTCGGAAGCGGAATCTCACTGGAGGTGCGCAGACAGGGCGTCCGCTAGGTCGCGGAAGGCAGGCGGCTGGGGAAGCGACTTGAATTTCTTAACCTGCTGAGCAGCGTCCACAAAGGCGGCCACTTTCCTCTTCAGCGGTGGGGAAGGTGGGCAGGAATCCGCGGGAAGGCACGCCGCGATGAGACGGGCGTCGTCGTCCAAGGCTCGGAGAGTCTCGCCACGAGGAGTGGACAGGGTAGCTGGAGACGCTGTATCCTCCGCCTGAGAGGGCGAACGGCTGCCGGACCCAAGCAAGGCCGACACGGAGTCCTCCGGCAGCAGGCTTAAGGTCTCTCCATCGATGGCAGGCGATGGCGGCGGGGAAGACCGAAGCACAGTAGGTAAACCGACGCGCGCAGGCGGTGGAGGAGGAGCCGAGGGGCTACGCTGACGCCGGCGCGGGGAAGTAAGAGGCGAAGGGCGTCGGGAACGATAGCGTCGATCCCGATGAGAACTACTGCGCCGAGAACGAGGCGGAGTCCTGTCGTCTCTACGACTCCTACGAGAGGAGTGTGGTGAGGGGCGCCGAGAGGAACAGCGCTGCGGAGAACGGCTGCGCCGACGGGAGGCATAAGAGGAAGTCGAGCGAGAGGACGACGAATGCCGGGGGCTACGTCTCCTATCCACGCGACGAGGGCTAAGCCGACGGTCGACCTCATGGCGCCTGGAAGAACGGGGACGGTCTCTTCTGTCCCAAGGAGGAGGAAAAGCTGACAACCGTCGCGGTGCCCGGGGCTCAAGGAGGGGGGCACGTTGCGGACTAGCAGCTGGGGCCGAAAGGCCACGGTGAAGGGTAGAAGGCGACGACGGTCGCGGTGCCCGGGGCTCATGGAGGGGGGCACGTAGCCGGCTAGGCGACTCGCCGGAGGAGTCAGCGGGCTTAGGAGGGGGGGGCCATAAGGCCAACACGTCTAGTAACAGGCGACAAGGGTCGCGGTGCCCGGGGCTCAAGGAGGGGGGCACAACTAGACGGAGAGGCCGAAAGGCCGACGCGTGTATCGACGAGCGACAAAAGTCGCGGTGCCCGGGGCTCAAGGAGGGGGGCACGGAGCCGGCTTGGCGACTCGCCGGAGGAGTCAGCAGGCTTAGGGGGGGCCACAAGGCCCACGCGTCTACTAACAGGCGACAACAGTCGCGGTGCCCGGGGCTCAAGGAGGGGGGCACCATGCCGGCTTGGCGACTCGCCGGAGGAGTCAGCGGGCAAGGGCGGTGCGGACACCGTAGCAGGAATAGTCTTACCAGGCAGACGAGGCGTGCGTTTCTCCACTTCCGAGGAGGGGAGCTTGACTGGGTCCCGGCGTGCTGTGACAGGTCGCTCGCGCCGGTAGAACCTCCAAAGCTCCGACCAACGAACCTCCGGCCACGAAGAGCAGACAGCGCAGGCGAGGTCTGAGGAGCAGCCAGAACACGGAAGACAGACTTCATGCAGGTCACTAGGCCACTGAAAGTCGCCGCATCGGGGACAGGTGCGCACTTGATGACTGCAACACAAACCCAAAGATGAAAGGCGACCGGCGGCGGGAACTAACCCGCCTACATAACTTCCGAACCAGGTAAACGAGTGAAGCTCACGACGAAACACGAGAGAGAACCCAAAAGTTCGAGACGAGACCGACGTCCGGCCCAGCCGGGCGAGACGTAGGCGGCGACCGAGACGTTACCTTTCCATGGCGGAGCGCCGAAGCACAAACCACCGTGAGCGATGGAAGCCGAGAAGCAGAAGAAGGCCCCAGGCCCAGCTAACAGCACGAGGCACAGACGAGGGCTAGCAGAGGAGGCGACGCCAGAAGCAGAGACGAGAGGCTAGGCGAAGACAGGCCGGTAAGGACGGTCGAACCGTACACAGTCTACGAAGGGTCAGAGGCTCAGGTAAACGCGTGCGTACGCTAACAGCGAAGTAGACAACTGGCTAAAGGAGACACCACCGGGCACGTGACCGGATGGGCAGGGGAGGCTACTCTCGTCCCTGTTAGGGATCCCCGAGAGCCTCCTGGGGCGACCCTTTGGGTCTTAGGCTAAAATTGCTAAGCAAGTAGACTATTTCCAGACAGTCATGTCATCGGTAATGTGTTTTGAGGAAACAAAGAGACTGGTGGCACTTAATTAATACGGCTGATGTGCATGCAGTTACAGAGTGAACAGGTAGGTCTTGAAAGCTCTCAGGAAAGGGTCAAAGCTGAAAGCGGTCTGGAGAGACACAGGAAAGGCTACATCCACCTAAATGATGGTCTTGAACCCCATCCTTCTCTATCTTTTCTAAAATCTTTGATCATTCAACGACCTAAAGCCACATCTGTCTAAGGGACAAAGATACAAATTAATCGCAGCAAAAGGCATAGATCCTCATGAACCCCGCAACTGCAGGGGCTCATGAGGATCCATACCTTTTGCGGTTCCATTTTTCTTAGCAGTGAAGGGTTAATGACAAGTGACCTCTCAAAAGGGTGACCACTTAAAACAGGTTCTGTTGTATATATACCAGGTGTGTCGCCCTTGTTTTGTGACGGTGGTTTGGACTCCTTTGCTTTGCTGCTTTTGTGTCTGGGTTTTTGTGCGTCCTGTGAGGCAGCCGTTTTCTTCGACTTGCTTCTCAGAAACTCAACCAGCTTCGGATCTGTGAAGAGGAAAGAAATAATCAAACACATGTAACCCGAAATTAATGCGAATACATAGCTGCCAACTTTGGAGAAATAAAAATCCTGACTGGCCGGGGTCCAGGGGCCGCCTAGGCCCCGGCAGGGTGCAGGGGCAGCGCCCCGCTGGGGGGTGCAGGGGGGCTATGCCCCCCGCTCGTAAACGAAAATCAGCATTTTGATGGCAGTTTGGAGGCCTCTCCTTGAAGCAAAATTCAAAATAATAACCAGTTTGTATCCTTTAGTTTGAAGTTATTTACATTCACATCAGCACAAAAAAAATCATGGCTGAACAAAATAAATCAATGGAAACGAAAAATCAGCATTTTGAAGGCAGTTTGGAGGCCTCTCCTTGAAGCAAAAATCAAAATAATGACCAGTTTGTATCCTACAGTTTGAAGTTTATTTACATTCACATCAGCACAAAAAAGCATAGCTGAACAAATTAAATCAAGGACAATGGAAACGAAAATCAGCATTTTGAAGGCAGTTTGGAGGCCTCTCTTTGAAACAAAATTCAAAGTTTATCTACTCTTTTGATGGTGGGCAAGGGTTTGCAGCAGCCTTCAGGGACTGAGATGTTGCTGATTTTGCCTTCAACAGCAAGTCCTCTCTCTCTCTCGTCTCTTTCGGTTTGTGTTCCACACTTTCATAATTATTTCACAAGATGCTCTTACTTTTTCATGCATTCCTTCGTTTATTCAATTCATCATTCAGTCTGACCGCCAGACAGTCTTTATTTTTTCTTCATTATACTTCGCTACTTATACTTGGTGTTTCTTACGTTTTTCGTGCAGACTGATGTCTTTTTGGCCGCCGTGACCGATGTTTATGTCCGCCCGGCACATTTTACAAAAGGCAAAGTGTTCCCCCTTTCTCGATTCGTCGATGTAAGGAAAGGAACGCTTGTAGTCTGGATGGAACTTCACCAAACACTTCTGCTTCTTAGGAGGCATGATTTTGGTGAAAATCGAAAATACTCTGTGACCAGTTGCGAAGATCGTTGAGCATGTGCTCGAGGGCAAATTCGAAGGAACCGGAACAAACAGAATGAACGGAATTTGCCGCGCATGCGTAATCAAGACTGGCTGTGGGTCCCCGAAAGCTTAGCGGTACAGTATAGCGGTAGGCTCTCAACTACAGGCGCTTGACCCCGCGCGGTACGCCAAAATGCCTCGAATTTTAAAACAAAGCTTGAAAATATGAAAATCGGGAGAAATGTACAAAAAACCGGAGAATCGGGAATTGAAAAAAAATCGGGAAATTCCCGATAAAATCGGGAGGGTTGGCAGCTATGCGAATAAGGTCTGAGAAAAAGGCACGAGGCAAACATATTTTGTGAATGTGCCTCGAAGGACACAGGACAGGTCAAGCATGCATGACAGTTCATGGGTAGTGCCAGATTAGTTTGGTGCCTGAAAAGCCAATGCTAATCAAGTACCACCTTTAAACTATCATGGCTGACCCCAACCCATCTCTTGCTATGCAGTCTTAAGCATGAAGATGCGATATGTTAAGGACCTGTATTATTGGCTGTATCTGATATACTACACCCCTTTCGCAAGAGGCAAAGATCCTCATGAGCCCCCGCAACTATGAGGATCTATGCCTCTTGCTGACACCAGTCTGTATCCACATTCCAAGCATGGCTGGGGCTCATTGGAACTGAGTTTACAAAGATTTCAGAAACACAGTCTACGGACAATGGCAGTAATGAGTAAAGGGACAAACCTAGCATATGCAGAAGTTTCTGCTGTTCCTCCAATATCTCTTGTTCTGACATGTCGGCCAGCTTGCCAAGATTCTCCTGGTGTATGCTGCGAGCCTCCTCCATTGCCTGTGACGCACTCAGGCCCATACCACAAACTACATGAGGCATGCTGTCTGGAACCCGTAATAAAAATAAAACAAGTAATAAAACAAAAGAAAACAAAAAACAAAGCCTAATAACAAAGCAAGCCTAATAACAAAGCAAAATAAAATGTACTCATGCATGTACATTCAAACATGCACAATCATACACACACACAGGTGGGCAGAATTGAATGGAAGGTCCTGAGTAGGAAATGGAGGTCCATGTAAGATGCAGAATGATACACAGAACACAGGAAATATGATACTTATCATGGATGACATGCATTACCAAACCTTAAACTTTCAGTGTTGGTAGCGGTTTTAGTCACGATGATTCCTGCCAGAATCATCACGACTAAAACCACTACCAACACCCAAAGGGTTAAACTTGCTCGTTCACCTCTGGTATCTGATGAGATGGTCTTACTGTTAAAACATATATCTAAATCAGCATACTGAAAGGAAACTGGAAAATGTGAGCCACTTGCTTCTGGTTGATGCCTTAAGTCTCTTGTATTTATAGGAGACTTTTTAGGATGGATCATGGTGTGATGAATTTAATAGCATGCCCATGACAAACATAGGCATGCAGATAGAAAAATCTGACAACTAAAGTAACCAGATAAAAATTACGTCATGTCTAGTTACGCTAACCTTGCTGCTGAATGTCCTTTTGGCGCGAAGCGCCATATGTGCATGCGTGCATGTATATGTATGTAAACACAAGAATCTCAGATATGTGTTTATGTACAAGCTTGAAACTTGGGGAAGTGCCTTGTTCAAGGTGTGCCACAGAGAGCCTCTGAGCATATTAAGAGTGGGTGTCTCACTGAACAGTTAAAAAGACTGTTTATAGAAAGTCAGTTGTGCCACATCAGAGTCCGTAATTTTTGTCATATTCACTTGAAATGTTGGATATCGCTAGATTGAAGAAAGACACTGGATGAATTCGTTAGTCAGCTTTGTATCTTTTGAACTTTTTCAGAAACAAAATTAAATCTACAAAGAAAAAAATTAAAAAAGTAAAAAATGTCGACTTATGAAGAAACCAGACAGTGACGGTGACGTAAAAGCAGAAACTCTGTCACCATGCAGACATTGACACAATACTTCTCTTTCTCTCTCTCTCACACACACACACATGCAAGCATACACACATCAACATGCTGCCAGGAGAGCATGCGTGTGTACAGTAGAATATCATTAAAGTAAAGTCAACCTCACTTCTCACATATTATAGCAAGACTAAAAACTGTACCGTGAAATTCTAGTTTTGTCACCATTTTTCTCTCAATTCTAAAAGGCAAAGTAAAACTATTATCATTTAAAATATAAAATTATGTAAAAACGTATTTTTCTTTAAAATAAGTTTTTTTGAAAAATACTTACCGATGGTATTACAACTAGGAAATGTTTCTTAGCTAGTCTAATTTTAGCCCAAAAATTGTTGTGTACGATAATGGCCATGATGGCAGGAGAGGGGCGCCATAGGTTAGGCGAAAACCCGGTAGCCTCCCTTCCGGTTCAACCACGCATGTGCTCAGTGCTCAAACCACCAGTCAGTTTCTTAGCGGCGCAGCGGCGAGCGGGGCAGGTGGGAGGGACCTTCGAGTAATACCATCGGTAAGTATTTTTCAAAAAAACTTATTTTAAAGAAAAATACGTTTGTTTTCTCAAAACACATTACCGATGGTATTACAACTAGGAAGAATCCCGAAAAGGAGGTGGGTGCCGCTAACCGCCCCTACCCCTGCCATCGAAGCTACTAGAAAGTCCACCCCAAGCAACCTCCCTCTAATTTTAGTGAAGATACTTACGGCGCCTAGGGCGCCGGGAGGGAGTGTTGCGCCGCCACGATGTCTCCCACCAGCGCTAGGTTCTGCCGCTGGCCGGAGAGGTCCCTCAGGTAGAAGCGAGCGAAGGTGTTCTCTGTTCGCCAGCCCACAGCCGCCACGATGTCCTTGACCGCACAGTTGCGTTCGAATGCGAGGCTCGTGGCCATGGCTCTGATCTCGTGCGCCCTGATCCTCATGCGTTTTGCTGCATCAGGGGCGAGTTCCTGGTAGGCGGATCTTATCACCCACCGAAGCCAGGAGGATATAGTCTGGGCTGAGATGTCCTGTCTACCTGGGGACAGAGGAAGAAAAAGGCGGGTGCGTCCCCTGCGGAGGGGCTTGGTCCGGCGCAGGTACACACATAACGCTCGAACTGGGTCCTGCTGTCTGGACTCTTGATTGGAGCGTGGTTCTCTGAGTGGTAGTATGGTGACCAATTGTGGTGCCAAGAGTGGCGATCTGGTCTTGGCTAGGAAGGTCGGGTCGGGAAGCAGCTGCACCAAACCGTCCGTCCGGAACTGTAAACAGGTGGGGCGAGTAGAGAGGGCGTGCAGCTCACTGACTCTGGAGGCTGAGGCGAGGGCTAGCAAGAAGCAGGTCTTTCTCGTCACGTCCGGTAGTCTCGCCAGCTGTAAAGGCTCAAAGCGGGCCGAGTTGAGCCAAGTAAGGACCCAAGGTAGGTCCCAACGTGGTAACAGTGTACGTAGAGCGGGACGATGCAGACCGAAATGGCCCATCAGATCGGCGAGGTCCTTGCAGGCGCCCGGGTCGGGACGTCCCAGATGCCTGTAAGTATCAGCGATCATGGCCAGGTAACCTCGAATGGTGATTGGAGCTAAACGCTGGTCGTGAAAAAGCCAGAGGAAGAAATCCGCCAGCTGAGGGACTGTCAACTCGGTGGGGGAGAGGCGTCTATCGTCACACCAGGTGCTGAGAACTCTCCACTTGCCCTCGTAAACTCGTCTGGTCGAGGCTCTGCGGGCTGTAGCGATCGCGTCCACTGCCGCACCTGAGAAGCCTCTAGCGGTGAGGGCTTGCCGGACAACCTCCAGGCGTGGAGGAGGAGACGTTCTGGACAAGGATGGTACAGAGTCTGCCGAGGTTGCTTGAGCATCGTTCGTGGAGTGGGTAGCTGTAGTGGGGGGGCCGTTGCCAGATTCAGGAGGTCGGTCGTCCATGACCTGGTCCAACAAAACGGGGCCACCAGAAACAGGATAGTGTTGCTGCCTCTCAGCTTGAGAAGAACCCTGGGGATGAGGACCGTGGGTGGGTAGGCATAGGCGACCAGGCCATCCCAGGAGATGGAGAGGGCGTCCACTGCCCAGGCCAAGGGGTCTGGAATCGGCGAGACGAACAGAGGGAGCTGGCGATTCCATCTCGTGGCAAAAAGGTCGATCATGGGTGACTCCCAGGTAGCGCCGATCATCCGAAAGATGTCTGGACGCAGAGACCACTCGGTGTGTAGTAGTTGACCGCGACGGGAGAGGGAGTCGGCCAGCACATTCAAGTGGCCCGGGATATGACGAGCACGGAGAGAAATGTCCCGATCCTCGCACCACCGGAGCACTTGGTAAAGGAGGATGCAGAGAGATGGGGAGCGGGTCCCGCCCTGCTTCTGGATGTAGGCGACGACCGTAGAGTTGTCCGACAACACCAGTAGCTCCCGGTGAAGCAGGCGGGATTCCCACACACGAAGGGCTTGCCAGACGGCTTCCAATTCCAACCAGTTGATGTGTCGGTCCCGGAGATCCAGGTCCCACCGGCCGGAGGCCGTCTCGAAGGAGGGTAGAAGGTGTGCTCCCCAACCGGAGAGGCTCGCGTCTACGCAGATGGAGAGAGAGGGCGGTGGCGAGAACAGCGGCACTCCTGTTGCGAGCCAGAGGGGGTCCGCCCAGCGTAGAAGGTGAGGACGGAGCAACGAAGGAATCGGAACCGGAGACTCTAGGTCGGAGGTCGACGGACGCCAGTGTAGCAGAAGGTGCAACTGTAGCGGCCGGGAGTAGAGACGCCCTAACGGAATAAGGTCTGCTGCAGCGCTCATCAGTCCCAGCAACTGAAGCCACTGCCTGGCGGGGATCGAAGACTTCTGGGATACCTGCCGAGCTAGATCCTCCAGCTTCTGAATGCGGGGTTCGGGCAGCCGGACGACGTTGCGGTCGGTGTAGAACTCCATGCCTAGGTGAACGAAATGGCGCGACGGAACGAGGTCGGACTTGCCGAAGTTGACTATGAAGCCCAGCGTCTTGAGGAGCTGAAGCAAGGCATCCCGGTCCACCTCCAAGGCGGCAGGGGTCTGATTCTTCAGGAGCAGGTCGTCCAGGTAGTTGGACGTGGGGCTCGTGGAAGTCCGTCGTGCCTTGGCCACCACGGCGTCCATGATGCGTGTGAAGACCCATGGGCTGAGGTTGAGGCCGAAGGGAAGTGCGCGGAACTGGTATACCACACCCTCGAAGGCGAAGCGTAGATAACGTCTGGACGCTGGGTGCATGGGCACGTGAAGGTACGCATCCGCGAGGTCCAGGCTGATTGCAAAGTCGAATGGTTGCACCGAGGCACGCAGGGCCCGCGCTGTCTCCATGCGAAAACGTGGAGCTACTATAAACTTGTTGAGCGCCGAGAGGTCGATCACAGGACGCCACTTGCCGCCTGGCTTGGGAACTACGAACAGCCGGCTGTAGAAGGCTAGGGAGTCGAGTCGTGTCACCACCTCTGTCGCTGCTTTTCGAAGTAAGGCGGCCACCTCGTTGCGCAGAGCGTCTGCCTTGAGCTGGTCTGTCGGAACCAAGGTCCACGCCGGAGTACGTCGCAGTGGGGGCGGGGAGCGAAACGAGATCCGCAGACCGAGGGAGATGGTTGAAAGAATCCAGGGGTCGTCCGGAAACAGCGCCCGCCAGGCGGCGCTATGCCGTGCGAGCCTCCCGCCGACCGGAGGTCCCAGCGCGGTCGACGGGGCCTGAAGGTGGGGAACGTCAGTAAGCCCTGCCCCGCCCGGGGCGTCGGGCAGGCTTGGGCCAGGTCCTGGAAGCGGGAGCCGAAGAGGGTCCTGCAGTAGGACGGGTACGGGGGAAGGCAGGGGGCCTGGGGGGAAGACGTCCACCTCTGGTGTAAGGCCGGGAAACGGGTCTAGTCGCCCGCAGGGGGCGACCCTGGGTGCTGCGGGTAAGCTGAAAGGGAGTCGGAACTGTACGACTTGGCCAGGTGTCCTTATTCGCCTCCTTAACCGCCAACCACGTGGGGCCGAAGAGAAGCTCTCCGCCAAGGGGCGCCTGACGAAGTTGAAGCTTCAGGTCATTGGGGAGAGGGCAGGAGCGGAGGAGGAAATCCCGACGCAAAAGGTCACAGTTGGCCGCCGCAGCCATAGCGTTGACACAGGTGTGGTAGGATGCACGGTTACCAGAGACAGCTAGAGCGAGCAGATCTCCCAGCAGCGGCGTAAGGGACGGATGCCAAGCCTCCTCTACGCGACGAACCATGGCTTGAGTCAGAAGGTCAAGAAATCCCGCGGAGGCGAAGGCGTTGCGTATGAGATTACCTGTCTGATCGATTCCTGGAAGCAGAGGGGTCCGTGCCGGAATAGCCGCCAGGGCCCAAGCAGCTGGGTCCGGTTTGGGTAGTGCGCAGGTAAAGCTCTGAGAATGTCCCGCGTACCAAGATTGCCTAAAAAACATGTGTAGGTCCGCCGGCCACTTAGAGTCATTGAAGAATCCAGCGGCGCCCAAGTGTCCCTGAGCGAGTCGAGCCGAGAACGCGTCCCGTAGGCTGCTGAAACCCGGAGGTTGAGGAAGCGTCTTAAAGGTCTTGGTATGGAGTTCCGCATCTACATAGGCCGCAGCCTTCTTCTTCGCAGGCGGAGAAGGAGGACAGTCTTCCGGCGGTAGGCACGCCGAGATGATGCGAGCTGCCTCGTCCAGGGCACGCAGAGTCTCCAACCTGTGTCCCACTGCTGACGGATGTTGTTCCTGCTCATCGTGATCCACGTCAGGGGGCGCCGGGATAGAGTGAGCGGGGCTGTCGTCCTGAAGTAAAGCCGAAACTGAGTCCTCGGGAGCAAGGCTGAGCGCGTCATCCTCTAATTGCATAGGTAGGTGGGTGGGGCCGGTTCGAGCTACGAGTGAGGGCCCAGCCTCCGCGACGAGCCGGGATGTGACCGAGGCCTTGGCCGGCGAAAATCTCTCGGAGCGGTGACGCCACGAACGGACCGGGGAGGTTACTTGAGACCGAGACCGAGAACGGTGAGCGTAGCGTCGAGGCGATCTCCTATCCCGTGGGGAGGGCTCACGGCGAGAGCGGGGACTCCTAGAACGGGAGTGGCGGCGGCAACGTCGACTGACTCTTGACGACGACGGCCTAGAGGGTGGAGTAGATGATTGACGCGTTCTCCGAGTAGAATGTCTCCTAACTGGGGAATGCGGTCTGGACCGACGAACCACTTGCGGAGACCCGACCCCGGACACCGTCCGCGATGGCCGACTGGTACGGGAAGATCTGGAGGCACGCCTATGCCGCGGTGACCTGTCCCTAGACTGTGAACGTTGGCGAGAAGAGCGGGAGACCGTCCGGTGCTTCTGCTCTCTGGAACGAGGTGAGATACGGTCCGTACCTGAACGCCGAACTCTGTCGACGCGTGGAGGCGGAGAATCCTTCTGCTGGGAAGCGGGCCTCTCCTGAGTCGAGACCGCTACCGGAACTGAAGTCTGTAACTGTACTCTCTCTCGCGCCGATAGAATCGGCGGAACCGGACAGGGTGCACTAGTCGGGTCTGTGCCTGCTGCCGGTGTAGTAGAACGAGCTAGCGACCGAAGTCGCGATGGAGAACGTTCTAACGTCTGATAAGCACCACTAGTCGGGTCTGTGGTGATTACTGGCGTGTCTTTATTGTTCAAAGAAGCGGGCCTGACTGAAACTTCAGTTCTAGTCTCTGCTACCGGACAGCGCGCACTAGTCGGGTCTGTGTTCGCTGCCGGCCCAGGAGGACGGGCTCGCGGCAGAAGGCGCGGCGTAGACTGTCCTCTCACCAGGTAATACCCACTAGTCGGGTCTGTGGTTCTTACCGGTGTATGGCCCTGTATACGTGCTGGTGTTGGCAGTTCACGACGGTAGAAACCCCATAGCTGAGTCCATTGTTCTTCCCGCCAGGGGGCGCAGACCAGGCACAGTTGGGAAGAGGTACAGGATGAACAGGGCAGGCACACCTCATGTCCATCACTCGGCCACTGGAATTGTCCACATCTGATACAGGTGCGGACTTGCCAACTGCAACACAAAGCAGAACCATCTATTTGAAAGTGATCGAACCTGCCGCAGCCGGCAGGCAACGAAACGCGCGAAACGAACGAAGGAGATACGGTGTATGCTGGCGTGCGGCGCTCAAACCCTCCCTGAGCGCCGTACGGAAGCAGTGACCGAGATTTTACCTCGCCATGTTGGGAAAAAGGAGAGGTACGAAGAGCGGTGTCAGCGGTGAAGCCCGAAGCCGTCCTACCAAGGCGCCAAACCGCGACGGGACCGGTGCCAGGCGCAGAGACGACAGTCACCCGAGTCGCCCAGGAAAGCGTCGCCGCCACAGAACAAGGCCTTCCCACGCGGTAGGCCAAGGACGAAGCCCAAGGGCACCAGAAGCTGAAGGCGACCGGCCAACAGTGAGCACAGCTCACCAGCGTCGTTAGGAAGTCCTCTCGAAACAACGCACACACGAAAGCGTCCCAGCCAAAGGCCACAATCCGTCTCTCACAGTAGAAAGTCGAAGCCAGTGAACGATAGCCCACGAACGAAGGAGTCCACAGCGTACACAACCTCACGCGACTAGCGAAGAAACTGACTGGTGGTTTGAGCACTGAGCACATGCGTGGTTGAACCGGAAGGGAGGCTACCGGGTTTCCGCCTAACCTATGGCGCCCCTCTCTTGCCATCATGGCCATTATCGTACACAACAATTTTTGGGCTAAAATTAGACTAGCTAAGAAACATTTCCTAGTTGTAATACCATCGGTAATGTGTTTTGAGAAAACAAACTAAAATTACATCATGACAAACAAATGACGATTTTTAAACCAAGACTGTGCCCCCTATAGAGCTCACTGATGCAATTGCAAATCTGCAAGGCTTTTTCAAACAGGAGATATTTCAAATTCAAAAACTTTATTGTGTCAGTCTAGCCAACAAATGTTCTTTCATTGGGATCACATGCGCGTGTACGGTTTTAGTCACATTATGACAATTATGACAATGGTGTTAAAAAAAAAAAAATTAAAAAAAAAAAACACTACATGACCACAGTGTTAGTGGTATAGGAGTGAGTCTGCCACTTGCAAGATGCCACTGCGACATCTGAGGTGCAAGTTCCTCGACAGCGTCAACAGGGAGAGAGAGAGATACACTAGTTAACGCACTCTTCATTTAGGAGACGGATGGCCGAGGGTACAAAGCTGCCCTTGTAGCATTTGATTTTAACAAGAGGAGCCTTGAACCTACGGCCAGATGGGAGCTTTTGAAGGTGCTTAGAAAGGCATTGGGAAGTGTCAGCTGCCAGCCTCAGGCCCTTGCGTATCATTCTCGTCCTGTAGAGGCCGTCAAGGCTCTCCAACCTGCCCCCAACGATTTTCTCACTAAGCCTGATTATCTGATTCAGCTTTCTAAAGTTCTTCTTTTCAACATCAGAATCAGGTCAAAGACAACAGGTAGTCTTGACAGAGAGGTCAGCTCGCATATAAAAGGGACTTTGTGGGTTATGGCTCTCATATAGAAGAGACTTTGTGGGTTATGGTTCATCCATCTTGTTGCTTGTTTGTTACATGCATGAAGTGAAATAGTTTCCTCTTAGTTGGATGCAGGCAGTGAAAGAGCATTCACCTGTTTGTTGTCTGACAGGTGAAGAGTCGTCTGTTCCACCAGTGGCACCCTCTGAAGCGTCCATTCTCATCACCTCCTCCTGAAGCATGACGCCAAAATCTCGAGCTCCCTGCTGCTGAATCTGACGGGCAAACAGACTTTGCTTTTTTCCACCAGATGCCTTTGGCTGTAATCAGAATAATAACTGCAAGTGACCAAAGGTGGAGAAACGTTAGGGAAAATCTGCATGCACAGAAAAGCTGAGACAAGGTAATGCTTTGGTTGTCTATAGCGGCTCTTGTCATGATGATTCATGCAGGAATCATGACAAGATGATACCAACAGCCAAAGGGTTAACTTAATTTACACAAACAGGTGTCAATATTTCATTTCTGACACTGTTTAACCCTTATCATTCGGAATACACCAGTGTGTGAAATAAGTTTGACTAAAATAGTTCAAGTGCCAGGCGCCAAGCTGTTCTGGCACCACCCTTGAACTAAAGCCTTATATCCTTAAAGTCTATATCCTTATCTGTAAGTACTATTATGTAGCTTGCATATATGGCAGTGTACAAATTTGAAGCTTTTAGCTTCAGTATGATATGGGTTATCCCAGTTAGCCCTTACTCACTACAAGAAGATGCAGGTCAATGATACTGATAGCATGAAAAGTGTTCTTTGTTACAAAAACTATCAGTAGCTAGCTCAAAAAGCCAAAAATAAATTGTTACTTTGGACTAAATAATCATAAACCGACCTGTTCCATGATGTTCCGTTCCATGACCTTGGGAAAGGGTCCAGTGGCTGGGCGAGGCATTGCAAAAGATGAGTTCCTGGTGTCTCGCTCCTTGAAACCAAAAGGAATTAACCCTTTTAGCCCTGAGTCCCTACAGCAGGAGATTGATTGACCATGATAATTCAAGGGTAGTGCCAGATTAGCTGGGCACCTTCAGGCACCAAGCTAATCTGGCACTACCCCTGAATTATCATGGTCCAACCATCTCCTGCAACTGGTACATAGTTGTTAGGCAACACCTCCAAAATCTGAGAAATGGGACCTTTGAGCTAAAAGGATTAAAAAAAACAACAAAAAGAAACATAGCAAAAATAAATGAACTTGTTTTTGTCTATAACTATAAGCGTGATCATGCCACTAACAATGACCCACACTGGCTTCTTCCTCTGACCCACATTGGCTTCTTCCACTACCACTAAACAGTCACAGCGAATCAAGAGAGACAACCAGTGCGACATTCATTCTTTTTCAAACAAGCATTCACAACTGGTTAACTTAACTCATTCACATGACTTTTGTAGCATTTGCAGGGGGGGGGGGGGGGGGGGGGGGAGAAGGTTTTGTACCCAGTTCTGACAGTTCAAAAGTAGTGCCAGATCAGTTCAGAATACTACCAAGCTAATTTGGCACTGTATTTAGGCTGTCATGGCCGATGTCCCTGGCATTTTAAAGGTGGCCATCTGAAACACTGAAGTGACTTGTAAAATCAATGCACAGAACGTATGCCATGTCTTTACTTTCTAGTCACTACATTTAAGTACAGGTCAGCTTCAGTATTACGGGCTCCAGAATACTGATGTATCGGAGATAAAGTGAACAGGTCTTTGGCTCCCTCGAGAAAAAAAGCTCCTTGGGCCAACATCAACCTTAGATAGCCCACACACAGCTGTGTGTGGACCATGTAAGGCTGACATGGGCCCAAGAACCTTTTGCTTTTCCTTTATATCTGTATTAACTGTATAAACTGTCCTGCATGTGCTTCAACTCTATCAACCTGACTTCTCCTGCTTATGTTATATCTCTGACTTACTCCATCTGTATACTCCATCTCGCACTCTCTGCTCTTCCTCTGACACATGTAAATTTCGCCTTCCCAATTTCAAATGTAAAACACGTAGCGGTTGTGCCTTCTCCCATGTTGGCCCCGCCACTTGGAACAGCCTCCCCGCCCCTGTTCGTAACTGTCAAACACTCTCCTCATTTAAATCACTTCTCAAAACCCATCTCTACAACGCTGCCTTTCACTAGTTCATTTCCACAGCCATGCACAATTCCACCACTGTCACGTAGGTGTGTGCATGTGCGTGTTGGCTGTTAGTACGTACTGGCAGCCAAAATTTGAGAATAAATGTAGTGTTTCAAAAGTATTACAGTATTGTAAAGCTCATCATCCTGAGCATAACAAAAAAAAAATTAATGTCCTAGCTTGTCTAGTTTTTGAAATATTCACGTTTAAAGTCTAACGTTTTTTTACGATGTGTGCAATTGTTAAAACAAACACGTTTTTGGAAGACTGTAGCAAAAAGTGTAGCACAAAACCAAATCAGCATATTCTTTTCATTTTCATACATGACAGACACAACTATCACAAAAATAAATTAGACAAGGTATAATGCCAAAATCTCTTTTAATTAAGTTTCAGTAAGCTGTCAAAATGAGCAAAAAAGCCAATATGAAAGTGCGCAAATTGGCTATTTGGTCAATTTTGATAGTCTCCAGACTTAAAAAATTATTTATCCAACATCAACTCTCTTATGACAAAAGTATTCTATAGTATGCACAGAGTAGCTCTATTTTTTTACAAGTAAAAATAATCACAAAACTAGATGTTATGAGCCCTCAAAGTTGTCAAAATGTTCAAAATGTCTTTTGACGGACCAAGTTGGCGTCTGCTAAATTTAAATGGACATAACTTTTGAACCATTAGAGATATCGCCTTGCAATTTGGACACAATATTCATTGTTATCTACAGAATCAAATACACTATTCATACTAAACAAAAATTAAGATTAAGTGTTTTTCATTATATGCTATGTATTCCTAAACAAAGATGAAGACCTCAGGGTGACGCCCAATAAAGATAAAATGAGTGTAACTTTAAAACCACTTTAAATATCACTGCAAAAATGTATCATAATGCTTAAATAGTAACAGGAAACAATTCCTATTACTTAGAATATGTATCACACTTTACGCATTTCTTGGGTTGTCTACAGTATTTTTTGGCAAGTTGATTACTGCATCTAACGTCTCAACAGAAAATGCTACCAGCAGCCAAAGTTTCCCACAAAATAAGGGCAGGGTGGATGTCACTGAAATGACTCAACAATACAGCAATTTGTACTGATTATGCCTGTTTCTAACACCTTTCAGATCATTAATGAAGATTTTTGGAAACCTGTTCTTCCAGTTTAGTCCGAAGCCTATTTGTTTTCTTCAGATGCCCTTGTTTCTTGTAGTAATCAATCCGACGTCCGAGGTCCATTCTTGCTGCTTCACTTCTGCTAGCTTTGCCTTTTGGCTATCTTGGGTAACAACGGACTGCTGTAATGCCAGTTGCGTTTTCTCTAAGAACTGCTGCTGAAGTTTGAGTTGAGATAAACCAGCTGTCAGCTGGCCTTCTATAGTTTCAATCTTTGTCTTTAGTGCTTCATTCACAGCATGCAGTACTTCCACTGTTCTTCTGGCAGAGGCCAGCTCCCTTCCCTTCATCATTAACTGGACATTTAGGCTGCAAATTTTTGTGACTGGGGATGGAGCAGCTTTTTCCTGACTTGGCGTTGGAATGTTGGCAGTGTTAACGAGTGCTCTGCCACCAGTGCTATCAAGAAGAGAAGACATGGGCTGACTCAAAAATATTTCCATGTCAGCCTCTGCAGTTTTATCTCTCTTTCTGTTTGCTGCCTTGACCATTTTCTTCATTTCAGACACCTCCACACTCTGTGCAGTAAGATTATAACACCAAGTGCACATATCTTGAAATATTAAATTTTTCTCTAAAATGTATTTTTTCGAAAAATACTTACCGATGCCATTACTACATGGAACAACCTATAGCTAGCGTAATTTTAGCCCAAAAACTTACGATGTGTACCCTTAGAGCCAGGGGAGGCCACCAAGGGTACCATGGTCTAGTACCCGGGTAGCCTCCCTTACCCCGCCGACAGGTGAGCGCCAGCTCACTACCAATCCAACCAGTTCTTTCATTTGACTGAGGAGCGGCTAGCGGGGCAGGCGGGAGGGTCATCCGAGTAATGGCATCGGTAAGTATTTTTCGAAAAAATACATTTTAGAGAAAAATTTAATTTGTTTCCTCAAAAACATTACCGATGCCATTACTACATGGAGAATGGCGAAGAGGAGGAGGGTGCCGCGTAACTCAGTGACTGACTGAGCTAGCCAGCCCCGTCCTCCCCGGCGCAAGCTCCCGATAATTTTAGCTAAAGGATTACCAACGGCACCGAAGGTGCCGGGAGGGAGTGTTGCGCCGCCGCGATGTCCCCCACCAGGGCCAGGTTGTCGCGCTGGCCAACCAGGTGACGGAGGTAGAACCGGGTGAAGGTCGACTCGGTCCGCCAGCCTATGGCAGCCAGACTGTCTCGGACAGCGCAGTAGCGGGCAAACGTGACGCTAGCAGCCATGGCTCTGACCTCGCGGGCCCGGAAGAGTAGCCGATAGACAGCGTCGGGGCAGAGGTCCTGGTAGGCGGAGCACATCACCCATCTAGCCAGGAAGATCGTCTGGGCTGAGATGACTGTCTACCTGGGGACAGAGAAAACAAAGGAGGCGGGTGCGTCCCTGGCGTAGCGGCTTGGTACGGCGTAGGTACACATGTAAGGCTCCCATCGGGACGTGTTGTCTGACTTCCTCGTAGGGGTCGATCGGCGTAAGCGATCGGACAGTGATCACCTGTGGGGCTGTCAGCGGGGACTGGTTCAGGGCCAGGAAGGCCGAGTCCGATAGTAGCTGCACGGGGTCATCCGACCTGCACTGCAGTCAGGCGGGGGCGCGGAAGGCGCGGGCAGCTCGCTCAATCTGGAGGGTGTGGCTACGGTGAGCAGAAGCCAGTCTTCGTGTAGCGTCGGCCAGGCTTGCTAGGGGAAGCGGCTCGTACGCTAGCGTTCCTCCAGAAGAGTATCCAGGGTAAATCCCAGCGCGGGATCAGGGAGCGGAGGGCAGGTCACTGTGTGCCGACGAGGGGCAAGGTGTTCCGCTCGGCCCTGGCGCCGGTAAGCGTCGGCGATCATAGAGGTAACCCCTGAGGTGATTGGTGTCAAGTGCTGTTCGGCGAAGCCAGGAAGAACTCCGCCAGCGGCGGGAAGTCAGATCGGTAGTGGAGAGGCAACGGAGGACGCACCAAGGTCCCAGAACTCTCCACCTTTCCTCTTAGACACGCAGGGTCGAGGATCCACGGCCTGAAGCGATAGCTGTCACTGCCTCACTCGAGAATTCCAGCGGCGAGAGCTTGCCATCCAAACTCCAAGCGTGTAGCAGGAGTCTCCCAGAGCACGGAAGGAGAGCGCCTGGCGCGGTAGCTAGAGCATCGTGCGAGGAGCAGGAAGCCGGAGTGAGGGGCCCGTGGCCAGGATCAGGAGCGCAGGGTCTGGTCCAGCAGAACGGCGCTCCCAGCAACCGGATCGCGTAGCATCCCTGCGCTAGAGAAGCACCTTGGGGACAAGGACTGAGGGAGGGTAAGTGGAAGCGCAGAGGCCGTCCCAGAGAGGGGTAGCGCAACGGCCGCCCCGGCTAGGGGTTTCGGGACGGTTGAGACGAGGAGGGGGGAGCTGAAGGTCCCACCCTGTCGCGAAAAACGAAGAGGGGGGAGGGGGGCTCCCACGTGGCGCAGAACATCCGGGGGACGACCAGGCGAAGCGTCTCTTCCTCTTACTCCTCACTTGGCGCGGAGACGGAGACCGTTCCGGGAGGGGAAGCCCGCAAGGACAAGCAGGTGGCCGTGAAGTATCTCGCTCGGGAGAGACGCGGCGATCCTGCACCCACGGCGGCACCGGTAAGAAGAAGGCAGAGGAAGGGGAGCAGGTCCCGTCCTGCTTCCGAACGTAGGACATGCCAGAGGATTAGTCGGAACGACGATCAGGTCCTGATGTCCGAAGTCGGTCTCCAAGGGAGGAGAGCAGCCGAAACGCCTGAAACTCCAACCAGTTGAAGGCTTGACCGCAAGGACCGGAAGGCAGCTGCCGGAAGCCGTGGCACGTCGGCAGCAGGAGCGCACCCCAGCCGTAACGACTGGCGTCAACGCAAGGGACAACTGGGGGGGGGAAGGCGAGGAGAGGGACTCCAGGCGCAAGACTGGCAGGGACCGCCGAAGGGAGCCTCGATGTCTCCGGTCGAGGGCGCCAGCGAAGGAGTAGGTGAAGGGGAAGCGGGTGCAACCAGAACCGACCAAGGGGAAGGAGATCCGCAGCGGTGCTCACTAGGCCAGAGCTGCAACCAGTGTCTGGCGGAGACTGTCTCCTGCGGTGCACCAAGACGCGCCAGGTTCGCCAACTTCTGCGTCCTCAGTTCCGGGAGTCACACTCGACGAGATCCGTCAGGAACTCCAACCACGGCGAGCAAAGCGGCGGGACAAAGCGAGAACCAAGGTGCCTAAGACTACGAAGCCGCAGGTGTCGAGGAGTCCAGGAGGCGTCTCGTAGCTGTTCCCGGGAGGGAGCCGACCGGAGGCGCCGGAGCAGATCGTCGACAAGTTCGAGGAAGGCTCGACGAAGTCCGCGTGGCCGTGGCTTTGCAGACGCCGACCAAGAGACGGCCGAAGACCCAGCGGAGGCTGCGGGCGACGGCGGAACGGTCGGGACACCGTCGAAGTTAAGCGCAGAAGCGTCTGGAACTGGAAGCACTGGAACGAGAGTGTGGGCGCCCGCTAAATCCCGGCAGACAGGGAAGCTCAAGGGAGGAACCTCGGCGCGAAGGCTCACGCTAGGAACTCGTGCCAAGCTGAAGGCGAGGTCGGGTACCGCCAGTGGCCGTGCCAGGCCAGGCAGGGGGCAGAGGCGGAGTCGGGGGGTGGGCGGGCGCGGCGGGCGGCAAAGACGCGCAGAAAGGTCAGCGACTCTGGAAGGGCGGGTGTCCATCGGGTCCGGCGATCCGGGTGGCTGGAAGCGGGAGGAGGTGAAGCGGGCCGACGAAGAATCTCAACGCATCCTTCACCAACTGCCAGGACCGAAGGAGGGGATGTCGAGCGGAGCCTGTCGCAGCTGTCTCCGTAGGTCCAGCAGGAGGTAGGGGGGGACGACGAGCACAGTAGGCGCGGCGTCGGCGCATCGAAGACCCAAGCGTTGACACGCCGCTAGGAGGCGGTACTTCCTCTCCACAGCCAGAGCAAGGAGGGGCCCGAACAGCGGCGAGAAGGAGAAGAGCCAGCTCCAGGTAGACGAGTGCTCGCTTGGCCAAGTCGAGGGATCCAGCACAGGCGAGAGCGTCGCGGAGGGGAACGTCGTCCGAATCCGACAGGGAGGAAACAACGGCGCGAGGCACGAATCCACCAGCTGCTGCTGATCGGCAGGAACCACTGCGGCGAGGCAGAAGCAGGGCCTGTGCATGTCCGGCGTCCAGCTGCGCGGAAGGCGATGTCCAATCCACCGACCGGCGAGTGACGGCGACGAAGAACCCGCGTCGGAGCCTGGATCCTGTCGCAGAGGCGGAGAAGGAGACCCGAACCCTTGAACCTCGGGGCGTGGCAGGGGCGAACCTCTAGGGGGGAGAACAACGTCCAAGCGGGCGACGGGGAAGGCGTCGGCTTGAGAAGACGCGAGACAGTAGAGGTGCAGTGCGTCGAGCGAGGGAAGAGTCTCCGTCCTGGGCGTCCTGGACGCAGGGTCAAGGACGTAGAAGAGAACACCCGGAGGTAGAACGGGGGGAGCCGAGTCAGAATCCGCCAGAGCGAGTCGAAGGCAGCGATCCACATCGATGGGCAGAGCAGAAGGCCGACGCACCAGGAGCTGGAGAGGCGGAAGCCGCTGTCAGACAAGGCAAGACCAGGGCGAGCGGCCTGAGCCGGCGCGGAAGGCAAGACCGACGAGAGGAGCGTCCGTACGAAGGAAGGTGGAACCCGTGGCCGACGGCGTGAAGGGGGAGGGGAGCGGGGAGGGAGGGGAAAGGGTGCCGGGGACGGGGGGGGGGGGGGGGGGGGGGGGGGGGAAGGGACGACGCCGGAGGCGAGCAGCACGGGAGACCGACGAGGAGGGCGACATCCGCGAAGCTGAAGCGACGAGCGAAGAGAAGGCGAGAACCGAAGACGCAGGGCTGCGGGTCCGGGCTGTAGGACGCCGAAACCAGGGGGGCGTCCGCAGGCGAGGGGCGAGGCGCCGAGTCCAGGCGGTCGCGAACCCGGAGTCGCAAGCAGAGGGAAGCAGCGTTCAGTTCTGCCAGAGGTCTTGTGAGGCTTGGGTTCCGCAAGGCGGGGCGAGCTAGCTCGCTGCGGACCTGGCTCGAGCGAGCTGGTGCGCAAGGGGGGATCAAGGCGTCCCCCAACGTAGAATGTTGGGGTTGTTTTCCGCAGAGCGGGGCGAGCGGACTCGCTGCGGACCTGACTCGAGAGAGTGGGTGCGCAAGGGGGGAGCCTTGTCTGCCGTCCCCCAACGGCAGCGAAGTGTGTTCCTGCTGAATCCGGGGCCGAAGCATGCTTGCGGGGGCGGGCGGACTGCCACGCCGTAGGCTCCGCCACTGGGAGTGTCAAGGTCCTCTACCCAGAGCGCAGACATCACGGGAGGGTCCCGAAGCGTAGCCAGCGCCGGGGAGGTAGATCGCATGCTTGTAACTCGGCCACAGCCAGTCGCCAGATGGTGTGCAGATGCGGGCTTGAGCACTGCAACATAGTGAAAAACAACGAAGCGACTGGTCCTAGGAGAGGGCCACGTTCCCCGAAACTAGTTAGTTATAAGGGTATAACGCCGAGCAGGCGACTAAGGCCATCTCACCGCGGTCCCCTGAAAAACCGCGCACACTTCCACCCTTCCCCACTATCCTGTTTAGAGCCATATCGCTTTCCCAAAAACAACGAAAAAGCAAGGATGCCGGCGCACGCCGCCAGAGGCGCGGCGCTGGCAAAAATTGAGACCTTACCTGGACATCTCGCAAGGGACAGGGGAAGGTAGCACCTGTAGTAGAAGAAGAAACGCCCACGCGGTAGAGGCCCAGAAGCATCCAGAAGAGGAAGGCTGGGTCCGCGACGAAGGTCCCGGGCGCACCACTGGCGAACTTGACCGGCGAAGCCGACGTAACTCTCAAGCCGCTGAACCGAAGCAGGACAGCGCTCCCAGGCGGGACGAAGGCCAGCCCCACGGCCCAGGGACCTATCTTCCGGCGGCGACGCAAGAAGCACCCGTGACACCCACTTCTTAAGCCACAGCGGGCGACGCGCAGGCCGGGAACGAAGCCACACGAACGAAGTCGAAGGTCCTGACGAAGGACTAAATCTGACCCAACACAGCCGACGGCACACACAAGGTCAGAAGTTCCAAGGCAAGCGAAGCACCCGCCGGAACAGAGTTCACCGTTGAAGGCCAACGCTTGAACCAACACAGCCGTCGGTACACACAAGGACCGAAGTTCCAAGGCAAAGCGAAGCACAGGCCGGGAACGAAGCTCACTGTCGAAGGTCCAAGTACACTTGAACCATACACAGCCGCCGGTACACCCAAGGTCAGAGGTCCAAGGCAAGGCGAACACCGGCCGTGAACGAATCTCACTGCAAGTCCAAGAACACTTGAACCACACACAGCCGACGGTACACACAAGGCCAGAAAGTTCCAAGGCAAGGCGAAAGCACAGGCCGGGAACGAAGTGCACTGTCAAAGTCTAAGTACTCTTGAACCAACACAGCCGACGGTACACAGACGGCCAGAAAGTTCCAAGGCATGGTAAAGCACCGGCCGGGAACGAAGCGCACTGAACCGGTTCTCTCGCTCACACCAAGTCTATTCCGTCTCTGAAAGTCACAGCGCAGAGACTACGAACGATCCTTTCTCTCTTCTAATCTCTTTTTCGAAGGGCACACAAAGCAGAAGCTCCAAAGCACAGGCTAGGTAGCAAGACAGAAGGCTAAGCAAGCCGACCACTACATAGCCAAGTTAGAAGCAGAGGGCTAAGCAGACACGTCTGCACGCTGCAAGCTAAAGGAAAGAACTGGTTGGATTGGTAGTGAGCTGGCGCTCACCTGTCGGCGGGGTAAGGGAGGCTACCCGGGTACTAGACCATGGTACCCTTGGTGGCCTCCCCTGGCTCTAAGGGTACACATCGTAAGTTTTTGGGCTAAAATTACGCTAGCTATAGGTTGTTCCATGTAGTAATGGCATCGGTAATGTTTTTGAGGAAACAAGTTCTGTTTTCCTGCCTCCGGAAATCATCCAAATCAAGGGACAGTCCTGCTGAGAGAAACTGCACTGTAGAATCTCTTGAAGTTGAAAGCTGACAGTCTGCTTCTAGAATCCTCCGTCAAGTCAGCCCACAATCTCTCAGATGGAACCCCACACCACTGGTGTTGAACTCTTCCTTGAGGAACTTCTCTTGCTTCTCACTCAGTCTTTAAAACTTTCCCATCTCGTTCTTACGTGTGCAATCATGATTGTGACGAATCTTGTTAAAAGTCAAGTCTGGAAACAAGTGCTGCACAAAGGCCGCAGCTTCATTGTATGATTTCCCTCCATGTTCTCGCAGCAGGTAAATCTGCATGAGTAGGTTGTTTGTTGGTGTGACATCGTGAATGTTTGGCCTTCTACCCCTTCCCTCAGCCAGGAACACTTTCTTGAGATTATGGAACTGATCATCTCCTGGAAGTATAAAATAAATACCTTAAGTAAGACTGAATTTTCTCTTTTAGAGATAACAGGGGGGGGGGGGGGGAGGGTTGCTGATAATGCTAGTGCTAATCCGCTATTGCCATGTGGCTATGCCTTAAAATGCAAATCTACTAGTTAGAAAACAACAGCAGACTATCAAATAATTAGTAGTCGTGATACAGATATACGCAAAGAGTACTTTACACGAACAACAGAGGCTGAAACTTGTTAAAATTCCTAACGAGTTTCGTTTTCACAACCACCGGAAGCGTCTTATTCACAAATTACCTCCCTTGCATAGACTAACTTCAAAGACCGACCCGAGAAAAATCGTTGATTACTCAATTGTTAACCACCATCTAACGCTAGAAAAAAATTGGCTTGTAGCAGAACGCTTATGTAAACTATCTCAATAGGATTGTAGTGGTTGTGAGCTGTTTTATATGACATATTTTACAGATTGGCGACCTGCCCGAACGTCAACAAAGAAACTCCTAGCTAGCTTGTAACCCGTCTTCTTTCCTGCAAATTTTATTGCTTAACGTAAAACAATAATCCATAATCTTTTGGCATAAACTTCAGAATAAACATATTAACAAATTCGGAACAAGAAAGTTAATATTACTTACGCAATTTGACGCCAATATCCTGGATAGAGCACGGCAACGTGAGAGCACTGGAGGCGGCCATTTTGACTTGTACGCAAGCTCGGTCTCGCGCGAACGCACGTGGTGAAAATCATGTGATTGTGACGTCGACAGAGCACGCATACATTAACCTAATAGCGCATTTAAACGAGTGCGTTTTTTTCTTTCATTTAAGCCCTAAAACTGAGTGTCTAAAGTGTTTCCTTTACGCAGAAAACATGAAAAAACCATCAAGTTTTTCATATTTGTATCAATATTTTCCATGATTGTTGATAAATCGACCGGGCCACGTGCAGAACTATTTCTTGACACAATTCCCTATATTTTGATACTAAAAATAGCCATGTACTGTGTGTGTCGACCTCGGAATCGCTCGCTGAAAATCGGACCAGAAAAGCGCTATACACGATTGCACTGCTGCCATTGGGGTCACGGCGCGCGATGACAAAAAAGTGACCAATAAGTTTGGCGATATTGCTCACTGTAGAAAACACTCACACGGACCAAAATAGGCTCATTTGAAAGAGGAAATATTAAACTATACTTCTTCTTCAGTGATATATTAATTTATTTCAACAGATTGCATGCAAATCTTCATTAAAATCAAGACAAAACTGCTCTTTCTTCTGCTTGATGGCAGTAATTAGGGCGCGCTGCCACTACCTACTGTTAGCCTTTTCATTGTATCAGCGCTTAGAGCTACTTTTAGAATAAGCACTTAACAAATCTCCTTTATTATTATTATTATTATTTATGTCTACAGCACTACAATAACGTGATTGCAAACAATGTCATCTGACTTTATGGCTCCCGTGTAACGCAATTTACCCAGGCTGATCTGTGGTACATGTACTTACAATGATGCTTGTGAGAACTGCTGCTAGTCCCTGCTCATTTTCTGGAAAGTAAAATGTGACAGAAAATGACCAACAGCAACCAAAATAATTCCGAAAAGACAGTAATAAAAAAAAAAGTTATGAAAAGACAATCAACTGTCTGACCTAATCTTCAGAAGAAACAGTGTATCAACGTTTGTAACCCCATACCTGCCAGGATCAGGCAAACATCACCCAAGTGCCAGAGACATAAACAACCATGAGCTCCACCACCTGCGGGTGGGCTCATGATGATCCATGTCTCTTGCTGGCTCCACATTGTATTCACAGTCCTTTGGCAGAGTGGGTTCTTTGGCACTGCATTTGTGAAGATTGTAGAAACACAATCTGCATCCACTGACAGTGAAACTCAAACTTTCTAGATTCACCAAGACTAACTGTTTATTGCGAGGAGTCTTAATTCTAAAGAGGAAAACAAACTCTAACCCTTCAGGTTTATCTTATCATCTAATACAGGTCACGGACAGTATTCCCAGGTATGCACACTTGTATTCACAAAATCAGATACAGGGTTGACAGGCATCTGGCTCCCAAATAGGTATCCTGCCAGTAAAAAAATGTCCTTGAACTGATGTCAGTTTTATATCCATGCATGGCCATGCACGGGCCAACTAACCAACTAAAGCTGACACTTCACCAAGGATCTTTTGTCTGGAGTGGACATTTCTTTTTTCCTGGCTAAAATAAGTAGCACATACACACATGGTCTGCCGATATGTCCCTGATGCATTGTGATACACTGAGGCTGATCAGTACTGCAAACTGTCTGGCTACTTACTGTCCAAAATGTCCCCCAGACCAAGGTGGAGGCTGGATTGATGAACACCAGAAGAGGATGCTTTGCTACCGGTCTCATGTACTGATGTTTTTTCCTTGTCTGATCGGAATCTGGATTTCTTGAGTGGTATAGATTCCATGCTTGGGGCTTCATCAGGTAAGGCTGAAAATTGATTTGAGAAGTTAGCAGGAAAGATGCCTTCCAGAATCTGTTGTAGCAGTGTTCCCCTAATGCACAACTGAGGGTCTATTATGCTGAGATTTAATTCTGACGCACAGTTCTTAAACGTGTACATCATGCGGACACAGATATTATTAACCCCTTGGCTGTCTGTAATACTGTTTATCACTGGATTTAAAATCTGACTTCAAGACCCAACTCAATGAAGTAGACACTCACGTTGCTATGTAATCAGGAACCGCCTTGACAAAAAGCACTACCGACAGCTGAAGGGTTAAAGTCAGTCATAGTGACCCTCACTTGAAATTTCCATGAGGAACAATGTTGTAGGGCTTTCAGAACCCACTGGGGTGTACTCCCAAGGTTGACAAGTAGCTGAGAGTTTATGGACTCCCGACATCACTGTGCAGTCATGATGAGCCCTACGTTCCCACCAATTAACCCATAAAGCTCTGAATGCCATGACAGGATATGAACATGATAGTTTAGGGCCTCAGATCCACGAGGGCTTCAATAGGACATTTGTCCTGAACAACATTGGTTCAATAGGTCATTTGTCCTGCCTGAGAAAAACCAATAGGACATTTTTGTCCTCAAACCATTGAATCAATAAGACATTTTGGTGCACAAAATTTTTTATGTTTATTGAATATATGAGAAAAAATAAATAATTTAAAAGCATTGGTTATTTCACAGACACACACACACACACACACACACACACACGAAAAAAAAATTAAATTTAACAAATACAAACTTGAATATCAATTCTTCCCAAATTCCCTTTGAAAAATAACATTGGAGCAAAAAATAATACTGATAATACTGTCCAATTCAAAATGTTAATGATGTTCCATGGGGAGGATCAAATCATTATTGATATGTAAAATGAATATTTGTTTGACAAATGGTGTTTCCACGGACTTCAGCAAGTTGAGCAATGACTTGAATTTACTGCATGCTAAATTCTCCTTGATAATCCAGTATGGCAACTGCAGCCCCTTTCTCTTGAGCAGATAGAAGGCGGATCGCTATCTCTTCAGTGTTTTTCTGAAGGGCAGGAACTTTCAAGCTGTCCCTGTGTTCTTTTGTTACTTCATGGTCTGAAAGCGCCGACTTGCGAAAATTGATGCATCCGCTTGTGAAGGCATTTTTCATGTTTCCATTGTTACATGCAGTGCAAAACATCTTTTCGTTCTCATAACGTAACCATTTAAAAGAAAGTGTCCACCGCACAAACTTTCTAGTAGTAGTGGATTCTTCTTTTTCGGCTGGTTCTGCCTGTTTTGTTTGTGCATTATCACACGATGTAGATGGCTGTGGATCGGGAGCGTCGCCGGTCATATCTAGATCTATCACATCTCTCACCTCTCTTCTTTCTTCTTCTGTCGCTTGAGAAGCGCTTGTTTGGTCGGACGCATTAATTTCTTCTCTCACATCTTTAACGGTTTTACCAAAACCGAAGTTTTTCAGCTGTTGCTGCTTTGAATCAGCTTTTATTTTCTTTTTCGGAGGCATCGCCAGTCGGATTCGCGAGTATCGAAAACGAAAGCTGTGTAAGGGAAACCACTCTGCGCATGAAAACCAACCAGTGCATGGTTACGACTGCTGGTGCAGACGCACTAACTAAGCCTATCCTTTATCGATCGGTTTCGCAAAGAGGAAAGGGCGAGTGCACTAGGCTAGTCCTTTTTCAAGTTGAATGTCGCGATGTAGGCCTAACGGCCAGTAACGGGTAACGCAGTTATTAAAATGAACGAACGATGTCCGGCCTTTACGCAGCTTTGATCGGACAATGACCGCCTTCATTAAAAAGCAATAAGACATTTGACAGATTGAAGGCAAATTTAATAGGACATTTGGATTTTTTATCGGACAATTGTCCGATGTCCGACGTGGATCTGAGGCCCTGTAGTTTAAGGGTGGTGTCAGAATAGCTTGGCGCCTACATTAAACTATCATGATTGATCTGTCTCAGAACTGTGATTTAGACCCCAAAGGATATCTAGAAAAAAAATCATCCTAAGGATGTAATGAGTTAAGTTTGGGTATTCTGCCAAGAGACCTCAATTCTATATAAAGAAACAACAATGGCCACACACAACTAACAGAACTTGGAAATACTGATTTTCTGAGTACACTTACTATCCATTTTGACAACATCTCTGCCTGTGTCCCCTAGTTTATGTTTGTCAGCTTTCTTGACAACACTGACTGAGGGCGAAGCTTTGCTGGCCAGAAACTCCTCCTGGAACTTCAACAGCTCATCCTCGTCCTCTCCTCTCTTTGGCCGCGCCATGGTCTGCACAAAAACTGAAAATGAAAGCAATAGTAATGAGTATTTCTAACGGTGACAGGTCGTTTCGGCGGTAATTTTTTTGGCGACACCGCCAAAACATAGGTCCACCGCCGAAAGGGCCAGCCGCCGAAACGCCCAAATTAAATTACCCTCAAAACGTCCACAAGAGGTGAAATGAAGTAGAAAAAAATGCAATGATCTATATAACAGATAATATTTATTTAAAATATTAATATACATTCACCTCGTGACGCCGGAAGTGATAAAGGGAGGCAAGTCCATTGACTAAAGCCGTCGCCATTTATTCATCGACGAATTGAATGCTAAGGTACTTTTGGTACGACTTGAGAACACATTTATTACTATTTAAATGACCCAAGTTTGTACAAAACAAACCGAATCAGAAAAGAGTTAAACTGTACATTTTATTTATTTAAAAAAACCACTCACACAAACATATAAAATAAATAATAACTAACTATGCAATAAGCATTGACTTGTCAACGGTCACTCAACCCTAACCCATCCTCCACCGACTCTCCCCCCCCCCCCCCTTCCAAAAAAAAACCCCACATGTTCCGACTACTACCACAAACAGGAAGTAGCAGTTTTTACGAGCTTCCGCAGAGTCATAGAAGAATGCATAAGAACTAAGAGAGCAAGACCGGTAAGAGGAACCAAAAATATACCTAACAGGTGTACCCAGTTGTCATAATTAGAGTGGTCTTGAAGGGATAAACTACTGATCGACTTGAGAACACATTTATTACTATTTAAATGACCCAAGTTTGTACAAAATAAACCGAATCAGAAAAGAGTTAAACCCTGTACATTTTATTAAAAAAAATCACTCACACAAACATATAAAATAAATAATAACTAACTATGCAATAAGCATTGACTTGTCAACGGTCACTCAACCCTAACCCCTCCTCCACCGACCCTCCCCCCCCCCCCCCCCCCTTCTAAAAAAAACCCCCACATGTTCCGACTACTACCGCAAACAGGAAGTAGCAGTTTTTACGAGCTTCCGCAGTATCGTAGAGTCCGCAGATTCGTACCTAATCAAGAACTTAATCCCGAGTCAAGACCCCAAAACTTAAAAGTTCCAAAGCAGGTCTAGAACGAACTATCGCCCAATTGAACTGCCGCCGAAACGACCAACGCCGAAACGACCACACGCCGAAACGACCAACTGCATCGCCGAAACGGCTCGTCGCCGAAACGACCTGTATTCTTTCTAACAACACACACAGGTTGACATTACTTACACAGGCAAGCTATACAGTTATTTTATGAGGAGTAGAAAGAAATTCATAGTTTTTTTTTTTAAAAAACACAAGCTATAACTTAATTATGGTTCTCTAGAGTTATCTAGAACTTAGAGACGAAGAATGTGAAAGTAGCGGTACATTAAAACCAAACCATTCAGAGAACATCAATTCATAACATAAATTTTGCGTGACAATGAATTTAAACACTTCTTATCTGGCTAACTCAGATCTACTGATCCTATCCCTGTTTGATGAAAAATTACGTAGGTTGCATACTTTACTTGCACACCACTTTCTTCGACTTTGCGTTTGAAACCGGAAATAACTGCTTTTGTCTTCCCTGAAGTAGATCGGGATGTTCTCCCTTGGTACAATCTGCACATGCGTCATAGTCTGTGGCTTCCTGTGTCCATAGCAACGAAGTGTCTGCTTCATTGAGCGAGGTCTTGAAGTCAGATTTTGAATCCAGTGACACAACCATGTTAGTATTTATATGAACACAAATTAGATAAGACGGAGTACACTAATTTTACGTCGGTTTATATCTTAATTCATTTACAAATAAGTTGACAGAAAACGCATACTATCGGGATCGAGTGCACTAATGTAAAATGATCAGTGTAGTTTGCAAGTGTAAATCTGTTTATTACGATCCCCTCACTTCTTCTTCCTCAGTTTGTCCGACCAGCTTCAACTATCTTCTTCTTTTTCTTCATGTAATGACCAGCGATCAAGGGTTTGATCATGCCTGTCATTGACCAGGTGTGAGCAGTTGGAGGAGGGTTTTAGTAAGAATTAATGCGTTCTCACAATCTTTGTCCTTATTCCCTGCGTTGCAGCATGTCGGAGGCTGGAGATCTGGAGAAACAGCCCAGCACCCTCACAGTTGGGGATGCAGATGATGCTAAGAGCACTAGGAGTGCTGCCAGAAGTATTGGCTCCAAGCCAACCTCACGCCAGGGGTCCTCCATCTCTGTCATAAGCGGCAAGAGTACCAGCACAAAGGTAGGTTGCTGTCACTTCTTTGTTTGATGTGTGCTGCCATAAGTAATGCAGCTGACACATTTGCACATTAATATTAACCATTATCATTTGGAATACACCAATGTGTGAAATAAGTTTGACTAAAATAATTCAAGGGTAGTGCCAGAATAGCTTGGCGCCTCTAGGCACCAGGCTATTCTGGCACCACCCTTGAACTAAAGCCATTGGTCTATATCCTTATCTGTAAGTACTATAATGTAGCTTGCATATGGCAGTGCACACATTTAAAGCTTTCAGCCTCAGTATGATATGGGTTAGGCCCTTATCAACCATCCCAGGAACATGAATTCAAAGTGGTGTCAGCAAGAGGCATAGATCCTTATGAGCTCCCGCAACTCTGAGGGTAGAACATGAAGTCAGATCAAGCCTGTGCAATCTAAATAATGTGACAAAAAGCCAGCGCAGTAAGCAAAAACTTAAAGGTCTTTAGGCCTATGTCAGCTGAAGTTGCTGTGTGCAGGCCAGCTGCAGCTGACATCTGCCAAAAAGCTTTTGCTCACTGGAAATAATAAAAATAAAAATTTCAATTTTCATTGCATTTCAGGCTGGTCATGAAGAGCCCATGGTGCCAAACGTAATGTCACAGGACAACCCTGCAGCGGACTGGCGAAACATGCGCAGAATCATTGCTGAGGATCCCGAGTGGTCACTGGCAACAGTGCCTTTGCTAGCAGAACTCAATCTCAGACACATCATTGCCAACTTTGAAAGTAAGTGTTAGATGTATCTGGAGTTATTGCAGCCTTCCCAACGAGGAGGAGTTCCACAGGCCAATATTAGCCCAAAGATCTTTGCTTTTCTGGGTTACAGTTTGTGTTTCAAATTGTCTGAGCTATATATATGTTCACATTTAGGGGAAAAGTAACAACCATCATAGCTGAAGAGTAGAGCTTGGTGGGCGTTTTTGGTTTAACCCATTTAACCCTATGGTAGCATGTCCCAAATTTTGGAAGTGTCATCTGATGACTGTGTACCAGCTGCAAGAGATGGTTTGATGATGATAATTCAAGGTAGTGCCAGATTAGCCTGGCGCCATAAGGCGCCAGGCTAATCTGGCACTACCCTTCAATTATCATGGTCGATCCATCTCTTGCTGTAAGGCGTTGGGGTTAAATGGGTTAATGCCCTATAATCTGTACCCATCATCAAAACCTGTATTGCCCCTGTTAAACCCTTTCCCTGCCACTGGTTTAAGCATTTTGCTTTTGAAAACTTTGTCCCTTCAACAATCAAAAGCTGCAGCCACCCAAGGGACAAGCTGGTCTAAGCAAGAGGCATAAGTCCTTGTGAGCCCCCGCAGTGATGGGGGCTCATGAGGATCTGTGCCTCTTGTGGTTGGATCATGTTTACATTTTCATGAGAGTGAAGGGGTTTAATACCAAGGTTGCAGGAGCGTTTATATGGATTACTTCCCTTCCACTGTGAATCACCCTTCAGACCCCCAGCTGACTGTACGTTTGGCATGATACTGACACGATACCTCTCCCCTCTCTTCATTTGTTTGGCAGTTTCATTTTGGCGAAGCTGTCATCTAGAGTATATGTTGTCCTTTTTTGTCAGTTAGTTTGTTTTCAGTAAGTATATGTGTACATTTCAATACATGTAACTTACAAAGAATTACTCAAGGTAACAGAAGAGATTCATGCTGTAGTAACCCATTTAGCCCCAACACCCAACAGCAAGAGATAGATCGACCATGATAATTCAAGGGTAGTGCCAAATTAGCTTGGCGCCACCAGGCGCCAAGATAATCTGGCACTACCCTCAGGGCTCGAAATTAGCGGGGGCCCGGGGCCAAAAACCCGCAAAGTTGATTTCGGGCTCGGAAAGTTGAAAAACGAAGGGCCCGCTTGGCCCGCAAAATAATTCGTCTGCTACAGCTAGCTCTACTCGGCAGTTTCGTATTTGGGCCAAGGGAAGCAACCCACACCGGTGCCCTAAATTTGGACAGAAAAAGAGACAGAGCGCGAGCGTGATGCCGAGGACTCTAGCACAGAGTCAGTTGAATCCGTTGACAGTGACTGCGAGTACAGTGCTGGGTCAAGACAAGTGGTTCCCTTTCTTGCTGTTTTCTTTTGAACTTTTGATTGTGTGCATGCCATTGAAGATTTTCATTTGTATGTCAGGTTGTGCAAGACTTGATCATTGTCCATCTGCCCCCACCCCCACCCAAAAAAAAAAAGATCTCTGCCTGCGTTTAGATCTAGTCACAGTGTAAATCATAATGTATTTCATTTTGTATACAAAGATTGTACACTGGATTGTGTGTTTTTTTTATATATATATATTACTAGAAATGTTTGCAACAGACTCACTCACAGTAATAGTATTGTGTTTTTTTTTTTTGTTTTTTTTTTGTTATTGTATTTTTAGTTTACTTCTGTTAACTCAAGTGCACATAAGTGTAATATGAATAGATGATTAAAAAAAAAAAAGGCAAAATCTGTTTAACTTTAGTTTATCAGGAAGAGTACTGTTAAGTTTAGTTCCCTTTCATGGTTTTGTTTTGAACTTTTGTGCATTGAGGTCAGATTTTTTGTTAGGTTACTCATATTAAAAATTTAATGATGTGTATTGTGCAATACTCAGTCACAAAACTGAAAAGTATTATACAAGAGACTCACTTGATTTTTTTTCTATTTTGTTTAATGGCCATTTCAGGCTCACTAGTCACTGGAATATGTGTGTCACTGAATGTGTGTGTGTGTGTTTTTTCCCCTTTTTTGTTGGTAATGTTTGAAACTGAAAGAAAAGGCAAATAAAAATGACATCACTCAGCAAAATTGGAAATTCAATTGTTTTTATTTTAGATTATCAGACAAATTGTACTTTCTACTTATTATATTGTCAATAATTCTTTTGTTTTTTGTTTGCATTATTTTTCAAAGTTTGGCCCCGAAAGTTGCTTGTGGGCCCTCAAATTTTTCAATCAAGGGGCCCGGTGGCCCCCAAAGAAAAAAGTTAATTTCTAGCCCTGGACCCTTGAAATATTATGGTCCATTCCTCACCTGCAACTGGTAACTGGATGTTAGGTTACACTGCCAAAATTTAGGAAGATGTGGCCTTGGGGTAAAATGGGTTAATTGAGACAGGCTGCATGTGGATACATGGCAAAGTGTGAATATTGTGCTACTTTGTTCGAAACCAGTTTATACTGAAATATTCCGTTCATGTGAAGAAACAATTTCATTTGTTTTAGATAACTCCGACATGCTGCTGAAGTTGCTGCCTAAACACCAAGAGAAGGTTCTGAGCCAGATCTCTACAGCCATCCCTCTCAAGGTCACGGCCTTGCTGGTAGAGGACGAGGGTTATTGGCAACGATGCTGCAAGGCACGTTGGGATATCTGCGATGTGTCTGCTTATGCTGACAGCTGGAAGCGTATGTACTTTGAACGGCACCTGCAGCAAATTATTGAACATTTTGTGCCGGAGACGACCGATCCCACAGAGCTCAATGACACCCTGCAGCTGTCGGCTAACTTTGTGAAGAAGATTGATGTTCGACAGCTGCTGCCGCCCGTGCGAGAAGCACCCAAAGTTGTAGACTTTGAGGAGGAGGGCAGTGATGCAGGCAGCGACTATGGGGATGAGCCAGAATGCGACCACTTCAACTTCGGCCCAGTCTTGAAACAGCTGCCTAACCTGGAGGAGCTGCACCTGACGTTCGGTGTGCGTGACTGTGGCATGAACTTTGAGTGGAACCTCTTCCAGTTCACTGCAAGGGACTGTCTGCAGCTGGCGCAGTGTGTGGCTGCGTGCAAAACGCTGAAAGTCTTTCGCCTCCACCGCAGCAAAGTGGACGACGACAAAGTCCGCGTTCTTATCTCCCACATCCTGGACCACCCAACGCTGATGGAGCTGGACCTCTCCAACAACCTGATCGGTGATCGTGGTGCACGCGCTGTGGGCAAGTTCCTGAACAACCACAGCCAGCTAGTGCGTCTCAGTCTGTGTGACAACCAGATCCGTGCACCAGGGGCCCAGGCCATCGCTCATGCTCTCGCTAAGAACACCACCCTCACTTACCTCAACCTGCGCCTCAACCGCCTGGGTGATGAGGGTGGGCAGGCCATCTGCCGGGCACTCTTGAAGAATGCCACCCTAGTAGAAATCAACCTGAGCAGCAATGACATGGCTGAACCCACCGCCGCCATCTTGTCACAAGTAGTGATGCAGAACTCCACCATCAAGACTATTGACCTCTCCTGCAATAGACTGGGACCGGTGAGTGCAATACAACAATCCCATCAAAATGCTATGGTTAAAACCCAGCATATGCTGTGTAACCAGCCATCATAGCATTTCCCTTGGAAATTTTATAATCACCTAGGAGATGGTATATGGCAGGCTTTGACTTAACCCTTTTAGCCCCAACACCCAACAAAAAGAGATGGATTGACCATAATAATTCAACGGTAGTGCCAGATTAGCTTGGCGCCACCAGGCGCCAAGCTAATCTGGCATTAAACTTGAATTATTATGGTCCGTTCCTCACCTGCAACTGGTAACTGGACGTTAGCTTACACTGCAAAAATTTAGGAAAATGTGGCCTTGCGGTGAAATGGGTTAATTGTATGTGGATACATGGCCAGAGCTGCTATTTTCACAGCAGCTTACAGTGTCTGTATACCTCCCAGGTGTACATTTTAGAGGGCATGCAGACCTCGTCATTTTAAAGGGTCAGAAAATTGGATCAGTAATCATTTGCTTGTTCTGTAAATACACATAAATGAAACATAGTGGGGTCTTAGTCGCAGAGGCACTGAATTTTAGTGCATCTACCTAATCTCACATTTTCAGTATGTTCATCTGAATTTTTTCATAGACCACAGACATGGGAGCCCAGATGGCCAGTCAAGTACAGGGGTAGCATACAAAACCTATATAATATATATATATATATATATATATATATATATATATATATATATATATATATATATATATATATATATATATATGAGAACATGTGACAAAAGGTCGTTTGTACCAAAAGTAACACCCAACAGAAATGTCCAAAGTAACAAACCAAAAGAGATGTCTTTAAAATAGGCTTATTTTGGGCACTGGTTAGTTTTTATCTATCTAGCATGTTGGCATGTGAAATTAATTAATGTGAATGCAGAAACAGATGATTTTCAGCAACAAATAATTAAATCTGTCCCTTTCTGAAAATGTTGGTTGTTTCGGTGGGCATACCTTGATAAATATGATCACATTAAGTCAGTTTATCTTTTTTAAATTATTCTCTTTCAAAAGAAATTAATTGTGCAACCTGTTCTCACAGGCAGAAGTATGAAGAGTATTTTGTTCCTTGTGAAATTAAGTTTTCTGTAACAATCAGAGTTGGTTGTTACAGTGGAGATACTCAGTCAATATAATCACAAAAACAGTTCTTCGTGTGATTACCACATTTTACTAAAAAAAAAGCTCTTCAGTCATCTGTATTTCTGTTATCTAATTCTAAAAACAATGACTGAAGAACGTTTTTCCTGTCACTCAGTAGAGAAAAATGTTTGTTGTCACACTGGGCATACTATTGGACATACACATGAAAATCATCTATAGATTAGTCGACTTTGGTGAAAAGGAAACTGTGAGAAATGTATGTTCCAACAACAATGTCTTCATAGCGGAATCACAATAAGAACTAATTTTCTGTAGTAGTGCGGTTTTCCTGACTAAAAATGTCGGTTATTATGTGCACGACGTTTTTCCCAGGCTCAGGGAGAGGGGGGAGGGGAGGAGGGGGGGGGGGAAGAGTGGGGAGGGGGGGGGGGGGCAGAGTGGGGGAGGGGGGGGGGCAGGGGGGGGGGGAATGTGTGTGTGTTAACAAATAAGCAAGACAAATTTTGCTACATGTATGCATGATTTAATTGTTTTTGTTAATAGCAACAATAAAGTCATCTGAATCTTGAATAAACTAATGACAATCACAAATCAGGAATTTGTGGGTTTCTCTTTTGGCTTACTCTTGCTGTGTGTTTCTCAGGATGGTGGTAAGCAGCTTCAGGAGGGCATGGAGGAGAACAACACCATCACGCAGATGGACCTGCGCCTGACAGAGTGTGGACAGGAGTCTGAGTACTGCATCAACCAGATCCTGCATCGCAACCAGGAGGCCGCTCGAGATGGCCGCATTAAAGAGAAAGAGGCCAATGCGCCCCCGCAGAAAAAAGTCGCGGAACCTCAGGCGGCTCACCGTTACCTTGCACCCGTGCAACACGCGTAAATGACTTGCATGGACTGTAATTCATCTTGAATGTGTGTCATTGTACTCTGTGATAACAAGCTTAGAATGGACCGTGGTAGCATCAGTAGCTGTGAAAGTCTCTATGACGTGGTTATATGACACTTGCAGCTATTGATGCAGGGTCCCTTGAATGAGTTAACTCATTCGATACATACAGCATATGGATATGTGGAAAGCAGACCCATATCCATGTAAGGCATGGTATGTCTTGAAAGAATTAACACATTCAGCCCTATGGTCAAAATTCTCAAATTTGGGAGTTGTCCTTTGGAGACTACCTGCATGGTACATCAGAATTCAAGAGACAGATCAGCCATGATAGTTCAAGGGTGGTGCCAGAACAGATTTTCATCCTGATACTCTACTGCTGGAAATTCATTTGACTATGATAATTCAAGTGTGGTGCCAGAATAGCTTGGCACCTGAGGCGCCAAGCTATTCTGGCACCGCCCTTAAACTAAAATGGTTGTTTAATCTGTAATGTAGCCTTTTATAGGACAATAAGCCAATTTTTAAAAAATTCAGCCTCAGGATGTAATGGGTTAATTGGCACCTCTAGGCACCTATCTTTTTCAGGACCACCCTTGAGCTGTTATGGATGATTCTTGAGTTGTTGAGTCTCAGGGCTGAATGGGTAATGTGTCATTGTACTGTGTGATAAGATAACAAGCTTGGAAAAAATGTTGTAGAGGGAGAGGGAGGGAGTGGGTGGTTAGTTATTGGGGTAGGGGGTGGGGGGAGGAAGGTAAGAGACATGTACATGTACAAAAGTGGAACTTAACAATGTGCACGCTGTTACCAGATTTTATGTGCCCAGTAAACCAACATCAGCCCTCAGCTGTGCATGGGTGAACAAGGGCAGATGTTGACCTGATGAGCGTTTGCTTTACTGGGTGGTGGACAATTCAATCATGAACATTTTGTTATTTGCTTGTAACAGAGAACTCTATAATTCACCGGGATATGAAAAACGCTGAAGTAATGTGAGCACGTGGTCTTAATGATGCTTGTGAAGTCAACGCATCCAGTGTAAGGGCGACCATTACATGGGGAGGTAATTGCATGGTTTTTATGCATGACAGTTTAACCCCTTCACTGTGTCAGCAAGAGGCATGGATCCTCACCAGCACCCACAACTGCATGGGCTCATGAGGATCTGTGTCTCTTACAGTTGGATCATGTTTACTTTTTCTTGGCAGTGAAGGGGTTAATATTGTCTGTTTTTTTTTAAAAATGGACGGAAAACATTTTTTTGTTGTTCATCAGTCATAATTTTATAGGCTTAAAAATTCACTTATGCATCCATTACCCTCAATACTTGAACCAAACCTTAGGGTTTTGTTTTTTGTTTGTTTTTTCTGTTTAACCCATATAGCCCCAAATCCACACAGCAGATATCTTGACCTGAAGGCGCCAAGCTCATCTGGCACTACCCTTGAATTATAATGGTCAAGCCATCTCCTGCAACTGGTATTTTGTCATTAGGTAACACCTCCAAAATTTGGGAAATGCTGTTGTGGGGCTAAAAAGGTTAATCATTGATGTTTATGCACTGTATACTGTTTTCAGATGTGCTTCAAGCTGACAGTCCGAGGGAAGAGGATAAACCATACTTTAGATGATTTACAAATTTCATAATTGAACGAACACAAAGCCGAAGGTTTTGTAGTTATTTGTTTAAAAAGGATTTTAATTCTGACTCAGCATATACTTTCATGGGCGTGTGTGTGTGCGTGTGCGTGGGTGCGCATGTGTGTGCGTGTGTGTGTGTGTGTGTGTGTGTGTGTGTGTGTGTGTGCAAGCAAGTGCATGTGCTGACATGGAGGTATGTATATGCATTTGTAATTCCTCAGTAAATGATCATGACATATGCTGTTAGTATACCATACACAGAAATGATGATGATTTAACTGATGAGTGCACAATTAATGACACTTCAAACTGCAATGTATATTGCATACTTTTCATTGTTACTTTGTGGATTTTTTCACTTTTGATGTTTTACATTTAACATCACATGCTTACTTTGCGCTTCAAATGTGAAAAAAAATATAGGTGTACAAGAATACATTAAAAAATATTTATTGTTTTTTCGCTTGCTTTCTTGTTTGCTCGTTTGTTCACACAGATGCATCTTATTTTTGTTGACAAGTTGATCAGGCAGAACACGAGGACTAACATGACCAGTCTACACGTGTTCCCCGCTGTTGGATCTGGCTGAGCTCTGAAAATTAACTACCTGTGTTCATGATCTGCTCATTCGCGGCTCGCCACATCCAGATATGTGGCTTTATGCTGCATAGCCGGAGGCGGCTCTCCACGAATGAGTTATTCTTGAGTTATTCTGCTGACCTTTCATCTAACCCTTATCATTCGGAATACACCAGTGTGTGAAATAATTTTGACTAAAATAGTTCAAGGGTAGTGCCAGAATGTCTTGGCGCTCTAGGCGCCAAGCTATTCTGGCACCACCCTTGAACTAAAACCATTGGTCTATATCCTTATCTGTCAGTACTGTAAGGTAGCTTGCATATCATTTGAAATTTAGTTTAGCTCAGTTTTGTTCTCATGTCGTGTGCAGATAGAAAACATATCCTAGTAAGCAATGACTATCGGGCTGACGTACCACCCGATGACCTCTTGCAAACTGCGACAATACCATTGCTGAAGTAAACTAAATTTTTAATCATTCTTTTATTAACGGCCTCGTTTCCCAAATTTTGGAAGTGTCACACAACTATGTACCAGTTACAGGAGACAGATCGACCATGATAATTCAAGAGTAGTGCCAGATTAACATGGCGCCTTCAGACGCCAAGCTGATCTGGCACTGCCCTTGAATTATCATGGGGCGTTCCATCTCATGCTGTAGTGCTTTGGGGCTAAAGCTCTCGATCCTTGCACACTATATGATTCTTAGTATAAGCATATCAAGTACATGCAGTGGAACTGTTTTGAGCAAACACTTTTTTTTTGGTGCAAAAAAGAAGTCGGGTCTTAGAAGACAGGCGCCATTTGCAGAAAACTTGTCAAAGCCAGCAACTGCCAAGCAACTGTCCCTCTGCAACTGCGCGAGGCTAAAAATAGCTCAAAACAAAGCCCTTAGGACTATTACAGTCAGGTAGTGGCTATCGAAAATTACAAGCGACTCCACCCAGGTGCTCCCTCGAGGAGAAGTTTTGGAATGGCAAAAAGAGTCACTTGCGATGAATTAAAGAACATCGCTTAGCGACTACAGCCACAGTTCTGAATGATGGTCTTTAGCGACAGGTGATCTCTCATAATAAAGGTGCGGGGTCGCCCAAGACGGGTCCTGCTGTACTACTGATTCCACCCAAAGATCAACTCAAACATTCTCAGGCCGATGTGGGCGGCTTTGGGCAAGTGGAGCCTTTGTTTTCTGGTTTGGTTCGTTTGAAATACACTGTTGCACACCGACTATCCGACATGCCGCGCGGACGAATGTCAGACATGTCTACCCTATCGATTTGGGACGTTTTAAGTTAAAAACGCTTAGTAAACACTTGTTAACACTCCACTGCCCCCAGAGAAAAGGTAAATATGATCCAACTGCAAGAGGCATATATACTCATGAGCCCCCGCATTTGCGGCGGGGGCTCATGAGGATCTATGCCTCTTGCTGACATCACTTTTGTGCCCACGTTTCTTTAGACGGCTGGACTGATGACTAGGCTGTGTGGGCTTAACAATTAACCCATTACACCCTGAGGCTGATTTTGTCAAAAATTTGCTTATTGTCATATGAAGGCTACATTACAGATTAAGAGATAGATCAACCGTTTTAGTTTAAGGGTTGTGCCAGAATAGCTTGAACTATCAGTCAAATTTATTTTAAGCAATGGGTGTATCAGGATGAAAAGGGTTAAAGACTTCAGAAGAGCTATCCAGCGGCGTCCACTAGCATGGACATGTTTAATGGTCTTTCACTCTCAGCGCCAGCCGCCTTCCGGGGACTTAGACGGATCTCCAGTAATAGCTTGAGGGTAGTGCTGGATTAGCTTTTTTTCTCCGGCCGCCTTTTCAAGGACCAGCCAGTTAAGCACTGCCTCTTAATTGAGTTAACACCTTCGCTGCCGAGAAAAAAAAAGAACTCTACCCAACTGCAAGTGGTATAGATGCTCATGAACCCCCGCCACATTTGAGGGAGGGGGGGGGGGCTCATGAGGATCTATGCCGTTTGCAAAAACCACCTTGTAACCATATTTCTTCGACGGCTGGGAATCTTTGACTCATCTTGTTATTTATCAAATTTTTGCCCTCTCAGCGAGGGCGTTATCAGGAGAATTCCCAGATTCCCAGGTAACATTGCCATAAACGTCACTGTTCCGAGCGTAAGGTCCTTGAGAGAAACTTCATCGGAGTGGGGTAAAGATGCTAAATAGTTCAAAACATCGTCAACTTCCCAGGTTCCTGCATATTTTATTTTTTTATTTTTATTTTATTTTGTTGTTGTTGCATGTTGCAGTATTTTTTAATCACTTTCTGTTAAGTATTTACTAATGTGTGTCAGCTGACTTTTTGGGGCTTCAGTGATATGTTAGAAATGATTATTTCCAGGCTTTCAGTTGATACTGTTTTAGCATTGAAAGATTATTTCCCAGGAACCGAATGCGGCCTGTACCGGAAGTAGTTTAGTTTCTTTTTACATGAGGGTCACTAGTCAACATCCTAATGGCTGTTATGAATAACAGACGACCTGAATACAGATGTCCCTTCCTTTTTTGCATTATACAATTAGCAGCTAGCCGAGACATAATAACTCTTACAGGTGATGTAGTCTTAGCTCAAAAATGTACTTTTTGAGGATTTTCATTACTCCTGAAGTTTTTCCACATGTTCTTGTATGATTTGGAGAACTTAAAACTTCATGAAATTACATATTATATATTGCATTGGTACTTAAATTGCTCATTTGAGAAAATTTTCGTGTACAACTGACTAACATCAATACTGATTAAAGTGATATTGGACTTAATCTGTCCAGTGTTAATAGACCCCTAGCCTTGACTTCCCTCTTTAAAGCAAACATAGCATTTTCCAGAATGAAATGGATACAATTTATATAATTTTTTCTCAGGTAGAATTATAAAATCCACTTGTTTACTATCTAGCACACTGAAAAGAATTCATGTGTGTGTTGGGGTGTTTTGTTTGTGTTAACATGAATGACAGAAAACGATGGCTGAGTTTGTCGTCTGATCACAAGTATATAAATATGACCATTATTTCAGATAAAAAATTACAGTGCCAATATACTGATATTCTGAATGCAGCAAAATGAATATTTGAGATTTTGACTGCTCAAAGCCAGCTGAACTGGATTCATTTTGACAAGCAACAATATCCGAGCATTTTATGTACAAGATGACAACATATGAGAAAAGATCAAATTTTCTAAAAACCCTCCATAAACCTTGTCCCTGTAGAGAGAATGACCATTCACATCGATCTCCATTCTCTCCTCAGCCACAGGTCGATTCACACGATGACCATAGTCGCCTGCTCGGCGTTAAACCCAAATAACTAACTAATCAAAACCCTGAGTACATCTGGCTATTTTTGCATGCTAAATAGGGTTCTTTGCAAGGAATTGTTTGTGTTCATTAATTGCATGTCCATAGCAGAGGAGCCTGACGAGCACGAGTTGATATACTTGCTATTTCTGTGAGGGAGCCACCAACTGGATGCACAGTACACGCTAAATAGTATTGAGTGTATATCATGCTCACAGAAACCATATTGTATGTCAAGACACACTCGTCAAGCACCTATGATTTACAGGGGCTGGTGAGATTCTTTGCTGCTAGTAGCTGGGTACCATTCGTTTTTTTTAAGCAGTAAAGGGGTTAAACTGTGTATCTTGTAATGTTTTTCAAAGGCAAAAGATTAAACCAAACCACTCATTGCAAGTGTTTGTTTTAAATTCTGCTTATACAAAGAATTAAAAGAAGTACCCAACGGAGAAAGAAACACGCTTAGAAAAAACGGTACAACACAATTTATTAATATTTCGGGTAAATACCCTTTGTCAAAATAGACAAACAAACAGAGACATTAGCCGCTACTTATCTTCATATGCAGAAGGAATATGGCCTTATTCCTTCTGCATATGAAGATAAGTAGCGGCTAATGTCTCTGTTTGTTTGTCTATTTTGACAAAGGGTATTTACCCGAAATATTAATAAATTGTGTTGTACCGTTTTTTCTAAGCGTGTTTCTTTCTCCGTTGGGTACTTCTTTGCATTTCACACGCTTGGCAGTCACCTTTTTGGTCTGAATTACAAAGAATTAGCATGCACCTTCACCGCACAGTTTAATTGAACTGAATAAACTTTATTGACCAATTTAAACGACATGCATAAAATGGAAAATTTTCTTTGGCTCACAGAAACATAAACACAAAAGGAAGACATAATAACTTTACCAAAATTATTCTAATGCATATTGTAGATTTTGCAACTGCAATCAAGGTTTGATTAAGTTTATTCATGAAATAACTGGTAGTAATGTAGCATGTAAGTAGCTCTTTTATCATCATGGTCGACTTTAGTCGCATGAAATAACTGGTAGTAATGTAGCATGTAAGTAGCTCTCTTATCATCATGGTCGACTTTTACAAGTAGGCCGCCATGGGCGACTTTATTTGACATAGAGGGAGCATGTCGAAGGGATCACAGTTTCCGCAATACAGTGTTTCTTCCCGCATAACTGACTGACGTCAGTGACACACATCTTACTCTTTACCCAAGCACCCCACACCCTGCGACCCATTCTAGAGTGGTAGAACCAAAGTGCTGCTCAAAAGCAGTTTTCGCTGCACAATTCCCCGACCACCGGCCTTGGTGTCGGGGGACTTTAAACCGAAATGTTTGTATTATAAACCTTGTAAAGGTTGTCTGTGTAACCAATCAAAGTTACAATAATAATACAAACTTTGACTGAAATTAACATCAGCCCCCCAATACAGTTTGAAGTTAATATCTGGAATAAGTTCTGAGATGCAAGCAATTAAGAGACCAACTGCCCAGCAGTTCACACAGTTAAAGAAATATTTGGCAAATGATATCCCTATATAAATTTGGCGGTGAAAGAGTTAATTACACTTGTATGCATGCATGAAAATAAACACATGCACTTGACAATACTTCATAGAAAAAAAAATCTTTATGTTAATCATTAATAAATTTGTTTCCCTCATTTGAGACATGCCACATACAACAAAAAGCAATCCAGACCAAAAAGGTGACTGCCAAGCGTGTAAAATGCAAAGAAGTACCCAGCGGAGAAAGAATCAAACAAACAGAAAGATCAGTCGCTACTTATCTTCATTCGTAGAAGGAAATTGGCAACTGTTGTATTGCCAATTTCCTTCTGCAAATGAAGATAAGTAGCGACTGATCTCTCTGTTTGTTTGTCTATTTTGACAAAGGGTATTTGTCCGAAATATTAATAAATTGTGCTATAAACGTCTTTTCTAAGAGTGTTTCTTTCTCTGTTGTGTACTTCTATGCCACATACAGATATGCAGCAAACAGCCACATACATGTATCCATATGTGGCACATCTCAAACGAGTTAAAATTATTCATTTTACCTAGTGGTGGTGAGCTTTACAGGGTGGGGCAGTGATGGACCCACACCCAACCCTCCTCCTTCTCATCCGGGCTTGGGACCGGCAATGGCGGAGTTCCCTCCAACCTCCACATAACCCTTTCGCACATGCAGCCATCAGTGCTATGTACATCACCGGTGTTTGCATGCACAAGGGGGTTAATAAAGCTGAGTTGGTATACCTCGTCCTGTACCTAGGTTAAACGCACCAGTGGCTCCATTACTGCGATTTTCGCATCTGTCCGGTCGCTAGGACGGGTTATGTGCACAAGAACTGCGCGCGCAGGTAGGCTTCTGCACTTGTAGTGTGGTCTCGTACTTACTTACTTACTTACTTACCCTGTCACCCTCCGGTACGTCGACGAGACTACGACTCTGACTGTGCTCCTAGTTCCCACCCGGCTCCCTGGGACTGGTGGGGTATTAGTCAGGTCACCGTCAGCCCAGGGGCCTCGGCACGCACCTGTAGTACCTACTCCACTGCTGACTCCTGTCCTAGCTGTGCATTGCCCGTACTCTTCAGGATTTTTTTCAACTCCAGGACGTCTGGGCTGTTCTCCACAGTCCATCTCATCTTGATGTCTGCTTGGAGGTCTCGACGCCAGGTGTTTCTCGGCCGGCCTGCCTCTTTTCCTCTTTCCCTGGAGGTTCCATGACAATGCCTGCCTAGTAATACTGGAAACTGGCTTTCTCAGACTGTGACCAATCCATCCCCATCTTCTTCGCTCAATTTCATTCTCTGCTATTATCTGCTCTGTCCTCTCCCAGAGTTTGACGTTGCTGATGTTCTCTGGCCAGTGGATTTTCAAGATTCTTCTAAGGCAACTGTTTATGAAGTTCTGTACTCTGTTGACTGTGGTTTTGTCAACCTCCAAGTCTCTGCTCCATATAGGAGAACTGCTTTTACGTTTGAGTTGAAAATCCGGACTTTGGTGTGTTGTGACAGCTCTCTGGAACTCCACACTTTTTTTTCAACTGGAGAAAGGCTGCTCTTGCTTTACCGATTCGTGCTCTGACATCTGCATCAGTGCCGCCTTTTTTTTTTTTTTATCGATGATGCTCCCGAGATAGGTGAAGGACTCCACCTCCTCCAACGGGGTGCCAGCAAGCAAGACTGGTTCTTCCCTGGTTGCGTTCAGCCTCATTGTCTTTGTTTTCTGTTTGTGGATGGTGAGGCCCACTTGGGACAGGATGTCAGCAAGCTTCGTGGTCTTGTCCTGCATTTGTTGATGAGTGTGGGACAGTAAAGCCAAGTCGTCTGCAAAATCGAGGTCGTCAATCTGTGTCCACAGTGTCCACTGAATTAAGCTTCTTCTCTGCTCAGGGGTCCTCTTCATGACCCAGTCTATGGCCAGTAGGAAGAGAAAGGGAGACAGCAAACACCCCTGCCTGACGCCGGTTCTGACTGGAGCTCCCTGGTGAACTGCCCTTCGTGGATCACGCGACATGTCATGCCATCGTAGCTGCTCTTGATCAGGCAGACGAGCTTTCTGGGTACACCGTAGTGTCGTATGAGTTTCCACATAGTCTCTCGGTCCACGCTGTCAAATGCTTTCTCGTAATCCATAAAGTTGACGTACAGCGGGAGCTCCACTCCAGAGACTGTTCCACGAAGATGCGGAGAGTGGCGATCTGGTCTGTACATGATCGTTTTTTCCTGAATCCTGCTTGCTCGTCTCTAAGCGGGGGGTCGACGGAGCTCTTCATTCTCTCCAGGATGATCCTGTTGAAGACCTTTCCTGGTACTGACAGCAAGGTGATTCCTCTGTAGTTGGAACACTTGCTGAGGTCGCCTTTCTTGGGAAGCTTGATTAGGTACCCCGCCCTTCCAGTCTGCCGCATCACCTCCTTTTCCCAGATCTTTCCAAACAGTGGGTACAGCATCTCTACTGTTGTCTCTAGGTCTGCTTTCAAAACCTCCGCTGGGATGCCATCTGGCCCTGCTGTTTTGGCGTTCTTCAAAAATGCCACTGCTCTTCTGATCTCTTCCCAGCTGGGTCTGTGACAGCCTGATGGGTAGGTCAGTCTCTGCTGGCTGAATGTCTGGGGCTCGGGTGGGGTGGGTCTGTCCAGTAACTCTTCAAAATACTCAGCCCATCTGTCGAGTTGGTCTGCTTTGTCTGCAATAGGCTTGCCTTCTTTGTCTTTTATTGGTCTTTCTGTATGGCAATACTTGCCCGACAATCTTCTGGTAATGTCGTAGAGCTGTTTCATGTTGCCGCTGCCTGCTGCAATTTCTGCCTCTGCTGCCAGGCTCTCTGTGTAGGCCCTCTTGTCTGCCCTGATACTCCTCTTCACCTCGCGGTTGGCTTCCGAGTATTCCTCCTGTGCCCTTGCTTTGGCTGATCTCGTGCGACTGTTGTTGACAACTGCTTTCTTCTGCTTCCTCACTTCTATCTTCTTCAAGGTCTGTGCCGACAGCCAGTCTTTGTGATGGTGTTTCCTGAACCCTATAGTGTCTTTGCAGGTTGAGTTCAGCACCTCTCTAACTGCCTTCCACTGCTGCTTTGTGGTGACCGCCTCCTCTTCATTTACTAGCTCCTGTAGCGCTTGAAACCGGTTGGACAGCACCAGTTTGAACTGTTCTCTCACTCCAGTCTCTCTCAGGAGGCCTACATTATAGCGCTGTCTTCTTGTTGTCTCTTTGCGGCTTTTCTTTAACTTGAGCTTTATTTTTAAGGTAAGCAGATGGCGGTCTGAGGCGACATCTGTTCCCTTCCTCACTCGAACATCTTGAAGGGATCTTCTAAATTTTTGGCTAATGCAGATATGGTCTCTATTTGGTTCTCTGTAGTATGGTCAGGTGAGACCCAAGTTGTTTTGTGTATTCTTCTGTGTGGGAAGATGCTGCCTCCAATGACAAGTCTTTTGAGAGCACAAAAGTCTACAAACCTCTCCCCGTTCTCACTCATCTCCAAGCCTAGTCCCTGTCTCCCCATCACCTCTTTGTATCCTTTGTTGTCATCTCCTATTTTGGCATTAAAATCGCCCATGACGATGGTGATGTCTCGCTCTGCACATTTGTCTACAGCACTCTGGAGTCGGTCGTAGACCTCTTGTTTCTCTTCCTCGCCACTGTCATTAGTGGGCGCATAACACTGGATGACGTTGAGCTTAATCTTTTTCCTGGTTTCTAAAGGCTGATGTGATAATTCTTGGCCCAAGAGGTTCCCAGCCCATCAGCGCTCTCTGTGCCACTGGTAACAGCATGAATGCTACTCCTTCTGTATGGGGGGGGGGGGGGGGAGGGGGGGGGGGGAGGGGGGGGGCATTCTCCTCTTCATGACCTTAATACAGAATCATTTCCCCACTTGACAGCCTTTTCTGCCGAGACTGCGTCCGTCTGGCTTCACGGATACCTAGCAGAGCAAGCGCTGCCAATCTGGGCGGCCTTCCCGCTCTGGTACATGGTCTTGACATTCCATGTGCCCATGATTGTGTCCCTGGATAGAGAGATGCGGCTCGGTCCTGTTATGTGACTTCCGAAAACTTCCGGCTTTCACCACACGACGTCATAAATCTTCTGGTAGAAGAACCTTCCTCCTCCAGGAAAGGAATTACTGTTTGTCTATTCGTCGGCGTTTCTGTAGCTATTTCCTAATTTGCAGCGTGGGCAAGCTACCCCCACGCCCAACCCCCTTACTAGAAGGACCAGGGGTTTTCTGTCGGGTTCTCCTTCCCTTAGACCATGTTGGTTCACGGCACCTTATTTCATTCGGTGCACCCCTAATAATAATAATAATAATTACGGTATTTATAATGCGCTTATCTTATAATAATTATAACTCTAAGCGCCCACTCACAACTCGCGCACGCATGCGCACGCTTTAGACAACGACTCACGTACCGCAAATAGTGAAATACATTACGACAGTCAGCTTGAGGTGGGGAGTGTGGTGATATAGTGCTAGAACTGTTGAAAGAGGTGAGTTTTGAGGGCGGACTGGAAGGAGGAGAGAGAGTGTTTCTGACGGAGAGAGAGTGAGAGAGTGTTCCAGGTGGATGGACCGTATACTGAGAAGGAGCGGGGGCCGAAAGTGCTGAGTTTGGTGCGGGGGATGTGGAGGCGGAGAGGGTCGGAGGCGGAGCGGAGGGAGCGGGAAGGAGTGTTGGGGTGAAGTAAGTTGGAGAGATAGGCAGGAGCACAGTTGGTCAGGGATTTGTAGCAGAGAGACATAATCTTGTATTGGATGCGTTGTGGGATGGGAAGCCAGTGAAGGAGTTTGAGGAGGGGAGTGATGTGGTCGGATTTTTTCTTTCGTGAGGACGAGGCGGGCAGCATTGTTCTGGACGCGCTGGAGAGTCAAAGTGGTGGAGTGAGGGATGCCGGAAAGGAGAGAGTTGCAGTAGTCGATGCGGGATAGGATGAGAGAGATCTGACTGATGCGGCGGAGGTGGAAGTAGCATGCCTGGGCCGTGGCGGGAAGCTGGTCATGGAAAGAGAGGAATCGAGGATAACGCCGAGGTTTTTGGCCGAGTCAGAGAGGGAGATGGGGATGCTGTCGAGTTGAGGGTGGAGAGAGGGAGGGAGCTGGGAAAGTTTCTGGCGAGTGCCTACCAGCATGGCTTCCATTTTGTCGTCGTTCAGTTTAAGCTTGTTTGCTGTCATCCAGTTTTTCACGTCTTCGTAGCAGTCGGCCGTGCGAGTCAGTCTCGCGAGGGACCCCCTCAGGGACAGATGTCACCACTTGACGCATCATCCCAGGCTCAGTTTTAACCTATCATGTGTTGCCTACCATGTCCCCCTTGTGCATGCGGTCTCTGGTGCTGCATATGTCAACGGTGGTTGCATGCACAGGTGGGCTATCATCTGAAGATGCAAGTGTATGTCAGAGGATTCCTGTGTTATAAACAGACACAACCAAGTATGTAGAGAGTGCTTTAACAAAGCGGTTACTGTCCACCCTAGTCCTGATGTTCCGGCATCTGCAGACTCTCGCCACCTGAAAGTGTCCTACTTTAACGCTCAGTCATGCAGAAACGTAGCCACTGAGATTCATCATTTCATCATTGACAATGACCTTGACATTCTTTTGCTGGTTGAGACATGGCTAAAAGACCAAGGTGACGAGGCGTTTATAGCTGCTATGACACCTTCAGGCTTCAAAACTGTGTCATTTCCCTGTGCTGGACGTAGGGGTGGTGGAATTACTGCCATCCACAGGAACTCGCTAGAAGGTTTTGTCAAGGTGAGCAACCCTACCTTCACTGACATCTTTTGAAACTTTGGATCATGCACTTGTGCTGTCAGAATGCCTCAGCGTGTCTTGCATGCATCTACCGCCCGCCACCTAGCGAAGCAAATAAGCTAACCACACGTACTTTTCTTCAGGAATTTCCTGACTTCTTGGACTCGGTCATGACTAGAAAATGTGAGACAATCATCACATATGATTTTAACTTTCACCTTGATACTGACAACTGTGAGATGCGCCAGCTGAAGCAGCTTTTCACCGATCGTAATTTAGTTCAACTTGTCAGCGTGTAAACTCACCGCTGCGGCCATACTTCAGATGGAGTCCTGGTCGGGGAGGAACTAACATTGTTAACTACCTCTCAGTCGATGACACTGTCCTCTCCGATCACAAAATTGTCTCCTGCACATTGAGACTCCCCAAGCCTCCTCGTCCTAAAGTTCTGATAACATCCAGGAACTTAAAGCGCGTGAATGTGTCTGATTTCAAAGCAGATGTTAACTAGTGGCATCCTCTCTGGCTGATTGTCCAAATGATGCTCTCGTGGAGAACTACAACATGTCGCTTCGTGATGTCCTTGATTGTCACGCGCCCCTCAGGTCCAGGCGTATAACGTCACGTCCGTCCGCTACGTGGATCATTGATACCGTCAGAGACGAGAAGCTTGAACGACGTAGACTTGAGCGCCAGTGGCGGGCTAGTCGGCTCACAATCCATCGCGAGCTCTACACACGCCAGCGTAACCATGTCAAGTCAGTGGAACAGGCTACCTGAAGGTTATTTTACAGTGCTAGAGTCTCCAGCTGTTCATCTAGCAAGAAGTTGTACGCAGCATGCAATGAGCTGCTTGGTAAACAGAAAGGGCCTGTACTTCCTACTAACATACCTGCAGCTGAACTACCCGACAGGTTCTGTGTGTACTTTGATGGTAAAATCAGCGAAATTCGGGATGACTTTGTCGTCAGGGCTGGGAACGCAACTTTTCATCCATTTGACGGTATTTGTTTGTCAGAATTCTGTCCTGTAACAGAGCAGTTTGTGTCTGAACTCATCACCAAATCCCCATGTAAATTCTGTGTGTCAGTTTGACCCACTTCCCACAGATTTATTGTGTGGATCTGATTCCTGTGATTACACGCATTATCAACAATTCCTTGACGTCTGGCGCTGTACCTCCTCAGTTCAAGCAGGCTGTTGTCACACCATTGTTAAAGAAACCTGGACTAGACCAAAATGACTTGAAAAACTTTCTTCCCGTTTCCAACCTCCTATTTATTTATTTCTAAGCTGTTAGAAAAGGCTGTCTTGCATCAGCGTTTGGATCATGTGTCAAGAAATGACCTGCTAGAGTTGTATCAGTCCGCTTACCGCAAGCATCATAGCTGTGAAACAGCTCTTCTTCATGTGACCAACAACCTGCTTACTTTCGCTGACGAGGAACGTGTGTCGCTCTTGTCATTATTGGACCTGTCTTCTGCGTTCGACACGCTCGACCACAACATCCTTCTGAATAGACTTAGTGTGTTCTTTAGCATCCGTGGACGGGTTCTTGACTGGTTCTCCTCATATTTGTCCGACAGGTTCCAACGTGGCATTATACAGAATTCTACTCTCGCTCCCATCCTTCTGAGATATGGCGTAGCCCAGGGCTCAGTTCTCGGACCGGTCTTGATTTCTTTGTACACCCAGCCTGTGTCTGAGGTGATCGCCAGTAAAGGATGTGAACATCACAAATATGCTGATGACACACAACTGAAGAAAGACTCCTCTCAAACAGTTCCCGTCTCTTCTGCATGACATGGAACAATGTATAGAAGCTGTTAAGGACTGGATGACAAACAACAAGCTAAAGCTCAATGAAGGAAAAACAAATGCCATTGTGGTAGGCACTCGCTCCAGGGTGTGAGTCTCCCACGATGAGTCCTTGATCGTTTGTGGACAGGACATCCCTCTAAAAAAAATGTGTGAAAAACCTAAGTGTTTACATTGACAATGTTCTGTCCATGAACGATCATGTGTCTCACCGGTCCCGTTGTTGCTATCTTGAGCTCAGGAGGCTTAGCTCTGTTAGACAGTACCTTACTGATGATGCCTGTAAGCAATTCGCATGTTCACAGATTTTGTCAAGGCTTGACTACTGTAACTCTGTAATGTCAGGTATGTCGAACGATCTGCTCTACAGGCCCCAGAAGATTCAAAACCACGCAGCAAGACTTGTACTGAAAAAATCAAAGAGTGACCACATCACCCCCTTGCTTAAGCAGTTACACTGGCTTCCAGTGAAGTTCAGAATTGAATACAAAATTGCTTCCCTCGCTTTTCAGGCCTTTGATAAGACACTCCCGGCATACTTGTCCTCCAGTCTCCCTGTACACCAGGCAGAGTATTGCACTCCAGCACTGACGACAGAATATTGTGACTATCCCCAGAGTGTCCTTAAAAACCTTTGGACAGCGGTCCTTTTCTTTCCAAGCTTCCAAAGTGTGAAATGGTCTTCCCCATGATATTCGCCATGCACCATCTTTGGCCATTTTCAGGGCTAGACTGAAAACATTTTTTTCCCGCAATTTGGCCTTTGAAAGGGATTGATAAACCCTACTTTTTCCCATTAACATGTATATATCTGATCAGGCTCTTGAAATGTTATGTTTATTATTTTAGTTTTGTGTCAGTGTGCATTTGGACCAATGAATGATTGTGTTTTTGTACGTTGTCGGTACTTTAGTTAGTTAATTTCAATTAGTTAGATTATCTAGATGTAAAGCGCTCTGAGCCTTTCTTTGTGGGGATATTGCGCTATAGAAGAGTTAAATTATTATTATTATTATTATTATTATTATTATTATTATTATTATTATTATTATTATTATTATTATTAAGTCCATTATAGTGTACTCGTCTCTCGTACTACGGCTACGAGGTGCTTTCTGCCGCAAAGCGACGCAGATGTCGCAAAATCACCACCATTGAGAAAACACTATTTTTCAAATATGGCAAATCATGGTACTAGCAAAAGAATGCATTATTGCCGGATTGTATATGGGAAAGGGTTTATTCTTCATTCATCTTATTTTGCAGCAATCAAACGTCACGTGATTCCTCCTCCGAGATTTCTCATTACAAGTGCAGAAAGCACACGCTCTAAACCGATCTGGTGCGCAGGACCGGTCCGAGCGACCGGTCGGGTGCGAAAATACTGAGCAACAATGGTGCCGCCTGGTGATGTCACCTAGGCACAGGGCGCGCGAGGTAGGCCTATACCAACTCAGCCTTAATAAAGCAGCAACCGGTAGCCTGCACGGGCTCTGCTCACCCCCTACATTTTCTTTGAGAGGACCCCTTCCTACCCCCCACTCCCCTTCTCCCCCTTTCCCCGCCCGGTTCCTACGCCACCGCCGCACTTTATCCTCTCGGCACGTTACAGAGGGTCATGGATATCTATGCCTCTAGCTGGTCGAAGCCGGGTCATCTCTTCTGGGCATGCTATGCTGTCTTGACCGAGAGGTATGTTCCCTTTCTTTTTGTCTGGGAAAGGTTATTCTTTTCACAGCAGCGCAAATGGCACGTACTTGCTAACTTGTCCGATAGGCACTGCATTTGAAATCAGTCGATGTATCCTGGCCGTGACAGCTCAAATGTAATACCTAATTAGCCTGGCGCCTTGATAGGCGCCAGGCTAATTAGGCATTATATTTGAGCTGTCATAGTCAGGATCCACTGCATTTCGTCAGTGTTGGAAACGCAGACGGCAAGATTAGCACAGTGCACCGGGGGAGCTGTAAAACTTGCCTGCGTAGGCCTATCACACACAGTTTCGTGTTCGTTTGATTACAAGTATATCAGTTCTTGCTCTGACCAAACACTTCCAGCAGCATGAAAAGTTTGTGAAACACAATCTAGAGCGCTAACATGGGGGCAGCATACAGGCTGATTAAATCTAATAATGGATAATCATATTAGCAGGGCCTGTGTGTGTGTGTGTGTGTGTGTGTGTGTGTGTGTGTGTGTGTGTGTGTGTGTGTGTGTAGTGTGTGTGTGTGTGTGTGTGTGTGTGTGTGTGTGAGCCTGGTGTGTGTGTCACTGTGTGTGTGTGTGTGTGTGTGTGTGTGTGTGTGTGTGTGTGTGTGTGTGTGATTTAGTTTATTAGATATTTTGTTTGTGTGTTTGTTAGTTAGGTAGTTTGTTTGTCTGTTTGTTTGGAGGCCACCTTAGTTGAACTTGTTCAAGCTTGGAAGAACTATCACAGCACAATGTCAGTACTGTCGGACGTTTCACCCTAAATAGTAATAAAACCCTAAAACGAGGAATAACTGGAGCCGATCTCAGTACGCAAGAGGAATGAATTCTCATGAGCATCTCCCCTTCCTCCCCCCCCCCCCCCTCACGCCATTTGCGAAAGCTATGATTATGTCTCTGGCAGGTAAACGGTAGGCCAGTGGTTTGGAGGACACACCCATAGCCTACTTTGCGATGATTTTGCCGGTTTAGTCAATCAGTCAAGTCAGTAATGCGACTGAAAGTTTTGATTCGTGCAGAAAAAAAAATTGCTTATTGCCCTATGAAAGCTACACAACAGATTAAGAGATTGATCAACCCGACGCTGAAATGGCTGAGAAGAAATAAACTCTATTGAACTGCAGGAGGTATAGATTCTCATGAGCCCCCGCCGCAGTTGCGGGTGGGGTGGGGGTGGGGGCCTCATTAGGACCTATGCCTCTTGCTGAAGCCACTATGTATCCATGTTTTTTTGATGGCTGGGGATCATCATAATTCAGTTCCAAAACAATCTCTGTCCACTGACAGTGGATGGGTTAACATTTGTCGATGAGAGACTCTGAACTCTACCCAACTGCAACAGGTACAGATCATGAGGACCTACGCGGCCTATTGCTTAAACCAATCAGCCCGGCGCACGTATTTCCCAAATTTTGGAGGCGTCATCTAACGACTCTGCACCTGTTGCAGGAGATGGATCGACCATGATAATTCAAGGGTAGTGCCAGATTAGCTTGGCGCCGACAGGCGCCAAGCTAATCTGGCGCTACCCGCCCTTGAATTATCATGGTCGACCCATCTCCTGCTGTCGTGCGTCAGGGCTGAATGGGTTAACCCACTTGATATCCACGTTCCGGCCTTTGGCGGCTGAGAAATGTATGCTGAATTTGCAATTATTTCCAAAACACTATCTCCGTTCATTCGTATTCAAGGGGTTTATGTTTACACGGTCTCAATCTCCTGCCTAGCAATCGACTGAAAAGACATGACAGACCAATAATTGCCTCTGGCAAAGGCTGCACTGTCGTCGCTTAGCTGACTTCGGTCGGCAAAACTCACTGAGTGCTACAGCAACTGTTGTTATGGCACTGTGACGCAAGGGATTATCTCCAGCCATTGTAAGCTCCCAGCGTGGCAGCTTTCATTCCCTTGGAATCAGATATTTAACCCATTACATCCTGAGGTGGATTTTTTAAAATGTGCGTTTTGTCCTATGAAGACTACAGATTAGGAGATAGATCAACCATTTTAGTTCAAGTGTGGTGCCAGAATTGCTTGGCGCGGCCTCAGGCGCCAAGCTATTCTGGCACCACCATTGAACTATCATAGTTAAATTTACTTCTTGCAATAGTGTATCAGGATGAAATTGGTTAATCCTCTGTAGTCGGAGTGTGGCCACCTAGATGGTGGGGCAATTAAAAGCAGCCACACACGCAAGATAAAATCCATTAAGTCGGAGTGAGGCCACAGCCACATACACACAGGCACAAGATGATCGCTGCGTTAATGCTCACCCGTGTTAGGAAGTGGGCAATGATGTAACGATCATCTCGTGCCTGTGCACATACACCACATAAAATCTTCCGAAGTCGGAGTACGGCCACCTATATGGCGGGGTAATAAGGAGCAGCCAGACAAGCAGTCCTCTCGCCCTGCTGGATGACACTGGGATACCGGGAGTGATCAATAACAACAGACCAAAAAGATTCGCGTAATTATTCACCTTCCGTGGGCAGATTTCTCGACTACAGATGAGAAGTAATTTGCTATGGAGGTAAAAAGAGCATTGATTTGTGATTGAAACACCATGACCCTTCGGATAATTCCTTTAGGAATCACCTCGACAAAAATCGCTACCGACAGCCAAAGGGTTAGACCTAAGCCACCCGCACCCCTCTCCCCTCCCCCCTCCTCCTTGTGCATGCAGCCACCGGTACCGTATCAAATGTGGTGACAGACAGACGTAAGTGTTGCAACGTCTGAATGTGCATGCAAGTCTGTAAGAGGACAGCAGAACTTGTTTTGAACGGCCACCCTCAGGAGGGACCATCTTTCTCCCAAGTCCTCACGGTCGTACTTCTTAATTTTGGAGTTGTCACTTAAAGACTATGCACTAGTTGCAGGAGATGGATCGATCATGACAATTCAAGGGCGGTACCAGGGTAGCTTGGCGCCATCCGGCGCCAAGCTAATCTGGCGCTACCCTTGAATTATCTTTTACTAGTTGCAGGAGATGGAAGTTGACCATGATAATTTAAGGGTAGTGCCAGATTTGCTTGGCGCCTAATGGCGCCAAGCTAATCTGGCACTACCCTTACATTATCATGGTCGGTCCATGTCCTGCTGTAGTGCGTCGGGGCTTAATAGGTTAGAGATCATCATTCAGGAGTTCTTTGTCACATACCTGCCAATATGTTGCAGTCAACTCTATTAGTAGTTGTGTGTTTGTGTGTGTGCGCGCGTGCGTGAGTGCGTGTATGAGTCTATAAGCGCAGCACCTCCTTGAATGAATGATATGCGTGTTTGAATGGTGATTGTGTATAGATGGTTTATAGAGTGCGTTGTATTTTTGTTTTCATTAAAAAAAAAAAACTTTTTTGTAAATTGCGTTTTTGTGATTAGTTATTTTTGTACAATTAGCTTTTGTGCATAGAGCTCTAATTTCTGAGGTTAGGCTCTACACAAGTACTCATTATTATTATTATTATTATTATTTACTTGCAGCCACCTAAATGATGGTCTCAAATGACAGGTGACACATTTTGGCTTTCAAAACTTCTCTTGAGAGAGCACCTGTCTTTTACGACCACTTTCTTTTTGAAAAAAAAGAAAACAAAGAAAAAAAGAAGCTGACTGCTCACAACACGTCCTACCGTACTTCTAAATGACATACGTGCGTAAAGCTTTTTTTCTTTTTTCTTTTAAAAAGACTATAAATCTTCCGTGGATATGGCCTTTTGTGGTGCGTCTGGAATTTATTGTATATTCTCCTTCATCCATCACTCGAGTTTCAATTCAAGATTTTTACAATTGCCTCAATTTCTGCAAACTACGCCAGCAAAATCATTACAACGACTTGTCCGGGAAAAGGCCAGACGAAGGACTAGGACATCAGCGCTGCTAAGTCACACTCCATTCGCGACGCGCACAGATCTTCATCCGCTTGTAAGAGGTATAGATCATCATGAGCCCCCGCATTCTGCGGGGGCTTATGAGGATCTATGCGTCTTGCTGTCCAGCTGACATTTCTTGATGTCTTCAAGTTCTGCCCGAGAGGCGGGCATTTGACGTTCAGTCCACGATTACAGCCATTAAACGAACGCAAAGCCAAGCCGTAGAAAACGTTTGAAAAGAAATAAACCAGTGCGCACAAGGCCATCGGCGCGATGTCGGGACAGCTGCCTTCTGCGCAATGGAAATCGCTTGACTGATTGAATTATTAGAAAAGAAAATCCCAACAAAAATAGAAACACAGTTTTGATTCACGTGCGATAGCAAATGCGAGTCTACGTATTTAGCCATTCGTCGTCTGTCCGTCGTCTGTCGTTCGTGGTAAACTTAAACGTTGGCATTTTCTCGCAGACTATTCAAGACAGTCACAGACTTCAAACTTGGCCCAAGGCCAAATATACTGACGAGACAGGATTTTTTTTTGCGGGCACAGTTGTCATTCAACAGTGAAACATCTGCCTGTCAGAAAGGTCAAGGTCACAGAAGGTCGAGGTCGCAGAAGGTCACGAGACGGAAGGTCAAGGTCACAGGAGGTAAAATAAATGATGCGGGTCAATCATGCGCGTGAGCCATATTTTCTTGTTGGTCTGTATTTATTTTGAATGACTGCTTGTACGTCGGACAGATGGACGGATGAAAGGACGAATGGAATGGACAAACTGACTGACTGATAGATTCACTGATTTATTGACTAACTAATTGTTGCGAGTATACAAGGTAAGTGACTTAACAGCAACACTATCTCAAGTTATTAAAGTTTTGATTTGAATTAGGGCTGCTGTTTAATTCACACGAAAAGCCTTTGATGAGAAAAGAACGACCCATTTAATAAAAAAAAAAACAATTATTGCAAAACGTGAACATTAACTAATGTAGTTCCGACGCACTACAGAAGGAGATGGCGCTGCCATGATGATTCAAGGGTAGTGCCTCAGGCGCCAAGCTAATCTGGCACTGCCCTTGAATCATCACGCTCGAGCCATCTCCTGCGACTGGTACATAATCGTTGGGTAACACCTCCCAAATTTGGCCTTGGGGTAAAAACCCTTACCTATTGTATTGTCCCATACGGCTCAATTGTCCCGGTAGGGATCGGCCGCTTCACACACCGCGCTTCCTGCTATTGCTCTGAGGGATTGATTCCCCAGACCTTCACGACAGAAAATCCATACAGGTCCCAAATGGCGTATTCCAGCTGCAAGAGGCGCGGATTCTCATGAGCCCCTGCCTTGCAGGGACTCATGAGAACCCACGCCACTTGCTGGTCCAGTTAATCCTCGGCTGTTGTTTAAACTGAGAGCGTTACTCCGTGATAATCGAATGACCATACGGGCTCCAACTTATCCTGTCAAACAGGGAAGACAAATCATGTTTGGACCGGAACTAGCTACAGCCTTTAAATGCGCAGAGCAGCGGCAAAGTCCGGTAGTTTGGGACCATTTGTCTTCCCTTGTTTGCATAACTTACAGACATATGCAGTCTCTAGCGAATTGATGTGAGCTGTAAGTAGGTGATATAAAAAATATTTTATGCCTGCAGCTATCAAACAGTGATTTCGCAGATGCGATTGTTCTTTTTTTCTTTCTTTCTTCTATAGAGCGATAAATCGCTATGAAGAAAAATCGTTATTTATTGCATTAATAAAGGTTTTATTTGTGAGATTTCCTCTGACAGTCAGCTCTCAATCACGGGAGATACATGGGTAAGTCATTGTGTATCATGGCCAGTTGGAGCGTGACAGTGCGAGTGTAGTGCCAGATAAGATAATAAGGCTTTGCCTTCAAACTTTAAATATCATGGTCGATCCATCCTAGTCTCTGCTGTAATGCATATCATGGTCGATCCATCCTAGTCTGTGCTGCAATGAACATTCGAATGCGCTGACTTTGAACTCATTAGAGACGTGCAGTCTCCGGGATACGCAGCACAATGCCGCGTATCCGGATGCCGCACGTCTCGGACGTGTGAACCCATTAACTGCCGGTGCAAGGTCGAACGCAACCCAACTGCAAGAGACAAACCCTCATGATCCCCCGCAGTCGCGGGGGCTCATGAGGATTTTTGTCTCTTGTCAGTCCTGTGTTCTTTATGCCTATTTACATATGTGTTCATCACTGACGCGAATGTCGGTCAGTGTGCAGTCGTGTCATGTGATCACTGGCAGCGAAGGGGTTAATTTATTCGAGAAGTGCCGCCTCCGGATACGCGGCATAAGCCGCGTATCCGGAGGCGGCACTCTCGAATGAGTTAATGGATCACAAAAAAGCTGCTTATAATTATTTACTCAGTCGGTCTAAAAGATGACTTTCGCAAAAAGGTATATTATATAAAGATCGCACAGGGACAGCCATTGCCTATGGAGTACGACCTGAACAGCTGATCAGTTGCAACTGTGCCACTTTGACCTTTGAATTCAAAGATGAACAGCACAAGCTTGCTTTGTATTGCAGCTCACAATGGTTGCCTTCCTCGATTCGCTGCCGACAGCGAATCGAGGGAGACAACCAGTGTGACTGCAGCTTTTGCATAGTGGAGAAGGGGGGGGGGGGTTAGGGGGAGGGGAGAGGGGTGGGGGAGGGAGAGGTCATGGCAGGCCGGCCCTTACTATGTGCATCGTCCAGCTTGCTGTGGCTCATGAGGATCTCTGCCCCTCTTGTAGACCCGCCGTAGTTGCCTTTCACAGTACGAGTGTGTCATCTTTATAGTCATTACTGGTCCACGAGTAGATAATTGGACTCATTACCACAGAAAGCAGTCGCATTCCGTATTTGGCACTCAAGTCCCCTTTTACGACTCTTGTCAAGAGTCAGTTGAGGGCAAACACGACACGTTACTGTCACACTGGCAGTCGCGTCTCGTTCTTGTACCATGTCGCCCACAGGGGGAGAATACCGACGTTATGGCGAGATCTTCGTGCCTCTGACTCGGAGCGTCCATGACGTTCCGAATCAGGAGCACGAAACTCTTCTCATAACTTCGGCTCTCTCCTCCTGTGTTTGGACTTTAGCTTGTCGCATCCTAAATAAAACAGGGAAATCACTCCGTCGTCGTCGAAGGCCGAGTGATCGGCCGTGTTTTAGCAGAATGCCATGGATATGCTGAGCGAGGTGAAGTATATTTTCCCCCTCCAGTTTGAACAAGTGACTCCGCCACAGAAGACAACGATGGGAAAATAACTGGACTCATGGACCACGATTGAGTCGCGTCCAGGACTCGTAACACATTTTTTGGGTATTGGCTATACGTTTATGATTCCATACGGCCAGAATCTCAGCACCACTCATCTTTCACATTCATCCTTAAAACACAACAGGCGCCAAGCTAATCTGGCACCACTCTGGGGCTATCATGATTGCTTCTGGCACATAGAACTCTGCAAAAATCGACGAAACCAGTGCCGGAACTCAACACTATGGGAGGTAATAGAACCGTGTCAAATTTTAACACATTCGAGAAGTGCTGCGTCCGGATTCGCGGCATGAAGCCGCGCATTCGGATGAAGCACGTCTCGAATGAGTTAAAAGCTCGAAACTTTCAAATCTGGGAATTGTGAATGTCCTTTGAAGACATCGGTAGACACTGAGGAAGATCGGTAATGATAGGCGCCAAGCTAACCTGGCATCACCCTTGAACTATCAAGGTCCGTCAACATCTTGTTGCAGTATGTCATGGATGTACAGTTTAATTTGATCGCAATGGAAAGCTGCGTGTTTCCTGTCGCAAGTCATTGAAGAAGCGAGCACCATTTCCAAGATTTTCTTTAAGCCCTTCTTTCCTTAGTCAGTTATCTGTGAGAATGAAGCAGATCGATCCTACCCCAGCAAGAGACACAGATGTATCACAAGGCCCCTGCCAAGCATTGTCTGAGAATGTGATAACCTTCCACTGTTGTAGGCAATCCTGTAGCCCGGGGAGACGTCAAAAAGGAATATGACGAGGAGGAGGTGGGGGGGTGGGGTGGGGGTGGGGTGGGGGGGTGGGGGGGGGGTAAGGATAGATCCAAAATATACTGACGAGCAAAAGAAATGCGACATTTTTGGAATCTTCGGAAACACATAAGTGTTTCCGATGATTTTAAAAATGTCGCATTTCTTTTGATCTCAGTTCAGTATAGCACATGCCAGCACTGATTATGACTCATGCAGACGAAACCCCGCTCGCTTGGGAGCTTTGAGAAGCTTTACTGCAGACGTATTGACCTGAACATGAGACGATACTTACATGGAAAGAGACATAAGTCCGTTTCTGAGAAAAGCGAGATTTTCCCTGCATTACTATGAAAATCTTGCTTTTCACAAATATGGATTTCCTGTCTTTTCCCATCACAAGGCAGAACCTTCTACCTGTATTGCTGGAATGTCAGAGGACATGAAATTTGATGATACCCTATAACGTGATTATGAGGCTAATAAAGAATACATTTGCAGTTTCCAATAACGCAGATAATTATGAGCTGGAATTCTATACCAAGCAGGTACCCCAGTAGCAAAACGTCTTCGGGCCCACGACGCCCGCAGTGGGCCCGAGGACATTTGCTAACTGGGTAATCTGTACAGGGCTTTATAGTGGCGTAAAAACCGGCTTTTAAAAAAATTATTGATACCAGGGACTGATTAGATGCCAGAGGACATGAAATGTGATGATACGATATAACGTGATCATGAGGCTGATAAAGATTACATCTGCAGTTTCCACAACACAATAACACAGATAATTATGGCCTCGGATTCTGAACTATGCGGGTGATCTGTACATGGCTTTACAGTGGCGCAGGAAGCTGGAGGGCCCTAAACCATGCCACACCCCAAAAACAAACACAACCCCCCAAAAAAACAAAACAAAAAACAACAACAACAACAACAACAAACAATCACGTCAGGATGGCGGGAGGGGGGGGGGAGAGATGGGGAGGGGAGAGGGGAGGGAGGGGGGAGAGGAGTGGAATTCGAGGGGTGGGTGAGTGGGTAATGGATTCGTGATTATGTTTAACAGTCATGTTTCAGGTAATAACCAGAACCTTTTCACAAATCACCAACATCTTATTTTGGCTTTCACGTGTCTCGACGGTTACCTTTTTCATGGTTCAATTAGAAAAAAATAATTGTAATCACGAATCACTCGAACAGAAAAAGGCCAATCATGCATCACAGCCCCCACCCCCCTGCCCCTAGATAGCAAGAAACATGGATTTTTATGGACTCGATGCCTTTTGCAAATAGAACAAGTTGGCTATGGCAAATCAACTGAACCGATCATTACACAAATGCCAGACTTGTGCAACAAATGCAGCGCAGACAAAACAAAGCACGCCTAACCCTTTCACATTCACATCGCCAACTTCATTTAACCCATGATTCCACGCACAAGCAAGCGATGGCCGTTGCGTAACTAGTCACTTCTTCATACGGGTGGTAGTAAGCTGCTGTTAGTTACTACTAGTACAACCCGTGTTAAGAGGTGACCAATTACTCAGCGACTATCCGATGCCTGCGCGGCATGATGCCCTAAGAGAGGAGTCCCCAAGTCCCCGGAGATGTCCTCTGAACTTGAGACTGCATTACAATTCAAGAGATAGGTCGACCATGATAATTCAAGGGTGGTGACAGAATAGCTTGGCGCATATAGGCTCCAAGCTGTTATGGCACCACTCTTGAACTCTCATGGTCGACGCATGTATTGTTGTTGTGTTGGGGGATAAATGAGTCAGAGAAAAGTTTGCAAATAACTAGTACACATCACGGGAGATAGGTAGACCTTGATAGCTGAAAGGTAGTTTGACAGCTCAAAAGTTGTGCCTTTTTAGCTCAGCGCCTCATTAGGCTTAAATCTAAATCAGGCACCACACTCGGTCTGTCATGGTCCATCCTTCTTGCATTTGGCCCGCCGTGAGATGGCCTTAGTTGCCTGCTCGGCGTTAAACCCAAATAACTAACTAACTTCTTGCAGTTGGCCTTGGAAGTAAAGTAGTTACTTTTGAGGTGCCTGAGTGCGCACTGCTTAGTCTTTATAATACCCTGCTAAAGTCTGATCTGTAGGCATTTTAGATAATCATGGAATTTAACTCTCTGTCTCTGTCTCTCTCTGTGTCTCTGTCTGTCTGTCTGTCTCTCTCGTGCGTACTACTGTGTGCGTACCTCTTTCAGTGCGCTAGTGGGTGTGTGTGTATGTGTGTGTGAGAAGATGTGTGTGTGTGTGTGTCTGTGTGTATGTGTGTGTGTATGTGTGTGTATGTGTGTGTGTGTGTGTGTGTGTGTGTGTGTGTGTGTGTGTGTGTGTGCGTGTGCGTGTGTGTGATGGTGTATGCGTGAGCAAGGACATGATTGAAAACAGGTCTATGGCCTAATCATTTATCCTTGGAAAATAAAGTTTCATTTCATTTATCTCTCTGTATATGTCTGTCTGCGTGCATGTAAGTGCATTTGTAGATATGGGCGCGCTCGTTAGGTGCTTATTGGTGTTGGCCAATTATTGCAACCTTGCATTATATTAACTGGCTGTAGTCAAGCAGGAAACAAAAGTAAATATGAATAGTCTTTGTTTGGGACGTTCGACTCGAGATGGGGCCACTTGCGCCAGCCACAGGATGCCTTGGCAACAGGCTCGCCCCTAGCCTATGTCCATATTGTTGCGTTGTTAGTGAAAATTAATGACTGATAGGATGTTTACAAAGTAAAGTAGATAATAGCACTGTCAGGGGAGAGAAGTGTGCATGATCGACCAGTGATCATAGATCTACTGTGGCCAAAGCACAAAAAAAAAAAAAAAAAAAAAAAAAGAGATAGGAAAGAGAGGGGGCGCTAAAAAAAAAAAAAGTGACTGAAAGCAATGCATATGGAAGCCCCCGCCCGAAGGGGGGCGTATCACATATCCCACTGTTCCAGCCACTAAGTGCATGGAAATTTAAATCTAGGTCCCCCTTTTCTTTTCAATAATAGGATGTGTATGTGAGTTTGCACTTGCGGTGGCAAGGCCGCAACATTTGCTATGCACGATTAATTTCTGTTATCATAGTGGCAACAGTAAAGTTGTCTGACTTTTGAATTGACTGTTCACACGCATGTATGCACTCCAGCTGGTCATTAACCCCTTCCCCGCCAACTCTGCAAAAAGCATGGATACAGAGCGGTTTCAGCAAGAGGCATAGATCCTCAAGAGACCCCGCGAATGCGGGGGCTCATGAGGATCTATGCTCTTGTAGCTGGATCTGAGTTCACTTCTTCTTTGTCAATGAAGGGATTACCATAGCATAACTCAGTTTATTTTGAAAATTGACACATTTTGCCTGCACTAAAAACGAAGGCGAACACCCAAGAGAATACATATCCAAGTTTTCAGATTGTCCTGTAAAGTTTGAAACTGGAATGACGTCTCTTGGCAAAAACAGACACGCGTTTCGGGGTATAGAAAAAAATATCTTATCAGACCATATTACCAGCTCAATTATCTAAAACCCCAGATACTTTGACAACAAAATCCACACCTTCCAATTTCCCGGCGAACTCGCGTCACTCAAATAATTCTCTGGAGATGAAGAGAAAGTCAGCTGCAGACAGAAAAGTTGATTCCTCCTCGCGCATGAGGAACACGTGCTCATACAGTGCTAGCAAGCGACGCACACTTTGATCAGCCCCCTGAAATCTGTGGGGGATCAAGATGATCTATGCCTCTGGCAAATGGATCGGCCGGGGCCGTTCTTTCTGCCCCTGATTTTTTAGAGGCGGCGAAAGTTGAATGTTATGACCTTCTCTGAATGAGGAGACCAGTTATAAATGTGTCCTCCAAAAAGCATAGATCATCATGGGCTCTAACAACTCGCTTGAAAGCGAGTTGTTAGAGCTCATGAGGATCTATGCTTTTTTGGAGGACATATTTAAAGGCACATGACAGTCTGTGCTCTTCACATCTCTGTGTATCACGTTCGCACGAAAAAATAGAACTCACTGACTTGAATCCTGTGTTTTCTGATGGCAGAAACCACGGACGAAAATTCGCTAGGGAGTATATGATGTCAGGTTTTGAAATATCTGTTTACTTTCTATGTGCTGACAGTTTACTTTGGGAAGACAGGCGGAACGCTGATGTTAGTTATGCATCAGCGCGATGTTGACCTTTGATAATTTGGTTTTCGCCAGGAAAAGAAAATTAGAGTGGGAAAAAAAACTTAAACGTGAGATTTGAGGTATGTGTATATTATGTAGATGTAAAACTGGCGGTGGTGGTGATAGTTACAATGGCCGTCACTGTAGCACTGGTGGGGGTGAATTATGATGTTGGTGGTGATAGTAGGTGGAATTGGTGATGTTGTTTTGTGTGTGTGTGTGTGCGTGCGCGCGCGTGTGTGTATGTGTGTGTAAGTGTGCGTGTGTGTGTATGTGCATGTGTGTGCATGTGTGTGTGCGTGTGCGTGTATGTGTGTGCGTGTGTGTGTGTGTGTGTGAACGTGTGCGTGCGTGCGTGCGTGCGTGACTGAAAATTGCGTGTGTGCATGATGGCGTGTGTATGTGTGTGCGTGTGTGTGTGTGTGTGTGTGTGTGTGTGTGTGTGTGTGTGCGCGCTGTGCGCGCGCTGTGTATTTGTGTGCGTGTGTGTGTGCGTTGTGCATTTGTGTGTATATGTATGTGTGTGTGTGTGTGTGCGTGCGTGCGTGTGTGCGTGCGCTGTGTATTTAAGCGTGGGGGGGTGGGGGGTGGGTGTGCCCCGCTGTGTATTTGTACGTGCGTGTGTGTGCGAACTGTGTATTTGTGTGCGTGTGTGTGCGCGCGCACGCTGTGTACATGTGTGTGTGTGTGTGTGTGTGTGTGTGTGTGTGTGTGTGTGTGTGTTTGCGCGTGCTATCGCGTGCACGTTCGCGAGTGATCGAAACTCCCCCCCAAAACAAACCAACCCACCAAAAAAACCCAAACAAACAACAACAAAAAAGCAGGCAATTCATTGCAAGCAAAACAGATAAAATCGTTTTTACAGAAACTCCCCCCGTAACCTTGGCCTGACCATTCTGATTACGCTAGAACCCTGCTGGAGGAACGTAGATGTAAATGAGACCTAGAGACATGGACTCACATGAGACCCCGCAAATGCGGGGGCTCATGAGGGTCTATGTCTCTTGCATGTCTCTTGCATTTGGTAAAATCGTGTTACGGAATCTCCCCCGCAACCTAGGCCCGACCATTCTGATTACGTTAGAACCCTTTATCGCAATGATATCAATGTGAATTAATCTCTACCCTTCCTCTACCCTTCCCTCAGTAAAGACCTCTACCCCATACGTTCGTGCGCGGGCCAACGGCGGCCGACATCGGCCCGATGGCCTTTTGCGCATTGGTTAGTGCCTACCCTGCCAGCGGACCCGTTGAAGTTAAGTCCAGCAGAGCCTGATGCGCGACCACGGAGAGATCACCTGTCGTTAAATGCCATCATTTAGGTGGCTGTAGCTGTGACTGGCTGTAGCCGCCTAACTGATGGTCTTTAATGATAGGGGACACTTTTTACCCTTCAAGACTTCTCTTGAGAGAACATCTGTCTTTTAACGCCACTTTCTGTCTTGCCAAAAAAAAAAAAAAAACAAACAAACAAACAAACAACAAAATTTAAAAAAAAATTACCACGGAGGTTCCTCAAAGTGGTTTGTACTGTATTTGAAATCGTTTCGAATTCATCGTTAGATAGACCATGCTGGAGGAACGTAGATGTAAACGAGACCAAGAGACATGGACCCATATGAGCTCCCGCAAATGCGGGGGCCCATGAGGGTCTATGTCTTTGCATTTGGCGGTGAAGGGTGTTTTTTTTTCTACTCTCAACTCTCCCAGCTTTTTCCAACTACACCTCGCTAGCGCTCATAAGGTTGCTCCCAGATCACTTTGTGCCAGTGGGACACTAAACTGAATATAACGTAACGTAACTCATAAGGTTCTTTCAACCCGTGTGGGATCGATATTGTCACTGCTCACGCGTCCCGAGAGATAGATCGACCAAGATATCTCAAGAACTAATAGCACACTGAGGCCAAAATAGTGACTGCCAAGCTTTCAAGATGAAAAGAAAATCCCAACAAAGAAAGAACACGCGTATAAAGGGCACTTGTCTGGTAATAATTATTGTTCTTAGCCTTCCAAGAGTGTTTTCGTTTCTCTTAACCCATATCATACTGAGACTAAAAGCTTCAAATTTGTACAATGCCATATGCAAGCTACATTACAGTACTTACATATAAGGATATAGATCAATGCCTTTAGTTTAAGGGTGGTGCCAGAATAGCTTGGCGCCTAGAGGCGCCAAGCTATTCTGGCACTACCCTTAAACTATTTTAGTCAAACGTATTTCACACACTGGTGTATTCCGATTGATATGGGTTAATCAGATTGAGCTGTTGCGTTTCTCTACGCGCAACGCCAATCAAGCACAAAAGCTGCGCACAATGTATCGATACAGTTGCCACAAGATTTTTTTTTTTGGCCGGGGTGGGGGAAGGAGCGGGGGGAGGGGGAGGGGGAGGGAGGAGGAGCAGACCATCCCGTTTTTTATTTTTGAGGGAAAAAAAAAGTATTTTTGGAGAGGAAAGATCATAAACATTTTTATGTTTGATTTTTTTTTCAGGCTGGAAGACTATACCCAACCCCCCCACCCTCCCCGCCTCCCCCGGGCGCAGTTTTGGGAGGTTGAACTGTCTCTTGCCTTTCCCCCTCCCCTCCCCTCCTCCCCACATCTTGTTGTTCGATTTTAGAGGTGGAAAATAATATAATAACATGTAAGGCACCTGCGTCCCCCCTCCCCCACCCCTCGAACCCGCCTCCTCCCCCAGTGAAAATAACTTCCTACGCCACTGATACAGACCAAGTGCGCAAAAGGCCATGATGGCCTTTGCGTAATGACGACTGTCTAAAAGCGCCATGCCAACACGGCGCACGTTACGGGTATTATAGCCTTTTATTGATTCTTATTTGTGTTTTTGTGTTCGACATTTTTGCAGATCCGCTTACTATGAAAAAGAGTCATGTTTCAAAAATAAACAAACAGCGTGCATAACGTTTACATTATCGTGGGATTATATAATGAGTTTTTTTTTCTTTTTTTGACGTGTTTGCATCAGTTTACCACGTAAAGCGTTTTGTTTCGAAACCAAATTTTTAATGTAAACAAACAGCGCGCACGATGTTTACCGTAGCGTGGCACTGCGACGTGTAATCTATTACCCGAACAGAGCTTGTTGAAATTGTGAAATCTCCTTAGACAACGCCGCAGCGAACACCGTCCTTCTGCAAGACGCATAGACACTCATAGTCCCCTGCAGCGTCAGAGGCTCGCTACGATCTACGCATCTTGCGCACAAAAAGATAATCCTCAATAAGTATAGGTTAACGGGTTTTGACGACTGACTGTAAAATCCCTAGTCATCGCAAAAAGCCAACCCATCCGACTGCAAGAGACAGATCCTCATGAGCCCCTGCAGTTGCAGGGGCTGATGATGATCTATGCCTCTTGCGCACAAAGATTAGCCCGGTGGTCAGAGGATTTTAGCCATGTATATCCCAATGCGCAAAAGGCCATCGGGCCGACGTCCGTCGCCGTTGACCCGCGCACAGCCATGCGCGGGCCAACGGCGGCCGTCGTCGGCCTGATGGTTTTTGCGCACTGGGTGCAGTAGTTGTAAAGTGGTCACGTCTGGTTGCCGTTTTTTTTTCCGTTCCTCCGTCGTCGTTCATTCTGTTCGCTGGCCAAGTTGAAATGTTTTAAGCAAACGAAGCTGAGTGATCGATGAACCAAACGTGACCTGCTGGTGCTGATTCTGTATTATTTTTCAGACCACTACAAACTCCAATTCCCCCCTTCACACCCTTCTCTCTCTCTCTCTCTCCCTCTCTCTCTCTCTCTCTCTCTCTCTCTCTCTGTCTCTGTCTCTCTCTGTCTCTGTCTCTGTCTCTCTCTCTCTCTCTCTCTCTCTCTCTTTCTCTCTCTCTCTCTCTCTCTCTCTCTCTCTCTCTCTCTCTCTCTCTCTCTCTCTCTCTCTCTCTCTCTCTCTCTCTCTCTCTCCCTACTCGCCTCCCCCCTCTCTCTACCCCCGCCAGGCTCTTCCACTGAAACCACAGACCTTAGATGAATAACTGCGAGAAACCTCTCCAGCCCGTGACATACGGATATGACCACAAGGGGAGTGAATAGAAGTTCTGGCATGAGTTTCGTGCCCCTGACTCAGAGCCTCAATACCATATTATAATTTCTCTGAGTCAAGGGGCACGGAACTCTTTGATTCCCCTATCCCTGTAATATCATCAAAGCAAGAGGAAATAAATTATAGCGGGGTTCGTGAGGGTCCGTGTTTCTAGTCCAGCACGTGAGGTTTCGGAAAGTGAAGACGTTAAGCTATCATGGTCGATCCATGATCTCTAGCGTTTGACTCATAAATAAATAGAAAACTGAAAGTGTATCTCGATTCCGGCTTTCCCGATGAAGACGGATGACCGAAGCTTAAGTACTCAGTCTGGTCTGTCTGCGCCGTTGCCCGTAAACACTAAATTGTTTCTGCAAGAATCACCTCGGCGAAAGCGCGGCGCTACCGACAGCCAAAGGGTTAACCCCTTCACTGCCGAGAAAGTGCGGCCGCGATCCAGCTGCAAGAGGCATAGATCCTCATGAGCCCCCGCGACAGCGGGGGCTCATGAGGATCTATGCCTCTTGCTGAGACCAATTTGCATCCCCTGCAAAGTTAATTGCGGCTTTTGGTCGTGGAGCGAACAAAGATTTCAGAAACAAATTGTGCGTCCAGTGGTTAAAGCTTATCCAGAAGATAAGTCGTGCCAGGGTAGGTTCACGGATAGTCTACAGCTGTTGTTCGAAGTACAAAATTAATGGCTTTCACTTAGAGGATCACCAGGTCGTTAGTTTGATTGCGATTGATATCATTGCTATCATTGCTATCATGATTGCTATCATGTTGCGGCGGCGGCGGCGGCCGGTAAATGAAAAAATTTCGATTAATTGCACTTCGCCCATTAGAGGAGATCAGGATAACTCGTGCCTGTCATGGTCGATCCATCTACCACATGATTCTAAACTGTCCGCCTTTGCGTGGGTTCTGGAATTGAAAGAAATAAGCACGGTATCTGAATAACAGTTCCCACCCAGGAAAGAAACACACTTAGAAAGGGAAAGTAGGGGAGGGACTTCGTTATTGGAACGGGCTCCTAACTTAAAAGACGCACAGATTTAGACATCCCAGTGCGCAAAGGCCATCGGGCCGACGTCTGCCCGATGGCTATTTGCACACTGGGCTACTGTTCGTCTATTTACATATGCCAGCAGTTTGTCGTCGGGCAGCACTTTCAAGGTGAAATTATTTTTACAAAATTCAAAAACATCTAAAGCGCTAAATCTATCTTAATGTGACCTACTCCAGGCAGTAAAGGTTAATAAATGTGTGTGTGTGTGTGTGTGTGTGTGTGTGTGTGTGTGTGTGTGTGTGTGTGTGTGTGTGTGTGATTGTGTGTGTGTGTGTGTGTGTGTGTGTGTGTGTTAACTTTTAGTTTCTTCTTTGTATCAGCGCATAGAGCTACTTTAAAATACGCGCTTAACAAATCTCCATTATTATTATTATTATTATTATTATTATTATTATTATTATTATTATTATTATTATTATTATTATTATTATTATTATTAATTTGCATATCTCCCTCTGAAAAATGTTCTTAGAAATGCGACATTTTTTGCAAACATCGGAAACACAACAGTGTTTCCGATGATTGCGAAAATGTCGCATTTCTCGTGTTCGTCGATGCATGTCTTACGATAATGCTGGACGAAAAGGCTGGCTTAAATTTTGATATTTGAATGTCGTAAAATCAAAGACTTTTAAAAATGTTGTAGCAGAGGAGCCCTCTGCTATTTTTAGTTACTACCCTGCGATTCAGAGTTCGGTGGTTCAGTGCACGCTTGACGCACTGTGTGCGAGTATTTTTTGCTGACTTAGCTAGTTGTGGAGTAAGGCGCTTATTGTTTTGTTATTTTCTTTTTAAACAACAAAATCCTTTTAAAGGTTATATGCTTGAAATTGATAGTGTATACATTCACAAACAATGCAGACAACATTCGCCACCAGTTCTAAGGGTGGAAGAATGACGGGTGGAAGTAGAGCGAATCTTTGTTGTAGTTTCTGGATTTAGCTGATTATATTTTCCATTCCACAGGTAACATTTGAACACAACGCAAGGCAGACACACATGGAATGTGTACGCGGCACGCGAGACCAGCGTAAAACGAATAAGTCACACCGCAAAACTAATTCATTAACAAACCACATCAATCTCCAGCCCTTCCCGAGACCACAAAACTGATGCGGACCGTACCATTGCTGAAACTGCAATGAATGAGCAAAAATGGGTCACGGATGGTTCAACAGACAGTTGGACGGTGAACGATCGGTCGGTCGATGGATCGATCAATCAGTCAATCAGTCAGTCGACCAATCAATCAATCAATCAATCAATCAATCAATCAATCAATCAATCAATCAATCAATCAACCAATCAATCAAATCAATTAACCCTTTTAGCCCCGGATCCCTACAGCAGGAGATGGCTTGACCATGATTATTTAAGGGTAGTGCCAGATTAGCTTGGCGCCTTCAGGCGCCAAGTTAATCTGGCACTACCCTTGAATTATCATGGTCAAGCCATCTCCTGCAACTGGAACATAGTCGTTAGGCAACACCTCCAAAAATTGAGAAATGGGACCTTGGGGCTAAAAGGGTTAATCAATCAATCAATGAAAAGAATCTCGGCTAATCTAATCTAGCACTATTCAGTCTTCAGCGATCATCCTTCCGGTAACTTTTATTTAGCTGCATATCAATTCGGCTTTCACGTAGTGCATGTGCAGACCCTTTGAAAGACCCTACATTTTCTGACATGACACGCTAGACATCTGTCACAATGACAGACCAGATAGGTGAGGCTAGCGCTGGTAGAATGGTCGATTAGCTGAAATTGTCTTCTCCTGCTGCCGTGCGGTGTCGCTGCTCTCATAAGGGGAAAAGTCATTTTCTAAGCACGTTGCTTTCTTGTTAAAAAATAGATATACAGACATACGGACATACAGACATAAATGGACTGACTACATGCATACTCACGAGCAAATGAAATGCGACAAATTTGGAATCATTGGAAACACGTTAGCCTTTCCGATGATTAAAAAAATGTCATATTTCTTTTGCTCGTTAGTATACATATCTGTTTCAGTGAGGCAAGAGGTAACTGAAGAGAGACGCATCTACACTGACGAGCTAAAGAAATGAGACTTTTTTTATGAATTATCGGAAACACGAAAATATTCGTCACTATATATATATATATATATATATATCTGTTTCAGTGAGGCAAGAGGTAACTGAAGAGAGACGGATCTACACTGACGAGCAAAAGAAATGCGACTTTTATGAATTATCGGAAACACGAAAATATTCGTCATTATATATATCTGTTTCAATGAGGCAAGAAGTAACTGAAGAGAGACGGATCTATTCTGACGAGCAAAAGAAATGCGATTTTGGGGGGTCCGATGAATCTAAAACATGTCGCATTTCTTTTGCTCTTCAGTATAACATGATCGTTAGCGCTGATCAGACTGAAGAAAGTATCTGAACTAACCCCTTCAGGCTGCCAGGGGGAGCGGATTGTGCTTTAACGTCATTGTTAATTCAGCGTTAAACAGCTCCAGCCTTCCGAGAAACATGGATACACAGTGATTCCAGCACGGTGAGAGACATAGATCCTCATGAGCCCCCGCAACTTCGGGGGCTCATGACGATCCTATACCTCTTGCAGTTGGTTGGTGATCATTTTTTTCTCTCTCGGCAGTGTTCGGGTTATTCCACTTTTACCCTCCTCTACCCCTCACCTACTACCTCCCCCCCCCTTCCCTCCCCTACCCATCTTCTTTTCATTGCCCACAAACTGTCACACGTCTCCGTGTGTTGGGAATGGATGGACGAGGGTTTAGGCGATCCGTCACAACTGTTTGTCCAAGCCATGTTTGGAATCAAGCAAAGTAAACGTCAGAAACCCTGGTAGCTGTTAGTTTGATTGAACCACGTTATCTGATGTATTTCCCATGCAAACCGTGCTTGTGGATGGACCACATTATTCAGGCTGGTGCTTTTCTGTGGCATTGCACTTGATTACCACGGGGCGAGAAATGTAAGCGAGGGATCGCCAGTGTTATCTTTTAGGGTAGTGCTAGATTTGCTTGTCGCTTCAGGTACCTGATTGAATTTGCGCCGTTTCTGCGCAGTTCGCTTGGGCTTGGAACACGCCTGATAAGCACTAACTTGGAGGAGTCATAGTAGGTCTCTCCATAAGTCTGTTACTATATTGATGGTAATAGACTTATGGTCACTCTCACGCAAATAGTATAGAACAGAGCAGACTATGCTAAAGTGAAGCCAACGATTTTCCTGGAATATAATGTAGGATAATGTAGGAATATAATGTAGCATTAATGTGTGAGCGTGTGTGTGTGCGTGTGCGTGCGGTCGCGCGGGCGCGCACACACGCACCGTGACATACATACACATTAATACAATTTTGCTGGATATGATGTAGGATAAGATGATATGTCTGTGTGCGTGTGTGTGTGTGTGTGTGTCAGTGTGTGTGTGTGTCAGTGTGTGTGTGTGTGTGTGTGTGTGTGTGTGTGTGTGTGTGTGCGACAGAGCGCACGCACACGCACACAAATTAATGCAAACATCAACGCATTTCTTTTCAGCTAACAGAATTTACTAATGGCGGTGGTGTTTTGCGTCTTTTGTCAAACTATTGATTCAGACAATATGTACACGTGATAGAAAGCGTGCATGCAATTTACATCTCAAGCTAAAGTCGGCATGACATTTAGTGGCGTATCTCATTTCGGAGTAAGCCATTTGTTGCAACTCAGTTACTTTCTTTATGGAATGGGTCCTTCCCTCTTTCTCAACGGAAAATCATTCAGGCGTTGTTGAACAGAACACGATTTCTAACTGAACAATGGGATGTCGTGCACACTTACCGCATTTATGAAGCCCTGGCATCGAACAACAAGTGAAAATAAGTAGAGCATTGTGTACGTGTGTGTATGTCTATTTTGAAAAAAAGTGTTTTAGCCAGAAAATTAGTACGTCATTGTGTTGTTATTGTCTTTGCTAAGCGTGTTGTTTGCTTCGTTGCACGTTGATCGACATTGGAGGCGCCAAGCTATTCTGGCACCACCCTTGAACTATCAATGTCGATCTGTCTCCCGAGCTGTAGTCTTCAGAGGACAACTAATAATATGGTAAGTAGGTTTTGCGTCACTAGGCAAAATTTGAAAGTGTATGTCGTAATAAAACCCATTCACTGCCGAGGAAAAGTGAACACGATCCAGCTGCAAGACATAGATCCTCATGAGCCCCCGCAGTCGCGGGGGCTCATGAGGATCTATGCCTCGTGATGAGACCAATTTTTATTCATGCTCCTTGCACGGTTGTAGCTTTTGATCGTCGAATGAGCGAAAGATTTCAAGAACGAAATATGCATCCAGTGGCAGGGTGGTGGTGGTGGTGGTGGGGGGGGGGGGGGGGGGGGGGGGAGCGGGGTGGGGGGGGGGATAATTTATCATTAGTATCACGACTATGGTAAAAATGAAAAAGGCATTACATTTGCGAAAGACCATCTCCCGAAACCCTGTGGCGTCTAGGGACTAATGAAGATCTATGTCAATGGCAGACGAAAATGGTGCGCTGACTGAGTGAACAGGCAGCAGTGAACCACTCTCCCCTCTGAGCCAGTCTCTACAAGCAAGTCAGACAGAGAGAGTCAGCAAGTTTCATCAGAATGAGGCACAGATTATCATGTGTCCCTGCAGTCTGCAAGGGGTACTAGGAGAACATATGCCCCTCGCTGCTAAATGTTTGCCGAATTTACTTTCAAACGGAAGAATTCATCAGACATCTGCAAAGGGCACATATGCTCAATCCCATCAGGCGTCTGCAAGAGGTATATATTCTCATGTTCCCCTGCTTGCAGTGGCTCATGAGAATATATACCTCTTGATGTCATAGGAGCGCCCATTAACTAGCATCCATGCACCTCAAACGGCACAAATCATCAAGGTTTAAAGCCTACTACTGACAACTGCCTGGTCATGCAGTCAGTCACAATCCACGAGTCAGCGCGAGAAAGCGATTGGTTCCAGCAATAACGCCTGTCACTCACGGAGAGAAAAGCCCCTATTCCTTCTGATCTAGTCATTACGACGTCTTTGAGAATAGATGACCTCATCCTGTCCCCCTTTCCACTGGCCAGGGGCATAGATACTCATGAGCCTCGCGGGCCTTTAAGGAAGCCGGACCCAGCCGGGCCAAGTCTTCCCAAGATGGAATTCTCATGAGTCGGTATGCCGTTATTTGGCGAATAGCCATTAACCCATTACATCCTAAGGCTGATTTTGTAAAATTCGCATAGTATCATATGAAAGCTATTTTACAGATTAGGAGATAGATCAACTGTTTTAGTTCAATGGTGGTGCCAGAACAGCTTGGCGCCTCAGGCGCCAAACTATTCTAGCAACACCCTTGAACTATCGCTCAAATTTATTTCAAGCAATGGGTGTATCAGGATGAAAAGGATTAAGTCCATTTATGAGAAAAGCGAGATTTCATTGTGATAACAGTGACAATCTCGCTTTTCTGAAAATAATATACTGGCTTTTTAAGCAAAAAAAAAAAAAAAAAAAAAAAAGGAACAAAAAAAAAAAAAAAGAAAAAAAGGGCAGAGCCGCAGGAGGTCATGATAATCTATGCCTTTCGCCTCTGGAGGTCGGCCCCATTTTCTTGCCGTTCATTAGTCACGATCGGAAATACAGTTCACAGATTGTCATCAGCCTCGACAGTCGCGGACGAAATCTGCGCCTTTTGCTGGTAGAGTTCGGCCACATTTCTGTCTTTGACCGTCAGCCGTAGAAAGATCTGGGGTGTTACGTCTATGACTGGTTACACCGTCCCTTCGAGAAGGTTGACCTACCATCCGGAAGATTGGGGACTGATTTCCAGTGGTCCTGCATTTTGTTTAGTTTCTATGTACAGACTACGATGCTCACGAGCCCTTCTTATTTTTTCTTTTGCTTCTAGTTTCCTTGGGTCATCTGCACGATTTGAGCACCATGTGTGACGACATGCACGGAAGTTGCACAGCACCGTGAACAGACACGCATGGACTTTGCACAGCAGGATGTGCAGACATGCATGGACGTTGCACAAACATTAACCCTTTGGCTGTCGATCGTGCATTTTGTCGAGGTGATTCCTGTAGGAATCACCTCGACAAAATGCGCAACCGACAGCCAAAGGGTTAATATATTTCTGTTGAGCAACGTGAAAAATATAACACTCGATGATCCCTCGACTGACCCTTGTTCCGTCAGTCTTACCAGGGCCACCAACCTCACGGTGAGCAAAACGTCCAAGGGCCGTCGTCAGCCCTGCGTGGGCCATCTAAAGAAGACGGCTGCCTGTTTCTTACATTAAACAAAAAAAAAAAAAACCTAGATCTATTGAGTATGGCTTGGGTCTACGGCTTGCACACTAGTCTCCACATGAAAGCTCTACCAAAAAGATTCAGTCAGGCCTCCCTGGTGAATACCGACATAGACTGGTTGCCTGATGACACACGTGATGACCTGCAGAACACCAGAGATTATACATATTTGTTATCACACTGGTTGTCTCCCTCGATTCGCTACCGCCGGCGAATCGAGGGGGGGGGGGGGGGGCAATCAGTGTGACTTGTTATAGGATCTTTGAGCAACCCGGGCGAATGCGAGACAGTAGACAAACTTAAAAGACAAAGATCTACACAATTTTCCAGACAGTTCACGGGCCATCACGAACTACTACTGTGGCCTCTAGGTTTACTGCACGACCCGGCCCGGCCCCTACCCTCCACTAAGCGCAACTAGTATTGCCAAAATGTGGCTGGACCTAACTGCAGGAATCTGTGCCGGAGGAGACAAATGGTAGTGAGATGACCTCACTCCCAGACAGCGGAGCAGCACCCCACCTCCCACTGTGCAGGACCACTGGTAGCGAGGTGACCTCACACCCTGAGCGGAGCAGCCTTGCACTTCCGATGTCACGCTCCCCCGCCCGAACGGCGCCGCAGAATTCAGTCCCTTAACCGGTTCGATATATCTTCGAGAGACACAGATCCTCACGAGCCCCTGCGGACCGCAGGGGCTCGTGAGGACCAGTGCCTCTTGCCAGACATGGGCTGTGTGTCAGAGTGAGAGGCACCATGCAGGTCTGAATGTACGGCAGAATTAGGAAAAGGCGGGAAAAGGCGGGAAAAGGGTGCCCCGCTTATTTTGCAGTTAGCCGCAACGGCTTGGCAATAACGTTGCACCGCAATCACACACAACTGTTCAGTGTAGAGCATTGAGAATCTTCTCGCACAGAGGAGACACGATGTTGAGTATTGAGTAAGCAAATGGAGACGAGATTGAGCTGTATCTGTTACAGAAATAGTGGTAACCATTCTATTGAGTCAGTGCTCGTTCAGGGGTTGCGTGGAGTCATGTCTGATCAATGACACGCGGACTCTAGCACTGAGGACCTCAGGACAAACTGAGTTTCTAAAATTTGGTACTGACGTGACACGCAAGGGATATATTGATGTGGGTAGGCATTCTCATCCCGTGTGCTACAGCGGCTCATGAGAATCTACGTCTTTTACAGATGATGTCAAGATGAGAATATATTCCATTTAGAAGATACCCAATGGTGGTGACAGCAAAGTACACTCACGAAAACGTTAAACGTTTTAGGGCTTAACGTCTTTTGTCCACCACAAAGGTGATTTCAAGGACGGGGCACCGAAATAGGATCTGAACAAATTTTGACCCCAGCTGGATTGATTCGAACCCGGGACCACCGAGCCACCCAGCTCCCAAGTACACACGAGAATCTATGCCTTTTAAGATGATGTCAAGACGAGAATCTAATCCATTTAGAGATTGTGGTGATGACTGCAAATACACATAAGAGTCTATGATTCTTGCAAAGAGAAGGTCTAGGAGAATCCACGAATCTACACTTTGCAAATGTTATCCTGAAAGGCTCATGAGATTCTATGATATTTGCAGATTAAAGAGATCTCTCACACTGGTTGCCTCCTCGATTCGCTACCCCTGAAAGCGGTAGCGAATCGAGGGAGGCAACCAGTGTGGAGGCGCTATGACAAGACTGCACACACACACACACACACACAGCGTAGCGGCAGCGGCAGACTGCAGTCGGTAATTGTGATGGTGGTGGGTGGCGGTGATGGTGGTGGCGGCAGTGGTGCCGGCACGTTGGTTGTCGTAGTTGTAGCGTGAATGCATTGATCCGAATGGGGGGGGGGGGGGGGGGGGATGGCCGGCGAGGCTGGGTGCCGGCAGGCGCATAGTGCGCGCCTCCCGTCAGATCACAAGCCCCAGTCAACACGGCAAGTCTACATGTCTTCTCTGTTTATGTTCGGGCAAGTTGGCAGTTCACCTCCGTCGAAGGTGAGAAGATGTCAAAAGATAAGGACAGATCAGAGCCTACGGCACCGGCGCAAGAGGCACAGATTCTCATGAGCAATTGCAGAATGCAGGGGCGCATGAGAATCTGTGCCTCTTGCAGATCAGGGTCTCATGAGAACATGTGCCTGTGGTTAGTAGACCCTGATCGGCAAACCTGCAGAGGCTTATGACAGTCTGTGCCTCACGCTGGCTGAAAATCGGCAGAGCTGGCTGACTACCTGTGCGAGAAGTGTAGAGTCCGCTTGTGGAAGAAAAAGTACGCCGCGCGTAGATGGAAGGACGGGCTATGTGAATGATGCCAGCACAGTAGAACTACAAGTGCTTGTTATTTGGTCAGCTGGCACGGATTCAATGCCAGTTCAGTAACGCCTGCGATTACGCCGGAGGTGAAGCCAAAAACAGAATGTGCGTTTACAACTGTTCGTAGGGGACCCTCTGAAGGTCCAGCACTGTTGATAAACGAAGTAGCCGACACGATTCGCAGTTGAAGAAATACTTTAGAAGATCGCCACTTAGCACGTGTTTCTCGGGTTTGTTTGAGCCTGGGGCCAGTTGCTTGTGTGAGCTTAGTCCTGCGCCAGCCACTAAGAAAGGTGCTCCGCTGTAGCGGAGCACCTTGCATAGTGGCTGGCGCAGGACTGACGCCAGAGAAACACCTTTACGAACTGCATTCAAGCTCACTCACGCAACTGAGGTATGTGCTTCAGTGTCGTGTTTCACGTGCGCTTCACCGCGCGGAACTTCGTTGTGCATACGAATGTGTCGGCGTTCGGGACGTGCCGTGTCTCGATTCAGAGGCGTCCTCACATGATGAGAGCACAAGGCGAGGAAGAGTTTGACCAAGACGTTCGGTGAAGTGCCTCTTCTTCATTCAGGCCGCCTAGTCTCCTATGTGAGCACAAACCATGAGCTTGTTGCAGGTCTAAGCAAATAATATGATGTAGATCAGCCCACCACTTTACTGAATAGGAACACAATTTAACTTTAAAAGAATATTAGAACAAATGAATACTTGGCTATAGTTGAACAATGAATCGCGGCTCGACTGTACGACTTAAACGGGCTTCATTGGACGATTGTGAAATCGTAGCGCAGGAACAATGCAGTTAGGGGATATCAGATACCTTTTTTTTTGTAACAGGAAGGAGCTAACGCGGCTAATTTAACCCCTTAACCGCCGGGGCAAGGCGGAACGCTACCCAGCTGCAAGAGACATAAACCCTGATGAGCCCCCGCAGTCGCGGGGGCTCATGAGGATTTATGTCTCTTGTTAGTCATGTTTTATTTTTCCGACTAGTGTTGTCCCATATGCATTTGTGTTCTTCAGGAGAATTTCGGTCGGTGTGCTGTCGTTGCAGACGCGAAATTGTGGATCAGTGGCAGCGAAGGGGTTAACTGGTTGAAATCGCCGGGAGCAACTGTCGCTCGCGTTACTGCTTTTGTAGTCTGCTCAGTAGTGTCACAGACGTGCCCCCCGCAGAACATGCACATGTCCGACACAGTTCTGGAGACGAAGGCATCGTTGGCGATGGTATCCTAGTGGAATCTCACGCTAAAACGCGCATGCAAACTATGAGAACACTCCTGCTCGAGTTCTTTGAGTAACTACGGAGCCGTTTCAGTCGTTCAATGCAGTTTAGTCTGGCGCAGAAATCCGCGTGAACTGACGTGCCCCGCTGACTTTTCGTTCACTTTTGTGTGTATGGCATAGAGATCTAGCGACTGCCGACTTTCAGTTGACATCTCGTGAAAATGTGACAACGAGAAGGCAGCCTGGGATTTCTTTGACACCGCGCAGGAGATGATGTGATGGTTACACGTGGCGAGGACCGGGGAGGGCAGGGCCTGATGCTTGGTGCTGGGCAGTATGCAAGGCGATTTGGACTTGGACACAGACGAGGTAAGGCCGAACAACAGTTTTTGGTCTCAGTGTCAACGATACACCTTCACTTACAATGGTTGTCCCCCTCGATTCGCTACCGCTTATCAGCGGTAGCGAATCGAGGGGGGAAACCAGTTTGACGCTTTGTTTAACTCCTGCAAATAAATGCCCCTCCCTCCCCCAACCCCTCCCCCCCCCCCCCCCCCGAAAAAAAAAATCCTGACATAGTCATCGTATTTAAATCTACATTGCGATAGGAAGGCAGTAGACAGCAGACAGCAAGTCCATTTTTGTGAAAAGCGAGATTTTCATTGTAAAACAAAATCTTGCTTTTCACAAAAAAAGGCACGTGCATTCCTACAACACTAAGCTTCATGGATACAGTGGGACATCGAATCCATGAAGTTTAGCTCTAGATACGTTGACTATGACTCTTTGTTGGTGGCCTATGGATTAAATATATTATTTTGCATTTATTACATTCGTCATTTGAATGCTGGTCTTTAGTCTTGGACTGTACGACATCAGAGCCGTAGGTTTCAAAATTAGAGACCGCCAGAATATTTATTTTGTAGTCGCTTCAGCACAAACACATTGGACCCACCAAACTTTCCGGCCCACTCAGTCCCCAAAATATCGACGAACTATGCATCGCCGTCGGCGCACTGAAAGCGGTTCGGTCTCCCGAGAACGTGTGCTTCCCAACACTGTTGTAGAACCGTTTACTGCTCAGTGTTTATTAAGTTGGGGACAGTCTGTACCGCCGAAAAAAGCTTTAACCCTTAGACTGCTACCGACGATACTGTCAGTAGCAGTAAACACACATTTCGAATAGTGTCTGTAATCCGGCATTGCTGACGGACTTCCACATGTTAAATGTATGCTTCACTATCAGAAATGGTACTGTTGCAAGATGAGCGGTGAGCTTAGTCTTACGCCAGCCACTAAGCAAGGTGCTCCGCCATAATGGCGGAGCACCTTGCTTAGTGGCTGGCGTAGGACTAAGCTCACTCATGCAACCGGCCCCTGGTACATTGGGTTGGGGATCGTTCCGTTACGCTGAGATCTTGCTGTAGAAATCAATGCATTGTATATTCATCGCTTGGTATTTTGTGTCACTTTGTGTGTGACTGGGGCATCTATAAATCTAGGTGAAGCATAGCATAACTTTAGAATGCGTAACAAGACATCATATTTTTCTTTTTTTTTACCAGTTTGCCGCAAAAATCTAAGCTTTTGTTATTTCATTGTAAATCGCATAAAAAAAAAAAACCCACACATTATTGCTCCTGCATTGGCTGATAACGCATGATTGATTGGAACAGAAAACAAACTACAGCTATCAAATTTTTGTTTGGTGATAGCGCTAGAGTAAGAAAATAAAACTATAGAGTTTTATTTTGCTCTGCGCTTTGTGGCAATCTTAGCCAATGAAAGTGCAACCTAACTTTCATTGGCTATTGCTGCAAAAATATAAGTATAACATATAATACGACCTACAGTTATCGCCTTTCATTCCTTAATGTCGCTACAATGCGCAGAACAAAACAAGAAAATACGGTTTTATTTATGCTGCGTATTGTAGAGGTCTTAGTCAAAGAAAGTACAAACTAACTTTCACTGGCTAATTTTGCACGAATATAAACAACATTTAATACGAACTACAAACTATCACCTTTCATTGGCTGATGCGCAGAACAAAATTAGACAATGAAGCTGTAGTTTGATGATTAGCACCATTAGCCAATGAAAGCACAACGTATGAATTTCATTGACTAATGCCGCAAAATTACGTAGAATATAACACGACCTACAAATATCACATTTCATTGACTGATTGAAATCTGCAATGTGAAATATAAATTCAGACAATGAAGCTGTATTTGGCTGATTAGCGGTATTAGCCAATGAAAGCACATGGTATGAATTTCATTGACTAATGCTCAAGGCACGAATATGTAGAATATAAAACGAACTACAAATATCACATTTCATTGGCTAATACCGCTACAGTGCGCAGAACAAAACACGACAATTAAGTTTTGTTTCGTTCTGCTCATTGTAGCGGTCTTAACCAGCAAAAGTACTACGAGCCCAGTACGCAATGACCATCGGGCCGACTTAGGCCGCCCGATGGCCTTTTGCGCATTGGGAGAGAGGTAGCACGAATATATAGAACATAATAATCTTTCATTGGCCAATACCGCTGCGGTGCGCAGAACTAAATAAGGCAATCAGAAGCATTAGCTTCTTCTGCGCATTGTACATAGCGGTATTAGCCAATGGAATCCCACCGTAACATTTCATTTGCTAATGCCGCACGAATACACTGAATGGAATACAAAAAAGACTAAGCCGGCGACGACCCCCCCCCCCTCCCCCCTCCCATTACGCAAGAATCAGTTGGACCGACGTAAGGCGGCCGCTCGGATGGCACGTGCACCAAGGCTTCTGTGCGCGGACCAACAGCGGCCGTCGTCGGTCCGATTACCTTTTGCAAGCTGGGACATCACAGTGGAATGAGACTCAGAACTAAAACCGCCATTAGCTAATCCTGTTTTCAAGAACGCAAAGAAGAGGATACAAAGAAGACTTAGGGTCATTGCAGAATCACGCAATCCCACCATTATCTCTATTTTCTTTCTTTCTTTCTGAGTCAGAAAGTCTCACTTTTAAAACCAGTCACTGAACGCTGCGTATATAAGTCACCGGTGATGGATTCACACTGAAAGTTCGAGGGTAGTGACCGATTATCATCATTTCACTAGCACCATTTTTGATACATGTTTTTTGATGTTGTTGGTCGTAATACTCAAAGAAGAGCACTTTTATTAGAAAAGCTGTAAATACAATATTGTTCTTATGATTACGATGATGATGATAATTAGTATTGATGATGATATTATTATTGTTATAATAATAATAATAATAATAATAATGACAGAAAAAACAGCAACAACAATAGCAACAGCTTCATCATCATCAACAACAGCAACAGCAACAACAACAACATGACAATAATGATAATAATAGATACCGCTTTTTATAAGTCTCAATTACACATTTGTTTATAACCAAATTGTGTCGCTTATAACAAACGTCGTATCCATCATTTTGTTATGTCCGAAGTTCATTTGGCGCCGGAAGTGAAATAATGATCACGTGCCCCAAAATTCCATTTAACCACTTCCCAACCGCTGGACGCATAATATTTTGTTTCTTTAAATCTTTAACCAGTCCACGACCTAAAACCACAAGCCTCGGAGAATACAAACTGGTCTCAGCAAGAAGCATAGATCATCATGAGCCCCCGCAGTCGCGGGGGCTCATAAAGATCTATGCCTCTTGCAGTGGGACATTTTTACCCTTTTTCTCTCAGCAGTGACGGGGTTAACAAATCGTAGACAAACCGCTGCTGTACCCGGCACATTAATGTCATGATCAATAATAAGGCTGAATTCAGCACAGAAGAGATGTTTCAGTAGAGAAACGGATTGGCCGTAAATCTGCTCCAGTCTTGGTAAATTCCAGAACAAAAGAGCGACTGCCAAGCGTGGAAAACGCAAAGCTAGAAAGAAAGCGTCACGCCGAAGAAAAAAAAACCAGGGCGACGAAGAAAGCAACACATTCAATATAAAAACTAGGACACAGGGAATTTGTGTCTTTTTTTTTTTTTTTTTTACAGTGTGTTTCTGTCTTTGTTGGCGGTTCCACCGCTTTGTGCTATAGCTTAACCCTTCACTGTCGAGTGAAAAGCGAACACGATCCAACTGCAAGAGACATAGATCCTCATGAGCCCCCGCGACCAACGTGTATCCATGTTCCTTGGACGGTCGTGGCTTTTGGCCTTTGAGCAAACACAGATCTCAGAAACAAAACATACGTACAGTCGCACAGAAAGGGTTAAGAAAAAAGTTAAACGTTTAGGGCTTAACGTCTTTTGTTCACCACGAAGGTGATTTCAAAGTCGGGGCACCGAAAAGAGGTCTGTACAATTTTTTCTTACCCCAGCTGGGTTCGAACCCACGACCTTCTGGAGGAGAGTCGAACGCTCTACCACCGAGCCACCCATCTCCCCCGAGGAAGGGTTAAGGCGCGCCTAATATACTATATAGTTTAACCAGGGAAACTGAACCTTTAATGAACTGAACACGGCCTTTCTCTGACGTACGTAACATTTCCGTCGCGGCAACTAAACAAAATTCGCACTGATGCGTTTTTTCCCTTCAGAAAAATGTGGCATTGAGTTCATTTAGAGTTCAGTAAAATTCATAATAATCCTCAGCGTGCTTGAAGCTTCTTTGTTTTATTCTTGGGATTATTTGATGGAAACTAATAGGTCATTGGATGTCGGAATAAAATCTTTATGTTCGTGCTTTCTTCTTGTCACGTTATATCACTGCCAAATGCAGACACCACCCAGTTACACTCAGGGGGGCTCATGAGGTTGCTTGGCTCTGGCTAGCCACATTTGAACACAGTGGTGTGTGTGTGGGGGGGGGGGGGAGGTCACGATTTTGTTTTGCCTCTTTGCTGTCAGTCCATATATGTCTGTGTTCCCTGGACTGATGGGGTTTACTTGAATTTGTTTTGGTTTCACGGAAAGACATGATTTACACCAAAGTATCGTATGGTAAAAATCTTTATCATGAAAAATGCCTTTAAATAGGTTTAAAATGATTTTAAAAGTCTGCCCTTGGCCCCAATGATGCTGCACACAGAAACTTCCCAGGCTGTTTTCTCAAAATGGCTGCCGGAGGCTTTAACAACTTTAAACACTAACAACTTCTAAAATTTTTGCACTACAGCATACAGTCATATATCACAGTAATCAGCAAACATTGTAGTTTTCAGAAATGTTATATGTCAAAACATCCAAAATGCGAGTTAAGACTGCTTTTGTGAGAGAGGGTCACATTTGTTTACGCAGGCGGTGACCATCTGCGTTCACCCATGCAACTGATCGCTGTTCTGTATCATTCTGTTCTAAACATCTCTTTCATACCACTATCCCCGAACGAGAATGTACGAGAATTACGTTCGAACGTTATTCGAAAGTCATTTTCGTGAATTCTCTCGAGAACGCTGAACCATAATCCCTCCGCGAGAGTGACGATTTCCCTATATCAGAAGTAGGTCACAATTTGCTCGCGTTCCGACGAAAACAGTGTTGATTCAAAAGCTCGGGCAAACACGCTACATCGCATGTTTGTCTTGGCTTTTAAATCCATCGTATTCGCCGAAACACCCGCAATGTTGATCTACTTCTGATTTCGAACAAATTCTATTCAGAACTGAGAATGGCTTTGGCATGCATCATTTGAACGTCAGTCCCATGGATTCTCGCGGGAGCCAAACGTCGTAATGGTTCCTTAGAGGCAAAGGGTCACCGAGCAAAGGTTGCGCGGGTTCTGCGATTGTAGTAATTAGTGAGGTTACGTTTTGACCGAACGAACCCCCTAACAACGAACGAGAGCGAGATAACGTTAGTTAGTTATGTGGGTTTAACGCCAAACAGGTGTCTAAGGCCAGAGAGCGAGATAACGGCGCCGTACTACCAGCTTGCATCATAAACCAAACAACACTCCAAACATCTCCAAGAGGCATAGATCTATGCCTCTTGGAGATGCTTGGAGTGTTGTCTATCAACGCTTTTGTTAGAAGCTGGTTAGTTGATCTGCCATGACTTCACTGTCGTTTGTTGTTGGGAGTCGTTTGTTGCAAACGAAACCTCGACTATTGAAACGAGTTCATCAACAACATTTTAATGTCCTCGTCGTTGATATGTTTCAGGTATGAAGTAACGCACACACGTATTCATATTTTCTGTTTGACCTGTTATGACAATGATTTCTTTCTTTTGAAACTACCACGCGCAAATGTAAAAAGGACGTTGGCTGCGAAACTGCGAGACCTTTAGCAACGTAATGAAATATATGAATCTTCAGAATAGGATCAGAGGGTTGCAGTGCATTTCCTCACGTCGGGCTCACGTAGTACGTCATAAAAAAAGAATGAAAGCAACCCGTAAAGAATCGTCTAAGTATTAGCTCGCATTTTTTTTTGTCTTTGTCAAATCTCTTTCCTTACCCCGCCATGAGATGGCCTCTGTCGTCTGCTCGGAGCTAACCCCTTCACTGCCGAGAGAAAATGACTAACACCCAACTGCAAGAGGTATAGAGCCTCATGAGCCCCCGCGGTTGCGGGGGCTCTTGAGGATCTATGCCTCTTGCTGAAAACCGCTTTGCATCCATACCCTTTTGACGGCTGATGTTGAATTTACAAGAAGTTCCAAAACACAGCCTGCGTCCACTGGCAGTGAAGGGGTTAAGCTGTAAAAATTCAAAAACGAACCCGTTTCGTGGCGTACATAAAACTGCATGGAAACTAAGTTCTGGACTTTCGACCTTGCATTTTAAAAAAATGAGCAACATTTTAAACCCCCCGCAGGGACCATTTCTTGCCTCATTTAAGATCATTTAAGGTTAAATAGAGGACGCGGCAAATATCTGGACTGTTTTTATGTCTTTCGCAGTGCAAAAAGGCAGTGAAGGAAGTTTGAACCACGAACTCCACATAAACAAATGACATTATACAGTCTCCTTCGCTTATAACAAGGATGAATACAACACAAGTCCGATAATGTATAACAACACTGTTACTGAGGTCCCGACAGTGGGGGACACTTTCTAAATTCGCTTAACCCATATCATACTGAGGCTAAAAGCTTCAAATTAGTACACTGCCATATGCAAGCTACATTATAGTACTTACAGATAAGGATGTAGACCAATGGCTATAGTTCAAGGGTGGTGCCAGAATAGCTTGGCGCCTAGAGGCATCATGCTATTCTGGCACTACCCTTGAACTATTTTAGTCAAACATATTGTCACACACTGGTGTATTCCAAATCATAAGGGTTAAAACACATTTAAGACATAATTATGAACATGAAAAAATAAGTCCTCAAGCGATTTGTTATATCCGTCGTTTTCTGTAATATCGGTTAACAATGTATGTGCCGGCCTGTGATTTTGGACCTTACCGCATATAGCCGTAAGGTCCAGAATCACAGACCAGCACCACAGACTTAGTAGACAGGGAAAAACTAGTTAAGTAAGGCTGCGAAAGTTTTTGTTTTATACGATTTTTGTCAACAAGAGGCATAGATCCTCATGTTCATGAGGACCTATGTCTCCTGCAGTTGAATGCGTTCAGTTTTATTTCTTTCTCGGCAGCCAAAGGGGGTTTAACCAGTAATCGTAGATAAATAAAGCAAACGACATAAAGACAGACAGAAAAAAAAGCTAATGAAAGACTAAAGTTCACAGCGTGTCAAGTCATAAGATAGTCTGGCTTTTTTTTTTTTTTGCTTTTTTTTTTTTTGGGGGGGGGGGGTGGGTGGGGGGTGGGGTTGGGGGCGGGGGGAGGGGATTAAAAAAAACAACAACTTTCTTTTGAAAATTTTAAATAGTTGTTGTAGTTGTTGTTGAAAGACCATCTCTTCCTTGGCAACCTGAAAAACAGATCGCATCAAACAAAATAAACTGAAGATCTCCAGATTGTTCACTAGTTAGTGTCTGATTAGCTTCGCGCCTCCCATGGTCGATTCATCTCCCGCTTTGGAGTGTCAGGATTGAGTGAGTTAAAGCCGGGTCAAGGCCAACGCTACCCATCTGCAAGAGACATAAACCCTCATGAGCCCCCGCTGTCGCGGGGGCTCATGAGGATTTATGTCTCTTGTTAGTGCTGTAGTCTTTGTGCATAATGTGGTCTCTTTTTCGTCTGTGTTCTTCGCGCGAATATCGGTCAGTGTGACGTGGTTTCTGACGGGCAGTTCGTGAGCGCTGTCAGCGAAGGGTTTATAATAAATCTCGGGCCGGTTGCATAGCGGAGCACCTTGCTTATATAGTAGCTGGCCTAGGACTAAGCTCACTCATGCAACCGGCCCCTGTTCTTTCATGAATTTCAGGCAAAAACTCGCAGAAATGCCATTGGTGGACTCTGTGACTGGAACCACTCTGCAATCTGAAGGCAAGAGGCACTGAGTAAATTTTGGGTGAAAATAAGGATTTTAAAAATATTACAATGAAAATATCGCTTTTTAAGAGAAAGGACTTACTGTCTTTTGCCTTAAGAAGGCAAAACTGTTTAAAAAATGGAAGGTTACAATGTAAAGTAGATAATAGCACTGTCAGGGGAGAGAAGTGTGCATGATCGACCAGTGATCATAGATCTACTGTGGCCAAAGCACCAAAAAAAAGATAGGAAAGAGAGGGGGCGCTAAAAAGTGACTGAAAGCAATGCATTTGGAAGCCCCCCCCCCCCCGAAGGGGGGCGTATCACATATCCCACTGTTCCAGCCACTCAGTGCATGGAAATTTAAATCTAGGTCCCCCCTAAGGGGGGTCCAGATATTTAGCCGGTGTGGACAGCTGTTTTTTGTTTAAAAAATGGTCTGATAGGACCCCCCCCCCCCACCACCACCACCCCCCCCCACCCACCCGCCCACCCAACCCTCCCCCAACCCCACACCTTCCCCCCCCAAACCCCTCCCCCCCCATATATAAAAGCCCACTCCCCCCCCCAAACCCCTCCCCCCATATATAAAAGCCCACTCCCCCCCCCCTCACCACGACAAAGAAATTACCATGTAAATAGGAAAAAGCATTGTCAGGGGATAGAATTGTGCATGATCGACCAATGATCATAGATCTAGTTCAGTCAAAGCACGCACACACACACACACACACACACACACACACACACAACACACACAACACACACAACACACACAACACACACAACACACACACACACACACACACAAGCAAGGATTGGAAAGAAGAGTGCGCCAAGTAAGTGACTGGAAGCAATGAATATGGAGCACGACGAAGAGAAACGTTGCTCACATATTTTTCAATCAAATACTGCTATGAAATGGTCCGATAAAAAAGTCAGTAAAATGCCCTACGGGAAACTAGTGACCGTTTCTGGTTTCATGAAAATTATAATCCAACAAATGGATGAGCAAACGTTTGATGTGAATAATAAAACTGTCTAACATTCGCTCTAATGATCGGGGGTGGGGGGGGGGGGGGGGGGGGTGGGGGGGTGGGGGGTGGGGGGGGGGGAATACATTGCTCATTTTGGTTTCACACAAAGCAGTGAAACAGACTGAAAACACTATAAATTCAGTCTGTGATATTAAAATGATCTGCAATAAGAGAATTATACATACTCGCAACTATCCGTAGTTCTTGTTCGTGCATTGCAAACATGATGGAAGTGGACATAATCTACACAATTCCATCTGCAAGAGGGGGCATAGATTTTCATGAGCCCCTTTCCCCTACCCCCCCCGGTACCCCTTCGCACCCCCCCCCCCCCCCCCCCGCTCCCCCCCCGCCCCGCCCCCCCCCCCCCCCCCCGAAAAAACAAAACAAGAACAAACTGCAAACAAACAAACGAACACAAAAGTAAAGAAACAAAGTAAAGAAAGAAACAACAAAGAAGTAAACAAAACAAACAAAACAAAAGACCACCACCACCAACGACGTAAAACAACTACAAACAAAACGACCTCCTAATAAACCCAACAAAACCAACAAACAAGCGAAAAATAAACCCCAGAAAAATACGTACGAAAACCTGCATAAAATAAAAACGTATCTATAACTATAAATGCACTGATAAAAATTAGGAACAACAACATTTTCGTGAGCGAATAAACCTGTAAATATAACAACTAGTATTTTTGTATTCAGACCAAATTCAAAATAACCCTGATATGAAACAAAATCAGTACAATTTCTATGAAAAACACATTTGCGAAACATAATATGTAGTATTTTTGAATTAAGAAAAAAAAATCTAAATGACCTTTACCTAAAACAGCATTTCGAAAATTTCTATGAAGGACACATAATTTGCGGAAAAAAAGAGCAGAAATTAACATGCACGGATGGCCTTTCTTGACAAGAAATGGACCACTAACCCCTTCAATGCCGAGAAAAACGGAACACGATCCAAATGCGAGAGGTATGGATCCTCATGAGCCCCCGCAGTTGCGGGGGCTCATGAGGACCTATACCTCTTGCTGAGACCACTTTGAGTTCATGTGCCTTGAATGATTGTGGCTTTTGGCCATTGAATAAACACAGGAACAAAATATGGGAAGGGCAGTGGGTCAAATACACCGGTAAATAACATTAGAAATAGCATCAATTTCTTGGCAGCACTGAATCGGCCCACACAACCAGCCAAAATCGGCATTGCATTTTCACAACTTTGCGGAAAAAAAGTTACGAAAGTAACGGATGACCTCTCTCGACAAGAAATGTACCATTATGTTTACCAGTAAATAACATTAGAAACAGCATAGTTTTGTCCTAGCAGCTTTGAACCAACCCACACAACTAGCCACCACCTGCATGGCATTTTCAGAAGAATTCAAAATAACTCTAATATGATACACACATGTCTAACTAATTCAATGTTTCATATTATTCCTGACGACATTGTGAAATTCATCGATTTTACCCTGGAATCCAATATGCCATATCAATCATCCACTTAGAGGAAAAATAGCTTGATACTCTGAAAATAGAAACACAGCGAGAACGTGAAGGAAGCTTGTGAACTCTTCAGGACAGACGCACTACATTAAAATATAATTATATCGACCATGATAAGTAGTTCAAGGGTGGTGCCAGAATAGCTTGGTGCCTACAGGCACCAAGCTATTCTGGCACCACCCTTGAACTATCACGGTAGATCGGTCTCCTGAACTGATAAACTCCATTAATTTTGGAAATTCGACTTCATGGGGCGACGTGTTCGTGTGGGGAAAAAAAATCTGAGTCAACTAGATCAAAACAAAAGCTAAAAAATCAAAATTCATTATAATGCTATGTGTTTTGACTAAGAAAAAAACGAATCAATATCGACAGAAAAGAAAACTGCACTTTTCATATCGACAAGCAGTCAACATTGCCCATCTCACATGGTCTTCCGCTTGAGGCGGGAAGATATAAATGTGGCTAAGAGGTAAAGACCCTCATGAGCCCCCGCTTCTTCATGAGGGTCTATGCCTCTTACCCCGCCTGATTAAAGACGCAGAGGCTCACGAGGATCATTGTCTCTTCCCAGCCAGGTTTACGTCATTCTCGGTCGAATGCATCTAAATGAAAGATGCAGTTTTCATGGCAAAAACTGAAAGCCGTTCATAAACGGCAAGAAACAGAGATAGCCACGAGCCCCCAGGATCTGCGGGGGTCTTTAGGACATATATTCGTGTAGTTAGAGTACTTATCTACATTTCTTCCACAGGGGTAGGAACTCATCAGGCGTTCAGTCAAGGAGGGGACAAAGTGAGAGAAGCAAACAAAAACTTCAGACGCATTCGTGAGACAAAACGCGGTACAGAACCTGCACTGTGAAAGAGAGGGTGTATCGAGTCTTCTTTGGCTGTTCCGTGTGTATGTTGACCAGTTTAGTGCCGAGAAAATGTGAACACCGCCCAACTGCAAGAAGTATAGATCCTCATGAGCCCCCGCAGTTGCGGGGGCTCACGAGGATCTATGCCTTTTGCTGATACCACTTTGAATCCACGTTTCTGGGACAGCTAGGTTTTTTTTGGTTTGTTTGTGGCAAACGCACGGAGATTGCAGAAACAATCTGCGTCAACTGGCTCTGAACATGAGTTAACTCATTCACGACGTGACGCATCCGGATACACGGCTTAACGCCGCGTATCCGGATGCGTCATGTCGCGAATGTGTTGAAAGCGATCTGCTCCATGGCGGGATCTGTGTGCTAGAAATTTCCGATACAACCGGCTGGTAAACAATGTTGTTTTGCCTCGACTAAAGCTTTTCTACCCCTCTTTTCAAAATCCATGTGAGGAAGCACACGTACCAGAGGCTTCCCACTGCCTTTTGAGCGGCAGCAACGGAAGGAACTGCCCTGCGTACTTAGGAGAAGAAGAACAGAAAAGTCTTTCATTTTACGGCACATAATTTCCAGATTCAAGACGACTTTATTGTTGCTGTGATAGAAATAATCACACACAGCAAAATTTGTCTTGCCACCGCAGGTGCTGCTCACATTCACTCACTCGCTCAATCCACAAATTACAACAGCAGAGCTACAAAATGGACAATGACTGACTCGGTACAGGTGAAGAACGTCACCAAGGCACTGATCTAACGGCCGGCGCCAGTGGCCTTATCCCGACCTGTCCAGCACTATTGTACACTATATGAACCCTTTGGCTGTCTGTTGCCGTTTATGTCGCGATGATTACTGTAGGAATCATGGCGACATAAACCGCTACCGACATCCAAAGGACTAAGAACATTTATGAAGGAAATATTGAGAATTACTAACTCTGTACTGCCTGTATCAGGTCACTTTCAAGAAATAACCAACAAAGAAAAAGCGTGATTGTCTCTCAAAGCGTGTTTCTTTGTTTTCCCTTTATTTCGTACATTTTCACACACTTTGCAGTCACCGTTCTTGGTCTTGACTCACTCATCCCGATGGCTGTATTTCCCAAATTTTGGAGGCGCCATCTTAGTAATGACTATGCAGCAGTTGCAGGAGATGGATCGACCATGATCATTCAAGGGCAGTGCCAGGTAAACTTGGCGCCGACAGGCGCCAAGCTAATCTGGCAGTACCTTTGAATTATCATCGTCGACCCACCTCCTGTTGTAGTGCGTCAGTTCTGAATGGGTTAATTTGTATGTTATCTTCGTGTTTTGCAGTATTACACGGATTAAAGGATTCAAGGATTTTAATGCTTTGTGCCCCGAAGGAGCATTGCGGCATTACTACAACACAACCAACAGTGCAAAGAAAACAAGTCTGTTTGGCCGCGTTTACGTGGGGGCTGGTCTGTGATTTTGGACTTTACGGCTCAGAACCCTAGGGACCGAAATCACACAATAGCACACACATAAAAATATCAAAATTCAAATGCCTAATACCTTATTAACACCTCCCAAAATAGGTGCACTCTTTTCAAATAAAAAGTACAATTTTGTATTGTACATTTTGCAATACAATCTTTTTAGTTCTAGTATATATTGCGTTGAATCGAGGATGCTGTATGGGGTGTTATAAACAAAATTGTCAGTATTATACTTTCAAGAAGGTCTACGACGTAACTGTAGCGAGATACATGCCTATGTACCCACACCATACGGTTTTTCCTTCTTTCACACATGTACTGAAATATTGAATAACAAACAAAATAATATTCATGAATTTGCTTGATATACTTTCTTTGATATAACTGATGTGCAAAAACCTTCGCAGGCCCCGAAGATACATTCTGGATACTTGCATTTGTCAAAACAAAAACGCGAAATACGCTCATACTGCCACACTAATCCTTTGTGTGTCGGTAGCGGTTTGAGTCGCGATGATTCCTGCAGGAATCATCGCGACTAAAACCGCTGCCGACACCCGAAGGGTTAACAAGCTCCATATACCCATTAGTAATGAAATACTTCTTAGTCTGTACGCACTCTGAAAATTTCTTTCCCATACGCACACATGAACGGAGAACAGACAGCGGCAAAAATGCGAAGCAAATCGCTGCATTTTCCGTCATTATCCTTGACATAATCACAAGCAGAATTTACTTAATAACGCGCACGATTATAGGAAGCATTGATGTCTACGTAATCGGGACGAAATCGCCACACTGAGTCGACAGTACGCAGTCGTCGGCCAGTGTTTAAGCCAGAATCGGCCACAAACTGAAGGACTCGAGACAAAGATGAAGATTTGTTTTGGATTAAATTATTTTGAACCAAATTCTGCTTAATTTAGCGACGGCAGATGTGCTTACTCCACCCGAATCAAAACGTCCCCGGCTAAACCTCGGAAATTTTGATTCGGGTCTTATAATCGCACCTGCTGCCGGGTTATGCTCGGCACTGTATCAAGAAATAATTGTGTTTCAGTATAATATAACAATACAAAGTGTCGCTGTCAAGTGCGCTTTTGACGCGAAATACAGTGTGGCGGTACTTAGGATTCTGCACGGGGGTGAGCAAAAGGTCCTCGGGTCGGCCGCGGCTGGCCCACGTGCACCCGCGCGCGGACCACCCGCGCCCGACGTCGACCCGAGGGCCTTTTGCCTGCTCGGAATTAAGACGCCGGAAGCAAATAAAAAAAAAGTTTCAGACATTGCCGATGGAGAGACAAAAAGTCAACCCAATCCATCATACGGTCGACCGAGGAGAGCCCGAGGGGGAAAGAGCTTGTGAATATTGTTTGCACAATCTTGTGCGCGCCCGAAATTGCACAGTTTATAAATCTGGCCCGCCTGTTGCCCCTGGCTTATAACGAAAATACCGTCAGTTCTGGTTAGAGTTCGATTTCAAGGTTTGTCGTTGTGTTTTGGCCCCAAAGCTTAATTCACTATACCCGCTCACCTCTTCTTGCAAAATTAGATTCGCTGTGTTTGTTTTTAGTTTGAATTTTATTTATTTATTAAAAAAAAATGTTCTCAGCATTTTGCTGTGGCACGTTTAATAAAGTGGCATGCAGTTTTCGATTAGGAATTTTTCTTAATTCTCCTTTGCAGTCTTATTTTGGATGCCGTTTGACTCACTACCGCTGTAACTGTTCAAAGATACACTTCTGTAACAGATTTTTTTTTACGAAACGCTACACACAGGTCTAGTTATGGTTTATTTAGACACAGGACAATCTAGTTCAGCACACGTCATCTTTATATCAAGTAACCTGACAATGACTCCATTCCGTTCTAGAAATACAGCGCATTCAGTACCTCTTTTAGAAACAGCTTAAAATATAACTGACACGCTAACGACAGCGCGGAATAAATAAGTGCGATTACGCGTGTGCTTTTGCTGCGTGTCCAAACTGCTGTTAAAGTTTATTTGGTGTGTCGACAAGGCATAACAAACCCAAATGGTGTTGAATTGTGTCTTTATATTTATGCGTGATGGTGCTTTAACTATTTTAGTCATCTTAGCTTCTATCTATGGTATTGTCTCTGGTTTTATACCGCTGCGCCAACATTTCCTCTCGGGGACCATGTAAGTTATTGGTAGCAAGCCCCTGAAAAGAAATCAAGAAGAAATCTTCTGACCTGGATCACACCAGGTATGACTGACTGTCAAAAGAGTATACATTTATTCATAATAGACGTATGACGTAATTCAGAATCTTTCATGACGTTGCCGTCACCAGTTGTGTACCTGTTGTTTCGAACAACACTAAGTAACTTTGTACTTTAGAACGTTGTGTTGATCTTTTGTAGAACAAAATTGGCATCCAAGACGCATCAGAAAGAGGGCTACAAAAAGTCCGCCATAGTCGCTACAATATAAGTTATTGGTAGCAGGGGTTTGCTACACGGACCCTTGTAGGCCTGAGGGAGGTAAAGGAACCATTGTATCCCGAAGGCCTGAGGGGTACAATGGTTCCGTTGATCTCCCGAAGGCCTACAAGGGTCCGTGCAGCAAGCCCCTGCTACCAATAACGTATTTGTTTTCATTCCTCCAATGTTTTCGTAAAAGAAATCAAGAAGAAATCTTCCGACCTGGATCACACCAGACATGACTGACGTCAAAGGAATATACTTTTATACATAATAGACTTATGACGTAATTTAAAATATTTCATGACGTTGCCGTCTCCAGTACTGAGTGCGCTTGTTGTTTCGAACAACACTAAGTAACTTTTTACTTTAGAACGTTTTGGTTATCTTTTATAGAACAAAACTCGCATCCAAGATGCGTCACAAAGAGGGCTACAAGAAGTCCTCCATTTGTAGCTACAAGGGTTTTTGTAGCTCGGTCATGTGGTACAGTTTGCGCTAAAGAACTGGTCGTGTGACGTAGGGATGAAAACAAAGGTTTTGTAGCGAGGTCACACGGCGGTACGGTTTGCTTTAAACTAACTGGACGCGTGACGTAGGGGGGTGGAAGAACACGAGTACCCGGAGAAAGAACCCCGAGGGTCCGCCCGAATTAACGGTGACACTTACCAGAGGAGAAAAGTCCGACGCCAGAACCCGTTTTCGAACCTCGCACCTTTGGCATTGGTGGCAGGCGCCTTAACCACTGCGCCACGGACCGCCAAGACCGCCGCTTTAACTGTATAGTCTTCGAAAGACCACTATGGTGAATTTCGATCTTGCTGGAATACGGCTCAAAGGGTTAAGAGTTTTTTTAGGCACTGAATAACTGCATAAGCACTGGCTACTCATCCTCCTCAAGGAAGACAACGCGTCAATTTTTAATGACGCAACTCCTTCTAGAGAAATTGCAACATGGCGAGGAAAGCGTGAGTTACAACGAAAGACGTCAGAGGCGTTTACAAAATTCATGAAGCATGCTTTGGAAAGGGCAGCGCTACCCAGTAAGCAAAGGTCCTCGGGCTAACGACGGCCGCAGTGGGCTCGCGCACGGCAGTGCGCGGGCCCACTGCGGCCGACGTGTGCCCGAAGACGTTTGGCTACTGGGGTAATCATGCTGGCGTTTTATACAGGGTTTTTCTTATTGTCTTGTATTCCAGATAAAACTGCGAGAGATGGGCTGGCCATGATATTATTCTAATTTCAGTGGCGAAGGAAGATGTTTTGCACAAGGAGGCAGGGTAGGGTTTTGTGGTGTGGGGGTGAGGGGGGGGGGGGGGGTGAGGGAGCTGCTCCGCACAGCGTGGCTGAAATCGTGATTTCAAACCTCATTGTAAAATTTCTGCAAAGAAATATTGGCGGGAGAGGGGGGGGGGGTGGGGGTGGTTGGAGATTGAGGGGGCGTCAGTAGGAGGAGGCAAATTTCCGCCCCCCCCCCCCACCCCCCACATGTAACGCACGCAGACTTGCCCCAGTCGCACGTACAGACTCTCGCACAACAGACGCATACACCGCCTCTGACTCAGTCGGGCGCATTCACGCGGTAAAACTCAACACACTAGCTCTCTTTCTTCTGTGGGTCTATATGTAAATAAAACAACGAAAACACTATCAAAAGTATGTACACACCTCTTCTCACTACAAGTACATCAACACCGCATACACGCACACACACACACACGCACACGCACACACACACACGCACACACACACACACACACACACACACACACACACACACACACACACACACACACACACACACACACACACACACACACACACACACACACACACACACACACACACTGTAAATGCCAGGCTAGATAATTGTCTCTCACAATCCAACCTGTTTGCGGGTGTTCTCGCTTGGTATCGTTCTGTCCTTTCACGTCGGGCGTTTAAATCTTTCGTCGCACGCTTCCGAGTCGTCCCGTTTCTCGTACCGTGGGCGCCCTCTGGATTCGCTCCGTAGCGCAGTCCCTGCTGACCCGGGTGTCTTGGCACCGGTCGCTCACTCCCTGAGTGATAAATGACCTCGTAGTAGGTCCCACAGCGGTAGCCTCAGTTGACTGACGTCTCGGCGTCCGTCGCTCCGCTCCCCCGATAAGCACTCTAAATAATAAAGTCCTCAATCATAACGTGCTAAACACACATATATTGGATGATATGAGATACATTACGTAACATGGCTGATACAAATAACTCTCACACGTTCATTCACACACACACGTGCTTCATAACCCGAACTACTTTCGTAACACCCCATAACTCTGTCACTACCTTGAAACAGACTATAACCTTTAACACTCGCCATACATTCTTTCACACATTAGAAAAGACTATACTTAACCAACCATGTACTACCTTCATAACGACTTGGGCACACACCCACATTCCTTAGTTATCCATCTCGGTAAATAAATATTTAAAAAGAAATTTAATTATCACTTAAAACGTTTTAGAGGTACAATACTGGTTAACGAACTCATTTAATATCTCCCTTTTATCTAGCTATATGCAAAATATCTAGTAAAAATAAGAAAAGTTAAGGACTCCAATGTGGATCAACCGGATTTTGTGAACGGCCATTTTCTCGCCAATGAGCATCTTAATTAAAAATAAAAAACCAACACCAAACGCCTTGACATTATTCTTTTAGGGACAATATCATACAATTTCAAGCTTGTTCGTCCTCAAACGCGGGCTCTCGACGCTGTCGCACGCACGCACGCGCGCACGCGCGGCGGCCAAAAAGTCGTTTTTTAGCAAGGTTTACGAAGGTTGACGTCACTTTTATCTTGTTACTTCTTTACCAGGATTCGGGGCCCGCACGCCCAGCACATAGTGTGCGTTCTCCGGAATGCGCTCCGACCAGCTCCATTTTAAAATCTACCGTATTTCAATACGGTAGACAAAGACTCGGATACACAGTTAAACACTCGAAAATAAAAAATTGCAACAGCATTGATACACCGCCGTATTAGTAATTTATTAAATGTAGCGAGGTACTGAAGACTAACCCCACGACAAGTCAGTGACTTGAACCACTTAACTGCAAGAGGCATAGAACATCATGAGGATCTGTGCCTCTTGCTTGATTTAGTTCTATCCGCCTTCGATGGACGTCTCAGGTTCTTATGCTTTTGAATTGACGATTGTTTTTGTTGCGCCGTTTTTGAAAGTGCCTGACTGTTCACGAGGAAATCAAGAGATAAAACACTTCATGTTGACTACTAAGGAGTCATGTGTCCTGCCGTTGTTTATTGTTTCTGTGCACCGGGCCATGGAGGGGTTAACAGCACACACACGTCTCGCCACTTGACGTCCGATTCAAAATTGATGAAGCGCGCAGACAGATGATAGGCAAGAGCACAGGCTTGGGTAGAACTGAAGTGCGTTTTCACGATATGCATCAATGCACTTTAGGGTCTACATCGCTTATAACAAGTTTGGATATAACAAAAGCCGGATATTACACCACTTTTTCAGAGATCTCGACAACACTCTTTTTGTGTCAATCACAACGCTTATAACAAACTTCGGATATAACAGTTTGAGTGTTCGATTCTCGTCCTGGTTCGAAGCCAGCATTAATCAAAATTTGTTCAGACCCTATTCGCTGCCCTGTCCTTGAAATCACCTTAGTGGTGGTCAAAAGACGTTAACTCTTTCTACCCCAGACACACCACAGCAAGATAATGATCGACCATAATAGTTCAAGGGTGGTGCCAGAATAGCTTGGCGCCTATGGGCGCCAAGCTATTCTGGCATCACCCTTGAACTATCATGGTCGATCTATGTCCTGCAATGCAAAGCAGTCTTCAGACAAATTTGAGGATTTCGGTGATGGGGTAGAATGAGTTAAGCCCTAAACGTTTGACGTTTCAACGTTTCCCGATATAACAAGAAAAATTGGGCGTCTCTGGCGATTTGATATATATCCGAAGTTTCTGTGTTGATAATTTTTCCAGTTACCTTATATCAAGACACTGTCTTATTTGAATATACTGACGAGCAAAAGAAAAAATGTCGCATTTTTTTTACACTAAAGTGTTTTCCGTGATTAAAAAAATGTCGCATTTTTTTTTACACTACAATGTTTTCCGGTGATTTAAAAAAAAATGTCGCATTTCTTTTGCTCGTCAGTATATATTCGCATCGTCAAAACGCATGTCTCTACTCCAGCCTGTGGGTATGCGCTAGAGTTCCTCTATTGGTTTTTTTTCTATAATGATACCTATGTGGATATGCAGAGATCATTACCTGGCAGAAGGCGGCGTCTAGAATGTTCCTCGACACACGAAACACGCATTGCAAATAGATCACCTGACACTATCGTTCCACGTTGAATGGTTTTCGAGCGCGAATCATATGTCGAGACCTGAACAATTCACTGCCATTCTCATATCCACGGTGGATCGTTCTGAGCGACCATACTTGGCATCCTAAAACCCTTCATTGACAATTAACGCAGACTGTGCATTTTGAAATCATTGAAAATTCAGCGTCAAAGTGATTTCAGCAAGAGGCATAGATCCTCATGAGCAAATGCGGGGGCTCATGAGGATCTATGCCTCTTGCCGTCGGGTGGTATTAAAACCATACTGTCTGTTTTTAAAGCTATCTGCTCCATAGCGGGGAGGGAATAATAAATTTGCCGATTCAATGAGTTATCAATGTTATCTTGCCTCAACAAAGACTTCTGTACCCTTCTTTTCACAATCCATGTGAATATAGGTACATGTATTAGAGGTTTTTTACTGCCGATTTTAGTAACGGAAGGAGTCCTTCTGTGTACAAATGAAAAGAAGAGCAGAAAAGTCCTTCATTTTACGATAATGGAACTGTATCAGTGAAGTTAACCATTTTTGTAGGTATTTTTGCCCAGCATTGCTGTAAAAAGCTAAGCTAAGCTAAGATAAGATATAACTTTACTGCCATATGTAAAAATACATTAGGAAATCGTCTCATACTAAGAACATTGTAAAAGAATATATTGCAAACTATTAACCCGTTATTGCCTGGGGCAGATCCATTTAACATCAAACAAATTTATTATAAAAAGCACAGGTACTTACTTCACACACCTGTAATAAATTAATACATATAAATACAAAATATGTAATTACACACACAAATATCAATAACGTGTTTTTTTCGGTTTTTTCGTCTATGGTATGTATAATAATAATAATAATAATAATAATAATAATAATAATAATAATATTATTATAATAATAATAATAATAAAGAGCATTCATATCGCGCTGAATCCCCAGGAGCAGTGGGCTCTGCGCGTTACAAAAAAGTGTATGTATGCAGAATCTCACTACCTTTAAAAAATGTAATCTACGCACACACATACAACTGAAACACACATAACAAAACCATTTCACAGTTAATGATGCTGATGTGCCACCGCGATGGTATCCGGCTGTAGCTGAAAATTTTGTTATGTCGGAATTTTTTTTTGGGGGGGTTCGATATATTATTTTCTGATGATTCAACAACAAAGAACGTTAACTCATTCGAAGCGTGCCGCATTCGGACACGCGGGCCGCGTATCCGAATGTGGCACGTCTCGAATGTGTTAATAGTGTTCTCGCGCTAAAAACAAACTAAACAGAAGCTCACACAAACCCTAGTTCATGACGACTGAGGTTAATTCTATAGAAATCGTTCGTCGGTCGTGACTGTTTTCATTTCAAGTCTCTTTATGTATCCTTGTACAAGCAGAATTCCCGCGCGATTCCTTCAGCAAATGCCGGCCACCTGCAAGAGGCATAGATCCTCATGGGCCCCCGCAGGTGCGGGGCCTCATGAGGATCTATACCTCTTGCAGGCGTGTTTATAGTCGTAAACCTCATAATCGATTACTGGAATTGCAGTGTAATTTTTTTTTAATTTTTTTTTTTTTACGCTAAGAGAAAGAACCAGAGTTCAAACAACAAAACCGCATTCATCAGTTCAGTCCCATGATTCTTTTATCAGACATTGAGCAAGCAGTTGATGAAAAAAAAAAAAAAGAAAGAAAAAAAAGCGAGATTTAATCTGCCTAAGGAACACAGATGTACATGGACTCGTGAAGTGGCATAGATCCTTACAGGCGCACGTGCGACAGGTAATTTACATCAATGTGAGCCCAACACGCGCAGAACACAGCTTCCAAATTATGACTATGTAGGCGTAATTCAAATTACACCTTCTTCCATAATATGAATTACGATATCCGCGAAAGGACATAAGACGTGTGTTATGGTACCTCGCGCATGGGGCGTAATTCTCATTAACGCATTCGCGGCCAACATAAACCGCACATCCGGATGCGGCTGGCCGCGAATGAGTTAACCCCCTCAGCCATCACGACCTGCAGGGGTCGAATGAGGATCTGTACCTCAGTACCAAAACCCCTGCGGTTTTGATGCAGGAATCACAGACATTGGTGTATATATACCGAAACACGCGATGACCTCCTAGAGGAACTTAAAATATAGGATCATCAAGAAATAACAGTCCCCATGAACCTCTGTGATCATTGAAGAGATATAAATCCTAAAGAACCTCTGTGATCATAAAGAGACATAGATCCTCATGCATTTACAATAGACACGGATCTACATGAGCCCCCGCGACGCGGGGGCTCTTGAGGATCTGTGTTCTTTGCAGAGTTTGGGGGCGTTCTCAGCGGAGGACTGCTATAATGTGATTGTCGGTATCGGCGTTAACCATGCACAGTGTTTGCTGACGATAATTCCCCATTATTTGCTGAATGTGAGAAGAACCGGGGCTCGCCTGGTAACGAAAATGTCAGGACAGACGTTAACCGGACTGGAAGGCTTTCGAAAGCTTCGCAGAATTCAGCGCAATTAACTCGAATTTGATTTCTGAGCCCAGAAATGAGTTCACTCGGGCCATTTTAACCCCTTCAGTGCCGAGGAAAATTGAGCACCACCCAGCTGCGAGAGGCGTAGATCCTCATGAGCCCCGGCAGTTGCGGGGGCTCATGAGCGTCTAAGCCTCTTGCTGAAACCACTTTGTATCCATGTTCCTTCGTTGGCTAGGAATTTTTGACGTTGAATATACGACGATTATCCCCCCCCCCCCTCCCTCCCCTCACAGTCTGCTTCTGCTGGCAGTGATGTTGTTGAAGCATGTGTCAACTAACCTTTTGCAAGATTGAGACACAGATCCTCATGAGCCCTCAGAAAACAACATTTATTTTTGGAGCTAAAAAAAAGTCGGCGGGTTTGTTTGTCGAGTGTGTTACGCAATCGATGCTTTTACATAGTAACGAAAATATTGAAGGAAACTTCAGTTATCCAGCGTATTAGTCCAGATCTTGTAGTTTAATTACCGGGACTCAAAGGGTGAAAGGGTCTGGTCTATCGCTGGTTTTTGCCAATCGTATTCACCCCTTCACCGCCAGTGAACGCAGGTTGTGTTTCTGAGCTGTTTCTCAAGTCAACGCCAAAGAGCCTCAGTCGTCCAAATGCAAATTACATGGATATAAAATGGTGCCAGCAGGAGGCTTAGATCCTCATGAGCCCCCGCAACTGCGGGGGCTCATGAGGATCTAAGCCTCTTGCAGTTGGGCGGTGTTCACATTTTCTCGGCAGTGACGGGGTTAACCTAATCCATGGCGGGCCTATTTATCAATCAGATCAGGTATTTAACCCTTTTAGTCTCGGATCCCTATAGCAGGAGAAGGCGCCAAGCTAATCTGGCACTACCCTTGAATTATCATGGTCAAACCATCTCCTGCAACTGGTACATAGTCGTTAGGCAACAACCCCAAAATTTGAGAAATGGGACCTTGAGGCTAAAAAGGTTAATAGACGTTGGTCGGGTCCTTTCGACGGACTGTACAAAGCGTTGATTGGCGATAGAACGTAAATTCAAATAAGCCAATCAGGGATTCACTGCACCCAATTATGTGCTGTTTAGGAAATCGCTTTACTTGGAGAGTTGGACAGTGTATTGCATTACGTGCTTTGGTACACATCAAAGCGTTTTACACAATCGTTGGTTAGGCGTAATAGTCGTATTTAGAAATAAAACCAACAGTTGTACAATATATGTTGTTCGTAAATCAAAAACAGGTCAGACTTGCACCTGCGTAGACGCAAACAGTGGATTAAAAGCCCGGACAAACATGCGATGTTGCATGTTTGTCCGGGCTTATAATCCACTGTGTGAGCCAAAGGACGCACAGTTTTTTTTTTTTATGTACTTCTGACTCCGTCTGAAATCGTTTATTGCCTTCTAGTGCACTGGTGTAACAACTTTTGTGACTTTAGATTGTAAAAATATCCCAAAGTTGCTTGAATACGAAACTGAGAAACTGACACTTTTGTTTGGTAACATTCGTGCTTTCAAACTCTGATCGACTTTCTTCGATTCGCTAGCGCTGTGGCAGCAAATCAAGACAGACAAGCAATGTAGCGATCACAAGTATATAATCACATAAGCACTTTTGATTCAATAAGCAACGATGCACTAGGCACACAAGTTCATGTCTGAAAATTCCGTGATGAATCTTAGAATTTGGGAGTGATACATCGCAACATGTACCAATTGTATCACTGTTACCGCCGTGCGATGGCCTTAGTTGCCTGCTCGGCGTTAAACCTAAATAACTAACTGTAGTTTCCAGCTAAATTGATACATGTCTCCGTATTATTTCCAGTGCCTTTGCATAATGTAGCAGTGCTGTGATTGCATCGTTTTGCGGTGTACCAGAAGGGCCGGCTTTGTGAGTACACCGTAGTGTCGTAGGAGTTTCCACAGTCTTTCGATCCACACTGTCAAATGCTTTCTCAAAGCTCGTCCGCCTGATCAAGAGCAGCTACGATGGCATGACATGTCGCGTGATCCACGAAGGGCAGTTCACCAGGGAGCTCCAGGTCAGAACTGGTGTCAGGCAGGGGTGTCTGCTGTCTCCGTTCCTCTTCCTACTGGCCATAGACTGGGTCATGAAGATGACCACAGAGCACAGACGAAGTGGAATACAGTGGACACTGTGGACACAGCTTGACGACCTCGATTTTGCAGACGACTTGGCATTACTGTCCCACACTCATCAACAAATGCAGGACAAGACCACGAGGCTTGCTGACATCTCGTCCCAAGTGGGCCTCACCATTCACAAACAGAAAACAAAGACAATGAGGCTGAACGCAACCAGGGAAGAACCAGTCTTGCTTGCTGGCACCCCGTTGGAGGAGGTGGAGTCCTTCACCTATCTCGGGAGCATCATAGACAAAAAGGGCGGCACTGATGCAGATGTCAGAGCACGAATCGGTAAAGCCAGAGCAGCCTTTCTCCAGTTGAAAAAAGTGTGGAGTTCCAGAGAGCTGTCACAACACACCAAAGTCCGGATTTTCAGCTCCTATGTAAAAGCAGTTCTCCTATATGGAGCAGAGACTTGGAGATTGACAAAAACCACAGTCAACAGAGTACAGACCTTTATGAACAGTTGCCTTAGAAGAATTTTGAAAATCCACTGGCCAGAGAAGATCAGCAACGTCAGACTCTGGGAGAGAACAGAGCAGATAACAGCAGAGAATGAAATTGGGCGAAGAAGATGGGGATGGATCGGTCACAGTCTGAGAAAGCCAGCTTCCAGTATCACTAGGCAGGCATTGTCATGGAACCCCCAGGGAAAGAGGAAAAGAGGTAGGCCGAGAAACTCCTGGCGTCGAGACCTCCAAGCAGACATCAAGAGACTGGGAACCACCTGGAGTAGAATCGAAGGAGAAGCACAGGACAGGAGTTGCTGGAGGTCTCTCGTCGACGGCCTATACCCGGGTAGGGGTGACAGGCGTAAGTAAGTAAGTAAGAAGGGCCGGCAAAATATGTGTTCCAGGTGAAATTTACAGTCCAGAGAAAAACCAGAGTAAAAGTTCAGAGTGTAAAATATTGCATCCAAAATTAGCAGAGCAAGCATACATTGATTTAAACACTCAAAGGCCGCACACCATCTTTGTTTAAACAACGTGAAAAACACAGAAGTAGGAATGCGATTTCAAAGAGGCTTAGATTTTCAAAAGCCATGGGCACACTTGTGTAAAGTCTTAAATTTGCAAGAGGCATAGATCCTCACTGAGCCCCCGCCAGGATCTATGCCTCTTGCAAATAGACGACGATTTCTTCACGTTATTCTGTGAGATTTATTGGGCAATTTGCGTGAGGGATCTAAAAGTCTTCAAATTTTTTGGAGGATTCATTCGCCGATCGGTGGCTCATGAGGATTTATACCCTTTGCTGGCAAGCGCTGGATGGTAGAATGAATTTGTTCAGTGAAACATGAGTTCAAACGTGTAAATCAGAGCTGCGCAAACACTGGACAAAGCAATATTGGTGAGATATGGAGAGAGCCACTGTTTATACCGCTATGAAAACGCCACAGGCAGCTCAGTGCGGCTGGTTAGTTCCAACATCAGCACCCTAGGCACTCCAGGCGAGGCATAGATCGTCATGTGCCTGTGCCAGCTGCGTGGAGCTTGGATGACCTATACGGTAATACCTTTAGAATTAAGGCGCGCATAGCATCCCGTTGTGTGTGTGCGGTTTCTCAGTACAGAGAAATGCCTCTGGGGGTAGGTTTTGATATGAGATCCAGCTTAATTATTGAACTCCGATTCTCCTGACGTTACTGTACAGAGAACAATCGTGAACCCCCTCAGCAGTAGATATGAATGGAGCCAGCAAGAGGCATATATCTTCATGAGCCCCCGCAATTGCGGGAGCTCATGAAGATCTATCCCTCTTAGAGGTCCACCGCACTTGGTGCTGCAGTGCAAGATTATGTAGAGATTGGGATGCAGAGTTTGACTACAGAAATATTAGCAAACTGGGTTTTAATGGAGCCAGCAAGAGGCATACATCTGCATGGGCCCCCGCAATTGCGGGGGCCCATGAAGATCTATGCCTCTTGCAAGATGGCTGACGTCTGGTCCTGCAGCGAACGGTTATGGAGAGGCTGGGATACAGATTTTGAGTACAGACCCATTAGCACGTTAATGCGTGGAGTAAACAACACTAACGACGACAATAGCTTGATGCTGGGTAGGCTCAGACAGGTAAACGTTTCTCTCAAGCACAGACTACCAGCAAAGCTCCCGCCCCCCACACCCCCCACCACATCTTTCGCTCTCCAAGGCAAAAAAAATACATCGATTTTCATGGAGTTCTAATTGGATGCAAAAATCCCCTCCACACACACCAGCAATGGAAACGTCCAGTTTGAACATGAATTCAATAGCCCCACTGCACTATTGTGATCAGGGACTTAACGCACAGTTGTCGACAGGCTCAGACTTTCAGCTAAGCCCTCGCAGTTGCAGAGTGTGCTAAAGTATTAACCCTTTGGCTGTCGGTCGCGCTTGTCTCATGGTGATTCCGATTCCTGCAGGAATCACCTTCAGTTTAATTTAACTGGCTTAGTTATTAGTTAGATGTGTTGTGTGCTTTGTTGTTGTTGTTTTTCATACTCTGTCCTTTTAAGAAAAACATTTAATTGTTTATTGTCATGACTGTGTGGTGATGCGCTCTTTCGTTGTGCTTGCCATGCTGTTTGTGCAGTGTCTGCTAACTGTACACGTACAGCTCGGTCACTGCTCGGGCAGGTGGTGCTGTGGGCGAGAGGAGGGTCCGCACTGCATCACATCACATGCTTTGTGTAAAGCGCTTCAAGCCTTGCAATGAGGATTGAGCGCTATGTAAAACCCTTTATTATTATTATTATTATTATTATTATTATTATTATTATTATTATTATTATTATTATAAAAGACCCAATGCGCACAAGGTCATCGGGCCGACGTCGGCCGTCGCTGGCCCGCGCACGGGTGTGCGCGGGCCAACGGCCGCCGACGTCGGCCCGATGACCTTGTGCGCATTGGGGACCTTCCCTGTTTGGCAACGACTGAAACATTTAACACCTTTCGCCCCGACACACTACATCAGGAGATGGATCGATAATTCAAGATTAGCTTGGCGCCTTCAGGCGCGAAGCTAACCTGGCACTACCCTTGAATTAATGGTCGATCCATCTCTTGCAACTGGTACACAATCGATGGGTGACACGTCCCAAATTTGGGAAACGAGACCGCGGGATTAAAATAATGTGCATTATTGGTGTAGGCTTCAGCCTTAAAGAAAACAACCTATTCACGGACATATTACAGGCTAGAGTTCACGAGAGGGGGCCGGGTTGGCTCAAGTGGCAGGGTGTCGGACTCTCGATCGTAAGGTCGAAGGCTTCAACCTCGGGTGGTTTAATGTGTACGGACCCTGTTACTGTTTCTGTGCTCTGTCTTTGAAATCACCTTCGTGGTGGCAAACGACGTTAAGCGGCCCCGCCCGCCTATACGTTTATCGCTGGGAGGTCGTATGACTAAAGTAGGCAGAAGTAGGTCGGAGGCTTCTTGACTCCGGCCGGAGCCTCAATTTGTTTTTGGGTTTGGTTTCTGGAACTTTACCTTGGTACGCGCTTGGTACGCGTACTTTTTCTGAGTACCCACATTTTTCGTCAGAACCAACGGCGCATTAGTAACTTTAATGTGTGCATAGGGGCAGACAATGGGGCTTTTCGTTTTCTCTGTTCACATCAGCGCTATTGAAGTTAATAGCTGCTGTCTTCTCAACAAAAGGCTTTGTTAGCCCCAGACCAAACCAGTGCTATTAAGGTTACTCAATGTTATTTATGTCCATGTATCGCTTCCAGTGTCAGTCGAGGGAAACAGACGCTAGAGCTGTAGAGCAGAGCTTGATTAGGTAGGCTTCTCTGACAATTATAGTTCTAGGATAGTGCTAGATGAGCTTGGCGCCTACTAGGCGCCAAGCTCATCCAGCACTATCCTAGAACTACATGTGTTACTGATATTATAGGTCCATTTCTAAAATAATAAGCATTGGCTCTGAAAGTGTTCGGTTGTGCAGTGAAAACAGATGTCATTGTTTGTTCAGGTCAGATGCTAAATATGTGAATAACAGTGACTAATAGTGAATGTTCTCTGGCCAACCGAAAATAGACCACATTTGTGCCGTTGGTGAACCGAAAACAGGAGAAAAGCCCGATCATTCTTTATTCGTGTATGTTAGTGCCGTTAGTGTGGTGAGTCAGTCAATGTCCTAGGTGACCATAAGAGCTGAAATTGTCTATTGTTTTACCCGTACATACATGCAATTGGTGTTGTGTACTATTTAGAGGGTTTACAGCAGTGCCCTGTCTGAAAACGAGTGCAGACCGATCATAGATGACAGTAGACAAGTATTTTTTGTGAGCTTGATGAGAAGGGGGTGGGGGGTGAGGTGGGGCGGGGGGAGGCCGGGCGGGGGCGGAGGCGTATGCCCTGCTGGCTCGTGTTGCACGGTTGGCGTTTTGTGTCGGTACTCGCGGCGAATGCAATTTTGTTTCATCCTCGTGGTTTGTGAAATTAGGGTTTGTCGTAAAACGTGAAGGCACAAATAAGATCCTCGTGATCCGTGAACACGTCCTGATTATTTCGTGAAACGTAACAAGTGAGATTTTTAACGTCCACGGCACCGGTGTGATAACAGACGGCCTTAAGTTGGCTGGTTATGGAGGAGAGGGACAGCTATTGCCTTTGGAGTACGACCTAACGCTGATCAATTCAGGCGCACGGCCACTGTGCCACTTTGATTTACCAAGGGCCTTTCAAAGGACACACTGGCAATGTTTATTGGGCCGTTACGTTCTGTTCGTTACATTATACACTAAAGCAGGCCAAGCAGCAACAGAGCTACTCTTCAAGAACAGCGTGTTAACAGTTTCCATCCTGATTCACTACTGCCGCTTGAAATTAGTTAAGTATGGAAATTCTATGGTGGTGCCAGTATAGCTTGGCGCCACCCTTGAACTAAAATGCTTGAGTTGATCCATCTCTTAATCTGTAATGTAGCCTTCATAGGACAATAAGCAAATAAAAGAAATCGGGCTCAGGATGTGATGGGTTAAATGGTAAATGAAGGCATAAAGTTGATTTATAAAGTACCACGCTATTGAAAGGCGAAATAATATAATTACGTTTTTTGTTCACTGATGAAAGCCATTCGGATATTGAATAACTTGGGTCAGTTTTAGGGTTAGACTAATATGATATCATCAATTTATTCAGTTCGCTGATCACAGAAGAGATAATACACTGAGATCGCTCAGTGTTTCTATTCCATGATAGATGGCGCTGCACTCCCCGCGATCGCCAACAGCATGAAGAGGTAGCATCATGTAAATGTTATTCAGGAGACGTGCGTGTGTGTGTGTGCGTGTGTGTGTGCGTGTGTGTGTGTGCGCGTGTGTGTGCGTGTGCGTGCATGTGCGTGTGCGTGTATGTGTGTGCGTGTGTGTGTGTGTGCGTGCGTGTGTGCGTGTGCGTGTGTGTGTGTGTGTGTGTATGCGTGTGTGTGTGTGCGTGTGTGTGTGTGTGTGTGTGTGTGTGTGTGTGTATGTGTTTATAAAATACATATTATTGACATTTCTTAGCAAGTGCCAAAATTACGTAAATTATGTGATATTTTATGTGACATTTAAGTGATATTTAATGTTATTTTAAATTACTTAGCTTACATGTTCATGTGATATGCCGTCATAATGTGAATAGTAGTTGTATCCTTTATCGGTCTCATTTAGGTTTTGTTTTTTCTTTCTAATCGGGTTTACCTCTTTTTTTATGAGCTGTGAGCTGTAACAAGAATATTCCTTTCGGGACAATAAATATGTTGAATCTTGAATCAGCAAAGAGACATACTGCGGGGGCTCGTGAGGATCTAGGCCTCTTGCAGATGTGTGGCTGTTCCCAAAAAGACGGCGTTCTCGAATTACAGGCTGCAGAATGACACTCCCATGCGCAGAAAGAGAAACATGACGGATTTGTCTGAGGTGAAAGGCAGAAATAACAAGCTATATTTTTAAATGCTCTCCATGATAAATGAGACTTCGCCCGAACAAGATGACGACCTGGCAGTATTTCAATTGCTGGCATCGATCATAGTTTCAGAAGCGGATTCAGATCCACAGTAACGGGTCTTAAAAGAACCCTCCAGAACACTCAAACACCATAATAACAATAATAATAATAATAATAATAATAATAATAATAATAATAATAATAATAATAATTTGAGAGAGAGAGAGAGAGAGAGAGATGTATATTTATGTAAACCGAAAACACAACTGTTGTATTCCCTGCAACACACGACTGTATCAAAACCGTCGGTGCCCGGGACCCTGCCGCCGATGTCGGCCGATGGTCTTTTGCATGCGGCGTCGTCATTCAGGAACAACTGTTCAGCTGAAAAATAGTTACTTTAAACCAAGTTCCCCCATAGCTCAACTGGATCCAAGTCGTAGTGTCAGGGCGTGCCAGTTAGAGAAATCGAATTGACCTGGAGGGCTCGGCCTAGGCGGGATAGACCCCTCAATTTTGAGGCGCACCTGACGCTGACCTCAGTCATTATACGACATAGATTTTCATGATCCCCTGCGGCTGCAGGGGATCATGAGAACCTGATCTATGTCTCTTGCAGATTTGAAGAGATGGATGCGGGACCGACTGTGGAGGGCTCAAAATTAGGCAGGATAGCTTGTCCTGCCTGCTAGTAAGAGTGAAAATTGTCCTGGCTCGCCAATCACAAATATACGGTCTCTCAGATCGAGCTGCCTTACGAAGGCGAAAGGCAGTAAAGTCCATTTGCGTTACTAACGCAAGATTGTCATTGTAATGCAACGAAGATCTCGCTGTGCACAAAAATGGACTTACTGTCTTTTTGCATTTATGTGGACAGAGATTGTTCCGTTTACACGAAGCGTGGGTTCTCACGAACTCCCGCGGCTGTCAGGGACATTCAATACCGCCGACATGTGCCTCCGTTTGCAAGAGAGCACATTATTCTCATGAGCATTTGCTGTTGCTGCTGCTGGCATCACAATTCAGATTAAACCCTTCACTGCCGGTGGGCGCCAACATTTTGTTTCTGAAAAGCAGGGCAAATTCAACACCGCATAATTCCATCAGTGCCAGGAACATGAATATGAGTGGGATCTGCAAGAGGCAAAGAACCTCATGAGCCCCCGCATTTGCGAGGGCTCATGTGGTTCTTTGCCTCTTGAAATTACTTTTTGTTTGCATTTTTCTGGCATTCGACGGGTTAAGGAATCTTTATTGTCCCATGCCAATTTCAGCTGACGAGAGGCATTTCTCTTTTGATCCGCTATACATTTAATAAAATTATTCAACGTCCCATACGTTTTCTTTCTAGGTGGATATTAACATAACAGATGGTTGTGATGTTATATGCGTGCACATACTCACTGTAATCGGTCGGTGTGTTCTAGTCAGTCAAATGTATTTTTTTCTTTTCACATTTGTTGTTTTTACAACTGTTTAAAAAAAATTCCGCTGCCAAAAAAATTACCCATCTTGGGACAATAAAGGTATTCCTATTCGTACACAGTTTTCTGTCAGATGCAGGGGCTGATTACCATATGCATTGTGTAGATGGCAGGTTGAGCTGCTGCAGATGAGATGAGAACTGATAGGAATCTAGTTCTTTCAGCGTTGACGAAGAGAACCTTGTGGCACAGAGCAAAGAGGTTACGATACTGTCACGACGACCGCACAGTGAAGCGAGAGTCATGTGCATAACTAGACACACTGCCCCAATCTCCAAGAGATACAGATCCCTATGAGCCAGGGTGGAGGGGGGGGGGGGGGGGCTCATAAGTATCTATGCTTTTTGAAGATGTTTGGAGTGTTGTCTATGCTTATGTTAGAGTGTGATTTCGCTGTCATTCCTTGCTGGGAGTCGTTTGTTGCAAACGAAACCTCTCTGATAATAACTCTGACTTGGCTCCAGTGATTTTGTGTGGCTGTCACTTAGCGCGCGAGGAGGACGTGCTAGGCAGAGAATGGTCAACCTGACCTAATTTCTGTTTGTTAGATGGGTGGGAAAAAAATATGGCCAATGTTTAAGCAAACGTCTGTCAGATATAAATATCCTCCCCTCCTACACTAATGATGAATGGAGCTGGGACATACTGGACGTAGGCAATTGCCGGTGCCCAATTAGCAAAATCTCCTACCACTCTGTCACACTGGTTGTCTCACTCGATTCGCTACCGCTGTACAGCGCGGGTAGCGAATCGAGGGAGACAACCAGTGTTCGTGTGCCACTCTGCTTGTCGAGAGGCCCTTGTTAGATGGGAGCTGCCCTGGGCTCTAGAGTTGGACAAATGACGTAGGGCTGTAGTTGCCTATAGATACTGACGGTAATAACTTTAGAGTTTCTTTTTTTGTCCTCTCGAGATTCACACTCATGTGGGACTAAAGCAAGATAACGCTTAACCCATTCAGCCCTGACGCACTACAGCAGATGGGTCGACCATGATAATTCAAGGGTAGTGCCAAATTAGCTTGGCGCCTGTCGGCGCCAAGCTAATCTGGCACTGCCCTTGAATTATCATGGTCGATCCATCGCCTGCAACTGGTGCATAGTCATTAGATGGGGAAATACGGCCGTCGGGCTGAATGAGTTAATGTACTCGAATGTACCCACTCTATGAAGTTTCCGCTTCTTTGACACACATCAATCTATATTGTAGAGCAAGCAAAGTTAATGTTCATGAATTGCTTGATATACTTTCCTTCCCAAAACTGATCCCTTGCAGGCCAAGAAGATTCAGTCTTGATACTTGCGTATCGAAATGAAAACGCAAAATATGCTCATACTGCCACATTAACAGCCTTATAATGCGCACTAGTAATGACAATACTTTAATTTTGTCTTTTTAGTGTGTGCGTCTGCTCAAATTTCTTTCCCGCACACACACATAACAGCAGAATACACGCGAAGCGATTCGCTGCATTAGTGAAATTGACATGTGGGCTAGCGATAGCAACAACCTGAGAAAAGGACTAAATAAATAAACTTGCTGGCATTTTCTGTCACAATCCGTGATCTAATTACAAGTAGAATTTACTCAATACCACGTTCGATTATACAAAGCATCGATCCGTCTACATAGTGAAACAAAATCTCCGCGCTGAGTCCGTCGATAGTCCGATACGCGGCAACCAGCCAGCCAGCCAGCCAGTCAACCAACCAACCCAGCCAGCAAACCGACTAACAAATCAACCCAGCCAGCAAACCAAACCAACCAACCAACACTGAATGTAAATGTTTCCACGTGGTTATCAGCTAAGTTTAACAGTTTGCAGCCCCACCAAACAACTGCCCTCCGCTCCCCCCGCCCCTCCCCCAACAACTCCCCCCCCCACCCCCCCACCCCCCCCCCACCCCCCAAAAACAAACAAACAAACAAACAACAACAACAACAAACACACACACACAAAAAAACCTACCCCAACCAACAAAAAACAAACAAAAAACACACAAAAAAACCACCCCAACGAACAAAAAACAAACAAACAAACAAAAAACACACAAAAAAACACCCCAACCAACAAAAAACAAACAAACAAACAAAAAACACACAAAAAAACCCCACCAAACAAACCCACCAACAAAACAAATAACACCAAACCCCCCAAAAAACAAAACAAAACAAAAAACTCACCCCAACAAACAAACAAACAATAAACACATACAGCAAAAAACAACAAAACAAAACAACAAACAAACAACAACAAAAAACAACAAAATCAACAACAAAAAAACCAAACAAAATCAAAACAAACAACAACAACAACAACAAAACAAAAACAAAAATACCGCAAGTGGCGCAACTGTTTTATGGCATTGTGTATTGGTTTGTGATTTTGGACCTTACGGCCATAGGCTGTAAGGTTCAAAATCACAGACCAGTACACACGATCTTATTTGTGGAAAACGGATTACGTTCAGCTCCATTTTTCTTAAAGATCAGAGACAAGGGAGAAAGAATCTACAGTCGAAAAGACATTCACTTGAGTTAACATGCAAATCAAAAGACGCCCAAACCTACTTATTGTCCTAAGTTTTTCAATATTTATACGATGCAGGAAAAGTCTGAAGAAGTAGAATATAAATGGTCTCTCGCGACTTTGACGTTCACCAGTGCCCGCCCTTCTTCAAGAATAAAATAAAGTAAATGCTCATAAATAAATATAGGTCAAGGAAAAACATTACCCTCCTGGGGGAGGGGGGAGGGGAGGGGGGCTTCCATATTCACTACGTCCAGTCACTTGCTTAGCGCACCCTTCTTTCATTTTTTTTGTTTGNTTTTGTTTTGTAACCGGCTGATGCGGTCCCTCCAGCTGAGACGCTATGATGTGGTTTTTTTTTATACCTTTACCCTCTGGCCACCAAAGTCTCTAAGCCTTTGTGCTACCCACGCTTAGCCAGGGGCCGCAACCCAGCAACGAAGTCAGTCAGCTAGTCATTTTGTAGTACTCTAAAAGTTGTGTTAGTGAGTCCGTGTTCTAGCCTCTATAACTTTTTAACGGCTTTACCAATCGAGAATCCGTAACTCACATCAGTTTCCTCATGCAACTCCCCTTCTACTCATATGCTCGGTGTTTAGTGATTTTAGGATCACCATAGTTCAATTAGCGATTTACTTACTTTTACAAATTTCAATGAGCCCTCTTAGCCCACCTTAAAATTTAATAATAAATTCCTAGGACTTCCCTCTAAAATATAGTTATGGTAGTTTGTAGCTATTTACCTTTCCTGTCTTTTGCTTCAAACCCGAAGCCTTTGTGATAAGTAATTATTGAGTTATGGCTCTTTTTGTAGTACCTCGGAAGCACAGATTCACCCATTTTCCGGTCTGTCTGGTACCATTTTGTGTTCCGCGCCGTGTGGCTTTCTTTGCGGTTCGCTCACAGAGTATTTAAGCCGGTCAGTGCCAGAGCGGGAAGTCTTTGTCCTAAGAGTTGCCCCACTGACCGTATAGCGACCATCACTCTGAGCCATCACTGAGCTTTTCTTCAACCATATCTCCACTGGGATATTCGTGCTGTTCTGTTTGTTTTAACGACAAATAAAAGTACGTCAACGCGACCTCTGCTTCGACTTCGTATATATTCCCCAACCTATTCACCCACAAACACCGGGTTCACACAAGTTCACATCTGGCGCTGCGAGAGCAGGATCGGGGTAAAGAAGTCTAAAACAGCACGGAGAGGGCAACTAACATAACATCAATATGGAGAACAAGGGAAACTGGCAAGACGCAACATGCAGGGACAACGAGCAGGGCATCAGCACCCAAGCACACACTGCTGAGTCTGACCCCGAAGTTGAGGCTCTCCGAGCGCTAGTGACAGCCCTCCAGGTTGAACTGCAGGAGCTGCAGCACCAGCAACTAACAGTGGAAACTTGCGACTGGTGCCAACAGCCCGGGCACAGGGAACGTAGGTGCCCTGCTAAGAAGCAGTACCACAAGCGTCGGCGACCAAGACCGCCCCACAGCCAAGCCACCAGTCATAACTCACCCAACCAGGGAAAACCTCTAACCCCCGTTGTCAGCCAGACAACAGGAGCCAATGAAGAATACATGGCACTTGTTGATCTTCTGGCCTTCGTCGGTGAAGTACACCTGGACAAATCCTCGGGTCGCGGGGAAGCTCAAGTTGTTGATGGAGGTACTGAGAGAGTTGGCAACTGTTGTGGTCTGCTGCTGACTGACCAGCTTCTTGACGACCTGGTAGAGCAACCGGCCGAGGAAGCTGATCAACCGGAAACACCAGCTCAAACACCGGTCCAAGCACTAGTGAATGAGACCGAACAAGACTTGGCTTTGCTTCCTCTAATAACTTCTGATGGTGCCTCCCCTGTCACTACAGTTCCTATTCCAGCTCCGGACTCAGAAATGCAAGATCCCGCTCCTGTTCCCCTGCTGGCAGAACAAGAGGCTGCAGTCCCTCAGGATGTTAATGCCACCCCTGTCACCCCAGCTCCAGTACTAGAGAAGCGTGCTCCCGTTCCTGTTCCTGTGCTGGCAGAAATAGAGGCTGCAGTCCCTCAGGTTGTTAACGCCACCCCTGTCACCTTGGTTCCAACTGCACCTCCAGCTCTAGCTCCAGTCCCAGAGACGCGTGTTTCCGTTCCTGTTCCAAACCTGGCAGAAATAGAAGTTGCAGTCCAACAGGCTGTTGAAGACCTTGTGGGTGGCACATCGATGATGGCTCTTTCGATTGCCCTGGTGCCTGTCACGCCGGCTCTGGCTGTGACTGCGGCACCATCTACAGAGACTCTAGCTGCAGCCCTGGTGCCTGTCACACCGGCTCTGGTGGTGACAGTGGCATCCCTTGCTGAGACCGCAGCGGCTCTGGCTGCGATATTGCGACTGCTGACGAAACCCGAGACCTGCACACCATTGGTACCACCTGCAGCGACTCTGGCTGCGAGAGCAGGACTGCCGAAGGAACCCGAGACCTGCAGATCGTTGGTTCCACCTAGATGTTCTGCCAGACGGCGTATCAAATTCAAAGCCAGGTGTAATTGGGTGGAAGCTTGGGTTTCTTAGGTTGATTCCATGACTTTAGAATTTGTAATGAGTGACACCGGCGTCAGAATTATTTTAATATGAACTGTCCACCCAGAGACCTTTTATTTAGTGTGAGTCAGATGACTAGAGAATGCTGTTGCAATGAACTGTTTTTGGTAGGTGTTTTTTTCGCGTTTGTGCTTTGTGTCTCACGAACAATACCATTTTATGAGTGCACTGTTCTGTTAGTTGGACTGACTCTTGCAAAGCAAGGTTTCTGGTGTTTTGCATGCCTAGTAGCTATATAAGTGGGTTCTTTTATATTTTATTCCTAAGCAAGGTACATTTTGACTCCGGATGATGTGTTAATTACCATTTTCTGTTTTGTCATTTTGCTATGCAAGCTGTGCTTGGAATATTTTTCACTTTCGTGACCATGCTTTCCAAACAGGTTAGCAAGAGGGTTTAGGTGGTAATGTTGTAACATGTTGTATCATGTTAGTGGTGTGGTTCTGCTCGAGGCCTGAGTAGTTCCTAATATTTTGTTCCAGCGAGGACGCTGGTAGGGTTTCAGCGGGGGGAAATGTAACCGGCTGATGCGGTCCCTCCAGCTGAGACGCTATGATGTGTGTTTTTTTTTATACCTTTACCCTCTGGCCACCAAAGTCTCTAAGCCTTTGTGCTACCCACGCTTAGCCAGGGGCCGCAACCCAGCAACGAAGTCAGTCAGCTAGTCATTTTGTAGTACTCTAAAAGTTGTGTTAGTGAGTCCGTGTTCTAGCCTCTATAACTTTTTAACGGCTTTACCAATCGAGAATCCGTAACTCACATCAGTTTCCTCATGCAACTCCCCTTCTACTCATATGCTCGGTGTTTAGTGATTTTAGGATCACCATAGTTCAATTAGCGATTTACTTACTTTTACAAATTTCAATGAGCCCTCTTAGCCCACCTTAAAATTTAATAATAAATTCCTAGGACTTCCCTCTAAAATATAGTTTATGGTAGTTTGTAGCTATTTACCTTTCCTGTCTTTTGCTTCAAACCCGAAGCCTTTGTGATAAGTAATTATTGAGTTATGGCTCTTTTTGTAGTACCTCGGAAGCACAGATTCACCCATTTTCCGGTCTGTCTGGTACCATTTTGTGTTCCGCGCCGTGTGGCTTTCTTTGCGGTTCGCTCACAGAGTATTTAAGCCGGTCAGTGCCAGAGCGGGAAGTCTTTGTCCTAAGAGTTGCCCCACTGACCGTATAGCGACCATCACTCTGAGCCATCACTGAGCTTTTCTTCAACCATATCTCCACTGGGATATTCGTGCTGTTCTGTTTGTTTTAACGACAAATAAAAGTACGTCAACGCGACCTCTGCTTCGACTTCGTATATATTCCCCAACCTATTCACCCACAAACACCGGGTTCACACAAGTTCACAGTTTGTTTTTGTTTTTGTGCTTCGATCAAATTTGATCTATCATCATTGGTCGATACTGCACCATTCTCTCCCCTGACAGTGCTTTTGCCTACTTTACTTTGTAATTTTTGGTTTGTTTTCATGTCACCCGGAAGAAGGATCTTTGATCCGAAACGTCGCGTTCCGTGTATCTAACTTAAATGGTTTTTAACCTCTTTTTTCTGTTTTCCCATTACACAAGTGACTTTCAATAAGCCCCCCCCCCTCCCCCGTATCCCCCCTTCCCCCACCCTCCCATCAGTCTCTCTCTGTCTCTGTATATATCTGATATATTTAAATCTACTTTGTCATTTGCGGGTTCCACACTGTGGAACTCATTCCCACATCACGTTAAAGCCACTCCGACATTATCTCGTTTCAAGTCAAGTCTTTATAGATATCTGACATCACTCAAATAATAATATCTAGTTATCCGTAGACACACGAATGTACGTGTATATTCTATCAATCATGTGTATGTGTGTGTTTGTGTGTGTGTGTGGACGCTAGAGTGCGTTTGTGCGTGTATGCGTGTGTTTGTGTTTAGTGGACTATATTTTGTATCACTGTGCTTTGATGTCTATGTTTTATGTATATTGTGTACTTACGTTAGTCGTAGTTATAGCAACGGCAGGTACGAAAAATGACATAGTCACTGACTGTGTTAATATCTTCACCGTTGTAAAATAAAGATTCATTCATTCATTGATTCTGTGTCTTTGTCTGCCTCTGTCTGTCTGTCTGTCTCTGTCTCTGTCTCTCTCTCTCATTCTCTGTTTGTTTTGTGTTCTCATTTGGGTGTTTTGACAATAAACGATATGCATCTAAGCGATAAGACACTAATAAAATCATCATCATCATCATCATCATCCCCCCTCCTCTCCCTCTCCCTCCCTCCCCCTCTCTCTCCCCCTCCCTCCCTCCCTCCCTCTCTCTCTCTCTCTCTCTCCCCCCCCCCCCACCCACCCACCCTTATCTCGGAAGAAAAAGAAAGGATGATTGTGACTCTTTGTATTGTGCCACAAAATGTCTGAAATCAGGCCACATGTACTCTCGCGCGTTGCGAACGCGGTCTTACAGTTACAGCGACCTACTAGTCCAGGCAGTAAAGGATTAACTCATTCGCGGCCAGCCGCTTTCGGATGCGCGGCATTAGCCGCGCATCCGGATGCGGCTGGCCGCGAAAGAGTTAAAAGTTCGCAATATCCCCTTTATAATGTCCTTAGTAGGTCTTACAATCAATCGTGTTGGACAAACTTGCATTGCGAAGTTTGACTGTCATCAAATGAAACAAAAGACGATTCTGCTTTTTCCCTTCTGTGTAGGCTACGCAGGAGAGTTCTTTCCGTTACGCTGACAAGGCGGCGGAAAATCTCAGTGTGTGTACCTACTCACTGACGTGGATTGTGAAAAGACTGGTAAAAAAGTCTTAGCTGAGGCAAGGCAACCTTGATAACCCGTTGCATGGGCGAATTTTACTGAGTAATCAAAGCCTGCCACGGAGCATATCTTAAAGGATGGTTGGTTGGTTATTGGGTTTTAACGCCGAGCAGGCGACTAAGGCCATCTCACTTTAAAGGAAAAACTCAAGCAGAGATATAGAAAACCCAAACCAAAAACAAAGCAACCGACTTCCCATTCGCGACTTTCAAATAACGCGGATGACTCTTTAAAAAAAAAAAATGGAATGTGACATCTCCTACAGCGCAATAAAAGTCTGGGATCGGGCCAGCGCCCAGCGAGCACGAGACTCTCAGGCTGGCGTCGGCCGCAGCTGGCCCGCGCAGCGCGCGGGTCTGCTGCGCCGATGCCAGCCCTAGAGTCTTACGCTCACTGGGAATTGCTCTATGGCGGTTCAGACCCCTTCCATTGGTATTCAGAGTGCTTCGGGGGTAGAATTTCAATCGCGACCTCCATTTCCTTAATTTCGTAAAGTTGGCGTCAGTCTGCGGGAGATACAACAGGGCTAAGGGAGAGATAGAAAGATCTTTTTTATGGTAAAATCCCATGCATATCCAAAAGGCATAGACTGATGTTCATGAGCCCGCATGGGTCCTCATGCTGATCTATGCCTCTTACTGGCTTTAGTGGCGTGTGTGTTCCTCGGGCGACGAGAGACGGACGGGCGTTCAAATCCAACCTACAACTAAAAGAGAGAACTGAAAGAAAGTGTGAAGAGAAAAAAGTAAAAAAGAAGAGCGAGAATGGGGACAGTTCGAATATACTATCAGTAGAATAGTTTGTAGTTCGTCGCTACTGACGCGTCCTGTTTAACACACGCTAAAAAGATACGAGAAGAATTGAAGCAAACCAGTTGTCTGACGTGCTTTTCACCCATTGGCTGCCGGTGGCGCTTTGTCTCGAGGTGATTCCTGTCGAAATCACCTCTAGAGAAAGCGCTACCGAAAGCCAAATGGTTAAGACAGTACCAATCAGCGTTCCTTGCGATATCTTTTAGATTTATTTTTTAATTTTTGTGTGATTTTATAGTTAGTTAACCCTTTGGCTGTCGGTAGCGCTTTTTGTCGCAATGATTCCTGCAGCCGGAATCATCGCGACTAAAAGCGCGACTGACAGCCAAAGCGTTAAAGGGACATTCTCCAGGCCAGAAAAGATGAATAGTTCGCGACGTATCTTCTTTATAAATGTTTTCAGTGTGTCTGACAATAATTCTGGACTGAAGCCGGGGCTAACTTAACTCATTCGCGGCCAGCCGCATCCAGATGCGCGGCATAAGCCGCCGCGCATTCGCGGGATGAGGCTGGCCTCGAATGAGTTAACGTATGAAGTCTGAATGTCGTGAAAAGAAAGAATTTTCTGCATTTCATCTCCTTTGTAATAGTAATAATAATAATAATAATAATAATAATAATAATAGCAAAAATAATAATAATAATAATAATAATAATAATAATAATGTATATTTTAAAGGCGCCTATACTTTCGATAGAAAAGCTCTAGGCGCCGTACAAATGACATACTAACAGACATACACCTTGCATCCTACAACACATATATAGTTCCTAACATACACACTCACGCAACAAGCTATACAAGAAAACTCAATAAGAAAGAAAGAACGCACCAACAAAAAATGTTATCACACAAAAAGACACACGTGTATCATAAAACCAACAACGGACACACCAGACAACCCTCACCGACAACAAAATATTTGTACATAAGAGAGTTCCACGGATGGGAGCAATGGGGCAATAAAAAAAAAAGCTCTGTACATCTCGTGTGCATTCTCATGTGGATCGTAAACAGAAGGGTAGAAAACTCTTCGCTACATTTTTAAGCAAGACGAAATATATAGTACACATACCAAGGGGAATTACTCAGCGCTGGACATACACACAGTTAGATCGCTTGCCCCCTCCTTATCACGCACCCAATCACCAGCCCACAGAAAAATACGCAGGTAAAGAACAAGACTATCATATACATCCCTTATATATATATACACTGTGTGTGTGTCCAACACTGAGTATTTCCCCTTGGTATGTGTACTGTTCTACCAGCGCTAGCCTCACGGGTTAATAAGAATCAACCCCCCTCAAACAACTTTGAGGGAAAGAGAGGGCGGGGCCTATTAAACCGGGCCTTGGACTGTGACCACTATGGAGGGACAGGAACCAACACCACCGGCCAAACAAGACGGGAATCCAGACTTCCATGGGAAGCTCAGGCGTCCCCCCCCCCCCACCCCCCCAACGACCCAGCCTTCTAGGGCACGTACGGCCATGACGAGAGGGTTGACACAAAAGTGCTGCGCGGACGGCAGCGACGAACAGCCAAAATATAGACCCCCATCCCCCCCCACCGCCCCCCCCCCCCCCCCCCGGACGAAATCAGCGATAGCTGGAAGTCCCTATCCATTAAAAATTGCAACTTGCAACCTGCTAGCCTCACCTATCTGGTTGGTAAGAAGACAAAATATAAAACAGTTGTATCGGCAATTTCATTTTGGCAAAAACTTTTAAATTGTAAACTATCTAAGCCACCCGACCAAAACAGTGGTTTTCGGCGGCAAAAAAATAGCGTCTATTTGACACTTTAGATGATTACAAACTTCATGGTAGCAGTCGTTCTACACTTTTGACTGTCGGTAGCGGGTTTTGTCGCGATGATTCCGACAAGAATCATCGCGACAAAAACCTCTACCGACAACCAAAGGGAAACTTTATTTTTCAGTTTCTTTTTCCTTTGACTGGATGACTGGTTATCATTCATCCAGTCAAAGAAAAAAAAAAAACTGAAATAAAAGTTTCCCCGTAAAAACCTAAGGTATTTCCCCCGAAAAATCAAAAAGTCGTAACCGCTTCTCAAGCCAAATAAATGCCTCATCCAATAAAACCTGAAAGCCCGGTGCGCAGAAGGTTCAGGGGCCGACGTCGGCCGCAGTTGCGGCCGAAGTCGGCCAGAGGACCTTTGCCCACTGAAACGCCCGAGGGAGCCAAAGGGAGCTTCGTCCGTGTGGTACGTCGCCACCATAACATAAATCCAATGGTGCAACAGGCAGGGCAAGCAATTCGATTTGTAGCGGCAAACTTAGGAGTGGGGTCAAGCGAAGCAATAATCCCCAGAAATAGAAGGCCCAAAAAATGCACTTAAACTCTGGTTTACTTCTCTTTCCGAGGAAGTAAATGGGGTAGAACTCTAAAAGCAAGAGGCATAGATTCTCATAAGCCACTGCGAATGCAGGGGCTTATGAGACTCTATGCCTCTTGAAAACGGAATGGGATTGCTGTGGGACTTAGCTTACTCCGTCGTCGTCCCTTGCCCCAATCGTCAAATGTGGGCCTACCTTCAGGAAAACCCTACACGCTGCCCATACTTCTGGAATAGTCACAGATCCTCAAGAACCAGGTCATATGCTTGGGCTTACGAAAATCTGTACTTTTCGATCACTTAATTTGCAAGCTGTGTTCTTCAGATAAGTGGATATTCCCTCGTTATCTAATCGTCTAATGAAGCTTCTAGCCCACTTGTAGCATTTCTTGGATCCACCATCAAGACTTTTGCATCCTCAAAGGCAACCAGCAGGGGTTCTTGAGGATTTGTGCCTCCTGCTGGCCACAGCATACATCTTCGTTTCCTTTGCCAGAGGAGGTTATCCGGTGGGGTAAAACAAATATTTTGAATATTATTATATAAAAAAAATGAACATAACTGAAAGGTCTTCTCCATATCAAAGAGAAACATCTCAATGAAACGCTGGACTAAGGAGGACCTACGCGTCTTGTATTTCATTTAAATCCTTGCTTTTCACTTGGAGCAGGCTGCGGCGAGTTCTATCTTTTGGAGATTTACGATGATGGTCTCTTGTTGGGACTTTCGTTCCATGTCTTGTACTGTCCTCGCTTTTGGTCTCCCCGTGGTCATCCTTGACATGCGCTTTGTCCACAAACAGTCATGTCAGACTGCGCTGTGCGATCTTATTTTGGCGCCTGTTCTCGTCAGTCGACAATGAAAGACGGTAACCCTTTGCCGGGCTGTCGGTAGCGCGTTTCGTCGAGGTGATTCCTGAAGGTTAACCCCTGGCCTCCAGGCAAACAGCAGCGACAAATCCAATGCACAGTGCCTATCGGCTACTTCCCTAGAACTATCCGGGTCGCTCGGTGTAATTGCTGCTCTACAACACTAGTTAGTTTATTTGCTTATTGTCCTATGAAGACTACATTACAGATTAGGAGATGGATCAAGCATTTTAGTTCAAGGGTGGTGCCAGAACAGCTTGGCGCTTCAGGCGCCAAGCTATTCTGGCACAACCCTTGAACTATCATATATAACTAATTTCAAGCAGTAGTGAATCGGGATAAAAAGTTATACATGCAGCCAAAGGTACGCACTGTAAACAGTACTGATGCCTGCATGCACAACAGGGATAAATTTGCGTTACTTTCAGAGGCGTTTCCGAAAATGACCTGTTTGGTTTTACCAGCAGATAACCAAGCAACTGACGGACAAAGGTCCGAGAAGGACCCTCGGCTAACCTTTAAGCACCGCAGGTCGTGAACCCTTACGTTAAATCAATCACGAACACGGGAGGCAGCTAAAAAGGAAAGGCTGGTAGGGGTGATAAATACATCTCATTATTCAAGAGTGGCAAAGAGTACTGAAAAATGAGGCACTATTTTTCATAGGCCGCGGTAGAGAAATGCGTTTACTGATGTGCAGTATGTTTTTCTATTAGTCACTGTAAGACAAGACATTGTCTGCCTCTGGCGTTTCCTGAGTAGTATTGACTAAAAGTCTTGTAGGAAGCTACTGTCTGTTCAGTCCATTTGGGCTGTTTTTATGGAAAAGGCTACGTGACTAATGATCTTTACCCTTGCTCATATATCACTTAGTAGTCAAATAACGTTAATTAACAAGTCGGACAAAATTCATTAAATTCAATATCAGTGGACATTGACTGTTCTTTTTGTGGTCATTAGTTGTTGCTGCTAATGTCATTTTTGGGGTCCCAAGGTCAATAATTAGATACAGAATTACGTTAAGACTCTTAACGTCTTTCACCACCACGAAGGTATTTTAACCGACAATGATGTGAGCAAAGTTCGTCAATGAAAAAAAATAACCACGAATTTGTCACGTTCATTGAATGAAAAGGGCGGGCAAACACTGTCCGCACTTTTAATTCAGTGAACATGACAAACACGTGCTTTCTTTTGGCGTAATTCTCGTCTGTTTTACTATTCTCATACGTATGGCTAAGAAAAAGGTTATAAAAAAGCAAACGCGAACCGATTAGCTTAATAGCTTTGTTGAAAAAAAAGAATACTCCCTCGTGACGTAATTAGACGACATCAAATCTCTGACGCAGAGAATGGCATGGCAGGATTGAAAAACAACACGCACGCACGCACGCACGCACGCACGCACGCACGCACGCACGCACGCACGCACGCACGCACGCACGCACGCACGCACGCACGCACGCACGCACGCACACACACACACACACACACACACACACACACACACACACACACACACACACCACACCACACCACACCACACCACACCACACCACACCACACCACACCACACCACACCACACCACACCACACCACACCACACCACACCACACCACACCACACCACACCACACCACACCACACCACACCACACTGACACCACACACACACAACACAAGAAATAAAACAGATCCGACCCGCGGAACCTTCCGGCGGGTCGGGTCTGTTTTATTTCTTGTACCTACCAGACATTAAAGCGGGCCATCGCAAACGAGAACGAAAATTTCCATCAAGACTTTAGATTGACTGGTTTGATGTGGAAACGACATTCCTATAGAAGAAGGCTCAAAGCGGTAATTCCGCGGTGCAGGTAAAATCGGCTGGCAAAAGAAAGTTATCAAGGGAGGGAATTGTGTCATTGTCGACCGGATATAACGGGACACTACGCTTCAAAATCAAAGTCCGCTTCGGGCTATTTGAGTTTTCTATCAAAACAAACAAACAAACAAAACCAAAAAAAGCCAATCAAAAAAAAAAAAAAAAAAAAAAAAAAAAAAAAAAAAAAGAAAGAAAGAAAGAAAACAAAAAGACAACAACAACTAAGAAACAAACCGAAACACGGTTAGAAGGTCACGTGCAACACAATTTTATTGTGATGTATAAATTATGATGTTACTTGTCCTTACGAAGCTTGTTCTTCCTTTGTCGGGAATCTCTTTGCATTGTACACGTTAAGTAGTCATCTTCTTGGTATGCATGCTGGGTTGTTTTTAAAGAAAAAAGACCCTGAAGTGTCTATTATCCGACCTTACTTGCTCGATCGATTGATAATCCTAACGCCGGGGATCAAGCAGTGGTAAGGTTTCGTTTTCGACGAACGACTGACTACCCACAGCTAAGGAGAGCGACTGTGATTGCTGATGAACGGCTTCCATCATAGGCATAGACATAGACAAGACTCCCAACATCTCCGGAGGGCTCATGAGGATCTATGCCTCTTTGGAGATGATGGGAGTGTTGTCTATGCTTCTGGTACGCGTTGCGTATCCGCCGTGACTTCAGTCTTGTTCGTTGTTGGTAGTCGTTTTTTATAAACAAAATCTCACTAATATAAATCCGCTCACCTTTACCTCTGAAACAATTCAGTATCATATGGCACTGCCATGATAGCTGAAGGGATGTGCTCACATATAGCCACTCCTTGCACCATTTAACCTCTTCACTCCTAGGTGTCGCTGATTGTGTTTTGGGAACTGTCTGTCAAGTCAACGCGAAAGAGCCTCGGCAACCGCCGTCCGAAGAACATGGCTACAAAGTAGTGTCAGCCGGAGGCTTAGATCCTCACGAGCCCCCGCAACTGTGGGGGATCCTGAGGATCCACGCCTCTTGCCGTTGAATCGACTCCCATTTTTCTTGGCAATTAAGAGGTTAATTTTCTTGAAGATGACTCGCAAGTGCAGTTTCTTTAACGCTGTCCGTAAACTTTTTTTTGTTAATTATTATTTTTGTTAAAAAACTATTACACATATTAATTAATCAAAATCCGCCCAATCTGCAATTTGCATGGATCCTCGTGAGCCCTCGCAGCCTTTGTGGGCTAACGAGGATGTATAGTTCCTCTTGTTTGTTCAATGTACATCTGTAGCTGCGTCATTGTTGCTTATGCATGACTCTGCTGAATTACGAAGTAAACGTTCTTATTCCCAGTCAGACTGACGATCCATCCAACTGCAAGAGACATAGATCCTCATGAGCCCCCCGCAGTTGCGGGGGCTCATGAGGATCTGTGTCTCTTGCAGACATCACTTTGAATCCATTTTTCCACGGACCGCTTGGGTTCTCTGGGGTTAAATTAACGAAGATTGCAGATCTGCGTCAAGTAAGGGCAGCGAAGGGGTTAGTCCACACATACAAGAGGCATAGATCCTCGTGAGCCACAGCAGATTGCAGGGGACTCATGAGGATCTATTCACTGCCGCACCAATCTACGTCTTTGTACTTCCGCTTATAAGAAACCAGCAGGAGCCCTTCATTTATTACGGCGATCGAGATAGATAAAGAAAGCCAAGGTTATGGGGGATTCCAGGGAAGAGCCGAAATGCTATTAATTAAGACAGATAATGCATTTATCAACAGTGTCAAGTTTCCAGAGCAACGGCCGGTCAACAGCAAGAAAATGATCTCAGTGTGTTTCTTTTCGCACGCGCACACGTGCGCACGCACGCCGCATGCAACCCATCTATCCTTTCCCTCCCCTCCATACCCCACACTTCCCTACACAATCACACCATCCAAGCTTCCCATTCATGCATACTCTGACACATTGCATTCCCCAAATACAGCCTAATTTTGCTTCGCGCCGAGCCGCGAAAACGCGTCTAAAGCCCAAGGCGTGCCTGACCTTCTTAGATTATCTTTTCTGACTCTTGGCTTTAACAGTGGGACATGGTCGACGGTGGTAGCTCAAGGATAGCGCTTAGCTAACTTTGAGAGAAATGCCAGTCAAGCAGGATTCAACCATGATAACACATGAGCAGTGCCAGACTACCTTGGCGCCTAAAGCAGCAATAAGCTAAGACTCAATAGTTGCAGTTTTGGCTGTGAAAGCGAAAAGGTTACAGCAGAAACGGGCAGAGGTGGTTTAATTCAATTATACCCCTCATGCGCGAGCGTCTTAGAAATATTTTCCCTCAGATAATTAAGTTTTCTTGAAGGGATTTCTTCCGTATGGCTTAAAGTAATCAACCATAAACTTGCTGGATATAAAAATCTGTGCTGCTATGTTCCTACGGCGGATTCATATTGAAAAAAAATCAAACCAGATGTTTTCCCCAAAATGTCAAATTTAGATCCACATAAATGTACAACGGACAGTAATGTTTTAATTTTAAAAAAAGAGTTACATTTGTCAAATCAGATCAGTTCAAAGAGCAATAGGATTTGTTAATTTAAAATGTTGGAAATCAGTTTTGAACACGGATTTAACACTGATTTTTTTCTTTAGAGACAAAGCAAAACAGGATCATGTTTATACAATAATTTTAGATGTCATTCTTGGACGAGCACCAGTTTATTTCTGGTCAAAAATACTGTGACATTGCAGTTGCACCCCTTCCCTTTTTGTTGGTTCTATTTAAAAAAAAAAAGGAATAACTTTGAAATGGGGCTCGTCGGAGCGCATTCCAGCGCATGCACGTGACTTTTTTTTTTTTGTCGTGTAGGGCAGAAATCATTCTGGCAAAGAAGTAATAAGCTGAGATGACGTCACGTCTAGCTACTCAAACCTTGCTGGAGAACGTCAAGCGCCGTGGTGTGTGTGTGTGTGTGTGTGTGTGTGTGTGTGTGTGTGTGTGTGTGTGTGTTTGTGTTTGTGTTTGTGTTTGTGTTTGTGTTTGTGTGTGTGTGTGTGTGTGTGTGTGTGTGTGTGTGTGTGTGTGTGTGTGTGGTGTGTGGGTGTGTGGTGTGTGTGTGTGTGTGTGTGTGTGTGTGTGTGTGTGTGTGTGTGTGTGTGAGTGTGACAGCGACTAGAGCCCGGACGGACAAGCTTGAACTTTTAGGATATTGTCCCTAAAAGAATAATCTCGAGGCAGTTTTTTTAAAAAAATTGTTTGATTAAGATGCTCACTGGTGAGAAAATGGCCGTTTCATAAAAAAAAAAAAACTTGACGGGTTGATCCACACTGGAGTCCGTAATTTCCCTTGAACTCATTCCCGATCCTCCTCCCGCATACAGTTGTACACAGCTACTATTTACAGAATCCCTCGACAATTGCGAAACTGATATATTTGATGTTGATGGGTTAACTCAGTCGCGACGTACAGCATCACGTCTTGAATGGGTTAATTTACGAGGGTGCGTGCTCGGCGTCCTGAATTTTTTTCTTGTCAGATATATAAACAATCAGTATTCTGTTCATGGCTTTAATTTGTTTTCCATTGGAATTAGGAACGTGGCGGTCGCCGCTCGATGCTTAGAAATAAAAACAGCCCGTAATGCATGGAAAACTCGATTGCTTAAGTTAACTCCTTCGCTTCCGAGAAAAAGTGAACACGATCCAACCACAAGAGGCATAGATCCTCATGAGCCCCCCGCGACAAGTCTATGAGGATCTATGCCTCCTGCTGATGCTAATTTGTATCCATTGCCATTGAACGGTCGTGGGTTTTTGCCGTTGAGTGAACGAAAATTTACGAAACAAATTGTGCGTCCACGGGCAGTGAAGGAGTTAAATGAAAGTGTGCATAGAATATTTAATTTCTTTAAATAAAGAAACTGTACTTAAGGTGTTACGTTTATTCATTCTGTTTGGAATTTTTTTTTTTTTAAATTGCATACATTTTTGTGTGCATCTGCTTTCTACTTTCCGACTTGATGTTTGAACGGAGTGTGACGTTTTCTTTTACCGACTGGTGAAAACGACCACAACAGCAATAATTCAAAAATTGTATGATGATAAACATTGCTGTTGTCTTTTTAACCCATTTAGCCCTGACGCCTTACAGCAGGAGATGGATCAACCATGATAATTCAAGGGTAGTTCCAGATTAGCTTGGCGCCTGATGGCGCCAAGCTAATCTGGCACTACCCTTCAATTATCATGGCCGATCCATCTCCTGCAACTGGTACATATGTGTCAGGTGACACCTAAAAAAATTGAATAAAGCGGCCGTGGGGCTAAATGGGTTAAAACTGGTAACGCATGCATACAAAGTAACTCAGCCTTGTTGTACCTCTTCATTGCTAGTTGACGTAGTATGTGTGTCTGCAATCAGCAGTCATCTTTGATTCCGCGCCAAAGATCCTCTGCCGACCCAGAGTCAAGGATTCAAAGTGGTGTCAGCAAGAGGCATAGAGCCTTATGAGCCCCCGCAACTGCAGTTGGATCTAACTCGCCACCACCACTTCCGCTATCCGGGCTGAGAAAACAACTGGAGGAAAACTACGCTAGGATTGATTTTGGAGTGAGTTCGTGATGTGCGTCTAAAATACTTGAAAAAAGACACAATGAGCATTACTGGAATAAAATTGAGTTCAGAGCCCCGTGCATGCTCTCAAGATGATGGTGATGAATGAAAGAGAGAAAGAGAGCGAGAGCGAGAGAGAGAGAGAGAGAGAGAGAGAGAGAGAGAGAGAGAGAGAGAGAGAGAGAGAGAGAGAGAGAGAGAGAGAGAGAGAGAGAGATTCATTGTCGTCTGCAAGTACACCAGACCTTTTCATCTTATCTCTCTGATTACATTTCTGGTCTAAATCTAAACAGGCAGAAAAGAATAAGAAAGAAACAACAAACAAAAAAAAAAAAACCCCCCCACCCACCCCCACCCCCCACGCCCACCCACCCCCCCAAAAAAAAAATAAATAAAAAAATAAAAATAAATAAATAAATAAATCTGCAACGTTGCAACATTTTCAAGCTTGATGCATGAAAACTAGAGGTGCTTGCAAACATCTGGCTTAGGAACAGAAAGTGAAAAGTGTCAATGGATAATATGGCAGTGATTACTCCATCTCCAGAGATTCCATCAATCATGGCATGGCAACATAAGCGATCTCGGTTGCATTTTAACCCCTTGACTGCCCAGAAAAAATGAACACGATCCAACTGCAAGAGACATAGATCCTCATGAGCCCCGCAAGGCGGGGGCTCATGAAGATCTATGCCTCTTGTTGACACCACTTTGAATCCTTGTCCTGGGATGTCTGTGGAATTTTGGCGTTGAATCATAGACAATCGCAGAAGCACGGACTGTGGCAGTTAGAAGGAGTTGAGCCAAAGACGGATGGCATGCATTATAATTTATCTAAACCGCGTGCATGACTACATCGTAATGTGAATAAACGATAACGTAATTGTAGGGATGCGAATGTAGAGGTCGAATAAGAACTACGCGTTTAGTGTTGTTTTCTACACGCACACGCACACGCACGCACGCTCGCACGAACACACACACACACACGCACACACTATACGCACACGCACACACACACACACAAACACACACACACACACACACACACACACACACACACACACACACACACACACACATTTACGCATGCACGCACCTCATCAGTGCATGCAATCACACCACACTCAGTCTTGCGTCCTTGAACCAAACTAATGCAGCTAACCAGATACTTTTGACCTTCAGTCACGAGGTCAGACCCCGATTGCTCCCTGCCGGGAATTGCAAAGATGACAGAGAACAAGGACTACTCTTCTATATTCTTTAAAGTCCCTGCTGTCGATGAGATTATGAGATTCTACGACTCTTACAAATGAACAAACTGCTTTGGTGAGTGTTTGGCCTGAAAGCATGACATTGTCATCCAGTGATTTATTAAAGTTGAATCTGCCCGTCACCTGACCGGCGACCGGAAGTTCACGTGGCGCCATTTTTGGACCTGCGCGCCTGGGGGCACCGGAAGTCCGAATTTGACGGAACAATTTTGAGGTAGCGCTTTGCAGCTTTCGCGGCATGGAGACCACGGCTGACGTGTGTATTGTCGATAATTGTGAAGGATTGAACTAGTCATTCGATGCGGACTGCATTCGGATAAGCGGCTTTAGGCCTCGTATCCGGATGCAGCACGTGTCGAACGAGTTAACACAGAAGCCCGAAGGTCATCATTCCCAGTTTGTTGGGGTGGGGGGTGGGGGTGGGGGGGGCGGGTGGGGGGGGGGGTGGAGAGTAGTTCGCTGAAGACCATGTTACAGTTTAGGAGACAGATTGATCAATGTACGAGTAGTTCACGTTTATTGTAGTTCAAGGGTGGTTCCAGAATAGCTTGGCGCCAAGTTATTCCGGCACCACCCTTGAACTATTTTGGTCGATCCATAGCTTGTTATTGATGTTATTAATGTGTTTCGTGGTTGAATGGGTTAACCTTTGTTGTACTTATAATCAATACAGCACGCACAAACATGACCTGTTCACACTGCTCAGATTCGCTGTGCATCTCAACAAACAAAACAAAACACACGCACGCACGCACGTACGCACGAAACAAAACGAAACAAAAACAAAACAAAACAACCCCCCTCCACCCAAAGAACTCTCTCTCTCCTCCCCTACCCCCCCCCCCCCCTAAAAAACTGAAAAAAAGGAAGAAAAAACCAAACAAACCCCAAAACAACAACAATAACGACACAAAACAACAACAAACAAAAACAAAGATAACAAGATTAAAAACAACAACAAACCCAACCCAAACCCAACCTAACCCAACCAAGCCGAACCGAAAGCAAAACAAAGCAAATGAAATCAAACCAAACCAAGCCAAAACAAACTAAAAACCAAAACCAAAACAAACAAGGAAACCAAAAGAAAAACCCAAAGAAACAAAGATACCCCCCCCCCCCCACCCCCAACAACGCAAACCTGAATAAAAACCATTGCAAGTTACATGCAATAACTGACCGAATTTAAGCGGTTTACCGATTTTACTGTCTGAAGGCAAGGGGTAAGTTGCATCGGTGAGCATAGTCCTACAACAGCCAGTAAGCAAGGTACTCCGCTATTGCGAATCACCTTGCTTTGTGGCTGACGCAGGACTATGTTCACTCATGCAACCAGCCCTACCAGCTTGCTCGCGGCTGAACTTCTAGCCTTTTGACGACGGAACACACATATGTGTGCCCCAAGCAAAGCTCCGTTGCCGACGGGACGCACACATATGTGCGCTGGCCTAGTTTCCCCATTGCCAATACCGGCAGTATGGTCTAAGGGAAGCAATCTACTATAATATGTCAAGCACTCATTTCTTTACTTGTAGAGTGACTTTTGTTGTTTGTATGGGCTGAAACCAACGAATTAGAAGCTCTAATACAAAAGTCCCCATGTGCAAAAAAAATGGCGGATTTTGGTGTAAAAACTTTTATGTGTGAAGAAACTTTTCTGTTGTGCCTTTCTTTCTGGATTATTTACTGGTGACACACTAGAATATGTCTCTGGAATGCTAGGTGAGTGTAATTTTCACACTCTGGCTAACTAATATACTAACAGCATGTTCAGTTTCAGTGGAACTCAGTGTGAATTTTTTTTTGATTTTTGGCTTCTTACCCCATCTTCTTTATACACCTGTAAAATCTTAACATTACAAAATATTTTCTTCAGCATAGTGTCTACGAGTTCACCTTGAATTGCTTTTTCCACTGATACCAAATATGTTGGGGTATGATAAGATTTTTACAACAGACAAGGCCAATGAAATTTGTCAAAATTACTACGGTAGCAGGGAAAAATCAAGTTGGCAGACTACGGTGTCAAAAGGCTAGTGCGTATTTAATTAAATCGTGTCGACATTCGAATGGAAATCTGAGATCCTAATAATTATGAAGACACACGACGGTGCACCTACACTTTCCCAGTAGGCAAAAGGTCCTCAAGCTGATGTTGGCCCGAGGACCTTTGCTTGCTGGGCGCTTCCAGTACGCAATACACCTATCACATTCGATACGAGTCGCATACAGATACGCGGCAAATTTGCTGCGTATCCGGATGCGGTATGTCTCGACTGAGTCAAATGAGACCGACAGCATTTACACTTTGTGTGTGTGTGTGTGTGTGTGTGTGTGTGTGTGTGTGTGTGTGTGTGTGTGTGTGTGTGTGTGTGTGTGTGCGTGTGCGCGTGCGTGCGTGAGTTCGTACGTGCGTGCGTGCGTGCGTGTTTGTGTGTGTGTGTGTGTGTGTGTGTGTGTGTGTGTGTGTGTGTGTGTGTGTGTGGTGTGTGTGTGTGTGTGTGTGTGTGTGTGTGTGTGTGTGTGTGTGTGTGTGTGTGTGTGTGGATGAGACACGTACGCGTATGCATTTAGTCCAATTTGGCCGTTGAAATAGACGATTTCCCGAAATCAGAAGTAGTTTAAAATTGCACGCGTTTCCACGGAAACAGTGCATTAAAAACGCGATATCGCATCTTTGCCCGGGCTTGAATCCACTGTTTTCGTCGAAAGACGCGCAATTCTTGACCCACTTCTAACCGCCATTGCTTGTAATTTAGAGGAAACTACCAAGAACGTAGGAAAAAGCACTGTTTGAGGACAGATTTGGGCTTCCATATTCATTGCTTCCAGTCACATGTTGCATACTTACTTTGCTATCCTTATTTTATTTTATTATTTTAGTGCTTTGACCAACTAGGTCTATGACCATTGGTCATTAATGCACAATTGTCTCTCCTGACTGTTTTTTTCCCCCCCTATATACTTGGTAGTTTCTTCTGAATGAAATACCTTCTTGGCAAAAAGAAAGTGGTCTTACCAAGCCAGCAAAGGACCTTCGGGCCAGCTTCGGCCGCAGTGGGCCCGCGCACGATAGTGCTCGGGCCCACTGCGGCCGACGCCGGCTTTTGCTCACTGTAGAAGACAGGTGTTCTCCAATCAGAAGTCTTGCAGAGAAAAAGGCGTCACCTGTCATGAAAGACCATCATTTAGGCGGCTACAGCAGCCTAAATGATGGTCTTTCGTTAAGGCCCCGCCACACATGCCTGATTTTGAGGCCGATTCTTGAGCAGTTTCGAATCGGAGTGTGATCGGACCGGACAACAAAAACGTGTGCACTGCCACACATTCCCCGACTCTTTTTTAGCCGACCGGTTTGAATCGAAGATCAAGGTCGTACCTGTTCAGCGAAATGGCTGATAGTTTTGACAGTGATGATGATGTGCTTGCATTATCAGCAGTTTTGCATCATAATCGGCAAGAGGCGGGCGAAACATCGGCAACGAAGGTGGTACTGATCTTCCGCCATTTTCAAACTGAAACGACATGCTTTGCGAGACGCGCTCTGATTGGTTGAAGCTTACAATCGGGGCCGATTCGGATCGGAAAAATAGAGCAGGTTCTAGGCACCCGATTCCCAGCCGATTGGGATCGGATCGGATATATGACGTCATCCGATCGCAATCGGATCGGAATCGGCTTCAAAATCGGGGCACAACCGGCATGTGTGGCGGGGCCTTTACAGGCGATCCCTCGTCAGGGTGGTCGCTCAGAACAGGTTCTGCTGCAACCCAGCTCACACGAGTAAGCCGCTTTAAAGCCAGACATTGACCATCCCTACGGGCCTAATCCCCAAGTCTATCCGCGCGCCGTGATGGCGGATCGGAGATTCCCTATCGAATTACTGCAGATCAAAGTCAGCCGAAGCAAGGCACGTAAGCTGTGGACGGAAACCCCGGATTACTTCTGTCTAGGGAGCACAGATGTAAACTTGATCAGCTCCGTGGTGGCAAAAATGTCATAGATCTGTGTAAAGTCAGCCCACGCCACCCCACAGTCCGCATAAAAAACAACAACAAACCTGATCACTTGTGTGGACACAGAGGCACAGTTGGTTACTTGTGCCATAGCGAAAGCCGTATAACTAGGTGCGTGTTACAGGTATAGGTTACAGGTTCGTCTTTTGATTGTTAAAATGAACATCATTTAGGTACTAACTTCTTTTCATTTCCAGATTTTAAAATATATATATATATATATATATACATCACGTTTTACTTCTAGGACTAAACAACGGGTTCGACTGGGACAGTTTAAGGGTAGTGCTTGATTAGCTTGGCGCCTGTCCAGGCGACAAGCTAATCAGGCACTACCCTTGAACTGTCTCGGTCGATCCGCATTGGGCAGCTCTACGGCCCTGGGCGCGAGGGAATCGCAATCGATACTGGTCGATTCGATTCCCAGCAGGACGCTAAAAGACTTTTGTCCGACCATTTCCTGCTAAAATAAGCGAGGAACAAGCGATTTTCGACGCGAGTCCTCGCCACTGGAGAATCACTTAGTGGCAAGAATTTGATGTACCCGTTGTCTTCTGTAATGGGCTATCGGTGCGCTGATCCAGCGTGAAAGACGTGACGATCGATGATCGATTATGATGATATTGATGATGATCACGATCATATCGTCATCATCATCGTTTATATCTCCGTTAGTCACCACATGGAAAAAAAAGGCGCTTCCGTTTATCAATCAACATTTCATGAATCGTCTTGCCGTCGGATTATTTCCAGACAGAATAAAAAGCAACGCGATTTTGAGATACAACTGAAAATTATACTCAAATTTCATCCCGCCACAAAAGTTACCTCGCTCGCCCTAGTCAAATCGAATTAAAAAAAACTAGCTGTGTGCTGGTTTGTGAATTTGTACCTTACGGCCCAATGGCCGTAAGGTCCAAAGTCACAGACCAGCACAATTTGCCTGCCCCTGAAATACCGCCGTGGATCCGCATACTGTTGCATTTGGTATTCCCCCAGCGGCAACGTGAGAACATGCAATTATTTTCGATCAGTGGCTCGCATGCAGACCAGCGGGATGCGCAATTAGTGTACAGTTTCATACGACGGACATGTCTGCTTCAACCCATTAAACCCTGATACACAACGCAAGGAGACGGATCGATCCCCGCAACAGTTCAAAGCTGGTGCCAGAACAGTAGGCGCCGAGCTGGCCTGGCACCAGCCTTGAACTGTCATGGTCAAATAATCTATCTTCTGAGCTGGTTTATAGTTTTCAGAAAACAGCTTCCGAATTCGGGAATTTAGAGGTTAGAGCTTGATGGGTTAACTCCATTGACGGCTACTGACCACGCCGCTCGGTGGAAAAGATGCGTGTTTTTATATACGCGTCTTTTCCACCGAAAAGTATCGTCAGCAGCAGTATAAGGGATTCCCTGCTCACCCAACGAGCACCTGTTGCGTCGGATACCACGGCAAATTAATTCCACGCACCCAAGAAACATGGATGGAAATCGCGCTAGGAAGTAGAAACGAACATTTGATTGGGGAAGGAGGGTGGGGGATGGGGGTGGGGGAATGAGGCGGGGGGGGGGGGGGGAGGGGGGGGGGCTGGGGTTGCTCACTATACTCGTCACAGTGACAGTGCTTATTATAGCGCGAATGTCTGAATTGCTAATGCGAAGTAGAGTAATGCACTTTGGAAACCCTAAAAAACAATCGTAAATCCCAAGCATAACAACCACAACCATCTAACGAACACGGATACAAAATAAGGCAAGCAAGAGGCACATGAACCTCATGAGCCCCCCGCGGCTGCGGATTGATTGTACATTGCTTAACGTCCCGACAGCAACAAGGCTTTCTCAGGACGTGCCTGCACTGCTTGTGAAAAAAATAAATAAACAGAACATTGAATGTATGTCGCCAGCCGGTCAAATACATTAAATAAACCTAACACATGGGGCCTAAATAAAGCTAAGACCATTTAGCAACACACATCCAACATCAAGAGCTACAGGCAGTGCAGACAGTAGGGAGAGTTTTAAAAAGGCAAATACAGGTGAATGGACAAAGGGTAGACAGAAACACATGCCCCAGAATAGAGAGAAAAACCCACCCTGTGGGGCTGACCAGGGTGACCCTGGGAACTAAAAAATACCTAACCCCACCCAAGTCCCCCAGGGCAGACCCGGGTGGGGTCGCGGCTGCGGAGGCTCATGAGGTTCTATGCCTCTTGCAGTTGGGTGGTGGTTACAATTTGGTAAAAAGCAAGATATTAACGATCAAAACTGTCGCGTTTTTAAAGTGCGTAACTGTACAAGTAAACCGAACATTCCTGTCAGCAAAATTAATAAGTTCTGGCGTTTTTGGAATTGCATTGGCCCACCGCGCGTCATTTGGCCCCACTGTGCGTCAAGATAGGCCCCACTGGGCGCTAAGATGGGGCCCAATGGGCGTTAAGATTGGCCCCACAAAGTGTCTGGATAGGCCCCACTGGGCGTCATGACAGAGCACACTATCACAGCTGTCTGATTTAGATTCGAATACCTATGTTTAACCCTTTTAGTGCCATGGGTGCATTTCCCGAATTTTGGAAGTGTTACTTAACGACTATGTACCACTTGCAAGAGGTGGATTGACCGTGATAATTCAAGGGTAGTGCCAGATTAGCTTGGCGCCTGAAGGCGCCAAGCTAATCTGGCAGTACCCTTCAATTATCATGGTCAAGCAATCTCCTGCTGTATGGTGTTGGCGCTGAAAATTTTAACGTTTGCAATAATTTTTAACCCCTTAACTGCCAGCAACCCCAGGTTTTGTTGCTGTAATCATTTCGAGTACAAAACCCACCTCCAAACCTAACGTAGACAAAAATAAAAGTTAGCATGAGCCATAGAACCTCATGGTTTCCGCACCTGCGGGGGCTCGTGGGGTTATATGCTTTTTAGTTGGATGGTATTTGCATTTTCTCGACAGCGGTGGAGTCGAAACCTTCTTTTTCTACATAAATCAAATAATATATATTCTTCTTGTCAGGCGGGCAGATGACAGGCACCCTTACGCTGACGTCCCGCCGAAACTGATGGCGACAATTTTTTTTGTACGACAAACGCGCATGCGTGAACCTAGCCATGACTCTTTGAATCCTCCTCAGCCATTGGTCGATGATGATCAATATGGCGACAGTTTGCTCTCAGCATGACTGTCCTCTGATCTGTTTGAGTTTTCACAGCGTGATTTATTTTTCTGAAGAGCACATATGCAGACGTTTCCAGCAAGAGGCTTTGGTCTTCATGAGCCCCTGCAGGAGGCAGGGGTTCATGAAGATCCATGCCTCTTGCAAGTTGAGCGTCTCAGCCAGGGACCATGATCTGTTTTGGCATTCAGAGCATGAACATGTCGTCTGGGCCGGGTGAAACAGTTCTAAGTTGGGCTGATTCTCGCAAGCAGGAGGTACACATCTTTACGAGCCCCTACTGACGTGCAGCAGGGGCTCTTGAGAATCTGTACCGTTTGACTGTAGATACCGAAGGGTTCCCTGAGTAACTTCTCATCTGTTTGGCATACAGCATGACCGTGGAACGCATAAACAGAAAATTAGAGAGGCGACAAGCCGCTTAACGAGTGCAAACAGCAATGTCGCAATAATTGAGTCGGATGGCTTCCTTTTTTGTCAAGAAAGCGCAAACATCGACCAAGGCCGAAACTCTGTTCACCTCCTCTGACCGTGTAACTAGGATGAAATTATAATTTTACTGGGGATAGGACGCTGACTAAATAATCACCCCCTTCGAGCGCCGGGAGCGGACACAAATTACTTAGCGGAATTCATGTCAAATTCAACGCCAAATATCTTACTCAACAAAGGAACACATGCACAAATGGGGCAAGCAAGAGGCAAAGAACCTCATGAGCCCCCGCAACTGAAGATGATCTAACGAACTCCATCATCAATTTTTTGTCTGACGGTAATGTGTGAATGTCAGTTTCGTTCACTCGGGCGGTCCTTCTCTCCTCTTCACGCTGACAACCAATTTTACCCTACATCCTGACTCTAACCGTCTCCACCTGCTAAACAGTTCTTAACCCATTCACTGCAATCAATATGATTGAATGGAAGTGACGTCACACAGCCAGTGTCGTTACGCACGTCGTTTGCAGTCGGCCATTTTGAGCAGTAGACACAGTGAACACCAGTAATAGCGAAGTTAGAACTCGGCGAAAGTGTGCCTAAATTTTCGGATGTGATGATAGACCAGAGAAACAAAGATAATGTCCCCAAAGGTGTAATAGTGAATTTTTTTCTAAGTACACCTGCTGTCTGTTTAAGGGAAGAAGAGGAATGTTGAGCGAAGAAAGAAGACGACAATAGAAAAGATATCCGGCACTACAGTGTAGACGTGGGCCACCTAGATGTACAACACGATTTAACATAAAAATATGTTCTAGATAAAGATGCTTCAGAACATTTTCAAAACTGTGGCACGACACGCTTATAACCCCCCCCCCCCCTCCCAGAAAATTGTTGTTTAACCCTTCTACCGCTCTACGGTATCGATTTATAAATAGATTGGAGAGGGGTTTCCCGAACGCTTCATTTCGCAAAGAAACATCCTTATGGCAAAAGTTGAGAATGCTGAATTGTTGTCTTGAAATAATGTCTAGGTGCCAGTGGAAAAGAAAATCGGACATGGACCGCAAACGTTCTTCCAGTGGGAATTCACGATGCTTACTTTTAAGAAATAAAAGAAATACGTATGAAAGAATAAGATAGCCAGCCATTCTAAAGACCAATACCACGAGCCCAAAACAACGGGGGCTCATGAAGATCTATGCCTTTTACTGAGACCACTTTATATCCATGTTTCTTTGACGGCTGATCACTTTGTCGTTGAATTAACAAAGATTTCAGAAATGTAATCTGCCTCCACTCGAGCTAAAAGGTCCTTAATGTCAGTCCAGCTGGGTCTCACAGCAAGCCTCACCCATCAACAAGACGCGCAGACTCTGATGAGCCCCTGCAAGGCTGCAGGGTCGATGTATACCTCTGTGTCCGTTCATGACTGCCAGATGCAGCGAAAAGCTGATCACGGAGGTTTTTATTGTTGTTGCGAAAAGTGACCTGCAGGACAGATCATCGTCTGCCCCGTGAAGGCAAACGACTGCAAGTCCATTTTTGCGAAAAGCGAGATTTTCGTTATAATCCAATGAAACTCACGCTTTTCATAAAAAATACACATAGACCTACCGTCTTTTGCATTTAGTACAGATTCCCTCTGCTAAACAGAGAATGTTTCTTTACTGAGGACACTAACTGATGCACTTTATACCGATTAAGATTCTAGTATTTTATACATTCATGGCTATCCTCATCACCGCTAGTCGTCAATGCCGGATTGTCATTGTCACCACCATCGCCATCATCATTAATACCATCGTCACTACTCGTCATTATCGTCAGTCGCCATTTGTCGAATGTGTTAGAAGAACTTCATGCATACAAAATCATTGTTATCATCACCACCGTCACAACTAATCATGCACTAAACTTGTGAACTATCATCCCAGCGGGCTAATAAGAGTGGTCTGTAACCCAGCGGTAAAGAGTTTGCCACCAATGCTAAAGGTGTGAAGTTCGATACCGGTTCCGGCGTGGCACTTCTTTCTCCTCTAAAACTGTCACCGTTTCTCAAAGTTGTGTAATCTAGCGAGCGTTCTCGCGCTTGTTGGAACTCGCAACCGGCCTATTTGGGCGGACAGTCGGGAGTTCTTTCTCGGCGCCACCGCGTGCGCGCAAGCGCCTATACTAAGCTCAAGACAAATTTGTCTTGAGCTTAGTATAGGCGCTTGCGCGCACGCGGTGGCGCAGTGGATTTGCATTAGTCAAAGCTACTATCCACGCACCCCCTATGTCCGGTTCTTCCTCCCCCTCCACTATAGTACCGGTTTCAGGCCACTTTAACTTATTAGCGGCTATCCGCATCCGGATGCGCAGCATAAGCCGCGCATTCTGATGCGGCTGGCCGCGAATGAGTTAAACATTTCATCTTCAACCGATCAGAATTTCCGAAACAGCAATGCATGGCCCTTCGCACCACGTGAACGTCCAATGTTTGTTTTGTACTGTGTTTTCAGAGTGAATGCGTGTGTTTCACGTGAGCGTGCGCGTTGGGTTCAGATCGCGGCGCTTTCAGTCAATTCACAGAATTAATAAAATAATAATTAAAATAATAATATAATAATAAAACCGGTCATTACATGGGGGATTTGCAAAACGCCTATATAGTCACCGGTATACTTCTTACCATTATTATTTTTTTTTTAAATCATCATTATCATCATTATTTCATTTGCTCGTCAGTGTACTGCCGTCATTTTGCAAAAGCAAAAGCAGAATGATTAACAATGAAAATCGTGCAATTCTCCAAAATGGAGATATCCTGGCTTTTGTAATATAACAGCAGACTTAGCGGTATACCTTGGACAGATCTAAGCAGGAGCAGTCATCTCGTTTCTTGTGATTTTGACCTTGTCTTTGATACAGACTCGTCATGTCTGTGTCGCCGACATCCCTGTTTTCAACTCATTACCTCGGTCTGGTAATTTGTCTCGACAGGCGACGCGGTCAGTGCTGATTGCCAAATCACCACTTCAGTCCGCAGTTAACGGGACCTACTCCAGGCAGAAAAGGGTTAACTCCAACCGTGCCAATGACCACGAATATCGCGTCAAAAACGACTCCACACTCCGAGACACTCGCATGAAGAACAACGGTGTAAATGGGTCACAAAAAAAGCATAAAGAACACAGCACTAATGTAACGAAGGGTTTTGTGTTGTATTGAATTAAATTGTTATATGTATGAATACGTTTAGTCTAATGGACTGAGTGTGTGCGTGGGCTTTCTGACAATCAGTATAAAGGTGGGTGTTCTAACTCTGTTTACTATACTCTTTCATCCACCACCACACACGTGCTTACAACAAAGACAAAGGCAACACAGTTATCTCTCTTTGCCCTCTGTTTCGCTATTTCCCATACACTCATGAACATATACATTAAATCACTCAATTCACATCACCATATAAACAACTTCACACAAATAATTAATAAGTGGCGTATAAACTATGTATGAATTCGACGCTTACACAGTCAATCGCTACCGCAGAAGTCGTTGTCTCTTTCCCGAGACGTCACTCGGCTCTTCTCTTCACACAGTGTCGACACAGTCAATGATATCACATTGACGACTTGACTTGACGGAGATTCCCGAACTGAACGGTAATAGTCAATGACAGTACTTACAGATTAGAATATTCCTAGGCGTGGAATTATCAACGACGCTAGACGACAAAGGCTACACTGGAGGAACACTGCATGTGGTCCTGTAGCTCAAATCTGTAGGTTTACTTCGTTACCGTTGCTGCACGCATGCACCAGTGATGGTAGACGAAGGAAAGATGAAGGCGTGATGATGTCCGCATCCGGTCACGTAGACGATGCTACAAGGACAGCTTCATCAGCCACATACCAGAGGAGTTCCGCTCCGTACCGGCCCGCTGTATACAACATCTATACAATCGTAAATTTTCGCTCTTATACTTAAAGAGTCTGTATGTGTCTTCGACACATTATTATAATTCAGAGTGCTCGAGATCATTTCCTTTGTAAAATGTCTTCTCTATGCCACCATACTACTACAGTCACTATTGTCACAATTCTTATGACAATTCCTATAGCCACTTTAACACTGTGCACACATTTTGCGTACCTACACACAATGAATTATGAGCCAAATATTACAATCACAGCTCACCTTCAATTTATAACATATTACTGCACATTCATTCATCATTAGGTATACCTAATTATACACTGAATTAGCTTCCTATTTCAGTCCCACATTTTCACATATAAATAAATACAACATGACATCCTAGTTATAAACTATATCACATATAATAATTACCTGACCAAACAAGTATTGACACGAGCCATCGCACTTCCTTCAAACATGGGCCCTTCTGCACTCTAGTCATAATAATTCATAAAAACAATACTTTCCCTTTTCGTATGAATAGCTTTACAGGTCATAATAAATACCGATAATAACAATAATAAATACCTGTATTCTATATACAGCTATAGAATTCCCTAGAAGAATTCTTTCTCAGAGCACCAACGAACACGTCCGCTCAACTCGGCTGATATGACATCTCTGACTAACAACAGTCCACGATACAACACTGTCACTCCCACACGTGAACACTGCTCACCTCTACATTACCTCACGTGAACATTGCTCACCTCTACACTACCTGTTGTGAACCTCCGGTCCAACTGCTAATGACGCCATAACGTCTTCCTACCCAAACATGTACGAAATGCGTTCATTACAACTAACAAGAAACATAAATCCTCATGAGCCCCCGCTGTCTCTTGTTAGTCCTATGCATGGGGCTCATGAGGGTTTTATGTCTCTTGCAGCTTGGCAGAGCTGGCCTTGCCCCAGCACTTAAGGGGTTAATAGATCGTAATATCTCCTGTATACATAATGTTAGTGTGCCTGACTATAATGCTGGACAGGAAGGGCTTACTCAGATTATGAAGTTTGAGTCAACTGTCGTAAAATGTGTGTGTAAGGGGTTAATAGATCGTAATATCTCCTGTATACATAATGTTAGTGTGCCTGACTATAATGCTGGACAGGAAGGGCTTACTCAGATTATGAAGTTTGAATGTCGTAAAATGTGTGTGTAAGGGGTTAATAGATCGTAATATCTCCTGTATACATAATGTTAGTGTGCCTGACTATAATGCTGGACAGGAAGGGCTTACTCAGATTATGAAGTTTGAATGTCGTAAAATAAAAGACTTTTCTGCTCTTCTTCAATTTTTGTGCGCAGAAGAGTTCCAAGCGTTACGCTCAAGAAGCAGTGGAAAACCTCTGGTACGTGTGCCTACTCGCGTGGATCGTAAAAAGAAGGGCAGAAAAGACTTAGTTAAGGCAAATCAACATTGATAACCAACGCGTTGTATCGGCGAATTTTTTGCCATCGAAGCCTGCCATGGTGCAGATCGCTTTAGGCTGCGGTCGAGAAAACATGGTTATCACAGTGTGCATCGCGTATTTATGCAGGATAGCAGACAGCTGAAACATTTAAAAAGTCAAGACCAAAAAGGTGACTGCCGAGCATGAAGGATACGAAGAAAATCCCAACGAAAAAAGAAGCCCGCTTTGAAAAGACAATTACAACACAATTTATCAATTGTGTTGTGACTGCCTTATCTAAGTGTTTTTTTTTTTTTCGGTGTTTACTTCGTTGGGATTTTCTGTGAAACATTTAGCTCTGGAAATGATAAAGAACAGAAGAGACAGGTATAGAGTGTAGAGTGTATTTTCTTTCACTTCCAGAACCAACTGTTCCATGTTTGAGAAGTGTCTGCTGAGCGCAACAAACCTCCTTCTAAATGCTGTTGGTTCAAGTTCTGTTCACCTGCATACAGTTTTATTTGAAAGAAAGTGCACTGGTCCGTTTAACCCTTATCATTCGGAATACACCAGTGTGTGAAATAAGTTGACTTAAATAGTTCAAGAGTGGTGCCAGAATAGCTTGGCGCCTCTAGGCGCCAAGCTATTCTGGCACCACCATTGAACTAAAGACCATTGGTCTATATCCTTATCTGTAAGTACTATAATGTAGCTTGCATATGGCAGTGTACAAATTTGAAGCTTTTAGCCTCAGCGGTATGACATGGGTTAACTAGTCTACGCCTTTAACCCTTTCACTGCCAGTGGACACAGACTGCGTTTCTGAAATCCTTGTTAATTCTACGCCACAGAACCGCGGCTGTCATAGGAGCATGCATACAAAGTGGTCTCATCAAGAGGCATGGATCCTCATGAGCCCCCGAAACTGCGGGCTCGTGCTGCCTTTTTTTCGCCGCAGCGAAGGGGTTAAATCATATTCACGTCGAGCTGAAAAATCCAACAGTGACGAACAGACGGATGATGTATGGATGCGTACACGGACAGACAGATTTATTTATTTATTTGTTCATTTTTCTAACATTTTATTTTTATTTTTAGACAATATATTTATTTATTTGTTCATTTTTCTAACATTTTATTTTTATTTTTAGACAATGTATAAATCTCCTTCTCTATCCTTACAAAAGCATGAATGAGGACATAACCTTTATCGTTGGGCAGCGTCTTTGGTAATCAGATTTTTATTCAAATTATAATTGAGTCCCATCCTCTTCGTTCTGCCTTCGAGCAGTTGTTACTGGAATTGCAGCATGCCAACAACCTGCCATTATACAATTTCCGTTTCTTTTTTTCCCTGTCAGACTGAGAGTAATTCCATCAATTCTCCTCGTACTTTTGCGGATTGCTTGCAGCACAGGGTCCGGGAGCCCGTGAGGGGGCACACAGCTCTTAGCAGAAACAACTTCGAGTCCCTACCCCTGTGCCTCTAGAGTTGAGGGGATGACATTTACCGCAGGGCAAAGGGGTGGGTGAGTGAGTGGTAGGGTGGGGTGGTGGTGGGGTGGGGTGGGGTGGGGTGGGGGTGTCAGCAAGATACAGCCAATGAGCGGTTATTTTCAATTATTATCTCCCTTGAATTTTTGATAGGTGGCGTTCCACCAAGAGGATATCCGCTACTTTCTGTTTCTCGTTATCCATACCAAGTTTACAGTCTGCATATCTAAGAAACTGCTTTGCACAATCGTGGCAATGGTGAACAAATGCTGCTATCATTACCTAAGATCTGCTCACGCATCCACATAATTTGTGTTGAGACTGATTACTTAAAATTAATATTGCCTGTCAGTGTGTTTGATGTTGTCTGTTTGTGGTATGAGTATGTGTTGAGTATGTGTAATTTTACGTCTTTGTTATATGTGTCATTGTTAAAAGCGTGCACGTGCGTGCGTGAGTTGTGAGTGCGCGCTTAGAGTTATAATTATTATAAGATAAGCGCATTATAAAGACAGTAATTATTATTATTATTTATGTGGTTCAGCTAGTTATAGACAGTAACTGGTCATATTATAAGCATTCTTGTTTTTTTACAACACACTTTGAATACTACATTACAGTACCCCACTCATTCTAGTCTCATTATGTCGCAATATTGGAAAAAATACATACAATAGTCTCTACTATTTATTGGAACTTGTGCTCGCATTTCTTTGAGCGATCATACAGTGCAAATGAAGATTAAGATTTCTTCCTTTTGAGGTCCTGTCAACCATGTACAATGCGGAGCAGTGTTCGCTTTCCACATTACCTTTATTTAAATGCTTTCTGTATGGTTGCAGTAGTAATAGTTATAATAATATAGCTGATAATCTGACTTTTTTTTTTTACTCGGTTTGCTTTCAGCAGGTACCATTTCAGAATCAGGAATCAGAAATATATTAATAATATCTTTTACAATTATGGACAATGTTTTGAGAAAGATTTATTTCTTGGGTTAAATTATTATAATGTTAATAATATTAAATTATTATTATAATATCAGATTATAATATAATCCAAAACCAGTGCTATTAAAATATTAGTACTAATTGCAGGCTGACTAATTGTAATTTGATGAAGGGCTTTCATCATTTACTTCAAATGCACTCTCTGCTCACAAGTTATATAGTACTGCAGCTTGTGTCCGCTACAGTATATTATATGTGATGGAAAATACATAATTAAGCAAAATGCATGCGGTCAATCGCCCACGGTACTTCTTTTCCTCGAAAACACCCCGGAAAGCAACAAAAACTAACGAAACACCCCACGAGAAAAAGACGATTTCGGTTGTTTTTGTCTCTTCGGGGATTTTAGTTGGATTTCGTTAGTGTTTGTGTTTTTTTCGTTGATTTTTCGAGGAAAATTTCGGTTGTTTGTTGTTGTTTTTTTCTTTTACTTTTTGGGGGTTTTCGTTGGTTTTCGAGGAAAAGAACTACCCGCCGCCCAAAGCATTAAAACTAAGTGAAGAAAAAACGATAGATCTGCCGATACATGTAAATCACTGACGAACCGGAATATTCTTGTTGATCTCTAGTTTAGTAATATATTGCATCTCCCCCCCCCCCCAAAAAAAAAAAAAAAAAAAAAAAAAAAAAAAAAAAAGAAAAAGAAAGAAACCACTGCCCTAAAACTTGGGGAAATAAAAGCTGACTAGTACTAGTTCAGTAATCTTAATAACAGAGACAATCTCCTCTCCACCAGTTCTGCTTTCCGACCCGCTACTCGAGCGTTCCGTTGCCGTAGCTCTGCTTTCAACGCATTGAGAGACATACTTCCATACGCACTAGCCATCGTTCGAAACAAGGCGGTTCTTTGCGATGATAGTGAAATTATAATAAGTAAACTCGACTGTAGTAGTACTAGTAGCAACATAGAAGTTAAAACAAGATGGTGACTTTAGGCCTCTTGGTGGAACGCCACCTATCGGAGAGTTATCGGTCCTGCGACAGCTGGGGAACGCCAAAAGCGCTCATTCATACTGAGTGATAGCACCACTATATACCTGAATGCAAACGTTGACATTTCGTGCGAAGATTGGCTGTGTCTCTTTCTGTTCTTGTCCCAAGGAGAACCAACAGAGGAGGGTAGGGCCAAACCATACCATAGCTCAGTTGCACGAGTGAGCTTATTCCTTACGCATGCCACTAAGCAAGGTGCTCCGCTAAAGCGGAGCACCTTGCTTAGTGGCATGCGCAGGATTTAAGCTCAATCATGCACCTCGCCACTGTCCTTTACGCTACGGCCCACCTGCCAGAGACAGAGATCTATTGTGAGTGATAAAAGTCACATCATCACAAAAAAATGTTTCTGAGACTGCAAAACATAGGACAAACAAGAGACATAAATCCTCATGAGCCCCTGCGACTGCGGGGGCTATTGAGGGGTTATGTCTCTTGCCGCGGCATAACTCTGATCAAAGGCGTCCGTCGCACGCGCGTTGATATAATACGATAATATGGTTTCTGCCAGTGAACCCCTGCGCGCACAGGACAAGCTCCATGACATCAGCATTCAGTTTTGTTCCCTGCGAGCGATTGTTCACTTTTTTGTTTTCATCAGGGTGCGGGCGACGGGCGCCTTTGGTTTGTATACTTGCCATCGCTGCATCGATCTGGCCGGCTACCAAAAATATGACGCTAATTTCTTTTGGCAGTTCACTGACTTGTGTGACTTGTATGGCCCGAGGCTCGGGTCACTTTCTGCTCATTTCCCCAGTCTCGCGGCAAATGGCACACTCACTTTTCACGCCCCTTTTCTAAGCACTGTAACCTATACCTGCTTATATAAGTCGTATACAAATATACATAACTTGCGTCGCACTAAATAGTTGGACCATAATAACTTTAATACATTCTACCCTGGGACCGAAATCCCCAAATTTTGAAGTTGCCCTCTGAAGGACTGTATTACAATACAAGAGACAGATCGAGATGATAGTTCAAGGGTGGTGCCAGAACTTGGCGCCTATAAGCGCCAAGCCATTTTAGCACCACACATCGTGCTCGATCCAAGGCTTGCTGTGGTGTGTCTGGGTTGAATGAGTTAGGATTTTGGGGGTTTAATTTATATATTTCATGCTCGTTTGCTAAGTCATATTTTAACCATTTGGCTGTCGGCAGAGCTTTTTGTCGCGATGTTTCCTGCAGGAGCCATCTCGACAAAAATCACTACAGACAGCCAAAACGGTTCAACAACATCTGGGGGTCATCTTCAGGATAAGTAGCCTCGTCACAGCAGAGAAAACCAAGAAACCCGACCCAACTGCAAGCTGGAATTCCTGCAGGAATCATTGCGACAAAAAGCGCTACCGACACGCAACGGGTTAACAGTCGCCATAAAAACTCACGGTTAGTTTAGATGTCTCTTGTGGTGCGAGATGGGTTTGACTATGACATCTGAAGGGTAGTGTCTGAATCAGCTTGGCGCCTGTAATACGGCCCGACCATGGCAGCTCAAGGGTAGTGCCCCTGTGCGCAAAGGCCATCGGGCCGACGTCGGCCCGATGGCCTTTTGCGCAATGGGGCCTGATTTTTCTGGCGCCAGGCTGATCAGTCACTACCCTTGAGCGATCATGGTCGACCGTGTCCAGGCCCCACGCTGATTCACTGTCCATGAGATAAAATCATCACGATCGATCTTTAATGCACTGTTCAGGCACTTTTCTTGAGGTATCATGGTCGATCCAACGGATATATAATACGAGTATAATGACAACTGGAAAAAGTGTTTGTTTCCGTTTAGTTTTGATGACTTCTATGGCAGAAGCATTATGTTTCCATAATTGATCGAATTAGTCTTGGTGAAATTACGAAGATTGTGCTGTATGAGGTGTGGAGTGATCCTGTTATATCTGTGATCAGGAGAGGTAGGGGTATTGTACGTTGCTGGTGAAAAGCTACATGAACTTTTAATAGCTAAAAGAAAAACTCAGAAATAAGGAAGCAAGCAAGTAAGCAAGCAGCTAGCAAAACAGCCAGCCAGTCGAACAAAGAAAGAAACATTCAAACAAGCAAGCAAGCAGGCAGGCAGGCAGGCAGGCAGGCAGGCAGGCAGGCAGACTAAATTAACAAGTAAGCAAGCAAACAAGCAAGCAGCCATTTAACCAACCAGTAAATAAAACACATAATACCGTAAATGTCTTTTTGTAAGACTGTTCCCCCTCCTCTCCAATATTCCCAGTGCGCAAAGGCCACCGGGCCGACGTCAGCCGCCGTTGGCCCGCGCACACAGGCGTGCGCGGGCCAACGGCGGCGGACGTCGGCCCGATGGCCTTTTGCGCACTGGGTTCCCTCCATCCTTCTTGAACCTCTCTTTGATTCATTCACACGAACATAGTCACACGACTCTCTCTCTCTCTCACGGTTTCTGTTCAAACTCTTTCTGGTCTGCAAATTCAAATGGCCGTGGTAATGTCCTCGTTTATCAGCCCCCGAATGTCTCGTTTCCCCTACACTGAGTGCTTCACATCGGCCCCTGGGCAAGCCACCCATGCGCAAGACGCACAGATCATCATCGTGGGCCATCTGGGAGCGGTTCTTGATCCTCAGGAGCCCACGCACCCAGTAGAGGTTTTTGATTTGCATGCATTAGGCATAAATCCTCTTGAGCCTCAGATCCTGGTCAGGTTCGTGAGCTACCTGCAAGAGGCATAGATCCTCATGAGCCCCCGCAATTGCCTTCTTGTGACCATCGATTGATCTATTAGTTCAGTACGTGCCACTGTCCGAGCGTTAGTAACGAACACTAAACAACCCCATTCCGAAACTGTTTAAAACGATTACAATGTCTGCGCGTTTCCTGTTCGCGTGAGATCTACGGGAACATCGTGAAAGTAAGCTTATCAGTAGGCGCCCATGCAAAAAAACGATAATCACCGAGACACAACACTTTGTATTCAAGAAGCACCGTGGAAGTACAGTAACTTTGCTACTGATTTGCATATCAGTCATGAGCGAACACCTCCCCCACCTACTCTGTGCGCGGATGTACTAGGAGCAAAAGGTCTACAGATGTAAATGTAGGTGAAAGCTATACTTACATCGCACACATGTGAATATTTCAGCCCGATTCCGGCTTGGGTAAGTTAACCCATTCAGCCCTGACGCACTATCACAACAGGAGATGGGTCGACCATGATAATTCAAGGGTAGTGCCAAATTGGCGCCTGTCATGGTCGATCCGTCTCCTGCAACTGATGCATAGTCATTAGATGACGCCTCCAAAATTTGGGGAATACGGTCGTCGGGCTGAATGAGTTAAAGTGTCCGACATTTTCTACTGAACTGTACGTGAACTGAGGAGACAACCCGTATTAACCCCTAGTCTGCCGAGAAATATTGAACAGCACACAGTTGCAAGAGGTATAGATCCTCATGAGCCCCCGCAATTGCGGGGGCTCATGAGAATCTATACCTCTAGCTGACCAATTCGTATCCATGTTTCTTGCACGGTTTCGGCTTCTGGTCATTGAATGAACAAAGCTTTCAGAAACAGAAACAGAAATGTACGTACAGTGGCAGGAGAGGCGTTAAAATAAACAAGATGGGATGAACCATAACCCACAAAGTCCCTTTATGAGACCTGTTCTCGCTGTCGATGGTCTCTACCTTTTGTCTTTTACCTGATTCTGATGTTGAATTATCTCCTATTGAAAAAGTCTCGCAGATCTGCCAATGCGTCAGTGAGTTCTATAAGGGGCGCAGGACATACGCGTCATTGATTTGTCAAACGTCATTTGTCATGACGTATGTTTTAGTTTTTACGTAATTTTATATTTTACGTGATATGAGTTTCACTTTCTCTTCATAGGCTTGAGAAAATGATGATAAAACTAAACTTTACGATACAATTTCAGTCTTGCTATAATTTGTGTGAAACTGAGCAGGTTGACTTTACCTAGCTACATGATACTAAGTACACGGGTCACCTGCATGCTCTTCTGAAAGCGCGTCGATGTGTGTGTGTGCGTGCATGCGCGCGCTCCAAACATCTCCAAGAGGGCGCATGAGGATCTATTCCTCCTGGAGATGCGCAATCGGTTTGAGAGCGAGAGAGAGAGAGAGAGAGAGAGAGAGAGAGAGAGAGAGAGAGAGAGAGAGAGAGAGAGAGAGAGAGAGAGAGAGAGAGAGAGAGAGAGAGAGAGAGAGAGAGAGAGAGAGAGAGAGAGAGAGAGAGAGAGAGAGAGAGAGAGAGTGAATCAATGAATCAATGAATCTTTATTTTACAACGGTGAAGATATTAACAGAGTCAGTGACTATGTCATTTTTCGTACCTGCCGTTGCTACAACTACGACTAACTAAGTACAAAATATACATAAAAAAGAGACATCAAAGCACAGTAATACAAATTAGATAGTCCACTAAACACAAACACGCGCATACGCCGCGCACAAACGCACTCACGCGTCCACACACACACACACACACACACACACACACACACACACACACACACACACACACACACACACACACATACACATGATTGTTAGAATATACACGTACATTCGTGTGTCTACAAATAACTAGATATTATTATTTGAGTAATGTCAGATACCTATAAAGACTTGCCTTAAAACGAGATAATGTCGGAGTGGCTTTAACGTGATGTGGGAGTGAGTTCCACAGTGTGGAACCCGCAAATGACAAAGTAGATTTAAATATATCTATTCGGGGTTTTGGAACAATATAAAGACCCGTCATGTTCCCATAGCAGGAATCTGATTTTTTAAACAACTCTGTTAGATATTCTGGAGCGCTATGGTTCCACACTTTAAACAACAGTACCCCTTTGTTATATTTAAAATGATTTTGAAGGGGCAGAAACCCAGCTTTACTGAGTTTTTCCTCGGTCGTCAAGTGCGGGTCGGGAAGAATTAATTTTGCCATTCTCCTATGTAAAGAGTTTAGTCTTAGTGGACATCACTGCAACAATCCCACACCGTGGATGCGTAGTTTATATGTGACATGATGTGTGCACTACTGAACAATTTTCTGGTTTCACTATCTGTGTAATACTTTAATTTCGATAACATAAAGACATTTCTAGAGACCGTTTTACAGACATTGTCAATGTGCATCTGCCACCTCAGCTGATTATCAATTGTGACCCCCAATAGACGATGTTCGGCTACCTGTTCTATGATGTCGCCGAGTGATAGATTAAGCTTTAAAGGTTTTAACTGGTGCTTTTGGCGTGTTGCAATAATCATAGATTTTGTTTTAGTAGGATGCAGAATCATTGAGTTGACTTTACACCATGCTGATATATCGTCGATATCGTCGTATGTCTTTGTTAGCTGTGTGGATTGAGGTATCATCGGCGAACATATCACACTGTGTTGCATTGTAGGCGAGACTTAGAGGCAGGTCATTGAGAGAGAGAGAGAGAGAGAGAGAGAGAGAGAGAGAGAGAGAGAGAGAGAGAGAGAGAGAGAGAGAGAGAGAGAGAGAGAGAATGAATGGCTGGCTGGCTGGCTGGCTGGCTGGCTGACTGACTGACTGACTGACTGACTGACTGACTGACTGACTGAATGAATGAATGAATGAATGAATGAATGAATGAATGATACTTTATTTCTCAAGGATGGTAACAATAGGCGCACAGGCCTCTTTTCATGTTTGTCCTTGCTAAACTACAACATTAAAAGCAACATTAAAACAATATGTTAACAGCACAAATTAAAACAAGCGGCTACACCCACAGGTCACTTGTGTTACATTCCGATACAAGTTCCAAAGTCGCTGAAGATTACACACACACACACACAGCAAAATGACAGGGTCTTGGGGGGGGGGGGGAGGGGGGTGCGATGTAAAGTGTGTTTATAGAAAGCGACTGCACGCTTATGATACAGCTACTCATGTGTAGGAATTTAGTGAGCAGGCACAACACTACGATAAAGAGAGATATTATGTAAAAATTAACAAAATCATTGACATGGCTCTTTATGGCTCTTTTGGGAGAGAGAGAGAGAGAGAGAGAGAGAGAGAGAGAGAGAGAGAGAGAGAGAGAGAGAGAGAGAGAGAGAATGACGTCATATTTAGAGCATTATGTCAGTGTCTGCGTGGTGACGGAGTTGCCTCTTTTACGTCACCGCCACTGTCTGACTTTCTCTAAAAGTCAAGTTAAAAAAAAAAAAATTATAAAAAGAATTAATTTTTTTCTAAAGAAGTTGAAAGGATACAAAGCTGGCTAACGAACTCATCCAATGTCTTTCTCCAAACTAGCTATATGCAAAATGTTCAAGTAAATATGACAAAAAAAAACGGACTCTAATCAGGGTCAACCGACTTCCTATAAACGGTTGTTTATGTCTTCAATGAGACATTCAATTACAATATGCTCGGAGGCTCTCTTAGCCACCCACTTAAGAAAGTATTTCGCCAGGTTTTCAAGCTTGTGTGTACAGAAATATCGGAGATTCTCTTGTTTACATACATACGCACATACATACATACATACGCACATACATACATACATACATACATACATACATACATACATACATACATACATACATACATACATACATACATACATACATACATACATACATACACGCATACATACATACATACATACATACATACATACATACATACATACATACATACATACATACATACATACATACATACATACATACATACATACGCACATACGGCGCTTCGCGCCAAATGTACGTTCAGCAGCGAGGTTAGCGTAACTAGACATGACGTAATTTTTATCTTGTTACTTCAATTGTTAGAGGTTTAGCCTGCCCGCCTTTGACATCAGGGACATGCTATTAAATTCGCCCCACCGCGACCCGTCCTAAAAAGTCCCTTGTATAAATAGAAGGGACTTTAAAAGAATAGATTCTCGTGATCCCCTGTGGCTGTAGGGTCTAATGAGAATCTAGGCCTCTTTCAGATGAAAGAAAATAGCTGATGAACTCATGCTTGTCCTTTCGACGGCCTCGCTGGTGGATTCTGATTCTTTTACTGTATATGCCGTACATGCGCTGCAACAGGCAACTCTATAGATTGTCGCAGGTATTAACCCATGTCACACCAGGGAGCAAAATTAAATATCACACGAAATTGTTGGATTTTTGTTCGATTTTAATGATTCGAATTTCTCATTCGCACGACAAACAATAGACAAAGACGTATACAAACATACGCACTATTCACTTAATTCATACATGCACCTGTAATACACGCACACACTTAAACATTCGCACAATGTCCAGCGCACTAATCACATCTCATCCAAACTGTTCCACTCATACATGCACCTGTAATACACGCACACACGTAAACATTCTCGCAATGTCCAGAGCACTAATCACATCTCACACACTCATTGTTCCACTGCGATGTCACTTCTCATTGTCTGTTGAAAAAAATCTGACACTACTTAAGTTGATGCTTAGATCCTCGAACGTATTAAACAGTTTAATTACTCCGACCGTGAATGAAGATGAATAATTTATAGCGTCGCTGCTCGTTGAATCAGTCTCGCCACTGGTCGAATAAGCGGACTGTCGCTCGCGGTGGCCCGTCTAAGTTCTCCTGCACACCGCCTGGATCAACTTGACTCTCTCGTACACCACGTTGACTACATTCCCACATGAAGTAATAAATCCAACGTCCCAGCTGGAGAGCATATATTCAACACATAAAATTGTATCTCCCATTAGAAATCCGCCATTGCTTTGATCGTTACTTCCGCCCGAATGACGACACTTTGTTGCGATGACGACCGCCAACGGCTTCCGGACGTTGTCGACGATTCCCGATCGTTTCCGACATCGAATAAAATATCATAATAACAATCAATTCGAAATACCATGCACACACACGAATACGACATATTTCCGCACAACACATAACCTCTCCACTCGACCCGAATCATTTCAAAATTAAACAGGCTCAAAGAAATGTTTCCCGATCATCCGACTTCATGCCCGCGCCTGATCGCCAGACGATACCGCAAAACTCGCCGATGCGCGCCCGAATGTCATACAGTTTCCGATCTAGAGCCAACCAACTAACACACTTCCCGAATCTACTATTTAACAAACAAATACATACCCAATGATGCGTGAAAGGTTTACTTTGTCGACTATTTTAGGCCTGTCTGTCGCCCATCCTGGCCGTTGACAAGGTCACGATTATAGCCATCCGGTTACATCGTAGTTCTACAACTACATACTTTTTTTTTTTTTACACACTTCTGTATTGAGCATTCTGCTCTCAACCATCTATTCTACAATAGATTTATCATACGGCACCTCTCGCCACCTATACTCCTAAAAAAACTAAACTCTGTCTGGGAGCAAATCTCTCATGACTTGATGAGTCTTGAAATCCACAATGACGCATACCGTCCCTTCAAACAAACATCTTACGTCACATATTCTTGACGTCATCTAAAAAAGAACATACCAACACAACACAACACGCAGAACGAAACTTCTGTCCAAAACAAAATACTGCATAATGATTAAAATAAATTGTGACAACCCATTCCCTGCCACTGTACTATATCAGTTTTTGTTTCTGAAGTCTTTGTTCATTCAACGACCGAAAGACAAAACCCTCCAAGAAACATGGATACAAAGTGGTTTTCCATAAGAGACGAAGATCCTCATGAGCCCCCGCAGTCGCGGGTCATGAGGATCTATGTCTGTCTTGCAGTTGGATCGTGTTCACTTCTTCTGTGAAGGGGTTAATCTCTTTCAAAATAATTTTGATTCACGAATAATTTGCATATAATTATAATCAGGTTTGCTATGAACATGATGGCATATGAAAACAAAAATCGGATTTTGTTTCAAATGTCCGACTAAACTCTTTCTGTGTTCATTACTTCGATTATAACAAACTACTGATATACCAACAAACAACAAATCTAGAGATCAGTCGCTACTTATCTTCATTATCGCAGAAGGAATGTGGCAACTCAGTTATATTAAGTATTAATGAATTAGTTTGTCTATATTTACAATAATTTGTGTTGTGATTGTCTTTTTTAAGCATGTTTCTTTCTCCGCTGGGTTCTTCTCTTTATTATATCTAAAATTTACTGTGCCTTGATTTTATTACACGAAAACAACAAAACAGCAAGTACAACAACAACAACGGCAACAGTAACAATAAGAAACGAAAGCAGCAACAACAAAGCAGTAGCTACTGCAACAGCAACAGCGACAGCAGCAGCCGCAGCAGCAACAGCAGCAACAACAACAGCAACAGCAACAGCAACAGGAACAACAACAGCAGCAGCAGCAACAGCAGCAGCAGCAACAGCAACAACAACAACAACAGCAACAACAACAACAGCAGCAACAACAGCAGCAGCACCAGCAGCTGAGCAGCAACAGCAGCAGCAATAACAACAGCAACAACAAAAAGAGCAGCAACAAAAACAGCAGCAACAACAGCAACACTGTTATAGGTGTTTTTTTTTAATTTCTTCTGTATCTTTTCCTCAGTGGTCGGACCGTCTGGGGACTGACTGGGGTTGGCAGGAGTGTCTTTATTACCAGAGTAAGATTACGCTTCGCTAGATAAGGAGACAGCAGTTCAGCTTGACACGGTTTTCGTATTCTTGCAAAACAGTCACCGTCTTCACCAAGTCTGCCTGAGAAGAGTATAAGGAGGAGGGTATATTAAGTCCATTGTTGTGAAAAGCGAGATTCTCATTGTGATACAACAAAAATCTCGCTTTTCACAAAAATGGACTTCTTGCCTTTTCCCTTCATAGGGCAGACTAGTCTTTGGCGCAGAAGAACTAACCAAGTATGCAAAGCAATCTCGCAAATTCCGAGACTAGCGTACGACAATCCGTCACATTTGCACAAGCCTACACTTACGCCAGCAGGCAGACTGTGCAACGATTATCTGCTTGGCAGGACATAGACGGAAAATCAGTCTACAACCCAATCATAACAGAGAGGCAATTGCTTATTATTCTTTTTTACCCCCACAGCCAACTCGTTACAGGTTAGCATTGTCTGCTGGCTCACTGCCCGGCCAAGAACTACGTATGAAAGTAAGTGGATATACATCGACCGTGATATCTCAAGGGTTGTACCTGATTAACTTGGCGCCTGTCGGCGCCACCCTAATCAGGCACTACCCTTGGACTTTCTAGCTTGTCAAAAATGAACGCATTTGTGTGCGGGGTCTAACCATGAGCTGTCAAGACGTGACCTTTAAGGCTGTCATGTCAAGATCGCTGCAATTTTGTGTGCAGTTGGCTCTGATAGCGAAAGACTTACCACAAGCAGAAGTGAGTTCGAGAAGCATCCATGTAAGGATCATATAACTGTATTTTCTTGGCCATTTTGGGGTAAACATACATCCTCCATCGCGTTTTATGATTATTGTGTTAGATGGCCATGCGGCCGGGTCCTGCGTGAAATGCAGTCTTAGTTCGGTTAACACGATCAGTCACGCCATATTGAATCGACTGATAACGGGAGAACTACAACTGGCTACGGAAGTACCTCCCACGCGGCTCGATCCCAGCAGAGTAACACCCTGAGAATACAAGGAGGGAACACTTTAACCCTTTGGGTGTCGGTAGCAGCTTTTAGTCGCGATGATTCCTGCAGGAATCATCGCGACTAAAACCGCTACCGGCATCCAAAGGGTTAACCCCTTCAGTTCAGTTCAGTTCATTTCATTTAAGATGGGATCTCTGCCGGCTCGGGAATGCCCATACGCGCTCCGTCCCGCCCCCCGGGATGTCTTCCCAGAGTTCCTTTCGATATCGTGCCAATATTGGTTTGGTTTACTACGGACTTCTCACGTCCTTTCAAGTCCGACTGATGAGAAAAGTAAAACATGGTCCAGCTGCGAGAGGCATAGATCCTCATGAGCCCCCGCATTAGCCGGGGCTCGTGAGGATCTTATGCCTCTTGTTGAACCCATCTGGCATCCATGCTCCATGGAACGGGCTCTTTATGTGGCGTTGATTGACAGTAAATTGATAACGCAGTCTGTGTCCATTGGCGGGGAAGGAGTTAACGAACCGATCAGCGAGAGTCAGTGGATCACAATAGGTCTAAAGTTTCACACGAGACATGAACACAAGAGACTCAATGTTCCCACAGGCTCGCATGGGTCTCTGTTAGGGCTCACGTGAATCTGTGCCTCTTGCAGATGGAAAGTTCCGGATGGGGGTCTGTACAAAAGAAATTCAGATTTTTCTGTCGTGAAGAAAGAGGGTGGGCAGCTGGCCATTCCCATGGATTTGCCCAGACCAAGTACAAATAGGCGGTATGAAGTCAGTGTGCATAGAGGGTATGATTCCAGTTTTTTTTCTCTCAATATTATCCCATTAGGCTGTCGGGAACGCTTTCAGAAAGCGCTACCGACAGCCAAAGGGTTGTCAGTGTCAACCGCACGAGCTGCTTCGGTAGTGATAGCTCTAACTTAGTGTTTGTTTAGTACGACTGAAACAAACGAGCGATCAAAGCGAAAGCTTATGCGCGGCAGTTGGGCTTGTTTCCGTCATTCACCGACTTTGGACATTTTGAACTGCAATAGTGTTGACTACTAGCAGGTTGCAGGAGATTAGTCGATAATAAACCTCAATTTTACCACTAAGTTACCAGTAAATTGGTACATTGGTTGGTTAAAAACTAATCTTAATTCATTCAGCCCGACGGCCGTATTTCCTAAATTTTGGAGGCGTCATCTAATGACTATGCACTTCTTCTTCTTCTTCTCGAACGCCGTCACACTTGGAGTTTGGCTCTCAAAATGAAATCTGTGGTCTTCTGTAGCACCTCCACAGGCCCGTACAGTTTCTCTTGTAGAGTGGCGGGCTTCTGCCATATCTTCTCCCTCAGCAGCTGGTGGTTCCCACAGTCCTGGAGGATGTGCTCTGTGGTCTGCTCTGCTTCCCCACAAGGGCACAGGGAAGATGGCACGAGGTGAAAGCATCTGTGCAGGTGGAAATTGAGTCGGTTGTGCCCGGTCCTCAGACGGAAGATGGTCACCTGCTCTTGTCTGGACAGCTGATGGTAAATGTCTAGGGGTGGTTGTGGTGGTCTGTACACAGACTTAATGATGGTCTTCATGTCTGTGAAACTGACTCCATTTTCATCTTGTTTCTTCTCTGCGCCCACTTTTGCCATTCTGTCAGCTTCTTCATTGCCGTAGATGCCACACTGCAACACCAGTCTGGTGCACTTGATGTTTTGCAGTGCCTCTTGTAGACGTGGCAGTTTGCTTGCTGTTGCTGCCTCAAGGACAGACATGACATCAGTCAGGAAGACAATCTGGGCATCAGGGTCTGCAGTGCCACTAAGGGTGTTTGCAGCACGGACCAGGGCTTCCACCTCAGATCTGTAATTTGTGCAGTGCAGGCCTGTTGATACTGCCTCTGCCTGCCATTGTCCGTTTGGGTACTGAATGTACACCCCAGCCCCTCCATTCTGAACTGCATCTGTGGCTGATCCATCGGAGTATGCCCGTATCCATGCTTCCTGGGGATACTTTTCTTCGAGCATGGCCAGTGTCAGGGCTTTCTTGCTCAGAGTGTTGTGCTCATCTTTGGTAGTGATGTAGGGTACCGTGGAAGAGATGGTGCTGTTTTCTGGCTTACTTTCCCAGGGTGGAAGGTCACTAGCATGATTTAGAGCCTCTACCTGCGCAGGGATCTTTGCCTGGTGTTTTCTCTGCAGAGCTCTCGTCTCCTTCACAAAGCTTGATCTTTTCAGTCTCCCTGAGGTTGGCTGTTTCATCCTGGCATTCATAGGATGGTCTTTGGAAGACTTAACCTTTGTGGACTGTATCAAGGCTTTGCAATCTCTTCTCATGCGCAGGGGTGGGATGCCTGTTGTATGACTAGGCACCAGTTGCAGGAGATGGATCGACCATGATAATTCAAGGGCAGCGCCAGATTAGCTTGGCGCCGACAGGCGCCAAGCTAATGTGACACTACCCTTGAATTATCATCTACCATCAATTACCCTTGAATTATCCTGCTGTAGTGCGTCAGGGCTGAATGGGTTAAAGAACCATTAAACCTTGAAGTCCACATTCGTGAAAGTTGAAAGGTACTGCATGATTTGCTTGATTGTGTGCTTTCCTTGTTCTTTTGTTTGTCTGTGTTTAAGGTCTTTGACTTAAAAAGAAAAACTTAATAATTTCAAACCCATGCAGCAGCTCTGGGAATTAAATTCCCAGAGCTGCTGCATGGGTTTGAAATTGTCGGGGTTACAAGACAAAAGTCTTAACGCCGTGCAGCTGCGAGCAGGGTAGACTAACGGCGCAATGCTATTCAAGTTTGGCATCCTGTCTCGGAAGACAATGGAGTATATGCGCTTGCTGGGTCAGTCACTGGAGTGACCTCTCCAGGGCGCAAGCCTGGGCAAAGTGTATGGAGATCATGGGGTGCCCAGTCGTCAAGATCCCCCTCTCGGCCTCGCTGATGTATCCAAAGGAATGCAAAGCAGTACGTTTGGCACCAGTTTGGCTGCAGGAGCTGCCAGAACAGTGCGTGAATACAGGCAACTGTCTGCCTTCGGGGCTCCATTCCTGATTTGAAGGGTTTACTCCCCCACATTTGGCCGTTGGATCCAACCTGATCTCCTCCGTCCTCTAGCCGTTGGCTGTCAGAAACAGCTCATCCGCCTAGTGGTGCAATGTGAACACCACCCCCTCACGTGGTTTAGCCCACCAGCTGAGGTGGTTTGCCAGGGTGTGGCACTTGGAGCCAACACGAGAGAGATTAAGGAGATGGATGAGGACCAGTGATGCCCGTCCGTCCTATGTAGGACGCAGCTGCCGAACAGCAAAGGTGCTACCTCTATCCAGAGCCCCCCTACACCCCAAGCTATTCAAGTACTACTCTTGAATTTACACAACTGATCCATTTTATCTGCAACTATAAGTCGTTTGACATCGGAGCGCACAACTTTTTTCCTAAATATCTCCGCAAAGAAAGACTTTTCTGTACCACTTTAAAAACACATATCATTTAGCGCCAATTGACCTAATTTGGCCTATTTCTTTTACTAAACTCCTATGACTTATCGATTTTGCTGTACAGTCGTAAAATATTGGTGAAAAGACAAGACTTAAGTCCATTTTTGATACCCTAAACAGAACCCCGGCAGATTTAAATATCGAGGTCAAGCATGTAGACTTCATGTATGCCTGTGCTGTTTCAGATTCGAAAATTTGGCGAATTCACGTAAAAGGTGGATCTTCGTTATACTTGGCTCAATATATCTGGGGTACATTTAGGAATGTAACATCAGTCGTTTTATAGAGAAAAAAATCCGAATTTTTACCAATGTACCACAAAACTGACACATTGTTAGAGTTTATTATAAGTAAATCGTATTAGGTCAACTGTCACTGAATGATAGTTGTTCTGAGATTGGTATTGAAAAGTGGTTCTTTGCGGAGTCATCTGCGATAAACGTGCGCTCCGATATGAAACGACCTATAGTCGCAGATAAAAGTCAAAAGGCCGAAAGACTAAAGGAAAAAATGGAAAGAGAAAGGCGCAAACAAAGTCGAGCAGAATGTATACCGCAGGTCATTCTACCCCTTTGCGTGTCCGTATCGGTTTTGTCGCGATGATTCGGAGACGGACACGCAAAGGGCTAAAAGTTGCAGAAGCGTTCACTGTCAGACAACAGACTCACTCTGTCTGCAAATTCCATAGACCATCATGGGACCTTGCAGCGTAAATGGTCTCATTAGAGTTAACGATTCGTTGAAGAAGCTCGGTAACATGTACATCTGTGTTTACGGACGTAGGTTGATGCTCTCATAGTCGAGGTCATAAACTTGAGGAGACGAGGTAGGAAACTGAAAGTAACCACGCACGTTCACTCACACGCTCAACCCAAATGATATTCTTCATCTGAGTAGCAAATTGGGTCCATTCCTGCCACAAGAGGCATAGATTCCCATGAGCACATGCAGGCTGCGGCTGCAGGGGCTCAAGAGAATCTATGCCTCTTACAGGTGGATGAAGGCGCTTGACTGTGACACGGACTTTTTAGGTTGTCTGCACGCAACGTGTGTCTATGTCTCCTGGTTCGGACAATGCAAGGACACCTTTTTATTTATCGTCCAATTTGGTCTTTCCTTTATAGATCAATTCAACGCGATCTTTCGCTTCTAGTATCACTTGCAGGAGATGGCTGGGCTATAAAACCTTTTGAGTCGTACAATAAAGCCTGTTTTAAGAAAACACTTGAATTAAATTCCCAGAGTAGCTGCTCTCTCCAGAGATGTCTTGAAAAACAAAGAGCGTCATCAGAACCTGTTTTGGGCAACCATATTTCTGTAAGGAAAAAGTGGTCTTAATTCATTGTGCCCGAGGTGCAAAATATCCACATGTTGGCGTTATCCTCAGAGGACTGCATTACAGTTCAGGAGACAGATCAACCATGACAGTTCAAGGGTGGTGGCAGAATAGCTTATAGGCGCCAAGCTATTCTGCCACCACCCTTGAACTACCATGGTCGAGCCATATCTTGCTGTGGTGTGTTGCGGGCAGAATGAGTTACACAGGTGCTCTCTCAAGAGAAGCCTTGAAGGACAGAAAGTGAAATAGAACATTCACGTGGTGCTAAGGGCAAGCTCAAGCGAACTATTGAAGTTTTTGGAAATTCAAAATCGTTTGTGTTTGAACTTTGATTAAGTGGACTGCAACTGATACCAAAGTCGTGGGGGAGGAAGAGCCGGAGTACGTTTTTTTTCCAGATATCTCCGCAAAGAGAAAGACTTTTCTGTTGATGTTCAGAAAGGACAGAAAGTGTCACCTGTCATTAAAGACCATCATTTAGGTGAACATTAACATTGATATAGAAAAGAGGTTCTTTGGTCTGGATTGATTATTCATCATTTAGGTGGCTACAGCCACGTAAGTGATGGTCGTAGGGCGACATCAGCCGCCATGAGATTAACTCCGCTAGAACATTATTGGCAGATAGATCAGCCAGGGCAAGGTTCGCATGCAGTGCGTGTACTTGCCTATATTTAGTTCAGAATGTGCATGCTACGGTTATAGGCCGTTTGACATCGGAGCGCACGTTTTTTTTCCAGATATCTCCGCAAAGAGAAAGACTTTTCTGTACCACTTTAAGAACCAATATCATTTAGTGACAATTGACCTAATATGGATTTTAAAAAAACTGAACTCTATGATTTGTCGATTTTGCTGTACAGTCGTAAAAATTGGGTGAAAAGACAAGAACCAGCCATTTTCCGGCGTCGGATTTTTCTCCTCTAGTGTCACCGTTAATTCGGGCGAACCGTCGGGGGTTCTTTCTCCGGGTACTCCGGCTCTTCCTCCCCCACGACTTTGGTATCAGTTGCAGTCCACTTAATCAAAGTTCAAATACAAACGATTTTGAATTTCCAAAAACTTCAATAGTTCGCTTGAGCTTGCCCTTAGCACCACGTGAATGTTCTGTGTTTATGTACAGTGTGTGAGTGAATGCGCGTGATTCACGTGAGCGTGCTTGTTGGGTTCGGTTCGCGGCATCGGTTTGAGTCGATTTTCAATTCGGATAAAGCGCCTATTTAATGCACTTATTATTATTATTATTCTTATTATTTTCAATACCCTAAATAGAGCCCCGGCTGTTTTCAATATCGAGGTCAAACATGCAGACTTTATGTATGCCTGTGATGTTTGAGTTTTGAAAACTTGACCAATTCACCTGAAAATGGGTCTTTCTTATACTAGGCTTAATATATCTGGGGCATATTTAGGGATGTAAAATCAGTCATTTCATGTAAACATTTCGAATATTTACGACTGTACAGAACAACTGACACATTGTCCGAGTTTTTTTTATAAGTAACTCGTATTAAGTCAACTGTCACTAAATGATATTTGTTCAAAGATTGATATAGAAAAGAGGTTCTTTTTGGAGATATTTGCAAAAAGAAAGGCAAAGCCATTATGGCTCACGTATATGACCGATTTACATATGTGTGACCTTTGTGACAAGGGCTGGCTAATGCAGCAGCAAAATCCATGTTTTCTGAAAATGTAAGCATTTTTCACACATCTGTCAACTCCCCGTGACCCTTGACCTTTGTGATGAGTCGACTAAATTAGTATGCATAGGAAGGTCTTATCATCAGCTATCTTTGTAGTATTTGAGGAAAAAAAAACATCTTTTGTCAAAATATGGCTATTTCGGACCTATTTCCTGAGCTCTTGTGACCCTTGACCTTTCCGAGGGATCAACCAAATTAGTACGTATAGAAAGGTCTTACCATCAGGTATCTTTGTACCAAGTTTGAGTTTGAAGTTGTGAATAGTATTTGAGAAAAATAAATTATGTCAAAATATAGCTATTTTTTACCTACTTCCTGATCCCCTGTGACCTTGACCTTGTGAGAGGTCACTCAAATTGGTATATTTAGAAAGGTCTTACCACAAAGTATCCTTGGGCCAAGTTTGAAGAATGTGGCTTGAACAGTCTCCGAGAAAATGCCAACGTTAAAGTTTACCATGGACGACGGACGACGGCCGACAGACGACGGAAGACGGACGGACGACCACTTCGCACGTGAGCCAAAAAACCCGTTGTGCGCTCCGATGTCGAAGGGCCTATACAAGCCCTTACTTGGCATGCGCAGCGGATCCAGAAATAAACTCTTAAAGGTCCTGGTTCAGCAATTAGTCAGTTGAGGACAGCGAAAAAAAATTTCGAAGTCCCTACCTGACTTGAAGTGCAACCCTGACAGGGCCTCATCAGATGGGATCCCCGAACATTCACGTTACTATAGCTGCTGTAGAGTGTCAGACGTCCTTGACGGCTGTCACAGTTCATGCAAACAGGTATACGCCACTCAGCTGCCAAAGGTCACTTCCAGTTGCATCTGTCCGTACACGGTAACACCCACAATTCTCGTGCAACAACAACGAAAGATGACTATCCAACTTTCACTTCTGGGCCGGTACTGGGAAGCACTGAGCGACGTCCACAGCGTCCAAAAATGGCCCAGGGAATGGTGACGGTACGTCGAACATGCTATATCGTGGTCTTCTCATTTCTTATGTCCTCGCATTTATCCAAAACAAGGTTTCCTCGAAAGCGTTTGCAAACAACAAGTCTTTATGGTAGTCGCCATTTTTACGAAGGGAAGCTACTAGATAATGTGTGTGTAAGGGACAGCACTCCCGTGCTAAGCAACGCGCAAACGCCCACCTCAAAACGATTTTATTTTTCACAAAAGCCTGGGAGATAATTTACAGGTCATCATGCAACAATGTGATGTGCATGGGTGACAGTGCGAGAATATGAAATGAATGTAAACGGGACATAAATATGCCCCATAAATCCATGGCCAGCAAGCGATATACTTTCCCATGAGCTCCTGCGGATGCAGGGGCTCATGAGAATGTATGACTTTTGCATTTGGAACAGGCTGGCTGAAGGCCTGTTCTGTCTGAACCAAACAGCTGAAATTCAGCTTTTCGGGATTTTGAAAAGCTGAATCAGCTTCTAGGAGTGAAGACGGTCACCCATTGATGTGATTGTGCCTGTTCGTGTGTGTTACACGGACATAAAATTTGATTCCATGATAAGAATCTAAGCACTAGGTAATATTTTGCTTTGTCGTTTACTTCTCATCTTGTTGTTTTTTTTTTTTTTTTTTTTTTTGTATCACAAAAGATAATTACCGTCTGCAAACTTGATGAGTTCAGTGATAATATTTTCTCCCCAGACCAACTGCTGTCTATGCACACGCAATGCACCCTGCCCAATGCATACCTCATGCAGGTGCCTGACAGCAAACACCGATACACCAACTACAAGCTAAAGGGTGCACGAGCAAACGAGAGGCAAGTTTCAAAATAATTAGATACAGGGCCGCAGCAGATGGTTCCGGCCTTCGCCATACCAATAATGTATACATTTTTTTGACAAGACCATATAATTATGTCTGTTTATGCCCTCGACCCAAATTAATTTAAATGTTACTAATTTTTCCATTTTTGGGGGGTTGTGCGAATTCTTCCCCCCCCCCCCCCTGCCCGATTGACTTTAGGAAGCAGATGAAAGCAAGCTGGCATCATGCAGGCATGCACCCCTTCGGCTGGAGCATTAGGTTTCTTTCACCTCGTGCTATGGTTATGAGATATGAAATAAATGTTAGGAAACAGATATATATATATTATGTAATTGGTATTCTAACCACAATATATTTCATTCATAGTTTATCTATGTTTGCACTGACAGCAAACCATGTGGGATTTATTTCTGATTACTCCATATAGCAATGTTCTCTATCAGAAAACTGAAATGACTCAACCCGCAAAAATAAATATCAAGGAAATATATCAGTTCACAACAGCAAGAGGTATATCTCACTTTATCTTCATTTTGTGACAAAAACATTGTTTTCAAATACACTTCAACGTATGGTTTATTTGTTTATATCTGTACTGAGTGAAACTGTTAAAAATGCCTTTCATTGTGAGGCTTCTCTTATGAGTTTACCAAAATCGTCAAGTACATCAATAAGTGTCTCTTGGCTTGACTTCACGAACGAAGATTCTATAGGGCTTGCCCACGTCGTCTGCAGGCATTTTCGTGGCTGCGGAGGCCAATCCGGGACAGGCAGGTTTACATCAATAAGTGTATACATAAATAAAACACAATTACCATGATTGTCATAATTCCTAAAAATACAGCTGATTTTTTTTATGAAATGAGTATGTCTATCCTCAACAAGACCAAGTAGTCTATGTACCCTACAGAACCACATAGTCCAGATCAAAATGGTGACTGTGAAGCGTGTGTAATGCTGAGACGAACTCAACGAAAAAAAGAAGACGCTTAGAAAAGACAGCTACAACACAATTTTATTCATATTATCTAGTAATAAATTGTGTTGTAACTGTCATTTCTAAGCGACGTTCTTTCCTCATAGGGTTCTTCTCTACAGAACAACATACATGTGCACTTTTACTTCCTGCACCATATATAACTGTAATAATACATGAGGCAAAAACACAAACAGAACAGAGACAACCATTTTAATTATAAAGAAACAATTTCAGTGATGTCATTGAATTATATGCATGGTATATTTTGCTTATGATGCTGTCATTCAAACTTGGTCACTGTGTTTTGGTAAGTGAGGGAGATATAATATATATATATATATATATATATATATATATATATATATATATATATATATATATATATATATATATATATATATACCGCAACGATTTCCTAATGTAATGTTACATATGGCAATATAGTTCTATCATCATATGCTAAATTTTGTTATCCACCAAAATGCTAATATTGCCTTGATTCCACAGCAGACAGACAGCCTTCATGGACAGGTCCAACCAGTGAAGAGACAACAGACTGGCCAGTGTCAAACATGTCACCAAACTGCAGGGGCGTTAGCAGCAATGTCACACAGAAACTTTGGAACAGCAAACAGCCTGATGCAGTGCAGTGTGCCCCAACTTGCTCTCAGCAGGCAGCTGCAAGACAAGAACAAAGGTCAGTTAGTACATGTGAAGATGTACTGCAAACACTGTTCTAGATGAGTTTACTTGGCTACCGGGTATCAGCCAGTATAATCTACTCAACATGAAACCAACCGTAATGAATCAATCACAGCCAGTGTAATCAATAAACTCCATACAAGACAGATTTGCAAAATAACTTTTACAAACAATTTCTTTGTCTTGGTGATGGTCAAACGATTTATACAGTTTTGTTCTAATAATAAAAGACATTGTAGCTTTGCAATGCTGCTTGGTAACATGATATTATATGAATATGTTTTCAGGCCAACATAACCAACTTTTCCCTGGGGGAGACTAAAGATGCACTCAACCGATGAGCAGCCCCTGGTGACCATATCGAATGTGGGAGTAGCGGCGACACCTTATCAGCGCGTGACCAGTGAAGACAATCCGGCCTACTGTTTGTGTGGGAATCATCTAATAATAATGGACAACAAGAACTACTGAATTTGATCCAGCTGATCGAGTTAACAGAAGAACCAACTTTTCTAGATATTTGTAAGAAGCAGACCGAAGTCAAATTTTGCAGCGTCAAAAATTATAGCATCACATTTGCAAATAAAATTCCCACATTATAATAGCAATCAAACATCACCAACACTCTACATACAGATTTTTTTCAGTTGTGGCATGAGAGCCATATGGGGCTTGGCAACAGCAAACACTGTTGCTCTTGTCAGGTGGCCATAATCAGATGGCAGTTTCTAAGCCCCAATCTAAACTACCTGAGGGCACTATCTGGTTGTGTATGTGTGTGAAACCAACCTCCAAGTCTTTACTTCTGCTGAAAAACCACATACACTCGTCGCTCAATCTTGTCATCTGTACTGCGTAGGTAATGTAACGAACTGGAGAGCTTCTCATCAGTGAGGCATTGGGGATACAAGGCCACGGAGCACATTCCTTGATGAGAAAAACAGAATGAAGAGAACATTTTCATTAACTTTTAAAATTTACTTTCTGTCATGGAGATTGTTTACATCTGTTTGTACAAGTAGTTGGGACATGAATAAATGGACACATGCATGTAATATATACTCCATATTGTGCACTTTGTACTCTCTATACAAGAAAGTATTAAAGTTGAATGTAAAAGCAAAATGTTGGACATTTTTTGTTTTCAATACATTTGGACATTCTTCTTCATAAATTGCATACATGTCTGCTTTCATTTTTCATCCTTGTTATAACTACATACTGTAAACAGTGCACATGAACAGGAATTCTGCACCTGACTTGCCATAAGAAAGAATTAGTTTTCATGGTCAGTGTCACAATCCTAAATAGTATATTTCTACAAATACATGTACTGTAATGATACTGAAAATGACATGTACAATACTGCACTTGTACCAGAAATTGCACAAGTGTGTAACATACATGTACTATGCATATTTCTGCTGTGCTACCTGGTATGCCACAGAGTGCCTGTTGCTAATCTTGGTATACTGCTTGCATACTTGGTGGTTGAAGTCAAGGATGGTAAGCCTGTTGCGCATTGTGTAGCCTTTGTAGCCAATGAAAGTTTTTTGGGGGGGCCATTTCATTTTCAGCCACATAGATACATCCCCTTGACTAACACTCAAAACACTCAATGATGAGACTGAAACATATCTAAACTCTAAGTCAAAATAAGTGCATAAATAAGACATGATACCTTGATCATGCCTGGCAAGGACACTCGTAATGTGTGGTGATGGTTGATAACAGGCTTTATCCCTTGTTTCAAGTGGTGTTTAGCCTTTGGCAGCAGCAAAGAAACTGAAAACAGATGGCCAATATAATAGATAAAGCAAAACCTGAAAGTAAAAAAAGCACAAAAGTGAAAATGTACCAGCAGCAGTTTATACTGAGTAGGTTATTTCGATGACAGGACAGTTTCGTGTGTTTTTGTTCTGCATACACTCAAGGATATAATCCTCCATGTAAACACACAGCTCAACTCAAACCTTTTATGCAATTCGCTTGCCTTTGTGCCACACATCAAAGTAATGATCCAGATGTTTCAGTGGCTGCGATCAAGTCAGTAATAATATACAAATCTATTTCATACTGGAAAAAAGATACATGCATTACAGAGTGGCAAACTGACCGGTAGCTAGCACTAGCTGTTATGAAGACTTGGGAGAAAAACCACCATGGCACCATGATAATAATGTTTACTGTCAACTTGTAAATATACTTACAGTGTGGAGGTAGCAGTCATATGTAAATCATAACTTAGTGTTGTGACAGCAATATTTCCAGGACACTATAAGCTACTTTATGTGTGATGTGATAACACTTTTACAAACAAAAATGATTTTGTGCAAGCGCACGGGTGTACCATACTTCAAAATCAAATGCCACCAAACTGATAATTACCTGAAAGTAGCAGGAGATTACAGTAGAACTCTGTCGGTGACAACTTATCGGACAGGTCTTGCTGTCTTCAGAAACTCGATGCCATGCTGTGCATTCACCAGTTTCAAGTCACCTGACCTTGTGACAGCCCTGCTGTCTAGAAACAAACCATAAACACAGTCATGGATGGACAAAACCTGTTGAAAAAGAAATAAATACAGAAAATAGGCATGTGTGCACATACGCATGTACGTGTGGCTTTCTAAAAATGGCTTAGTCACAAAATAGCAGCACATTTGAGTGTTATGATATGGAGCAATATATACATACATGTATTTACATGATTCACAGAAAAACTAGCAATAAAATATTTTGGTATACAAGAATGATAGTATAAGTTTTTGTCACTCATATTTCTCCTGTTCATAAGCTTGTGGTTTCAGGAAAATATGAGAAATACATTGTATCAGTGGCAAGCCAACTTACAATAGACCACTTATATACCTGATTGTGAGTTTCATAATGAATTATGCACATACATGTATTGCTCTATTTCATCACACTGAAATGTGCTGTTATTTTGTGAACAAATATATTTTAGGTTGATTATAGTGGTATAATTATTTTATCCTTACCTAGACCTGTTGATTATATTCTCATCCAGACAATTGCTGATGTTGTTTTCATACAGCGAGCAGCTGTACATTTGTTTTCATTCAGACAGCTGAACATTTTGTCTGTGTTCAGACAACTGCAGGTATATTTTGTTTTTTATTCAGACAGCTGTATATTTAATTCTATTCAGACAGCTGTATATTTTGTTCTAAATATAAGCCAGCTGTACATTTTGTCCCAAGCATACACACACACACACACACACACACACACACACACACACACACACACACACACACACACACACACACACACACACACACACACACACATTTTAGGTTCACAACTTACCTTGCCACTGCGATTATCTGTTATGTATTGTGATGAGATTGGGCGTTGTTCCATTACTGATGCACCTTCACTTTGTACTAGCTTCACAAATGTATCCACAGAAATAACACATTAGCTGCTTGCTGCTCTGTGAGCTCATTTGGTGTGGCACTGAAAAAGAATCAAATGACTGGTATTTGTATAGTTATGTAATGCACACACGGGTCTTGTACTAGAAAATGGCGTGGCGTTCTGAAGATATTTACACAAAAACTTGACAACCACCACGAACCCCCAAAACAAATCGCAACTAAAAGTGGCAACTTCTAAATGTACATCAGACCAGAGCTCAGAATATATCGCATATTTCATTATGTATATAACACAAATATGTGTAATAGAAAATTGCCCAGAAACTATTACACTTATTTATAAAGGAGAGAAAATTTAAAAACAAAGTTTCAGGCTGTTACTATAGTGACGTATATATAGTAACTACAGAAGAGACGAACAGTGAGGCTAAGATTTCCAATCTATTCTTCGTCTTGTTCATCGATGTATTCTGCCTACTTCTCACCACTGTCGTCTGCTGTTATTTCCTCAGTCATCATTTCCCCCGAAATTAGTGTCCTGTACACCAGAACACACATAACATTACGATCGCTAGGGCTTCTTGTTGTTGACAAGGAAGTGGTCATTAGAGTGGTGTCCCCTGATAATACATATTTACGAGTACCTTCCCTTTGTAAACACGACGTCAGCTACACGCGCATAGGTGTTTGTTGTTGTTGGAAATATACTTACCAACAAAAGTAATATTTGTACCACAAAAAGTGAAAAGACCACACCATATCATGTTGGACTTACCGCCACCATTCGCTGGACCTTTTTTGGACGTTCTGGACGTCGCGGCTCGGTGCAGGCTTCACACCAGTGCGGCAAAATGAAAGTTGGATATTTTTCAGTCGTAGTTGCACGGGAATTGGATGTTACCGCGCACGGACAGATGCAACTGGAAGTGACCTTAGGCAGCTGGATGGTGTATACCTGTTTTCGTGAACTGTGACAGCCGTCAAGGACGTCTGACACTCTACAGCAGCTATAGTAACGTGCGTGCTCGGGGATCCTATCACACGGGGCCCTATCAGGGTTGCACTTTCTGTGTCAGGTAGGGACTTTGAAATTTTTTTTTCGATGTCCTCTACTGACTAATTGCTGAACCCGGACCTTTAACTCATTCAGCCCGACGCACTTAATTCCCAAATTTTGGAGGCGTCATCAAACGACTATGCACCTGTTGCAGGAGATGGATCGACCATGATAATTCAAGGGTAGTGCCTGATTAGGCGCCAAGCTAATCTGGCACAACCCTTGAATTATCATGGTCTACCCATCTACTGTTGTAGTGCGTCAGACTGAATGGATTAACAAAATTACTTTAGTGGCAGAGTACACAATACCAAAAAAAGTACTAGAGAAAGGTGACTTCCGATAATAATGATGATGAAAACGATACCGTTATTTTTGAATTGATCGCAGAGGACAACTGTCTGACCCATATTTGCAAACGTCTCACTGTGACCTTCGAAGGTTGTTGCCGAGAAGTACTACTTTACTGTCCTGAGAGAGAGAGTTGGCGTGGGCACGGCCTCGGGATCATTCGTCTTCACGGGACGCGTGGCATCTGGTGGCCAGTGACCTCCAGCTACTTTGTATTAGTTAACCCATTTTGCCATTCAATGAAAAGTGGCGCTGCACTCCGGCGACGCGTCTTCCGTGGGGAGGGTAGCCCAAATTTCGTGGGGAAAGAAGACGATGCATCGACCAGGAAATTACTTTACTAAATTGTGTTGACTTTACTAAATTTTAATAAATTGTGTTGTACCCGTCTTTTCTAAGCGTGTTTCTTTCTCCGTTGGGTACTTCTTTGCATATTACACGCTTGGCAGTCACCTTTTTGGTCTGGATTGCAGGAAATAACTAGTTTGGCTCCCATAATGGACGGTGAATAGTTCAAGGGTGGTGCCAGAATAGCCTGGCGCCGAGAGGCGCCAAGCTATTCTGGCACCATCCCTGAACTATCACGGTCAATTTATGTCCTGAATTGGTATGAAGTTTATACACAGGACAGCTACCGTATATAAGCATTTCTACCTGTGGTTCAGACAGTGTGATGAATTTTTCCAGTAATCAGTTTGCTATTTCACAACAGCACCGTCAGTCAGTAGAGGTCATCCCTAAAGCGGAAGTGAGTTCAAGCAAGGCACGGACTTCAGACATTTCGTGGATTCACTTTCCCGGCTCCATCTGCAAGAGGCGTATATTCTCACGAGCCCCAGGTGAGGAGCTCAAGAGAATTTACACCTCTTGCTCGCAATGAGTTGCCTGAAGGACGTACACAGTCTGAGGCGCCCATCCAGTACAACTGCTAAGATGGCGCATGCCGCGGCAGTGAGTGATCGGAGCGATACAGCGAAACGGCCCCGTTCGTCCTTACTATAAATGGACGAAACCTACTGCCGTTCCGGATTCCGAAAGAGCTCAAGGGGCTAACCGTCGGAGCGAAAGAGAGCGAAGGGAAAAGCCGGCCGGGTTGTAGGCTCGAGCCCCCGCCCCGATCCAAGTAGCTGGAAAACGGAAAAGGGACGGGGTTGTTCATGGCATTAAAAGAGATCCTGATAAAGCAACATGGCACAGTTGCAGTGCACCTGAATTGATCAGTGTTCAGGTCGTATTCCATAGGCAATAGCCGTCTCTCTCCACCCTTTTATGGCCTTCTGTTATCACTTTGGTGCCGCGGACGTTAACCCCTTCACTGCGGGACCGCTCACGAGCCCCCGCAGTCGTAGCTGTATGCCGTTTAACTCATTCAGCCCCGACGCACTACGGCAGAAGATGGATCGACCATGCCTCCGGGTGCAGCTTTGACCGTTGTTTTATGTTGCCTAGATCGGAGATTATTTTCCTTTCGACGGTAATTTGTTTCTGTTGTTAGCTTGTATTTTTATGTACTAGCTTTAGTCAAGTAGGAATTTATTTAACTAAAGATATGAAATATGAAATAAAACTTTATTTTACAAGGATAAAAGATTAGGTCACAGACCTATTTTCAATCTTGTCCTTGCTACACACTACAACAAATATAACAGTAACACACACACACACACACACACACACACACACACACACACACACACACACACACACACACACACACACACACACACACAAAGAGCATATACTAGTATGTTTAGGAGACATAGGGCTGTCTTAACATTCTGTTTTTGTTAGGAAGGTTCGCAGCTCTGTTATTGTGATTTGTGGATTGAGCGAGTGAGTGAATGTGAGCAGCACCTGCGGTGGCAAGACAAGTTTTGCTGTGTATGATTATTTTCTATCACAGCAACAATAAAGTCATCTTGAATCTTGAATAATTCAAGGGTAGTGCCAGATTAGCGCCAAGCTAATCTGGCACTACCCTTGGATTATCATGGTCGATCCATCTCCTGCAACTGGTGCACAGTCATTAAATGAAGCCTCCAAAATTTGGGACATAGGTCCGTCGGGCTGAATGAATTACAGCCATACAGAGTCTGCGTGTGGGCGTATAGTCCTGTGTTCTTTATTCCTGTTTTTCGTGTCCCATTAAGCCCTTCACTGCCGAGAAAAAGTGAACGCGATCCTACTGCAAAAGACATAGATTCTCATGAGCCCCCGCGACTGCGGGGGCTCATGAGGATCTATGCCTCTTGCCGAGACCAATTTGTATCCATGTAACTTTCTTGGTCAGTTGGATTTGGGTCGTTGAATTTTAAAAACAAAAAAATGTACATACAGTGTCAGGGAAGGGGTTAACACCCGCATTCTTCACAGTACATGTCGGTCAATGTGCAATCGTTTCGGACGAACGATTCGTGATCACGCAGGGAAGAGGTTAAACCCCGAACCAATCGGTCGTTCCATATACTGTAGAAAGGGACTCAACCCACTGTCTTTGGCTTCAGTGATTCTGATTTGAGGATAGAGAGAAATAAGAAAGTACAATACAAGAGATTTTTTGACGACGTCATCTTTTTACGTTTTTTGATAACAAAACACTCGTGTGACGTCACCTTTCATTTTTCCCGGATTCTAACTATTGTCTCTGACAAAACCTAATCACACATTGTTTTTAAAAAAAAAAATGATGACCATTT
>BTPG01000004.1:122418838-122508057 GCA_036245525.1 Semisulcospira habei | reverse complement strand
TTTTTTTTAAAAACAATGTGTGATTAGGTTTTGTCAGAGACAATAGTTAGAATCCGGGAAGAAAGGTGACGTCACACGAGTGTTTTGTTATCAAAAAACGTAAAAAGATGACGTCGTCAAAAAATCTCTTGTATTGTACTTTCTTATTTCTCTGATAGCCGCACATGCTCAGCAAGCTGACCTCGGATGAAGGTCATGTTACATATTCAAATTGGGCAGTTGAGGCAGTGCAAGGACCGGTGTTTATAAAAATAACTTTTTGCCTCGTTTGAAAATTTGTAGTACTGCTGAATGTTGGAATTTGCTGGAAATTTCTGGTTAGATAAGAGGAGACATGTTTGGTGCTTTGATTCATACCATCCTGAGCTTATCCAGTGGACAATTGTGGGCCTATGTTGAGTTGCCGTTGACGTAGTGATTTGAGGGGCACGCTGATTTCAGCTGGGCTTGTGTGTGGGGTTGGTAAGGAATCAGGTTCATAGCCAAGAAATGAGACTGTCAGTGTGCTGGTATTTTTGGTATTGCTAAGAGACTGGACAGTACGGAAACGGCACTGTGTTCCGTGGCCTGAAGTCTCCCGGCGTCAACCGGTCTGATGACCTCCTTCAATGGAGGCGGGCTGTCACCACCTCCAAATAAGAAGCGTCAGATCTAAGTGCTCGCAACTAGTCACCCTCGACGCCAACACAAAGCGAGTTATACCGAGACGGATGTTATGATGAGTAACCCAACAACAACAGCAACAACAACAACAAATAAGCAAACAAATTAAAAGAACCCACAAAAAATACAAACAAACAAAACCCCAACACAACAACAACAAAACAAAGAACGAGTAAAACCAGCAAAACAAAACACTAACATGAAACTAAACTCATTCAGCCCGACGGTCGTATTTCCCAAATTTTGGAGGCGTCATCTAATGACTGCACAGTTGCAGGAGATGGATCGACCATGATAAATCAAGGGCAGTGCCAGATTAGCTTGACGCCGACATTATCACGGTCGACCCATCTCCTGCTGTAGTGCGTCAGAGCTGAATGGGTTAAAACTTGAATAAATAAACTATACCCGGAAAGTGATAAGAGTATGACATATATATTAAATTGACTATTGTTGTAATACTATTATGGTAAACTTTCATTCCGCATTAGATTGTAACATTTTCATTTTATTACAATAAAAAAATATCGGCTTACCACACAATTGAACTTATTAACTCTCGCCCTCCTAGGGCAGGAAGGACCTGCATACGGTCCGTCATACATGGGTTTCAGGAAAATCTACACTTCTTGCAAATAGGAAAACTGTATCAGGTCGTTCAGACATGGGCTAACGAGACTATATCCATCCTGCAGGTGGAGGAGCCCGCTGGCCGAGTCACTACCACCCAGGATGCGAGGGCCATCGGCCCGAAGTCGGCCGCAGGGGCCCGCGCACGTCTGTGCGCGGGCCCACTGCGGTTGACTTCGGCCCGACAGAATTTTGCGTACTGGATATACATAAGTCTGTCGGTCAGCGGTCAGACAGACGCCGGTCGGCCCTGTTGGCTATCCACGGGTCTGACTCCCTGTTCCGTCTTCACGTCAACGCGTACTGTGATTGACAATCAGTATTAGGAACTCCCCGTTCCAGTGAGCAAAGGTCATCGGGACGACGTCGGCCAAGTTGGCCCGCGCACGGCCGTGCGCTGGCCAACGGCGGCCTACGTCGGCCCGACGGTCTTTTGCGCATTGTGCTACCGTCTGCAAGAGGCATTGATCCTTATGTCATAAAATATTAAATTACTGAACCAGACTGTAGCATAAAGCATCATTTTGTCAATTTTCGCTATACCGTAATTTCAAAATTTATTACCCGAACTACTTCAGATTTTGCAGGACTGTAGTGCTACATATATAGAACACATATACAAATACATTCTCCGATATCTCATATACTTTGCGAACATGCGTTCTTGAAAACGCGTCTTTATTCAATATGATTACCTGTACGCGTGACCCTCTCTACTTATGAGACCGTGCCAAGCTGCAGGGTTTTATGAGGATTTGACCCTCTTGCTTAGCTTTGCTACATCTGTTTTGGACGCTAGTTGGAAGGGCTGGGCCATCGAGGCATTTAGAAGTCCACTCTAGATCTGTGGTATGGTACAGTATATATAAAGTGCACTATATTCACAGATTAAGAGTATATTATACACATACACACACACTACACACACACACAGTCTGTTCCAAGCCTGTGTTATAACGTTATCAAGGAGAATTACTCAGCGCTGGATATACACACAGTTAGATCCCTTGCCCCCTCCTATCAGGCACCCAATCGCCAGCCCACAGACAAATACGCCGGTAAAGAACAAGACTATCATACATCCCTAAAAGGATGCATCAGGTCAAGCCTTTAACCCATGTCTTTTTCTGGAACTTAGGAAGTAGGCAGGAGAAACACACAAACACAAACAAGAAGGGGCACTTCTAAATGTGGTCGGGTAAATACCCTGAAAGCCCACAGCAGATGCACGAGACAATGCACAACAATGTCACGATACAAAACAACAAGATGGAATGAACCAATAACCCACAAAATCTCTTCTATATGAGAGCTGTCCTCGCTGTCAATGGTCTCTACCTTTTGTCTTTGACCTGATTCTAATGTTGAATTATCTCCTATTGAAAAAGTCTCGCAGTTCTGCCAATGCGTCATTGATTTGTCAAACGTCATTCGTCATGACGTAAGTTTTAGGTTTTACGTAATTTTATATTTTACTTGATATGAGTTTCACTTTTGCTTCATAGGCTTGAGAAAATGGTGACAAAACTAAACTTCACGGTACAATTTGAGTCTTGCTATTATTTGTGTGAAAGCAGGTTGAATTTACCTCGCTACATGGTATACTCATGCTCTTCTGAAAGCGCGTCGATGTGTGTGTGCGTGTTAGTGCGTACATGTGCGCGCGCTCCAAACATCTCCAAGAGGCATAGATCCTCATGCGCCTGGAGGGCGTATGAGGATCTATTCCTCCTGGTGATGCGCGCATGTTTGTGTGTGTGTGTGTGTGTGTGTGTGTGTGTGTGTGTGTGTGTGTGTGTGTGTGTGTGTGTGAGAGAGAGAGAGAGAGAGAGAGAGAGAGAGAGAGAGAGAGAGAGAGAGAGCCGCGCGCGCAAGAGAGAATGACGTCATATTTAGATAATTATGTCAGTGTCTGCTTGGTGAAGGAGTTGCCTCTTTTACGTCACCGCCACTGTCTGACTTTCTCTAGAAGTAAAGTTTATTTTTTAGTGTTTTAATTCTTTTCTGAAAAGAATTAATTTTTACTAAAGAAGTTAAAAGGATACAAAGCTGGCTAACGAACTCATCTAATGTCTTTCTCCAAACTAGCTATATGCACAAGGTTAAGTAAATATGACAAAAATTACGGACTCTAATCTGGGTCAACCGACTTCCTATAAACGGTTGTTTATGTCTTCAATGAGACAATTACAATATGCTCGGAGGCTCTCTTAGCCACCCACTGAAGAAAGTATTTCGCCAAGTTTCAAGCTTATGTGTACAGAAATATCGGAGATTCTCTTGTTTACATATATACGCACATACATACATACATACATCTATATCCCGTAGTCTTGCCGACCGTTGGGGCACCACTGATGACTTGGCAACCAGCTCCCTCCATTCCTCTCTGTTCTCTACCATTCTTAGCGTATCACCCAGCCTCAGTCCTATCCATTCTGAGATATTGTCCTCCCATCTTTTCCTCTGTCTTCCTCTCCTTCGTCCTCCTTGCACAGTGCCTTGCAGGATTGTTTTGGCAAGCCCTGCTGTACGCATGACATGCCCATACCACTTCAGTTTGCGTTTTTTTCACAATGGCTAATAGGTCTTCATAGGGCCCGATGGCTTGCCTGATTCTGCTTCCCACTTCCTCGTTCGTGATGTGATCTCTGTATGAAATGCCAAGGAGCCTTCGAAAACATCTCATTTCAGTGGCTTGTATCCTCCTTTCAAGGTCTGCTGTGAGGGTCCATGACTCGCAGGCATACAAGAACACTGAGATGACTAAGGAGCGCATCAGTCTGATCTTGGAGCAGAGCGTGATGTTTCTGTCCTTCCATATGGTCTTCAATCTTGTCAGTGCTGTTGTTGTCTGCGCAATCCTGGACAGTATTTCTGGTTTTGATCCCTCATCTGTCACAATGGCACCTAAGTGTTTGAATTTATTAACTGTTTCTAATTTTTGGCTTCCAATCATGACGTCAGTGCCAATGCCACTGGTGTTATTTGTCATCAGTTTGGTCTTCTCTGCACTGATTTCCATCCCATACGCAATGGCTGTGCTGTCCAGCTTTTCCACCCGCTTTTCCTTCTGTTCCTGCAAGGCCATCAATGTCGTCCGCAAAGCGCAAGTTCGTGATTGTTCTGCCTCCAATACTGACAGTTCCTTCATGATCTTTCAGAGCGTCTGTCATGATTCTTTCCAGGAAGATGTTGAAAAGAGTAGGTGAGAGCAAGCAGCCTTGTCTGACTCCGACTGTAGTCCTAAACCAGTTTCCTATTTTGATGTTGAAGCAGACTGCGCTAGTGGCCTTGTTGTATAGGTTTGCTATGACTTTGATCAGGTGGCATTTATGTTGTATAGCTTCATGGTGGACCAAAGGGCTGCATGCCACACCCTGTCAAACGCTTTCTTAAAATCCACAAAGACATGATAGAGGTCCTGCTGGTTTTGATTGATTGATTGATTGTACATTGCTTAACGTCCCGACAGCAACAAGACTTTCTCAGGACGTGCCTGCACTGCTTGTGAAAAAAAAAAACTAAACAGAACGGTCCTGCTGGTGCTGGAGGTACTTCTCACATAGAACTCTCAGGTAGAAGATCTGCTCAGTTGTGCTGCGCCCTGGTCTGAAGCCTGCCTGTTCCTCAGCTATCGTTTCCTCTGCCTGTGGCTTCAGCCTGTTCAGTAGGATCTTTAACATGACTTTGCTTGGGTGGCATATAAGACTTTTCGTGCGATAATTCTGGCATTGATGTAAGTTACCTTTTGGGGGGATTGATTGATTGTACATTGCTTAACGTCCCGACAGCAACAAGGCTTTCTCAAGACGTGCCTGTACTGCTTGTGAAAAAAAAAATTAAAATGAACAGAACACTGAATGTATGTCGCCAGCCGGTCAAATACATTAAATAAACCTAACACATGGGGCCTAAATAAAGCTAAGACCATTTAGCAACAAACATCCAATATCAAGAGCTACAGGCAGTGCAGACAGTAGGGAGAGTTTTAAAAAGGCAAATACAGGTGAATGGACAAAGGGTAGACAGAAACACATGCCCCAGAATAGAGAGAAAAACCCACCCTGTGGGGCTGACCAGGGTGACCCTGGGAACTAAAAAATACCTAACCCCACCCAAGTCCCCCAGGGCAGACCCGGGTGGGGGCTTTTGGGGGGAGAGTTATTATAAGTGATTAACCAGGATATCAAGAAAAGCATGAAAAAGGCAAAGAATAAGTGGATTGAAGATCAGTGTAAACACGTAGAAGAAAATCTGAACAAAAATAATATCAAAAAAGCATACCAGCTGGTGAAAGATCTGACCAGTGTAAAACAAGGACGCTCCTCGATCATTGAAGATGGTGAATGGAACTGTCTTACGGAAGACCAAGACATACTGAAGAGATGGACAGAGTACTGCTCAAATTTGTACAACCACCGAGCTACAGGGGACCCACGCATACTTGTCAACCCACCCGTGACCAACAATGGCAACTATCCCATCCTCCGAGAAGTAGAGGCTGCAGTGAAGTCACTGAAAAAAAAAAGAAGGCAGCAGGAGCAGACAACATCCCTGCAGAACTAGTCCAAGAAGGGGGAGAAGACATGATAAGCGCCTTACTAACAATCTGCAATAAAATTGGCAGTCAGGGGATTGGCCCACACCATGGACCCAATCACTTATAATAACTCTCTGTAACGCACGCAGACTTGCCCACAGTCGTACGCACAGACTCTCACGCAACAGACGCATACACCGCCACTGACTCAGACGGGCGCATTCATGCGGTAAAACACAACACACGGGCTCCCTTTCTAAAGTAACCTTTATACACTATAAATGAAAAGAACGACTTAAATGATTATCAACTATATACACTGTTCTATTATCACACCACACACGTATCACAATATCTTTGCCAGGTTAGGTCTTAGTCTCACATTGCCTCCAACCTGTTTGATGTTGTTGTCTGGTTACGTTGGTCCTTCTCACGTCTAGGCGTGAAAGTCCTTCGTCGTACGCTTGTTGCCGTCCTGTCTCTTTGGGCACGGACGTCCTTGTTCTCGTACGGTACTCAGTTTTCGCTTGGACTTGGGTGTCTTGGTTCCCAGTCAGACTCACTCTCAGAAGAGCTGGAGGGATGACCTCACGTAGGTCCCACCTGCGACTCGACGTCTCGGCGTCCGTCTTTCCACTCTCGTTACAAGAACTCTGAATAGACAAAAGTCCCAACGTAACACTTGCTAAACACACAATATATTGGATCAATGAGAAACGTCACGTAACCTGGCTGATACAAATAACTCACACGTTCATTCACACACACACACACACACACGTGCTTCATAAACTATCTTCGTATCACCCCCATATCTCTGTCACTATCTTGAAACAGACTATAGCCTAACTGACACTCTTGCTATACCTTACTCTATACCCTGGAAAAGACTATGTTTAACCAACCACGTACTATCTTCCTAGCGGCTTAGACATACACACTTCATATTCCTTTAGTCATCTAACTCGGTAAACAACTGTATACAGAAACACCGGTTACTTCACCGAATTCTAAACATACTATAACTAAACCAAACCGGAACACCGCTATACAACCACATTAATCTTACCACGCATAATGTCTTTAACTAAACAACTATCAATACTACGTTTATAGAAACATACCTGAAATCTAGGCTTCAGAGTCTTGGAATGCGGGCTAGGTAACTCAAACACAACCGTTCCATACGACAAAACAGCCCGCACTCTCGATCTAGACCTCTGACAGTCACAGCTTCCGCCTAGAACTCACTAAACAGAACTCACTAAAAATTCCCGTGCTAACCATGTCTTACATATTCCACGTGGACAGCAGGCCCCACGGACTTTCGGCACAAACAAACCGTTAACAAAAACCGTACCGTACTAATCCTATTGTGCGAGCACTATGCACAAGCATAGAGCTTCATCACACTCTCATACATACAAATTCGCGCCAAATGTACGTTCAGCAGCGAGGTTAGCGTAACTAGACATGACGTAATTTGTATCTTGTTACTTCAATTGTTAGAGGTTTAGCCTGCCCGCCTTTGACATCATGGACATGCGTATTAAATTCGCCCCACCGCGACCCGTCCTAAAATAGAAGGGACTTAAAACCGTTATAACTGACGTTGGAAGCTGAGTCCTTACCAACCTCATAAAGATGGGTGGTGTTCTCGGCTGGGTCGTTACGGTTAACTCATTCTGCCACGCGACACACCACAGCAATATTTGACTCGACCATGATAGTTCAAGGGTGGTGGCAGAATAGCTTGGCGCCTACAGGTGCCAAGCTATTCTGCCACCACCTTTGAACTATCATGGTCGATCTGTCTCCTGAATCGTAATGCAGTCTTTAGAGGATAACTCCAAAATGTGGGTATTTCGTACCTCGGGCACAATGAGTTAAAACATATCTCTGCAGATGAAAGTCCAGAATGACGAAAATCGACCGATACATAAATAATTCGTAAGATACGTTTTGTAACAAACGTGTTAATGGGTAGCACCTGGTATACATGTATATACAACTCTGCTCTAAATCTAGAATGTCCATTTTTGGAAAAAGCGCAAAATTCAGTATAATAAATTGAAAATCGAGGTGTTCTTTATAGTTTTATTACAGAATGGTTATACTGGCTCAGTTTGGCTAGTGTATGTCAGAACAAAAACCATTTTTCCCCCCGGGTATTTCGTGTATTTGTTCAATTTGTAGTGATTTGTTTGTTTGCGATGGTCTTAAGGCTTGCCTTCTTTGTCTTTTACTGGTCTTTCTGTATGGCCATACTTACCCGACAATCTTCTGGTAATGTCGTAGAGCTGTTTCATGTTGCCGCTGCCTGCTGCACCAGCAAGCAGGATTCAGGAAGAACCGATCATGTACAGACCAGATCGCCACTCTCCGCATCATCGTGGAACAGTCTCTGGAGTGGAGCTCCCCACTGTACGTCAACTTTGTGGATTATGAGAAAGCATTTGACAGCGTGGACCGAGAGACTCTGTGGAAATTCCTACGACACTACGGTGTACCCACAAAGCTCGTCCGCCTGATCAAGAGCAGCTATGATGGCATGACATGTCGCGTGATCCACGAAGGGCAGTTCACCAGAGAGCTCCAGGTCAGAACTGGTGTCAGGCAGGGGTGTCTGCTGTCTCCGTTCCTCTTCCTACTGGCCATAGACTGGGTCATGAAGATGACCACAGAGCACAGACGAAGTGGAATACAGTGGACACTGTGGACACAGCTTGACGACCTCGATTTTGCAGACGACTTGGCATTACTGTCCCACACTCATCAACAAATGCAGGACAAGACCACGTGGCTTGCCGACATCTCGTCCCAAGTGGGCCTCACCATTCACAAACAGAAAACAAAGACAATGAGGCTGAACGCAACCAGGGAAGAACCAGTCTTGCTTGCTGGCACCCCGTTGGAGGAGGTGGAGTCCTTCACCTATCTCGGGAGCATCATAGACAAAAAAGGCGGCACTGATGCAGATGTCAGAGCACGAATCGGTAAAGCCAGAGCAGCCTTTCTCCAGTTGAAAAAAGTGTGGAGTTCCAGAGAGCTGTCACAACACACCAAAGTCCGGATTTTCAACTCCAATGTAAAAGCAGTTCTCCTATATGGAGCAGAGACATGGAGATTGACAAAAACCACAGTCAACAGAGTACAGACCTTCATGAACAGTTGCCGTAGAAGAATTTTGAAAATCCACTGGCCAGAGAAGATCAGCAACGTCAGACTCTGGGAGAGAACAGAGCAGATAACAGCAGAGAATGAAATTGGGCGAAGAAGATGGGGATGGATCGGTCACAGTCTGAGAAAGCCAGCTTCCAGTATCACTAGGCAGGCATTGTCATGGAACCCCCAGGGAAAGAGGAAAAGAGGTAGGCCGAGAAACTCCTGGCGTCGAGACCTCCAAGCAGACATCAAGAGACTGGGAACCACCTGGAGTAGAATCGAAGGAGAAGCACAGGACAGGAGTTGCCGGAGGTCTCTCGTCGACGGCCTATACCCGGGTAGGGGTGACAGGCGTAAGTAAGTAAGTAAGATGGTCTTAAGCTGATATGTAGGAAGAAAGAATGTAACTAGGAAGTCCATCTCAGAACGGTCTTGACTTTCTTGCTTCGCTATCCGAACGAGTCTTCTTCCTTCTGCGTGAAATTCAAATTATCATGAGCCCCTGCACACAGATATACACCTATTACTGGCACGCTTTGGGTCCTTGTTTCTCGAGCATATGGGTCCTCGGACACTGACGGAAAACACTTTGGCATTGAGGTTTAACTCATTCAAAACACCCCGCATCAATAGCTGCGAAATTGTCGTATAGCGTTGCCGCCGGCAACACTATACAACACTTCCACAGCTATTGATGCGGATCGGCTTGAATGTGTTAAAAGAATTGCAACGGGCGCAGCTGAATTGCCGGATGGAGAGATCTCCCTTGACAATCTCGAGGAATTCTTCGGTTTGAAAAGCCAAAGATGTACATAAATAAGCCTTGTTCCGTCTAGCAAGAGACATAGATTCTCATGAGGCCCTGCTGCCGCAGGGGCACATGCGAGTCTTTTCCTCTTGGTTATAAAAGGGATTGGCACAGAAATAACCCCAGACTAAAATCGACATTGCAGAGAACAATTCCCTCAGTTGAAAAGGTTGTTAACTTTTTTGTCTTATTTTGCTTTCGGGAATAGAGGAGGGGGATGAGAGGTGGGGTGGGGGAGTAGGGGGGGGGGGGCGGAGAGAGAAGAGGACGGGGTGGGGGGTAGGGAGTTAAAGATCACTCGCCAGAACACATTTTCCGAATTAGCTTGGGGATTTGTGGTCATGAGCTTGCCTCTCAAACTGCAATTTTCATTCAGCGGTTTTTTTTTCTCTCTGTGGCTCCAAGTTCATTTGTTCGGGCAGTATAACTTTCTCTTGTCTTGTTTTCATGTTGCTCCCCTGGTGCAGTAATTTTCATTCTGCTACTTTCCCAAAGGTCGTTTGCAAAGTTTGAGTTGAGTTGTAATTTCTCCTTTGTTCAGTGCAGCGAAAACTGTGTTCTAATTTTTCCTTTTGATTGTTGTTTGCTTGGTCAGCGGTGGGATGGACGGAACCCTGGCGCCTTGTTTTTTTTTTTTTTTTTTTTCTCCTTGTCGTGAACAGTCCAGCTTCTGTCATACAGCACATCTGAGCTAGTTTGCTGTCGCCTGCACTGTTCAGTTACTCACTTTTAAAAACGGCACACCTTTGATTAATAATATCTTGCTTTGTACCAAGTTTTAACTGCAGGGACACGGCCAGATCCAGCCAACTGCAAGAGGCATAGAACCTCATAAGCCCCCGCAACAGCGGGGGCTCATGAAATGCTGTGCCTCTTGTTTGCCTTATTTTGTATCTGTGTGCGTTGGACTGCTTGGGTTCTTATGTTTTGGATTGGATTTTCGACTCTTTTTGTCGCGTTTTTAAAGCGCAAGATTGTCGAAGGCATCCTTAGGACTCAGGAGACCATCTCTGGAGGATGTGTCTCCGGTGCTGATGTCAGTTCGTTTGAATTGCCTCCCTAGTCCTTGTAGTTACACAGGACATCAGTAAACAACTGTAAGTGGCGTGACGCTTCCTCCGGGAGGTAATAAGAAATGAGGTAGAGGAGGAGGGGGTAAGCTAGCCTACTTTTGTTTCCTTCTCGCTCAGTCCTAGAGTCGACTGAGTTTCAGTCCCGGATTTGGGAACTAAGTGTCCTAAGACGATCACGAACTAGCTGCAGAGGGACCATGATAGTTCCAGCATAGTGCCTGAATATCTTGAATATATTCAGGCACTACCCTTGAACTATCATGGTCTGCGATCTTCTGTTTTGAGTGGGCCATCAGGGTTGAATGAGACGAGCATTCACGTGATGCAAATACATACGACGTGACGTTTCTCGCGGCAAGTAAGAAAATTGTAGGAGTAAGAAATGAGATAAATAGGGGTGGATGAGGTATGTTTGATATAAAGGGAATCACTGTACTCTGATAGGACATTTTGAATGAAGATGTTGCGGTAGCGCGCATCCTGACCTAAGCGAACGTGTAAGTTGTCCATACGTTCAGTTTGTGTGACGAAAATGTCGCGGCATACGCCGGAACCGACTGTAGCTGTCTAAAACGCAAGCTCCGACTGAGTCCTACCAGATGCCCACAACACGGTTACCCTCTTTCACTCCCAAACAATGTGTATAACTAATATGCATCCGTTCTGCTAAACTGAACTTGTATGCGATTGCGAAACTCAGAAATATCATCTTCATGGCACAGTGGTGGTGTTTGATCATCTTGGCGCGTTTGCGTGCGCCAGTCTGAGTAGGTACTACACTGTTAGATATCAGAACTGAAATATTTTTCCTTCCAATGCAGTTGAATGTGAAAGAGTGACCAAACGCCGGAAAACTCAATTAACCATTTTGCCGCTGACAACACCGTTTGTTGCTCAGTATTACGACGAATACTGAATAAAACCCTCATTTTGGGTGACCTGTATGTGCCGATTTTGCCCAGCAAGAAACATAGACTGATTTACGTGAGTTCATGCGACTGCAGGGACTCATGTAAAACTATGTTTCTTGCAGAAAGAAGTGGGTTGAGCGGTGAGCTGAGGCCGCCGGATATATTTCCTCTTTGTTTGTTTTTTCTGCGCAGTGGCTCTTCCGGTTGGAAGGAAAGGCCGGTAAAAATGAAATAATCAGAAGCATTACAGGGTTTTGGTTTACTATATTAGTCTTGATTTTCCTCACAGATTATATCTGGATAAAGCAAAAAAAATGTTGACCGCATTTTATTTTGTTGGCTTTAAGTTCTATCAGGCTCAGCAGAAAAACGAATAGACTGGAAAATAAGGAAAGTGGTCACGGCTTACTGTATGTGTAAAGTCTATCTTAGTACTAAAGACGCAATGTCAAATAAGACTGGTGTTAGCAAGATCCTACTGAATCCCACAGGTGTTCAGCGCGGCCGAATCTTTCGAAGTCCATACTTCCTGTCTGTAATTAGCCAACTTTTTCTTTCCTTCGAAATAACCCTGCCATATCTCCGCTTAGTAAACGACAAATGACGTCTGTGAAAATTACCATTCATGTGACCCCGGAAGGCTTAAAAACAAGACAAAACACCATGACGTGTTCATAAGTTATTTATATCGAAGGTTTGAAATATTATTACAATAACAATGAACCTTATCATGTGCACAAATAAATAGTTTGTAATGTAAACTTTGACCTGATGGAATTCCCGCCACGTGCGCTGTAACCTACTTTGTTCGCTTCAAAATAACCGTGCCATTTCTCCGCTTCAGCAGAGAAATGGCACGGACGGTTATTTCGAAAAAACAAAGTAGGCTAGACAAGCCTTTAGCATCTGACCTATCAATTGCAGTCACGTGTTTGTGAGTTTTACAGACCTAACCCTTAGACAGGTCTGCATGGAGACTAGTCAGGAATCTGAGTTTCTTAATGAACAAATGGTCCTAGGGCCGATATCAGTAGGTAGCCAGGTTCATGTACCTTAGTCTCAGCTTTACGCTGCAGGTTCTCGTAATTTTTTTGGACAAATTGTTTGCAAATGAGGAGCTTTCTGCTTTCCTTTTGTTGGGGGATTACAATAGAAATGGGAGTCTTCATCGGGCCGGGGGAGGATCGCTTTCAACGGAGTCAGCGTTAGCCCTTTGGCTGTCGGTGGCGCTTGTTGTCGAGCCGTGATTCCTACAGGAATCACCTCGACAAAATACGCTACCGACACACAAAGGGTTATGTGCGTCTAAATCTGACTGTTCTTCTGAACTTCCAAAGTCTGTTAACTCATTCTACTCCAACACCTAAAATCCCAAAATTTTGCCGTTGTCCTCTGAAGACTGCACTCTAGTGCAGGACACAGATCGACCATGATAGTTCAAGGGTGATGCCAGAATAGCTTGGCGCCCATAGGCGCCAAGCTATTCTGGCATCACCCTTGAACTATCATGGTCGATCCTTATCTTGCTGTGGTGCGTCTGGGGTAGAATGAGTTAAACATTTACGATTGACCTGTGCGACTTTTTAGCTAAGATTACTTTTAAACTGTATTTACATCATGCTTTAAACTTTAAGACCTTTCTCTTAGTCTGGCTGACCAGATTTTTACCGTTCCCGCCGTGCGATGGCTATAGTCGCCTGCTCGGCGTTAAACCCCAATAACTAACTAACTAAACCCCAATAACTAACTAACTAACTGCTTATTTTGCCCACGTCAGCTAATCGTATGGATGCATTCTTTCTCTGGACTCAAATCTCTCTAACCATCGTCTGCTGAGTTGTGCGTTAGAGTTGGTAAATATAAAAGTTGCTGGAGATGGATATAGAAATGAATATAATGTTATAGAAAAAGAAAACTTACGGCGGATCTGGGTGATGGGGGTTGGGGTGGGGGTTGGGGGGTGGGGTGGGATGGGGTGGGGTGGGGGTGGGTGGGGTGGGCGTGGGGGGGGGGGAGGTCGTGTCCAGGGTTCCGAACCCCTACCCCCAACCCCAACCCCAACCCCAAAATACTTTAAAATGCTATATTTGATTTTTTTCCCTCCAGCCAGTTGGAATGAAGGTCTGAGTGCTATCCGTCTCAGGCTGAAGGTCCCAAACAATGGATCGTAAGTAACTGATCCGCCACTGTACGGGTAGTACTACCATGGCGCTTTTTAACTCATTCGCAGGCCAGCCGCATCCGGATGCGCGGCTTATGCGCGCATTCGCATGCGGCTGGCCGCGAATGAGTTAAACAGATTGAGCCTGCATAGTTTGTCGTTCGTCCTGGTTCCCAAGCTAATTAACACGACTCGTAGTTTTTCATAGTCTGCTTCTCGGTGTGAAAAAATATAACGTAACACATACTATAACATAACATAACATAACATAACATAACATAACATAACATAACATAACATAACATAACATAACATAACATAACATAACATAACATAACATAACATATGTCAATCTGTCAATGAACAATGAACAAGAACAATGAGCTGTATTTACAACAGTAAAGCAGTTATAGCTTACAACAACAACAAAAAAGAAGAAGCAAATCATAGTTCACATTGTGTGACTGTGTATTGCTGCAATCTGCTATGAAAGTGTCTGTGCCCGAACACGTCCTAGTATCCAGCAGTATAAGAGTGCATATGATCGCAGCTGGCACCGAAAGTGAAACATCCAGGATCTTCAGACGGTATGCGTATGCAAGACAATAATGCGTGCGCGCGGCACCACGTCAGACCAGCCAAGAGGTCGTACAAGATCAGAGGATAATGTCATTCCTATCTTGCCCATGCAATTCAAATGAGCCGCATCACCAAAGACCCTCTCCCCTGTCAGACCCCAGCGCGCAAATGGTCCTCGGGCCGGCTTTGGCCGCAGTCGGCACGCACACGGACCGCCCGAGGACCTTTTTTTGCGCGCTGGGATTGTGGGACACCCCCATCGGTGACCGACGATAAAAGATTCTTCCAATCTGACCGGACGAGACAACGAAGGTCTTACGCAAGATGCAGCTTGTCATGTGTGCTGGTCGGTGATTTCGGACCTTACGGCTGAAGCTGTAAGGTCCAAAATCACAGACCTGCACACATATCTAGATCTTTGGGTCGCTGTTGGTGCTCATACCGTTTTATATTGATTTCCTACTACAGAACAGGAAAATGATTATAGTTACAGCCCGGGCCTGATCAAAGATGAGCCTTTTTGCACTGGCGTTCATCGAAGTGGAAAAAGGACAATTTCTTTTTTCTTTTGATCATAATAGAAGAATTCTGTTTTCTGAGGTCTGTCGTTATATGTTTATATTTTTATGAGAATGTCTGATTCGCGTTTTTCTGCTACTCTCATTTTGTGTGCCAGTACTGCTTTATATACACCTGCTTTCTCACAAACAAAGTAATAAAAAAAAAATTTCCAACGAAGAAACAATGATGCTTAGAAAAAAATTACAACACAATAAATTGCGTTGTGATTGTCTTTTTTAAGCGTGTTTCTGTCTTCTTTGGGATTTTCCATGTATTTTACACACTTGGCAGTCACCTTCTGGTCTGGGTTTGTAGTTCACGAATACTATTGTGGTGTCATCAGCTTGTTGATTTTTTTCTCTCCTTCAGGCAGTGTAATCCCAGTAAGTGAAGCAAAAGTCCCGGGCCCGACGTCAGCCCTGGGACTTTTTCCTACTTTTACTCGACACATGCTGACGTTGATCCGAGTACCATTTGCTCACTGGGTTACGAACGACGAGGTTACTGAAAAATTCACCACCTGCTGTTTGTGTCTTTTGGCTTGAGATCCACCAGCTATATCGCAAAGCTCCCAATTTTGGACATCCTGCAATTAGACAGAAGATTGCTGGGTACGTGGGCCTGCCGCTAAGAGGGATGGGTGCGTGGGAAAATTACAGCTCTAAACTGAATATATTCATGAGCAGGAACGCGAGACTTTGCGGGGTACAGTAGGAGATGGCTTGAAATGTATATGTGCACGTAGGTTTGATGATAACGACTTTGATCCCACTGAGGTGGAAACGTGCACCACATGTGGGAGTTTGTTCTCTGATGTTTGCTTCACAGTTTCAGGAGAGAGATCAACCATGATAATTCAGTGGCGGTGCCAGGAAGTGTGCTATTACTACACTGAGCCCCAACGTCAAATGTCCAAATTCGGGAGGCAATGATATTCTGAAGAATACATTACAGTTAAAAAGACAGATCGACAATGATAGTTCAAGGGTGGTGCCAGAATAGCTTGGCGCCTGTAGGCGCCAAGCTATTCTGGCACCACCCTTGAACTATCATGGTCGATCACTGTCTTGTTGTGGCGGAATAGATTGGCCACCTTAACATGACACTGATATGTTAGTTACCTATTTGGGTTTAACGCCGAGCAGGCGACTAACGCCATCTCACGGCGGGACACTGATAGGAATGCATACGGTCTGTGATCTTACTGTGTAGGCGCCAAGCTATTCTGGCACCACCCTTGAACTATCATGATCGATCACTACCTTGTTGTACCGGGGCTGAATAGATTGAGTCTCTTAAACATGACACTGACAGGAATGCCTGCGAGACACGATCTTAATTTTGCGTGAGCGTGTGGGCATTTTACTAACATGAGGTAAGGCAGTTACACGTACAGGTTCCGTCCCGGAGTCAAACGCTTGCATTTTAACTCATTCAAGACGTGCCGCATCCGCATATGCGGCATAAAGCCGCATATCCGCATGCAGCACGTCTCGAAAGTGTTAAAGGAATGTGTCTTTGTAGGCAATTCACTGGCAATAAGGTACTGCCCTTCAGTCTGACCTGTCTCAGTAACTCTGCCGTTGGCGCTGGGTGTGTAAATGTTATGTCACCCTGAGGTCTTATCGCTGGCCTGCAAATGTTACAAAAAAATGTCTAAATGCAAATGTAGGTGCCAGAGTGGGAATATATCTGTTTTGCAATAAGCGTCATATTATTGTAATGTCTGACTAAGACACATGAATGCCAGCGTCGAGCCAAACACCTTACACTTCCGTTGCCAAGCGCTGGGACCACTAGCGGCCACGGTTAGTTTGGCGCGGACCAATCAGTCCCAATAGATTTGTTTGACTTTTATGGATAAGTCCCCCTTAGCCCCTTGACCGCTACTGACGATACTGATCGGCGGAAAGGACGCGTGTCCACGCGAAATTTCGCCGATCGGTATCGTCAGTAGCAGTCAAGCGATTAAAATTACAAAATATCAAACACACTTTGTAACGAAGAGAAAATGCCAAGGCTTTACTTGCTTCGGGAAAAAAATGCTTTTCATGTACCACCCCCACCCCTCCCCCCTTCAACACTTTCAGAAAATGTTGTACTCGGTCGCCCATCGTGTCCTAATTTCTTACATTTGCTCAAGGACTCTGCTTTTAAAAAAAAAAAACTTCCGTCCAAAATGTGCATCTGTTTTGTTTTAGGGATTATTGCTAAAAAGTACATTTTTTTGTCAGGGATTTAGTGGAAAAGGAGAGGTGACATTCTGGTTATAGACCACCATAATGTTTCCTCATTTTTCTGGCCATTTTTCAGCATTAAGACTGACAGCCCAGTCTTTCAACCCGCTCTCAGCAGGTCCACTGGAGGTAATCCCAAAGATTTTTCAGTCAACAAGAAGTAACGTTTTGCATAATCTGAAACCACTCCTGAAGTGAATGCAGTTCACCTGCTAGAGGCATATATCCTCATGAGCCATGGCAGGCATATAAGGGTCAATGAGGATATGTGTGGCTTGCTTGTCCAGATAACATTTTCGGTCCTCTAACGGAGGAGGTAATTGGCGGGTCACCTTGGAACATTTTGAATCATTAGAAATCAATGGTACAAGCGAAATGCCATATACGTGAAAAAGGCATAGATCCTCAATCACCTCTGCAAGATGCCTGGGGTCGTGCGTATTTGTGCATCTTATTCGGCCAATTTACATAAGGAGGAAAGTGTTCGAGCAACACTAAAATTCCGTCACACAAGGAAACAAACGCCGAACACAATCAAGAGGCACAGATCCTCATGAGCCCACGCAAATACGGGGGCTAATGAGGATCTATGCCTCTTGCTGGCTCCGCAAATTTACTTCTGTTTCATCGATGGTGGAAATGATGGGACGTTGTTTGCAAATGGAGACAATAAATCAATAGGACGGAGTAATTTTTCAGAATTAGCAACCCAAAGAGGGGACCCGCGACATGCATGGAAAATTGCGTTGAAGACTCTTGTCCATTTGACTAGTTAGGTTTGAGAGATGGAGAGAAAAAAAGGAGGGGGTTTGAGAATTGGAGAGAAAAATGAGCGGCGCTGGCTGGAGGGGGGTGGGACAGATGGAGAGAGAGAGAGAGAGAGAGAGAGAGAGAGAGAGAGAGAGAGAGAGAGAGAGAGAGAGAGAGAGAGAGAGAGAGAGAGAGAGAGAGAGAGAGAGAGAGAGAGAGAGAGAGAGAGAGAGAGAGAGAGAGAGAGAGAGAGAGAGAGTGAGTGAGAGAGAAAAAAAAAAAACTGAACTGAGCTGAAACTTTTACCACGTCTGTCCTTAATAACATTTTAAGTATAACACCAGAAAAGGTAACATGACAAGTAAAATTAACATTAAAAGAAGATAATAATAATAATAAATATAAAAGAAATAGTTCGCGCAAACACACACGCACAACACACACACACACACACACACACACACACACACCACGCATGCGCGCACGCAAGCACGCGCGCGCACACAAACACACACACACACACACCCCTTAAATTTATATGAATTGAAAATGATTTCTGCACATGATATGTGCAACAGCTTACACCTTTGGGTATTGTAATACTCTATCTCTAAGTACCGAGCTTTGGTTAACCTTGATAACTACACGAGTAGTTGGAGAAAATTTCCAGGAGTCCAGAGAGCGTGGGCCGCGATAGCCCGGTTACTCGATTGGATAGTCTCTCTGGAAGGAAGTATTATGACCATAACGGGAGGGTATATATACCCGTTCCCTCCAAGAATTCCCGCTTTTTGTAATACTCGCCATACCGAAAGGATGTCGGATAACCGAGAGCAAGACCGGTCCAGCGAGCCTGGCACCGGCCCAGCCAACCTGATCCCTAACCAACAACTGCAAGAATTGGCAACTCTGATGATTTCGCAACTTTCACCGCTGCTGACACCCGTCTCAACGCAACGTCCGCATTCAGAAACTTACGGTAAGTTGCTTTGCGTTTTCCAGGCTCGGTTCTTTGTACCCCCTGAGTAAACGCCTGCAGCCTCGACCCCCGCCTCTTTGGCCGTGTCGCTGGCGTAAGTCAGACCTCGTGGAACCACAGTCGTGCTATGACACCCCTCCGTGTTCGGATGTTGTCATTTGCCGGCATTGTTTCAAGTGCTTCATGGTTCTACCTTTGACTTTTGTCGGCAGCGCCCTACGCTACAGGATACCGGGCCTCGTACCCCCCACCGGTGCCGTCCTCCGACCCTGGAGATTTTCCGATACCAATGTCAGTCCCGGCCAATCCAAGCCTGCCTCCGGCCCCCTACCGCGCGGCGCCAGGCCTCGCACCCCTCGCGCGCCAACCACTGCGGCCGCTCTACAGCCCGCAACCTCCTCTTTTCGAGGTACCTGAGCACTCTCCCACGGCAGCGTACACATCCCCGCGCTCCTCAGGTGAGGGGTCTCACTATGAGGATATAAGTGATTCCGAGACGGGGGACACGGTGACACAGGTACCAGAGGTCAACCCCTTCGCAACAATTCCGGCTCTACAGGAATTCCACCTGAGCGGTTTCAAGGTCGCCCTCAGCCAACAACGGCCGCATCGCGAGCCTCCACAAACGGCTAAAGACCTGTGGTTTCATGCACGGGCCTTGGACAAACCAGGTGCCTGGAAAGAGGTCAAGGCCAGCAGAGTGATTAAATCTTATACCGGCCATAGCGATGCAGCAATGTTCGCCGCCCAGAGCCGTCCGACCTTCTTCCCTCTACCTGAGGCGGATGAAAGAAGGGAAGAGCAGCTGTCCTCATTACAAAATTGCATCGGGGCAGCAGCCCATGCCATCTGCCTTGCCATGAATACTGTCAACGATTGTGTATCCCGCCTACCTACTGCCGAAGCGGCCAGCGACTCGGAGATACCAGCAGTGAGAGACTCGTTGTGCCAGGAAGTAGGCACTTACCTGGGCCACGCCCTGCGTATCCTAGCCGCTGAGTCAAACGGCATATGGAAGGAGAGGCGGCAACTCTGCGTCAACGCCCTGCTCGACAAACAAACCAAGGCGTCTTTGATCGCCCTGCAACCGTCCGCCTCCCATCTGTTCAAGGGAAATCTGGAGGCCATGGCACACGATATCAAGCTCCGGATGGAGCTAAAAAGTGCCTTCAAACATCACCGGCCAATGAGAAGGTTCCGCGACCAGGCCCACAAGCGCCGATTTAGCGGAGAGGAACGAAAAGTCCCGCCGACTGCGGACTCTTCGACCCCCCCTAAACGTCCCTTTCCAGAGGCGCCCTCCCCTCCCACTCAGCAGTTTCGTCGACCCGACTATCGACCCGACTATCGACGACAACCCGGACAGGGAGGGCGCGGCCGTCCATTCAGTTTCAAAACCAACAAGAAGGCGTGACTGCGACAGGCTAGCAGGCCGCCTGGCAAACCACTTGGCCAGTTGGCGTACCCTTACGGATTCGAAATTTGTACTAGGAGCCGTTCAAGGGTACCTTATAGAGTTCAACACGAAACCCCCCCTGGTACGACCAACTCGGGCAACAGAAACTCACCTGTCAAATCCCAAAGCCAATCTTATGGACTTAGAAGTAAAGGCCCTGTTACGCAAGGGAGCTATAGAGAGAGCACCCAGAACCCGCGGCTTCTACAGCCGAATGTTTCTGGTTCCGAAGAAAAACGGCTCCCAGAGACCCGTCATCAACCTCCGGCCTCTAAACCAGTACGTCAGTGCCACCCCCTTCTCCATGACTACCATCAAGGACGTGTTCCAGTCGCTGCAAAGGGGGGATTACGCAGTTTCTATCGACTTGAAGGACGCCTATTTTCACGTACCGGTAAACCAACGTCACCGGCGCTTTCTACGCTTCATCTGGCGCAGGAAATGCTATCAGTTTCGGTGCCTTCCCTTTGGCCTGGCCACCAGCCCTCGTGTGTTTACAAGAGTGACAAGACCTATTATGCACACCCTTCGCTCCAGGGGCATTCGGATTCTATTTTACCTGGACGATATTTTGATTCTGGCGTCCAGTAGACACTTGGCCCTACGCCACTCAAGACAGGTGATGTCCCTCCTCCGCAGCCTGGGCTTCAGCGTCAATCACGACAAATCCGAGTTGTCACCCAGTCAGGAATTCACTTACCTGGGCTTGGACTGGTCGAGTCGGGACCTGTCTGTCAAACTCCCCCTAGACAAGGTGGAGGATATACGACGACTGGCAGCTGTAGCACTACAAAAGAAAACAGTCACCTGCCGTACCCTCCTGACCCTCTTAGGGAAGCTGACCTTCGCCGCTTACGCAACCTCACTGGCCCGGCTGCATACCAGGCAACTTCAAGCGGCACTGAGAGCGGTTTACAAGCAGCCCTCCCATTTGCACCGGTCAGTGACCTTCAATCAGCGCGCAGAGAAGGACCTACAGTTCTGGAGAAACCTACGGCCCTCCCCCCGCCCCCTCCGCAACTCGCAGCCCGACCTGATTATGGCCACGGACGCCAGCAAAAGAGGGTGGGGGGGGGGGCAGCCTACAGTCCGGCACGGCTCACGGCAGATGGTCAGCGCACTTGCGCGGGAAGCATATCAACTTTCTGGAAATGAAAGCAGTCCAGCTAACCCTACGTCACTTCGAAGCACAACTTCTACACCGAACAGTGTGCATTCAGATCGACAACAAAACAACAGTGGCATATCTCGCCAAGGAAGGGGGGACAAGATCAGCGGAACTGTCAGACCTAGCCTGCCAGATCTTATTGTGGTGCCAGCAGAGGAAGATTACATTACAGGCAGTGTACGTGAAGGGAATCGCCAACTCTGTGGCCGACTCACTATCACGGCAGAAGGACACAGAGTGGTTTCTTCTCCCTCGCGTAGTGAATCAGATATTTCTTCTTTTCGGCCGGCCCTACCTAGACCTGTTTGCGTCCCGACGGACCAAGCAACTGAGGCGGTACATGACCCTGGATCGGTCAGACAGACAAGCTTATGCTGTCGATGCTCTGTCACAGGAGTGGAACTTTCCTCTGCTGTACGCCTTTCCACCACCGACTCTAGTACCTGCGGTGCTGAACAAGCTGCGGGGGCTTCCTCATCGACTACTATTGATAGCCCCATGCTGGAACGATGCCCCGTGGCTCCCGCTCATGATGCAACTTCTGTACGACACCCCGAGACGGATCAAGACCTGCCAGAATCTACTGATCAACACAGTGACAGGCTATCCGGTCAAGGACGTAGAACATCTGCGATTGACAGTCTGGCCGCTATGCGGGAGGCCACAGGTGTGCAACTACAACCGGAAGCTTTTCAAATTCTTCAGAGTGGTTGGCGGTCGAGTACCAGACGCCAATATCAGTCTGTGTGGAAATCATGGGTCTCCTGGTGTACCGACAAGCATATGGACCCAACTACAGTTTCTGTAGATAAACTTCTGGAGTACCTGCTACACCTGTTCCATAAAGGAATGGCCTGGAGAAGTATCAATGTTCACAGGTCGGGTATCTCGAGTCTGTTAGAACCACATAAGCCTTTCCCAGTGGGACAGCACCCTCTTGTGTGTAGATTTGTGCGTGGTACATTTAATGAGAGACCACCGCCTGTCCGTGTGAATCCTACCTGGGATATTGGTCAGGTGGTGATGTTCCTTACGGAGTGGCATCCCGCCAGGGATATATCGCTACAGAGACTCACGCTGAAACTCACCTTTCTTCTGGCAGCTTACACTGCCAGGCGAGTGAGTGACCTAATGTTATTCTCAGTCAAAAGTGAATTGTGTCATATCGGAAGTAACTCGGTTACTCTTCAAACGGAGTTTGGTTCCAAGACCGATCGCCCGTCACACAGAGCTCCACCAGTTAAGCTGAGACGGTGCGAGGATGAAAGGTTATGTCCAATGAGTTACTTTCAGGAATACCTGCGTCGGACGGAGCCTTTGCGTCAGGACTCAACTCAGCTGCTCATCTCTCCTTTCTCCCCTCACAGACCGGTGAAGATAGGAACTGTGCAGCGATGGATTATACGGGTGCTGAATGAAGCAGGTGTGGTAGGTAGTGCAGGATCTACCCGAGCCACAGTCACCAGTTGTGCCTTGTTACAGGATGTGTCTCTGCAACAGGTGATGAACTCGGCGGACTGGTCACGTAAAGACACTCCTTTTCGTCACTACCTGCGGATTCTTCCACCTGAGACACTGCAAGCGGTGGAGGGGAAAAGTATTCAGGATGCGGTTTTGTCGCTTTAAGGTCGGTGTTTTCATTGCTCTTTCGACCTCTTCTCGGTCCTGATGTTTAAGTTGAATGATACATTCTTCAGTAACAATGCGACGGCCTTACAGTCACCCAAAGGTGTAAGCTGTTGCACATATCATGTGCAGAAATTGACAAATTTTAAAGTGTAACATCATAAAATTAGAATTTCTGCACTGTTGTGCAACAGCTTACACTTTAGTGTCGCATTGTTGTTCTTTAGCTTTAATGTATTTGCTGTTGTGTTAGTCTCGTATTACTTCAAGCGGGAATTCTTGGAGGGAACGGGTATATATACCCTCCCGTTATGGTCATAATACTTCCTTCCAGAGAGACTATCCAATCGAGTAACCGGGCTATCGCCCACGCTCTCTGGACTCCTGGAAATTTTCTCCAACTACTCGTGTAGTTATCAAGGTTAACCAAAGCTCGGTACTTAGAGATAGAGTATTACAATACCCAAAGGTGTAAGCTGTTGCACAACAGTGCAGAAATTCTAATTTTATGACGTTACACTTTAAAATTTGTCAATTATAACTCGTGAAAGATTACTAGCTGTTAAAAAAGTGCAGCTAAATAATTAAAGAGAGAGAGAGAGAGGGAGAGAGAGAGAGGGAGAGAGAGAGAGAGAGAGAGAGAGAGAGAGAGAGAGAGAGAGAGAGAGAGAGAGAGAGAGAGAGAGAGAGAGAGAGAGAGAGAGAGAGAGAGAGAGAGAGAGTAATGTAAAGCGAAAGCGATACATGGAAAGAACGGTTGGAGCTGGATGGGATTTTTCATGCTTTTTCATCACTAAAAATATTTAGACGGATGTTGTATTAAATTAAGAGCGTCAGCCCATAGAACCAGAAGCTTCCTTAACCCAACAAAACAAGAGCCGTAAGAGCAAAAGCTTGTCACCTGATTTAATGCGTCACATACACGATTTAGAAAATAGCCCCTAGCCTCTGTTTTAACTGCATATCTGCCTGGGCATTGCAAGCACGACAGAAGTGCAAGATCTATAGAGCTTAATGGGTCCCCGCGATAGCGGGGACTCACTAAGATCTATAGGTCTTGCTAGCAACATCTGCATGGCTGTTCCGCATTTGGAGGTTGTTTTCGGTAGGGTGGGATTTTTCGATGGTTTTCAGGTTTGCTGGCTGTGTTTTTGAGTTTGCTTCTGAAGGAGGTCGATCGTTCAGAATAAATGGACGTGCGGCAGGGCTGCTTAAACTGAGATTTTTTTTCTTTTCTTAACCCCTCCACTGCCCCACGGTCGGACGTAGAGTTTTTCTCTTTTTTTTTATCGTGGAAAATTTCACGTCTAAGATCTCCAGCCGCATAATCATCATGGACACACGCGGTTTTGGCAAGAGGTATTGGACCTCATGAGCCCCCGCAATTGCGGGGCCTCATGAGGATCTATGTGGTTCTTAAATTTTATCGGCAATCAAAGGGTTCACACGTCTATCTAGAAACACGCAAACCTCTCTTATGTTGCAAGTCAAGGCTTTATTCATAATGTAGGTGTCTTTTCTTTTAGAATCTTCCGTTGTACGAACAGTAAATGGTTGTAAGATAACCTTAGTCGCCTGCACGGCGTTAAACCCCAAAGACTAAATAACTCTACATTCAACACCATCAAAGGAGTGTAAGCAGTAACTGAAGCAGTTACTTCGCTTTTAAGCAGGTCGGGTACTACAAAGGGAGGATTCAACAATATTTTCCCGAGGTCCTGCAAGCACTCTTTCCGTGTAAATTATTTAGCTGTTAACAAATTTCGAATTAATTTTTTTTAAATTGGGCCCCTTGTCGATTTGTTAGATCCGTAGTTTACTCTATAATTATTAATTAATATTTCCATCAAGTAAAATTAAATGTCGTTTGACAATCAGATAGCCTTAGCACAATAAATAGGAAATTATTGTATCGTATCGTACAATAGACCAGGTTGGACGTCATTTCAACGAAACTCCTCATAACCTCACACATTTCAGCATACGCATCCTTTGGCAAAATACATCCAACTTCATCCGCCGTAAAGGACAGGCTTGGCACTATATAATCTTGATGCTACCGTTGATACTTGATGCTACTGATTAGTGTGTGTGCGTGTGTGTGCGTGTGTGTGCGTGTGTGTGTGTGTATGTGTGTGTGTATGTGTGTGTGTGTGTGTGTGTGTGTGCGTGTGTGCGTGTGTCTATGTGTATGCAGGGCACGACTGAATGCGAATGTATGCAGTGACATGAATGTATGTAGACGTAAGTTTTGTGCTAAGTGTTTTGTGCATGTGTCTTTGCGTCATTTTTTAAAAAAATTTGTAATAAAAAAAAGTCATTCTAAATTTTCTCTGTACAGGATGACGTCTTTTTCTATCGTGTGTTCTTGTTTTTTCTACGTTTGTTTCCAAATCACCGGAAAAAGGATCTTTGATCCAAAACGTCGTGTTCCTTGTATCTAATTTAAGAATAAGAATAAGAGTACTTTATTATCTCGCAGAGAGAAATTCACTTGTGGGACATTTATAACAAGTAGTACAAACAAGACAAAGACAAATTCTAAATGAACAAAGTATACACTTCAAAATCTTCACACATAGCTCTTACACATCAATTTAAAGGGTTTTCAACCTCAATTTTCTGTTTTCCTTTCAATAGAAGATGGCTATTACTAGTATAAGACAAAAATGAAGCTCTTCTTGTCTCATCTATTATCAAGTACACTAAGTAACTCTATCTCTCTACTACAATTTACTGTTAACCCATTTAACTCCGCGGACGCATTTCCCACATTTGGGAGGTGCCACCTAGCGACAATGTACCAGTTGCAGGAGACGGATCGACCATGATAATTCAAGGGTAGTGCCAGATCAGCTTGACGCCATTAGGCGCTAAGCTAATCTGGCACTACCCTTCAATTTTCATGGTCAATCCATCTCCTGGTGTAGTGTGTTGGGGCTAAATGGGTTAAAGCGTGACTTGTTTCCGCCCGCTTACCCGCATTAGACAGTAACTATAAGTTAACCCCACTGCGCATGCAGCCATCGGTGCTGTATACAGTGCCGACAGCTGCATTGTTCACATGCGGTTAATGTTCGTAGTCTCTAGCAGACAATGTCAGTAATTTGGCTGCGTAGAAGTAAAAGCTTTGCGAATGATATCAAGAAAGGGCTCCTCTCTTAAGTAAGAATATGACCAGCCTTTTGTACAGCAAACGCTCCGGGCATTTCAGAAGTGGACCCTCTCCCCATCTGTGTGATGGACCTGTGATTTTGGACCTTATGGCTTAGAGCCGCAAGGTTCTGAGTCACAGATCAGCAAGCCAAAATTAAAAAAAGCTCCATAAATAATGTAAAGGTTTGTTTCCAGTGGAATGACTCGTCGTTTGTTACACTGAGTGGACGCTCATCTCAGAAATGGACGGAGGGACCCTCTCTGTCAGACCTCTCTGTGATTTTCGTCTTTCGGCGTGCTGCTTAAAATAACGGAAATGGATGCTCTTTAACCCCATGACTGCCGAGAAAAAGTTTAGCGTGACCAAACTGCAAGAGGCATAGATCCTCATGAGCCCCCGCATTCGCGGGGGACTCATGAGGATCTATACCTCTTGCCGACAACGCTTTGAATCCGTACACCGGCTGGGCTTCTTTCGCGTTGAAATTACATTTAAAGGTTGTCGATGGCAATCTGCGTTCAGTGGCGGTGGAAGGGTTAATTTATTGTGCCGGTCTGTGATTTTGCACCTTACGGCGTGAAGCGGTTAGGTCCAAAATCACAGACCAGGACACGATTTTCGTGAATAAGTCATAGCGCCAAAGTAACTCTCTACTACCCGGACGAGCGTATCTCGATCAATCGATGTTTATCACTGAAAGTGACTCCGCGCGGCTTCCATCTGCTGGACATTGTAGAAAGCAATACGAGGAAAGTGGTGCTTTTCATCAACATTCATCAGACCCTGCCATTAACTTTCACCGACTTCTGAGGCCAACGCCGCACAGAGAAGAATCCAATCGAAGACAGAAACACGCTTGGCTTCGCTGCCTTTGTGCACTTGACAGTCACATTTTTTGGCCAGACTACAACACAACACAGGATGAATTCATATATATATATATATATATATATATATATATATATATATATATATATATATATATATATATATATATATATATATATATATATATATATATATATATATATATATATATTACATACATACATACATACATACATACATACATACATACATACATACATACAACTTTTTGTAAATTACCTTTTTGTAATTGGTTATTTTTGTACAATTGCTTTTTTTAAGCGCCTAGAGCTCTAATTTCCGAGGTTAGGCACTATACAAGTGCTTATTATTATTATTATTATTATTATTATTATTATTATTATTATTATTATTATTATTATTATTATTATTGTTATTATTAAACAACCGCGGCTTGAGGAAAGCAGGTAAAGTGTACAGCAGAGGCCGACGCTGTACACTGATCTGTACTGACGAGCAAAAGAAATAGCCTACATCGTTTAAATCATGGGAAACATTGCAATAGGTTTTTTTTTCCCCGTCGTTTATTGTTCCAATATCGACGTCACTCTTGGATTCGTGGCCAGCAATGACTTGAGACTCAAAACAACGTCAGTCACGCCATACCTCGAGTACTATGAGTTACAAGTCACAGCGAAGTTTCCTGAGACCGTCACCTTATGAATATACTCACGAGTATATTCCAGAGAATCGCAAAATATGCCAAACTGCTCTGGCACTATCCTTGAACTACCGCGACCGATCCATGTCTTGTCGCACATAGCGGCTTCTCAAGGCTGAATAGCTTCGATACCAGAGCTTACGAATTTCGCGCCTGGCGCGACTGTACACTAACCAACATTCGCATTTTGATTTAGAACACAGATTAAATGAGGCCCCCAAAATACGCGTAATGAACATAGGATTAACAAGAGACTTAAATCCTCATGACTGCTGGGACAAGTCGAACGGTGCCTATCTGCGAGAGACATAAAGCCTCATGAGCCCCCGCGACTGCGGGGGCTCATGAGGGTTTATGTCTCTCGCAGATAGGCACCGTTCGACTTGTCCCAACAGTTAAGCGGTTAAACTGAGCCAGACTGTCGCCGGCTGATGCAACGCTGTCCCTGGTACTAATCACTCTGCATGATCAACCTTCAAAGCCTCATTGTCGACCCGCATCTTGTTGCAGCGCGGCAGGGCTTGATTGGGTTAACGCATTCGAGACGCGTCGCTTACGGATACGCGGCGAATAAGTTGTGTCAGGGCTGAATGGATATGGAATGGTACGGAATACATTGTGTGTCAGGGCTTTATTGGGCTAATTCATTCTAGACGTGCCGCAATCGGATACGCGGCTGACGCCGCATATCCGTATGCGGCTCGTCTCGAATGTGTTAAAATGCTCGATCCATAACTCTTTGTAGCGTGTCAGGGTCCATTGGGTAAAGACAAATTGCTCCCTGCTGATGCGGCACTGTCCGACATCAAAGCGCTCACTGACTCGCATGAATAATTAAGCTGCGTTTGAAACCTCTGTCATGCCGTGTACGGCCTGGCCTGTAATCCCCGACAATACAGAATGATTCTCCCGCAGTTGTATATCTTTGAATTCCACCACCAATTTTTCGTCAGTTCGTTCGTTGGTTTGTTCGTTTGTTTGTTGGCTTATTCACTGGTTGGTTGGTTGATTGGTAAGTCAGTTAGTTACTTAGTTCATTAGTTAGGTTGGTTGGTTGGTTGGATAGTTAGTTAGCTAGTTATTTGGTTAGTTAATACGTTAGTTAGTTCGTTAATAAGTTGGTTAGTAAGTAGGTAAATTTGGTAATAGGTAAGTATGTGTGTATGTTAGTTGGTTATTTAATTATATACTAATGGTCAAAACTTAAGGGCCACCCCACCTTTTTGTGTCATTGTTTATCGTCGCAGGTACGCTAATAAAATACAATGTTCTTTCGATGCAAATGGGTTAAAAGTTTACCTTAGACAGTCCACTGTAAAGGGAACAATAGACAACAATTCATCAATTTCCACGAACGTGTCAAGTGCACGTGAAACATCGTCCGTTTTGTGAAAAGCTGTGCGATATTGGCAAGCGTACCAAAGGCAGGCAGGTGGAAAAACTCGGTAAAGTCGTGATGCACATGCTAAAAGGGTCATTCGTGAACACTGAGCACTTCTGTTTCGCTACAAATACGGGTACAGTAGGGGCATAATTGTCACTTTCCTAACCATGCCACCACGACGAAGCCTAAAAGCTTCCCTACACGGAGAAACGAAATACACAAGAAACGAAACATTTTCATTGCATCGAAATGCCTCCTCCGCACACGCAGAAACGCCGTGAAAATTCATTTCGATTCACTGACACTGACTACTGACGCTTAAAAACTAAACATATAAGACATGTGTGCCTTCGCGTACACAATTAAAGTGAATTCTTTTGAATGCGTAAACAGGGATGGTTCAAGTGAATCGAGGATGCCGCCGTCGGGAAGCGATAGCCGCCATCTTGTAGGCTTCGCAACTGAAAGCATTCGATGTAAGTGGGGTTATGAAAACTGACCTAAAATCATATTTTGGTGGTACTTTAGTGATGATACTTTATAGATTCCATTTCGAAAATGACCCCTCCCCCTCCCTCCCCCCAACCCCCCCCCCCCCCCCCCGGCTTAAATCTTACAGAATCGTACATCACATCACGCGTTTTTAGCTATAATAGACCTGAATCCACGGCATCGCTTTACCCGCCATCTTAGTGTTTTGGCTTGAATGACGTCAGATTTAGCATGTGACCGAGCGGACCACGCTGATTGGGCAACGGGTAGAAATGTTTCGGCGAAATGTTTCGCGAATAGAAACAGGTTCTATTGCTCGAAATGTACCGTTTCGCATTTCGTGAAACGGTGAAATGTTGGAGAAATGTCTGAAATGCGGACATTTCGACGAAATGTTTCGTCTCGTTTCTCCGTGTGAGGAAGCCTTAACACCCAGTAGATCAAGGCCGGGCGCTAGCATGGTTGCAGGATGGAATCTCCGGACGAGAAGTCAGTTAGGAGACGTCTTGGGGTGTCCCATTCCGTGATCCAGAGGCTGCTGGCACGATTCCAAGAAACTTGAAGGGCAGAACGACGACCCTGCTCAGGACGCCCGCGCTGCACCAGCAGAAGGGAGGACAGATACCTATGTGTGGCGGCTCTGCGCGACCGAACTGTCACATCAGCCACACTGCGACGTCAACTGATGCAAGCTGCAAACGTTAACGTCAGCAGAAGCACAGTCTGCCGACGTCTGCGCGAAATTGGCCTGGCTTCATGCTGAGCAGCAGTGAGAATACCCCTCCAGCTCATCGCAGAGCCCGGGTTGCCTGGTGTCGTCAACATGTGAGGTGGAATAGACTCCAGTGGACTCAGGTTCTATTTACTGATGAGTCACGGTTCACTGTGTCCTTCAGCGTGAGGGTCTGGAGACGCCAGGGCGAGCAATTCACGGATGAATGCGTCCAAGAGGTGGATCGCTACGGAGGAGGCTCAGTCATGGTCTGGGCAGGCTTCAGCAGGGAAGGCAGGACCCCCCCCCCCCCTCCACGTCATCCGAGGCACCCTGACTGGCCTGCGCTATCGGGACGAGATTGTGCAGCCCCTCATCAAGCCAGCTCTCCAAACCATAGGCGACAATGCTGTTCTGCAGGACGACAACGCTCGACCTCATCGCGCCCGTATGATGGATGAGTACCTTGAGCAACGGGACATCGTGAGGATGGAGTGGCCAGCTCGTTCACCTGATCTGGCTCACATCGAGCACCTCTGGGACGTGCTGGCGCAACGTGTAGTCAGCAACCACCCCTCACCTCAAGGCGTCCCCCAGCTGACTCAGTTCCTGCATCAAGAGTGGGAAGCGATCCCACAACATGTTTTCCGAACTCTGGTGAACTCCAGGAGTCAACGCTGCATTGAATGCTTGGCTGCAAACGGTGGGTACACTCGCTACTGTCTGGACCAGTCTTGTGTGTGACTTTTCAAATGGGGGGGGGGGGGGGTGGGGAGGGGGGGGGGTGGGGTGAACATTCTAACGTACTGCTGTTGTTAAAATGTTTGATTTCCTCAAAACTTAAATGAAATTGTTACCAAATAAATTAGCAAAGTATTTACTCCAAGTATTGTTACATTATTTGTGTGGTGTTGTCGGTGCGTCTGCGATAAAAATAAAAAGTGGCCCTTAAGTTTTGACTATTAGTATATAATATAGGTGGTTGGTTGGTTGGATGCCAATTCAACACGGGTCTCACGCTAGAGCGCCAATGGACAAGGGTAGTACTTTGTTATCATTGGCGTTTGTAGAGGCTGTCCTCATAGCTCAAATTCATTGCCTGATTATAGTGACACATTTGAGCTGTCGAGGTTTACTGGGCCTCTGCTGAGCGAACGACTGCTTGTAAAATCCCCTTATGTCCTGGAAACAAGACGTCTTCGGGCCCATGACGGCCGCTGTGGGCTTTGGCCCGAGGATCTTTGCTTACTGGGTGGGATTGATCAGGTCAAAGCAATTTATCTTACATACACTCTCCTATGCCGTCGGTCTGTGGGAATAAACGCTTTGCACTAATTCCCATGTGTGTTATCCCCAGGCGGCAGGCTTCCTAAATAGATTGTTTCCCAAAAGGCACGGGCCGGACACGTGTTATCCCCAGGCGGCTGGATTCCTAACCAGACTTAATTCCCACATGGTGAAGGCCATCGTCAAAGTGGCAGAACTATCACTCTTTGGCAATTTATTCGTGAACGTGCACAGCTCACTCGCAGAAATGATGCAAACTGTGGTAAAAAGATTGCTCTATGACTGACCAGTGCCGGAAAGAAATTAAATAGATTTTTTTAACCATAGACCGATAAACGATACTCACTCACGTTTCTGTTCAGCGGAAATGCGAAGACGCATAGTTGAGCGATATCATCAACAGCAGTCGAGGGGTTAAAGATATTCATTTCAAAGCACGTGAAAATGCGGAAATTTGAAAATTTGAACACCACCCAACTGCAAGAGGAGATCTTCAAGAGGTATAGATCATCATGAGCCCCCCCCCTCCCCCCCCCCACCCCCCATGTTCCTGAGACGGCTAGGGTTTCTGGTGTTGAATTATCTCATTCGAGACGTGCTGCCTCCGAATACGCCGGTGGCGGCACGCCTCGAATGAGTTAACGAAGACTGCAGCGACAGAGCGTTAAGTGGTACTGAAAGGGCTAAAGACCATTGTTTTTACTACCGAAAGCGTATTGCTGATTCAAAAACAGAAAGGATGTGTGAGGGTGTGTGTGTGGGGGGGGGGGGGGGGGTGGAGAGAGAGAGAGAGAGAGAGAGAGAGAGAGAGAGAGAGAGAGAGAGAGAGAGAGAGAGAGAGAGAGAGAGTCTGGCACTGGCACTAGGCATTGACAAACTAAACAGCCGCAATCCCATGGTGCCCCGCGGCAAGTTGAGACGGGGTCGAAATGACCAATCGATTCAAATGACAAACACACAGTGCGTGTACGGCACGGCAGACAATTTCAGAATTAACTAAATTACAGTTTTGATTGTGAACACAAGCAGTGATATAACGACGGGGGAAGTTTTTTTGTTTGTTTGTTTTGTTTGTTTTATGTTTTTTTTTGTTTTTTGGTTTTTTTTTTTTTTTTGGGGGGGGGGGGGGTGGGTGGGGGGGGGGGTGGGGGGGGGGGGAGATCGAAAAAAAAAAAAAAGGCCGACTAGAAAGTGTCAATGCTCTGCATTTGTGAGTCAGTGAAAGTTACTCATCTAATGTCTACCAACCGATTTAATAGCAACATAATTCTCTACCCTACCACTGATGGAAAACTTCGTTTCTGAACTCTTCGTTAGCTCAACTTCCAAAGAACCTGACCCGTTCAAGGAACATGAATACAAAATAGGGCCAGCAAGAGGCGTAGAACCACATGAGCCTCCGCATTCGCGGGGCTCATGTGGTTCTACGCCTCTTGCAGTTGAGTAGTTTTCTCTTTTCCTCGTCAGAAAAGGCGTTCTAGTGTGTACTCCCCCTTCCACCAACCACCAAATCAGTCGCGCGCGGACTCTGAACATTACACTTTCAAGTGCAGATATCGTATTGCCATGCATTAGTATTTTTTGTTTTGTTTTTCATGACATGATAATAAAACCTTTACGAGTTAGGTCGCCTGACAGGGAGACCTAACTCGTACAGGTTTCCTCACCTTGTCTTGTTACTAATATAAAGTTCGATACCGCATTTTTTTTTTGTCAACGCGGCCGCGCGTCAGTGCTTTGGGTTCCTCGCCTTCCCTCCGACTGATGGACAGACTGACCACTTCATCACCCTGTCAGATGTATTGCTGGCAAGCAAAAGGTCCTCGGGCGCGAGCTGACGGCGCCTGCCTTTGCTGGCCCGTACGTACGTCAACCGGCCATGGGTCTTTTGCTTACAAGACCAAGAGCTGTGTGGAGTCAAGACACGTTGGCTGCAGTATAATATAATGTGTTATTATTTATTTTACAGTTCGGTTTTATTCTTGTGTTGCTTACAAGGTAACTGAAGAATCCAGCTGAGATGCTGTCACGCAGTCAGCCAGAAGCACGAGAGGGAGAAATGGCCTTCTATGATAGTTCAGGGGTAGTGCTAGGCCGACTTCGGCTGCCGGGGATTATCAGGTGGAATGTGCCCTTTAACCCCTTCCCCAGTAAGTAAAGGTCCCCGGGCCCACGACGACCGCAGTGGTCACACGCACGGCTGTGCGCGCGGTCGTGGGTCCGATGACGTTTTGCTACTTTGCTACGGGGGTCATTGCTGAGATAACGTGAACAGGATCCAGCTGCCAGAGACATAGATCCTCATGAGCCCCCGCGACTGCGGGGGCTTATGAGAATCTATGCCTCTTGCTGTGACCGACCTGTATCCATGATCCTTGGACAGGAAATTGTGGTGTTTGGTGGTTAACGGAACAAAGATTGCATAGGTAAATTGTGCGCCCAGTGGCAGGGAAGGGGTTACAAATAGAACCGCAGACAAGAAAATTTGGATTCAATTATTGCTTCTCTAGTTCACGTGAATCGAATGCCTGGAGAAGCTTCAACTTCACGAGGAACTTTTCCGGCTTCGACGAGGTGGAGGGGGTGGGGGTGGGGGGGTGGGGGGGGTGAGGTATGCCCTAAAATCGTGAAGCATGATCGGAAGTTTTTCAGTTCTCGTGATCGTCATTTTTTTTTCTTCATCTTCGTGATCAGTGAAAAAAAAAATCGTTGTGAAACTGACGTGAAAGAAAAAAATGAGATCATCGTGATTCGTGAAACGTCCTGGTTATTTCGTGAAACGTGAAAATTCTTTCGCCACACTTAATTCTACTTTGATCTCCACTCCATTCCCATTGTTTGATGTTCAAGCCGGCTGAAGGAAGTCATGTAAGCTGTCCCTCCACCATCCAGTCCCGGCGTTTTCTCTCTCTCTCTCTCTCTCTCTCTCTCCCCACCCGGGTCTGCCCTGGGGGACTTGGGTGGGGTTAACTACTTTTTAGTTCCCAGGGTCACCTTGGTCAGCCCCACAGGGTGGGTTTTCCCCTCTATTCTGGGGCATGTGTTTCTGTCTAGCCTTGGTCCATTCACCTGTATTTTCCTTTTTTAAACTCTCCCTACTGTCTGCGCTGCCTGTAGCTCTTGATATTGGATGTGTGTTGCTAATTGGTCTTAGCATTATTTAGGCCCCATGTCGTCGGTTTATTTAACGTATTGGACCGGCTGGCGACATACATTCAATGTTCTGTTTATTTTATTTTATTTCACAAGCAGTGCGGGCACGTCCTGAGAAAGTCTTGTTGCTGTCGGGACGTTAAGCAATGTAAATCAATCAATCAATCAATCAATCAATCAATCAATCAATCAATCAATCAATCAATCTCTCTCTCTCTCTCTCTCTCTCTCTCTCTCTCTCTCTCTCTCTCTCTCTCTCTCTCTCCCCCCCCCCCCCCCCGCCCTCCAGTCCCCCATGCCCACCGCCAGTGGAAAGAGGTTATTAAAGCGATACCTTCTCTCTCCACCCAAAGGCGCAAAAGGCTATCGGGCCGCCGTCGGCCGCCGTTGACTCGCGCACGGCCTACTTCGGCCCGATGACTTTTTGCGTATTGGGACCGTCTCGTTCCATCGCGAAACGTGAATTGCTATTAATTTTAATTCTTTATTCGTGAATCGCAAAAATAAAATGGTCGTGAATCCGTGATAGTACCCCCCCCTCCCACCCCTACCCCACTCACAACCCCCCTCCCCCACCACCGACCCCTTCTTCGTCTGTTCCGGTCGATCCACGGGCACAAAGCAAATTTGACATTTTCCGTCAGCTGTAATGGTCGACCCACTTCCGGCACTTCCAGTTCTGGTTGGTCCTGAATGTGAAAAAGATAATTTTCAAATTCTGGCGCCTCTTTCTGAGGAAGCGATTTAGGCATTGATTTTTTTTTCTTCTTTTTTTCTGTATTGTTTGGAGGCCGCTGTGCATTTGGATAGAGCGACAGACTAGAAAAAATGTCAATACTCATCAGCTCAGTGGTCGAACAACAATTGTTTCGCAGCCGGAAAATGTGGGCGGGCCGGTGATTTGGTGCAAGGGCGTACATATTAACCCTTTGATTGTTGGTAGCGCTTTTCGTCGAGGTGATTCCGGCAGGAATCACCTCGACGAAAGCGCTACAGACACCTGAAGGGTTAACCCTTTAAATCCTGAGGCTAAATTTTTGCAGAGTTGTGAGTTGTCCTCTGAAGGCTACATTACGGTTCTGGAGATAGACTGATCATGATCATGATATTCCAAGGGTGGTGCCAGGACGAGGCACTAAGCTGTTCTGGCACCACCCGTGAACTATCATGGTCGAGACACAACGGATTTTCAAACTAGTCTTGCATCAACTAAGACTATACCCTTCTTTTCAACATCCATGTAATAAGGCACACGCTTTCTACTACCGTCTGGTGAGATATGGGGGAACTGTACGTCCTGCCTACAAACTAGAAGAACAGCAGAAAAATCATTTTTCTTTTACAACATTCAAACTTCAAATTTAAACTTAAAACATTTTAACTGCGGAGAAACATTGATCGCTACACAAAAGCGATAAGTATATAAATACACGCAGATTGTGTTTTTAAAATCTTTGTTCCAGACGAGACCAGACGGGTTGACTGCCTGTGCTTGTAATTTATATTTTTAAAAAAAATCGGCAATGCACAATTCTCTCCCCTGACAGTGCTTTTTTTTCTATTTAATTGGTAGTTTCTTTTTGTTACTTCAGCGTCAAAGATCGTCTGGCGTCCAAGAAACATGGATACCAAGTGGTTTCAACAAGAGGCATAGATCCTCTTGAGCCCCCGCAACTGGTGGAGTCATGAGGATCTATTCCTCTTGCAGCCGGGTAGAGTTTAATTTTATTCGGCAGTGAAGGTGTTAATCCTTTGTCTGTCGGTGGCGCTTTATGTCGAGGTGATTCCTGCAGGAATCACCTCGCAAAAAACCCGCTACCGACAGCCCGGATGCATCGATCAGTTCTTGAAACTCGAGTCCACATGGATGCCAGATTTTGCAGAGTCAGAAATCGTCTCGGTTCCTTCCTATCACCTTTGCAGCGGCCGAACTTAGATGTTACGGCACGGGCACCTTCTGCCAGCTTTCAAGGTTTCAATTTAAGGATCCACTACCCCCTCAGCCGCACCCCACCCCACCCCCCACTCCCTCTTCCCTCACCCCCTAGTCACTCGAGCGCACGCACGCACGCACGCACGCACGCACACTCGCTCGCTCGCTCGCTCGCTCACTCACTCACTTTCCGCTTTATTTCAGTCTTTTCTATTGGGCCTGTTTGCTTTTCTACTTTTTGAGTGCCAATTCGGCTTGAGTTTTTGTAGCCTACAATTTCTACAACGTCCCTTTCTGCAAATATTGACCGTCTAATGCAAAAAGGAAATAGACTGACCCAAAATTGCCTGCTCTTGAAAAGAAGGATGAAATTCTTTTTTTGTGGACATCCTGATCCTTAAAGGTGCGTCCAATATTGCGCGGGATGCCCTACATTGAAAGCAAGTTCCTGTCTATTCAGTTTCACGTCTGCCATTGGACGCAGTTATATTGAACTCTTCGTAATATTGAGCGCAGTCCGAACCCAGTCCGCCCAAGGAATATGGATGGAGAGTGGGGTCAGCAAGAGGCATAGATCCTCATAAGCCCCCGAACCTGCGGGGGTTTATGAGATTCTATGCCTCTTGCAGTTGCATCAGGTTTTCAACTTTTCTCAGCAGTGTAGGAGTTTAAAATTTGTCTTTTGTGTGTTTAACTCATTCAGCCCCGACACACCACAGCAAGATATGGCTCGGCTATGATAGTTCAAGGGTGGTGCCAGAATAGCTTGGCGCCTATAGACGCCAAGCTATTCTGGCACCACCCTTGAACTATCATGGTCGACCTGTCTCCTGCATTGTAATGCAGTCCTCAGTGGACAACTCCAAAATGTGGGTATTTCGTACCTGGGGCGCAGTGAGTTAATCCAATCAGCGAAATGTCCTCGGCCGGCCGACGACAGTTCGTAGTTGGCCCATGCATGGCAGCCTCAAGGGCGCTTGCATATGCAGGACGCACACTGGTTGCCTCCCTCGATTCGCTTAGTGTTTAGTGTTTCCGATGATTAAAAAAAAAAAAAAAACCGCCGCTTTTATTTTGCACGTCAGTGTACTTTTCTTACTGTCAGTTTGAATTTGTGTAGAGATGGATCCTGTACTCGGAGTGGTCTTTATCCCTCTCATTGCATTGTGTACCTTGTGTACCATGTACAGTGGCGCCTGTTGTGAACAACCACCTTATTTTGCACACACAAAAAAAAAAAATAGTCATCATAAAAGACAGGTTTTCGCTCGTGAGAAGTATTGAAATGCAGCAAGTGTCACCTGTCATTAAAGAACATCATTTAGGTGGCTACAGCCACGGTCACAGCTACAGCCGCCTAAATGATGGTATTTAATGACAGGAGATCTCTCGTAAAGGGGGTCGCTGGAAACAGGTTCTGCTGTAATTCTTTATTCTTTCTTATTGCATTACCCAGCTTACATACCGTGTATTTGCTTTCAGACAAAGATCAGACAGTATTAGTCATGTAAGTCTAATTCAGTATTTTGCTATTCCCGTCAATGCGAGATATGAATAAGAGCCCACCGAACTGCAAGAGGCAAAGAACCTCATAAGCCTCCGCATACGATGCAGGGGCTCATGATGTTCTTTGCCTCTTGCTTGTTTAATTTGTATCCGTGTTTCTTGGGTTGTTGTAAAAGATAGGCCATAGGGTTGAATATGTCCTGATTTTAAATAATGTTCATATTTTGTGTTCGCTCTCAGAGAAGGGGTTAAATCATTAGAACACGAAGTATACAGTGTCCGTGACATCGTGTTTTGGGTAGCTCGACGAGCATCAAACAGACTCAAGTTAAATGATGACAAAACAGAGAGCATGCTTGTTGGTACTCGAGCTAGAACATCCGTCTCCAGCAGTGATCACATTTCCATAGGTGGCCATGACATTTCTTTCAAATCCGATGTACAAAATCTGGGTGTATTCCTGGATTCGAGTTTATCGATGGAAAAACAGGTTAGCCATCTTTGCCGCACTGCCCACCTGGAGCTCCGCAGAATAGGCATGATCAGATCCTTTCCGACAGAAAAAAAACTACTGCTCAGCTCGTATGCTCTCGCATTCTGTCCCGTTTAGATTATTGTAATTCCCTTCTTGCTGGTATCTCATCAACTCACTCGCATTCAGCGTATCCAGAATAATGCAGCCCGGTTAGTCCTTCGCAAAAAAACGCACTGATCATGTCACACCACTACTAAAGCATCTCCACTGGCTACCCAGCATCAATACCTGCGGAAGTGTCGTATAGCGTTGCCGTCGGCAACGCTATACACCTCCACAGCTGTTGATGCCGGGTTGCTTAAATGAGTCAATTTAACTCCTCTGTGCACACAGCCATCCGCGCTGTCAGCATGAGGACCGATGGCTGGACAGGGGGAGGAAACCGAAATTATGGCAATAGCTTCGTGCCCCTGACTCGGAGCGTCTTTTGACGCTCCGAGTCAGTTGCACGATACTCTTGCCATAACTTCGGTTTTTTCTCGCTCTCTCTCTCTCTCTCTCTCTCTCTCTCTCTCTCTCTCTCTCTCTCTCTCTCTCTCTCTCTCTCTCTCTCTCTCTCTCTCTCTCTCTCTCTCTCTCTCCCCCCTCCCCCTCCCCCCATGTGGTGGCTGCACGCACAAAGCGGTTACCGGAAGTCTTCACCACTAGTCATCAGACATACAGTTTCATTTGACCAATCCTGACTAAGGGTTACATCCGCCTATTTTTTTCGAGGACTGACTTTTCCTTTTAGGACAGAAAATATCTCCGCTGCTGATTTCCGATGACAGTCTCATCCGTCGGCGTTCGGCTACTAATTACCGCCTAAAGGACCGCATTCACCGCGTGTAGGCTTGATTAATTCTACCCTGTAGAGGCAAAAGTCTGTACGCTCATATTGGTGAACAGCGGGATCTTCGCTATATTGCAATGAGAATCTCGCTTTTTACCTAAATGGACTTGCTGTATTTTTGCCTACACAGAACAGCTAAAATACAGGATCTCTCTCTCTCTCTCTCTCTCTCTCTCTCTCTCTCTCTCTCTCTCTCTCTCTCTCTCTCTCTCTCTCTCTCTCTCTCTCTCTCTCTCTCTCTCTCTCTCTCTCTCTCTCTCTCTCTCTCTCTCTCTCCCTGTGATGTAAATAACCTTCGTCCCATTTCTCTTCTGTTTGTTTTATCAAAGCCACTTGAGAAGCATATTCAAAAGCATCTCCTCCAGTACCTCGAAGAACGGTCCTTGTTAAATAAGTTCCAGTCCGGGTTTAGACCCAAACACTCATGCCACTCAGCATTAGTACGTATGGTTGATTCATGGCTAGATAACATCAACAATAACAAAGTGACTGGCACGGTATTCTTCGACCTGAAAAAAGCGTTCGATCTGATAAATCATGAAATCTTGCTGAGGAAACTTAATGTTTATTTCAACAACAACAGCCCGTCAGCCCTTTCATTCTTTAACTCCTACCTTTCTGCGAGAACACAAGCTGTCTATGTAAATGGTAACTATTCCACAGAGGGTAAGGTAGAGCTTGGTGTTCCTCAGGGTTCGGTTCTGGGCCAATTGTTATTCTGTATCTTTATTAATGATATACCACTACACATCACATGTGCTAGTGCTGAGTGTGACATGTTTGCTGACGATTCGACGCTACATGCAGCCGGTAAAACTGTAGCTGACATAACCAACAGCCTCCAGCAGAGCCTACAAGAAGTCTCTGAATGGTGCAGTAGAAATAGAATGATAGTCAATCCAACTAAAACAAAAAGCATGCTAGTCACAACACATCAGAAACATCAGCTACAACCCGCGTCTCTAAACCTCTCATTTGAAGCTGTCCCCATAGAGCAAGTACAGCAGCACCGTTTACTAGGGGGTAATTGTAGATAACCAACTTAGTTGGCAGCCTCATCTCATACACATCGGAAAGACAATTTCAAAGAAATTATTTTTACTGTCTAAACTGAACACGCGTAAACTATTTTTCAATGGATACATCAAGCCCCACATTGATTATGCCTCAACAGTTTGGGATGGTTGCAGCGAGGTCCAGTTCAAGAAAATAAATTCGCTTTACAGGAGAGCAGCCAAACTTATTATTCCTAGCTCATCTCTACCCACAGAGGTGAGGCTCGAGGCAGCTGGACTCCTTCTTCTTGACAAACACTTAGTATTTAACAAGTGCGTACTAGTGCACAAAGCTCTTAACGGTAAGGCCCCCGGCTACTTATCGGAACTCTTTACTCTTACTGAGAAGAGATACAGCACCTCTCGGAGCAACCTGAGCATAAAACGGCCCCGCATTGATTTATTTAAATCCAGTTTGTCATACTCAGGTGGTTTCCTGTGGAATTCCCTTCCTCTGCATCTACAACAAGTTAATTCCCTAGTTGCGTTTAAAGCAAAACTGTACAAGCACTTATCCAAGGCAAGTAAATTTAATTATCTCGTATTGTCTAAACATAATATATTTTAATTTATTTTTATGCAACTATTATTTTTTTATCATACCATTTGCGCTCACGTGCCGTTTGTGGGGGTGCTTCCCGTATAGACCTGGTCAGGGGATGCAGTGCCGGTGCACAGTTTATTCAAACGATGTGCTTAGTATGTCATTCGAGTGAAAGTACGCCACCAGGTGTGTCTGGGGAGGGCTCCCGCAAACGGATATTATGACACGTGCAAAAATCTTCGTATGGTACCTGTGTGTTTTGTTAAATCATTGTTGCTGTTTTTAGTGTTGTTGTAATTCGCATTACTTTCGATGTTGTTTGTGAGTGTAATGTAGCTTTGCATGTTATTATATGTCAGTAGATGTAGCAAGGACAGATTGGAAGAAAGGCATGTGCGCCTAATATCTCAATCCTTGATAAATAAAGTTTCAGTCAGTCAGTCAGTCAGTCAGTCAGTCAGTCTCTTGAAGTTTTTATCTTTACTCTTTCAATTTTTAGTTGAAATCTTAAAGTTAATATTCTTTCATAATGTATAATCACTTTTAAGTGCATCTAAATCTAATGTGTGTGTGTGTGTGTGTGTGTGTGTGTGTGTGTGTGTGTGTGTGTGTGTGTGTGTGTGTGTGTGTGTGTGTGTGTGTGTGTGCGCGCGCGCTTGATTGTAACGCATCACTCGAGTAACAGACATCATGCGCTACCCTTGTGCTGCCTTACATCTGACTGAATTTGTGTTTGTGTGTTTTTAATTTTATTATTATCATTATTATTATTATTATCTTTTTTAAAATTTAATTGTATTTGTCTTGTTACCTTTTCTGATTTTATGATTAAAATGTTATTAAGGACCGACATGTAAAAAGGCTTGCGTGCGTACTGACTGTCTTCATCCTTACAAAATAAAGTTTCAGTTCAATACAGTTCAGTTCTCTCTCTCTGAGCCCACCACCCACCCACCCTCCCTCTCTCTCTCTCATTCATCATCATCATCATCACCATCAGCATCGTCAAAGTATCATTCATTAAAAGTACGTACCATTCATTCATTCTCTGTCTGTCTGTCTGTCTGTCTGTCTGTCTGTCTGTCTGTCTGTCCGTCCGTCCGTCCGTCCGTCCCTCTCCTCTCTCTCTCTCTCTCTCTCCTCTCTCTCTCTCTCTCTCTCTCTACTAAACTAACCCCTTTAGCGTTGCTAAATAAAAGTTCTTTGTCCGTTGTTCTAAGTTCTCTCTCCTTCATGCTGACGTCATATTAACTTCCATCGTCCTTTTCGCTATCTGTCTTTGACATCAACTTCTTGTTGACAAAAGATACGAAACCCCGCTAGGATCACTCACGTCTACTACTGGACTAATTCTAAAATTTGTGTACACAAAGTACTTTGAAAACCTATATTTACACTCCTACGACGATGCCTTAGGCTGTTTTGCTCACATTTAGAATTGACCGTTTCACTCCGACAGCCTGACACACCACAACAGAATGCGGATAGACCACGCTACTTCAAGCGAGGTGCCAAGCTATTCTGGCACCACCCTTGAACTAGCATGGTTCATCTGTCTCCCGCACTGGAATGAGGACAAAATCACAAATTTGAGAACATCGATCTACGCGTTTGATGAATTGAATGGTTCCGAAACCGCGTCTCGTCTGACAAAGTACGCGACCTCCCAGGCTTCAAACTGAGATATCTTTTTACAAGGGCGATTAAACTCCTGTCGTGTAGACCCTAAAAAACTCGACAACAACACACAAAAAGAAGATCACAAGCGCCCTCAGCCACTTAGACAGGACCCATAGGGACACGAACCTGTGACCCAAACGGAAAAGGGCCATCGAATGATCGCTTCCAGACGGCTCAATTACGCATGAAGTGGACGCACCGCTAAGCCTGGCCATTTGATGACATACGCCCTCTGAAAATGAACGTCAGAGAAAAGCATTGACGTAGATACTCGTGAGACCCCGCGATCATGACAGGGGACATGCGGACATACACCCTTTGTATATGTGTGACTGTTTTTGACGGATCTAACTATTTCAAGGCGCCCCGGATCAATAGCTGCGAAAGTGCCGTTTAGCATTGCCTGCGGCAAATCATAAACGACACTTTCGCAGCTGTTGATGCGGTGCGCCTTGTATGAGTTAAAAGCTCCAGACATAGAGAACCGATTATATTCATCAGCTGAAGAACACAGATTTAAAATGGATACGGAATATGCGTACAATGAAGGCTTATAAAAGGGTGAGATCTGTGGCGGTTTGAAATGACTCATTTGAAGTCTTTTGTTTTGTTTGGTTGGTTGGTTATTTACTTGTTTGTTTGGCTGTTTGGTTGGTTAGTTAGTTAGTTTGATTGTTTGCTTGCTTGCATTTTTTGGTCTGATTTTGTCTGTGTTTGTTGGTTGGATGCACGTAGCATGCACAGCACGAGAAGAACCCAACACAGAAAGAAACAGGCTTAGAAAAGACAGTTACAACACAGTTTATTAATATTTCGGGTAAATACCCTTTTTAAAAATAGACAAACAAACAAATATATAAATCTGGAATGAACAGCGAAAACGTCGAGTGTTTTCCCAAAAAGAGAAAATGTTTTTTATTTAGAGTCTCTTCTCGACACACACACACACACACACACACACACACACACACACACACACACACACACACACACACACACACACACACACACACACACACACACACACACCCACCCACACACACACACACACACACACCCACACACACACACACACACACACACACACATACTCAAACACACACACACATACATACTCAAACACACACACACACACACACACACACACACACACACACACACACACACACACACACACACACACACACAATTTTTCATCCCACTCAGCCGTCTGAAGATAGACTAACCAGAAAATCTTATTAGGCTGCCTGCGGCATCCTCCGATTTGTGGATTTGGTCTGTCCGCACCATCTCTGTCACTGTCGTCTGCAAGAGGCATAGATTCTCATGAGCCCCTGCGACAGCGACAGCAGGGGCTCATGAGAATCTACTCCTCTTGCTGGTAGAGGATCGGCACCATTTATACATCACTGCTTCTCAGACGGAGAAAGTCGCGGCCGCCCGTGTGTGTGTGGCGATGATCAATGCGTATGACCATATGCTTTGGCGTTTTGTCGTCTGCGACCCTTGTACGTCAAATAAATCCTGTCAGATATCGCAATTTGTCCTTTCAGAAAGTGGATGAGTGGGTGGAAAGACGGGAGAGGGGGAGAGGGGAGGCAGCGGAGTTGGGGTGTGTGCGGGGGGTGGGGGTAGGGTCATATGATAATCTCTGTCCTTATATTGCCCAAAAAACCTAGTTCGTCCAGTTTTTAGAAAAGCGAGATTTTCGTTGTATAACAATGAAATTCTCGCTTTGCTCAAAAATGGACATACTGGCTTTTCTTGTCTACGGCTGAACTGTTGAGTATCTACGGTAGGGGAGGGGCTGGGGGTGGGGTGTGAGGTGGGGGTGGTTTGAATCTTGTACGGGTTTGGGGCGGTGGGCCGATAGCTCAGTCTGCAAAGAACAGCCCAGCGAAAAAAAAAAAAAACACGATTAGAAAAGACAGTTACAACACAGTTGTGTCGTAACTGTCTCTTTTAAAGCGTGTTTCTTTCTTTCTTTGGGATTTTTAACTGTGCATTTCAAACACTTGGCAGTCACTGCTCGTTATGGTCTGAACTCACTCAGTGGGGGAAGGGGGAGGGGGTGGGGAGGAGAGGGGGGTAGCGTCAGGCAGGGTCATCAAGACAACTTGGCTGCCGCGTGCGTGACTGGTAGATAACTTTCACGCCGTGTCTGTTCCCCAACTCTTTCCACTCACGATGTCTTACCGAGAACACGATCAGACTTTGTCGGATACAATAAAGCAGACCTATTCCCCGATGTCTTCTTTTCAAGAGCGTCTACAGGTCTCAGCATATGACACCCAGCCTTACCCAGCAAGAGGCAACGATTCTCATGAGCCCCTGCATCTGCAGGGGCTCATGAGAATCTTTGCCTCTTGCAGAAACGCGTTTGACGGATGGGAGAAGGGCGTCTGATCGACTAGGATCGTGCACAATGGCCACAAAACAGTCATCCGAGACACGGGCTGTTCAGCCTCATCAGGCGATACATGAATCAACAAAACGCCTCGCTCTTATTGGCCCGTGATCAGTCGGGTCCCGTTGCGTCAAGCGCCTAAGGTATCACTCTAAAGCACCAAATTGGCTGGCACGGAGTTTTCGGTTTCGCTGGGTTCAGGCCATTTTAGCTTCTGTACTCGGAAGACATCCACATCGCTTTCAGTTCTTTCTCAGTGGAACTGTACCCAACAGCAAAATGTCTTCGGGCCCACGACCGGCCGCAGTTGTCCCGCGCACGGTCGTGCGCGGGCTCACTGCGGTCTTCGTGGGTCCGAGGACCTTTGCTGAATGGGATAACGTCAAATGTACAACAGCAATACTTAAGGTGACGTGTAAGCTGATAAAACAGGCCTGAAAATCTATTTTGCACGACAGTACGCGTACCAAGGGAAATCCGGCACTTAACGCTGGACAAACTACTACAGTTAGATCCTCTGTAAGAAGACCTGTATGTAGCGTCAAAATGGGCGATACCTGTTAGGTACAGTACACATACCAAGGGCAATTACTTACTCCAGCGCTGGACAAACAGAGTTTGATCCTCTGCTGAACAAATCTAATGTAATCTGAACTAAATTGAATTTCAGTCATTGGCTCTGCGAGGGAAAAGGGGTTGCTTGACCCAGAAACAAGGGCCCGCAACCGGGTATCAATGTCGTCGGCGCAGGGCTTGGCATGAGCTGCACAATCATGGGTCTTTTCAATCCACAGCAATTCTTTCCAGGCCTTCTGGGGAGACAGAATAATTAGGTAACATACCGGTTCTCGCCTATAGGGGAATGTTGCAGAATTGGTCGGAATCCTAGGTTGAACTCCTTGTAACCTGCTCAGCTTAGGGCCGTTTGCGTTCAGTGAAGACTTTTTCCGTTTGCAAGAGGCACAGATTCACATGTCCTGCAGGGGCCATGTGAATCTTAGCTTCTTGCCTGTTTTGATATGCTCTATTTCCATTCACATCTATGTTTCTTGGATGGAGGTCGCCACCACGGGCCGAAGCATGCAAATGGCAAAATGTATGAAATGGGGGTCAGCGGCACCAGTGAGCGTAGTCTTGCGCCAGCCTCTAAGCTAGGTGTTCCGCTCGTAGGTTGAAGCCACGTATCCGAATACAGCACGTGTCAAATAAGTTAACAGAGCAACGTGCAGTCACGCACTTTAAAACCGCAACAAAAACAATAGTAGTCATCCACGCCGTCCAACAACTTGAACATGGATACAATAAATTATGAGGCAAACAAGAGGCATAGAACCTCGTGAGCCCCCGCGACTGCGGGGGCTCATGACGTTCTATGACTTTTGCAGTTGGGCGGTTCTGGCTGCGTCCCGGCAATCAAGGGGTTAGTTCTATGACTTTTGCAGTTGGGCGGTTCTGGCTGCGTCCCGGCAATCAAGGGTTAGTTCTATGACTTTTGCAGTTGGGCGGTTCTGGCTGCGTCCGGCAATCAAGGGGTTAGTTCTATGACTTTTGCAGTTGGGCGGTTCTGGCTGCGTCCCGGCAATCAAGGGGTTAGTTCTATGACTTTTGCAGTTGGGCGGTTCTGGCTGCGTCCCGGCAATCAAGGGGTTAGTTCTATGACTTTTGCAGTTGGGCGGTTCTGGCTGCGTCCCGGCAATCAAGGGGTTAGTTCTATGACTTTTGCAGTTGGGCGGTTCTGGCTGCGTCCCGGCAATCAAGGGGTTAGTTCTATGACTTTTGCAGTTGGGCGGTTCTGGCTGCGTCCCGGCAATCAAGGGGTTAAACCTTGGTACGAAGCAACTTTTGAGTTGATCTAAGTTGTCGCGTTTTAAAAGTGCGTAACTGTACACCTTGAGGTGCGTTCGCTGCTGGACTTGTTAGGGATCTATTGGATGGATTGGCCATCGACCATTCGGAATTGGACACAACAGGAATCGGATCCCTCGGAAGCGGAATTACGTCAAGTTTCAGAACTGTCGTCACCTGCTTCCTACGACAGATGCGTGGCCCTGTGTGTTACAGATCTCTCTCACCTCTTTGCGTACATTTCTCATATAATTGCTTTTGGCCCCTTTAAAGTGGAAACTCGGGGACGACTGTAGCTGTAGGCATCGCCTCATTATATAAAGATATAGGCCGGGTTTGACATCGGAGCGCAGCGTTTTTCCCAAATAACTCCGCAAAGAAACACTTTTCTGTACCACTTTAAGAACACATATCAATTAGTGCCAATTGACCTAATGGAATATTTTTTTACTGAACTCCTATGATTTGTCGATTTTGATGTACAGTCGTTAAAAAGTGGCGAAAAGACGAGAACAAGCCATTTTCAATACTTTAAATAGAGCCCCAGCAGATTTCCATATCGAGGTCAAGCATGCAGACTTGATGTATGCGTGCACTGTTTCAGGTTTGAAAACTTGGCCAATTCACGTGAAAATGGATCTTTCTTATGCTGGGCTTAATGTACATGGGGCACATTTAGGGATATAAAATCAGTCATTTCATGAAAAAAAAAACACACGAAATTTTACGACTGTACAGCAAAACTGACACATTGTTCGATTTTCTTAAAGGTAAATCGTATTAGGTCAACTGTCACCGAATGATACTTGTTTAAAGATTGATATAGAAAAGTGGTTCTTTAATAAAAGGAATGTCCCAGACCGCTACGACCACTGCGACATACGACTTCGTATGTCGTACTGAAAACAATGAGATTACATTTATGCCAAATGACTCCCAACAGCGAAGGAGAGCAAACTGACGAAGAGACAACTAGCTTGTACCGTAAGCATAGACAACACTGGAAACATCCCCAAGAGACATAGATCCTCATGTGCCCGGAGGGCACATGAAGGTCTATGCCTCTTGGAGATGTTTCCAGAGTTGTCTATGCTCTAGTAGAATCTGGTTATCTGTCGTGATACTTCGCTGTCGTTCGTTGCTGGGAGTAGCTGGTTGCAAGGGAAACCTCACTAATACCGGATAAGTAGGCTGCCTGACACTGGGTATGTCGATGAGGCAACTCCGATCCTTGCGAGCAAGTAGCATAACTATATGTTCTCACGAGCTCCTGCGGGTGCAGGGCTGACGAGAATCTATGGCTCTTGCAGACGTTCATAGCGTGCTGGATAAATCCACTGAATGTATGAAGTCCACTTGGATATAAAAAATACTTCTTACGCCAGATGGACTCAGGTGTCACTTTGGCTCTACGCCAAAGTGACCCCTTCTCCATCTGGCGTTAACGTAAATTGGCGTGTTACATCGGGGTACTTTTAACCCCTTCCAGGCCATTGGATGCAGCTTGTGTTTCTGAAACCTTTATTATTCTCAACACCAAAGAACTCCACCTGTCCAAAGAGGATGCATTCAAAGTGGTTTACGCAAGAGGGGTAGATCCTCATGTCTCCGAGTCTGCGGGGGCTTATGAGGATCTAGGCCTCTTGCGTTTGGGTATTGCTCGTGCTGTTTATAAAGTGAATGGGTTAATGGTTATGGGCACGGGAGCGTACCGATTAAATGCCGTCCTTAATCTGTGCCTCACGACAAGCTTTCTGTGCGATGAGCTAAAAAGAATTCGAGCTCTGCAGACGATTTTGCACTAATTCCTAACGTTTCCTGAAAAAAATCTGGCTGGCTTGATTTAAATTCGTACTCAATCGCCCGTTTTTAATGCCCCGCCGCTTCTTGTGTCTCTTTCGCGTCCACAGTTAGCTGCAGGATAGTCATCCACCAAGAAGCGCAAGAGCAGCGCCTGATGGCTTTACGGCTTTACGCCAAAAGACTCCCAACAACGAACGAGAGCAAACTGAGGAAGGGACAACTAGCTTGTACCAGAAGCATAGACAACACTCGAAACATCTCCTGGCAGAGTGTTGTCTAAGCTATAGTAGTGTCGTAGGAACCGGAGAACCGTGGTCAGTCCCTCCCCATTCAAAATGTGAATTTAGGGGGAGGGGGGCACAGTAACTACCCTCCCTCCTCCACCCCACTCCACCCTTTGTGGACAAAAGTTTGTTTTTAAAAATTGTAATAGTTTTTTTTTTAATTTTTTATTTATTAAAAAAGGTCAAAATTTGATTTATGTTTTATGTTGGAAGAAGACTACCCTCTCCTCCCTCCTCTTCGTTGTTGTAGTTTTTGTTGGCTCGACTATCGCTTATCGCCACCACCCCCCCCACCCCACACACCCACCCCTCCCTTCCCTTACCCCGTTGTTGGATATTTTGGAGACTGCAAAGTAACACGTCAGGCAAAATATGTCGCATTTGTTTGCTCTTCAGTATACTTTCACGCAGTGATTCACACAACACAGACCTTCTCACTGAGTCCACGTGGGTCTGCCTTGCCCCGAGCAGCTTTTGCTCACTTGATGCCTTTTGCCCTGTGTTGAAGGCAAAACACAGCAAGTCCAATTTTTGTGAAAAGCGATATTTTCATTGTAATACAATGAAAACCTCGTTTTTCACCACGCCCCCTTCTCCCCCCCCCCCCCCCCCCCCCCCAAAAAAAAAAAAAAGAACCAAACAAACAAAACAACAACAACAACAAAACCGTACGGGCTTTGCAGCATTGTGTGTGCGACGTGGCTGAGCCATTTGGCTTTGCAGAACTGAAAGTGCTGCCGAGACACTTTTCAGATCTTCTTTTACTCTGTCTGATTAAATGACGACATCGCTAGTCCTCCCCGGCAGAAGATTGATGAACGAAGTGAAATTTCAATTTGGTGTCCTTAACCCCTTCAAAAACATCCCGCACTCCGCACACGGGAGTTAACTCCACAGGGACAGATTAGCTGCCGGAGTGGTCTGGCTTGAGAGGATGCGAGGGGAAATAACTCTGGAAATGAGTCGACTGCGGGACAGCAAAAATGTATTTTATCGTCAGACGAACGGGGGGGCCGAAATAGAAAGATGGTGGAATGAGATTGGACACAACAGCAGACGAAATAATGTCCCATGCAGAAAAAACATAAAACAACCGGCGCTGAATTTTAATGAATACACTGAGCCATTAAGACCACGGTATTTCAAGGGTGGTGCCAGAATAGCAAACTATTCTGGCACCACCCTTCAACTACCATGATCGATCCATCTTTTGGTGTAGCGTGTCAGGGCTGAGTGGGTTAATCCAATGGAGAGAGGAACCACTGACCAGATTTATATTCCTCACGCAAAGTGCTCAAAATTTCGACGACGAACTGAAAATTGAACAACAATCAATTTTGGTAAATAAGACGTAATCATCGGATTCTATAGTCGATGTCTGAATGGCAATCAATCATAAAAAAATAGGCCAAGCAAAGGGTAATATATTTTTTTCTTATTACAAGCATTTCTCCCTTGATTTTTATCCAAACGGAGAGAATTGCTCTATTCATTATCGAGCATTACTGGCGCCAGGCTGCTGAGACAGATTATGTTAACCGTTCATTGCCGGCTAACGCAGACAATGTTTTAGCAATCTTTGATAACTCAATAGAAAAACAACAAACAAACAAACAAAAACACAACAACAACAACAACAACATCTACGCGAACAAAACAATTTTTTTAAAACCCCACAAACTTAGCTTTCCAAGGAACATGCATTCAAAATGGTGTCAACAAGAGGCATAGATTCTCATAAGCCCCAGCAACTACGGGGTCTCATAAGGCTCTATTCCTCTTGCAGTTGTGTCGTGTTCAAATTTTCTCGGCACTGAACGGGTTAACGGCGAGAGTTTCATGATGATCAAACATACAGCAAACTCGTACAAAAAACGTAGATTTATTTGCTGTAAGCGTTTAACACGAAGTCCAGACCAAAGATGTGAATGCCAAGAAAGAAACACGTTTAGAAAGGCCAAGTATAAACACAATTTGTGTTGTAGGCCTGCTTGTCCTTTTAAGCGTGTTCCTTTCTTTGACGGAATTTCATTTCAACGTTCAGATCATAATGTTCAGATCAATCACCGATTTACCGTAAAAATAACCGCAAGCTACAAGTCATTCATGGACATTTGTTGACATATTCAATTTTCTAAGCGTGTTTCTTTTTTGTTGAAATTTCCATTCAACGTTTAAATCTATCACTTAGCATGTAAAATAAAAGGTGACAAAGTCAGCCATGGACATTCGATGAAATGTTCAACCTTTGCAGCTGCTCTCAGTGTCGAATCTCATGCAAACATTTTCAGTCTTCCCTCCGATCACAGCGACGCAGTTTCATATTATTGTCCGTGCCTTTCACGAAACCGATGAATGTCTGCACAGCTTTTTCTCCCAGTCAGCAGAAGGTCCTCGGGCCGACGTTGGCCACCGTTGGCCGGCGCACAAACGTGCCGAGGACCTTTTGCTTCCCTGCACCTCTGCTGCTGGCGGCTATCGGTGGACCCCCGGCCAGATTTATGATGGAAAGCGAATTAAGCGAATGGGGTTAGGCGACTTGTGGGACTGCTGCATGTCTGATTTAGAAATCCGGAGGGAAATCCACAACAATAATTTGCGTGCCGTTCTTTTCGGCATTTATTCCCATCCATTTTGGACCTGAAATGATGTCTGAGTCTAGCGCTTCGTCGTTTATGATGCCAAAGTCTAGTTTAAAGAAGTACCCAACGGAGAAAGAAACACGCTTAGAAAAGACGGGTACAACACAATTTATTAATATTTCGGGTAAATACCCTTTGTCAAATAGACAAACAAACAAACATAGAGATTAGCCGCTACTTATCTTCAATGGCAGAAGGAATGTGGCAACTGAAGGAGGTGACGTAAAATAAAAGAAAAGGAAGAACAAAAGTGCGGAAAAAGTAAAAATGACGTCAACGAAAAATCGCGTAAGAGAAAGACTCGGAAAGAACCTGAACACGAGAGACAAGAGTGTGTGCAAGCACGTGCAGGAGCGAGCGAAAGAAAAGGCGTGTAGATGAGGCCAGAGAAAGAGAGAGAGAGAGAGAGAGAGAGAGAGAGAGAGAGAGAGAGAGAGAGGAGAGAGAGAGAGAGAGAGAGAGAGAGAGAGAGAGAGAGAGAGAGAGAGAGAGAGAGAGAGAGAGAGAGAGAGAGAGAGAGAGAGAGAGAGCGAGAGAGAGAGAGAAAGAGAGAGAGAACGAATGGGGAGTACCCTTGGGCACGAAGTAGGCTGAGTGTCTAATACACAAAGCCTGCTAAACACCAACCCGAAGGCAAACTTTATATCACCTTCAAGTTGAGGACTACCTCGGGGAAAAACGGGAGGACCCCGGGAAAAAAACCCCAGCATTTAGCACGGTACACAACAAGTAATAAGTCATGAAAACAAAGCAAAGAATCAAATTCAGTAAGAGAATATTGGTATAAGTGGAGAGTAGGTAGTTGTGAAACCGTCTTCAAGGGTAACTCAAAAAAATAAGGGGGAGAGAGAGAGAGAGAGAGAGAGAGAGAGAGAGAGAGAGAGAGAGAGAGAGAGGAGAGAGAGAGGAGAGAGAGAGAGAGAGAGAGGAGAGAGGAGAGAGGAGAGGGGCGGGGGGGGGGGGGGGAGGGGGGGAAGGGGGGGAAGGAGTAAGGAGGAAAGGAGAAAAAAAAAAAAAAAAAAGGAGGGGGGGGGGGGGGCGGAAGACAACCAGCCAGAGCCACCAACCCCACCCAACGGGCACCCACCAGCCCACAGAAAAACACACAGGCACGCAACAAGACGACCACATACATCCCCAAGGGATGCACACGATCGCCCCGCCCCAAAACCGCGTATCAAACCGTGAGCCGGAGACCCGGTGCCCGACAGGGAAGGGCAAGGGATCCAACTAAACGTTCGGCCAGCGCTGAGAAAGTCCCCAAGGGAAATGTACATATCAACCAGCGCCAACATCACCTAACTGATTAGTGAGTAGTAAATCAGTGAGGTAAAGTAGCAGACACAAGCAAGGTAAACAATGTTAATCTTTCATATTCATCCCGAGTGGCGCCACAGTGCCCAGTTTATTAATCAGAAATTTTTCACGGTCTTTCCTGGCCCAGACATTACTGGCTTGCATAAGCCAGAGGCCTTTAACTCGAATGTCTGAGACGGAGTGGTCGGCCTGATTGAAATGTCGTCCGACCGGTCTGTTGTATTGGTACTTGACAGACTGAAGATGTTCTTTGAAACGGTCGTTGATGGTTCTTTCCGTCTCTCCAACATAGAGTTGGCCGCATTTAACACAGGAGATGACATAAATCACGTTGGTGGTTTGACACGTGAAGTATCTGTCTATGTTGAATTTGTAACGTGGACCATTGACCACGGTGGAAGGGCAAATAAAAGGACACGTCTTGCAATTAGGAACATTGCACGGAGTGGAGCCGGAGGCTCTGGTGGTATGACGAGGCTTGAGAGTAGAGCGAACAAGCATGTCCCGCAAATTAATATCCCTCTTGAAAGCTACCAACGGAGGTTCAGAAAAGATAGCAGCAGATTCTTGACTGGATGACAAAAGACCCCAGTTAGAAAGAAGGATTTTACGCACCGGATTGGTGTGGGGATGGTAGATCATGGTTACGATAGGCCTGTCACTATCAGCGGTAGGTTTAGTCTGCAGTGTACTCGCGCGACTAAGTTTTTGAACCGTTTGGAGAGATCCTTGAACAACAGTATGTGGGTAGTGTCTGTCGATGAAAAATCCAGCCATTTCTTTGGATTGAACATCAAAATCTGATTCTTCGGAACATATTCTTTTTAGCCGAAGAAACTGGGAATAAGGGATGCTGTTTTTAGTTTTGGGGTTGTGAGAAGATCGGTAGTCGAGGTAGGAATGTGAGTCGGTAGGTTTGTAATGTATTGAAGTTTTCAACATTCCGCAGTCAATCCTGATGTTCATGTCCAGAAAGTCGACTGAAGTAGCTGATATAGTGTAAGTGAACTTGATGGATGGGTGGAAGTCCTGCACGAAGTGAATGAAGTCTAAAAGTGCAGCTTGGGTCATGTGAGTAGCTCCTAAACCGTCATCGATGTAGCGTTTATACATCTCAGGGACAGGCCCAGTGTATTGCTGAAGAATCTGTTGCTCAAGGAAACCCATGAAAAGGCAAGCATAGCTGGGTCCCATTTTTGTGCCCATCGCTACGCCACTGCACTGAGCAAAGGTGACGCCATCAAAGGTGAAACTGTTAAGAGAGAGAACCAATTCAGCCAGACGTAGAAGTGTATGAGTAGGAGGTTGTTTATGACTTCTTTGGTTGAGGAAGTATGCAAGTGCATTGAGGCCGTCATTGTGCGGTATAACAGTATATAGTAAAGTGACATCAAGGGAAAACAACAGTTTAGGTTTGAAAAGTTGTTTCTGGTTGACTTGGTCTATGATCTCTAGAGCATGGTTGGTGTCTTTAATGTAGGTAGGTAGAGACTGGACAAAGGGTTGGAAGATGATGTCCAGGTATTCGGAGATGTGTTCAGTGGGACAGCTGCAAGCTGACAATATGGGGCGGCCGGGATTGTTGAGTTTGTGAATTTTTGGGAGAAGGTAAAAGTTAGGTTGCTTAGGCCGCTTATTTATGAGGAGATTAGCTGTGGAAGGAAGCTCTCCTTTAAGAATCATCTCTTTGACTGTCTTAGAGATGCGCTTTTGATCAGCTTGGAGGGAGCATTCGTCAAGGTGTTGGTAGTGTTCTGGGTTCTCTAACTGTCTGTAAGCCTCTTTGATGTACAGACCTCTGTCCCATACAACGACGGCGCCACCTTTATCGGCTGGTTTGATTACGATGTCGCTTCTGTTACGAAGATTGTTGAGAGCGTCCAGTTCAGATTTAGTGAGATTAGAGTGAGGAATGGGTTTGAATTTGAGTTGTCCAATGTCAGACATGGTCTTCTTAATGTAGCATTCGAGTTCAGGAAGTTTACCATGAGGTGGTTCTCTTCGGACAGGAGTGTCAAAATGATCAACGAAGATGTCACCAACCTTCTGAGTTCTCGGTCGATGGCCCAGGACAGCCATCCATCTAAGAGACCTATAGAATTTCTGCAGATCTCTGATGAGTTCGTATTTGTTTATAGTAGGCTGCCTTGGAATAAACTTTAAACCTCTGGAGAGGACAGCTCTTTCATCGTGTGTCAGAGTTAAATCTTCAGGAATGCACTGTACTAGATTTCTGTGAGGTGTAGTAGTACCGACGAAGGCGCAGTGGAGGTGCGTAGTGGTTACAGCGTCAGACAAAGGACTAGAGGGGTCTTTTATCACAGTAAGCAACGGAGTGCAAGTGGCATCAACGTCATGTAAAACGGAAGTCGAAGGAGGGGTGCCTCTAACGTCCAACGTGGGTGCGCAGGCGGCAACACCGATCTCTCCGTAAGCATCGGAGTTCACCTCTCCGGACGAAGGAAGAGAAGGGGCGGCGGCAACGTCCAACGTAGGCACGTGAACGGCAACACCATCCTGAAAACAGTCTTCAACTTTGGACAATGGCAGAGGACGGGCAGCTCGAACGACCAAAACAGGAGCGTGAGCAGCGCAACCATCCTGGGTAGAGTTATCGTCACTGGAAGAAGTATCACCCTCAACAGGCTCCGGCCCGGAGGAGGTCAAAGATGTGGCATCAAGGGCAGCTCCGTGGGTCAGCGTCAGCGCTGGGGCACAACCGTCCAGTCCAGAAAATGAAGCCGATGTGAGGATCACGGCACCAACACCAGAACCACAGTCAGCACCAAGCGTGGTAAGCGGATGGACAGTAGGCACAACCAAACGCCGGGTATCACATTGGGTAGGAAGAGGGACCGCTGAAGCAGAGTTTGTGCTGCGATTAGTGTTGAATTTGGATAGCTTATGATCTTTAGTTTTAGTGACATGGGCATGCACAAGAGTATTAAAATCATGCACAACAGATTTAATTAAGAAGACAGTATGAATATCACACAGCTGAATCAGCTGTCTCTTCAAGATAACAAGAGTGGAGTCAAGATCGGAGATCTTGTGATTTTCTTTCTCCGTTGGGTACTTCTTTGCATATTACACGCTTGGCAGTCACCTTTTTGGTCTGGCTCAAAGTCTAGTTTGGAAGTAAAATGAGGAACACCTCTCTAGCTCACTTCATTATGTCGTGTTTCGTTTTCATTTCTGTCTTACTGCCTCTCTGTCTGCCCGTTTGTTTGACTGTTTGACTCTCTCTCTCTCTCTCTCTCTCTCTCTCTCTCTCTCTCTCTCTCTCTCTCTCTCTCTCTCTCTCTCTCTCTCTCTCTCTCTCTCTCTCTCTCCTTCGCGCGCGCCCACCCACCCACACACACACACACACACACACACACACACACAAACACACACACACACACACACACACACACACACACACAGATTCACATGCACACACACACACATGCACGTACACACACACACAAACAGATTCACACAGATTCATACACACACACACACACACACACACACACACACACGCACGCACACACGGACGTACACACACACATACACACGCACGCGTAGACACACGCAGATTTACATAGAAACACACAACCCACGCATGCAAACACTCACGCACGCACTCAAAAACACGCACGCACGCACGACCGCTCACACGCGCACACAAACACACAAATACACACGCACAAAAGCACACTTGCACGCACTCTCGCAAGCGCACGCACACGCAAACATGACACGCACGCACTCAAACACGCACGCACACACGACTGCCCGCACGCACATACGCACACATAAATACACATGCACGCAACGCATGAACGCACGCACGCACGTAGTCAGGCACGCAAGCACGCACGCACACACACAAGCACGCACGCACGCAGTCATTTACGTTTTTCGTTAATGCAAAATATATAGTCACAATGGACTGGCCATGAGCTGGGTGCATTATTGCTATTTTGTTTTTGGTTTTTATCTCTATTCAATATCCTGCACAGCTTTCCCCACTCACATCTATATTTTGGTTTTTATCTCTATTCAATATCCTGCACAGCTTTCCCCACTCACATCTATATTTTGGTTTTTATCTCTATTCAATATCCTGCACAGCTTTCCCCACTCACATCTATATTTTGGTTTTTATCTCTATTCAATATCCTGCACAGCTTTCCCCACTCACATCTATATTTTGGTTTTTATCTCTATTCAATATCCTGCACAGCTTTCCCCACTCACATCTATATTTTGGTTTTTATCTCTATTCAATATCCTGCACAGCTTTCCCCACTCACATCTATATTTTGGTTTTTATCTCTATTCAATATCCTGCACAGCTTTCCCCACTCACATCTATATTTTGGTTTTTATCTCTATTCAATATCCTGCACAGCTTTCCCCACTCACATCTATATTTTGGTTTTTATCTCTATTCAATATCCTGCACAGCTTTCCCCACTCACATCTATATTTTGTTTGACTCAATCCGCATCATTCGATTACGCGGCATAAAGCCATCTATCAGAATGTAGCACGCAGCCTCGAACATGTTAAAGTAACATTATGCCTTTAATATTGTAGAGATAGGAAATTGTAAAGCCACGGCATTGCAAATATAGGAAATTGCCAAGATACTAAGATTCATGTTCATTTCACTTTTTAGATGATTAAGATTGAAAGAATAAACCTCTTGAAGGGGTGGTGTCCACATCTCCACCCCCTACCACCACCCCCCCCCCCCACACACACACACACACACACAGACACACATGGAAACACTCGAATGCGCGCACTCTCGCAGTTATATTGACGAGCAAAAGAAATGCGACATATTCGGAATCATCGGAAGCACTTTAATATTTCTAATGATTCCACAAATGTCGCATTTCTTTTGCTCGTGAGTATACATGTAGTCAGTCCATTTCTGTCCGTATGTCTATTTTTAAGAAGAAAGCAACGCGCTTAGAAAGGACAATTACAATACGATTTATCCGTCTTAAAAAAATCGTTCATAAATGGCGTTTATAGACCGCCGTTATAATTGACGCTGACCAAGCAGTTTTCATGCACGTAGAGTTGGCCGCAGATTATGAAACAATTACAAACTGAATTAAGAAGGAGCCTCTTGGAGGGGACCAATTGGGGTCCACATCTGGCTTTCTGGGTAGGAGGGCTAAAGCCGACATCAACAAGAGGACTATTTGCTTTTTGTCAGCCTGCGTACCGCAATATTCTTTCAAGATTTTATTTCTCTCATTTTCTTTCTCGCATAAACAAATCCGCACATTTCGTCCAAATCGCATGACTCCATTCTGGACATCTTGAGACATCGCGGCACGAGGTTGCATGCCAAAGACTGAGACCTCAAAGAGTAGCAGGCAAGAAATGAATACTATGGAAAACAACCCACAGGCTGTTTTCCATAGTATTCATTACTTGCCTGTCATGTGTTTTTTTCCTCTGCAGAGACAGACTATGAAAACATTCATGAACTGTGATGTCTAGGTGCGCAAGCAATAAAGAATGAAAAACGAATGGGCAACATTACCCAGGCAGCGGACACTCCCGTTTACCCAGAGGACTCGTCTATCTTAGGGACACAGACGTAAATGACGCGAATCGTAGTCATCCAGAAATGTTGATTCTTTAAGAGCTCTACATCCTGAATGAATCCACTGCTATAGGTTCAAATATTGTTGTAAGTCTGAAAGATAGCGGACGTGTTTTTATGGGCACGAATACACAGCCTTGAGAAGGTAATCCCCAACTGGGAAAGGCACAGGTGTTTATGAGCCCCAGCAGGTTTGCGGGGGCTCATGAACACCTGTGTCTCTTGCTATACGCATTTTACGTCTTCTTTCTCACGTGGGCTTGGTCATTTGTGTGTTTTATAGGCGAGAATTGGAGGAAGTAAAACCGTCAGAGCGGGGAAAACAGTCGTAACTCTGTCCAGACCCACCCCGGACAATTTCCCTTAGTCTGACGATAACAAGAGGCACAAATTCTTGTAAGACCCTGCAGGATGCAGGGGCTCATGAAAATCTGTGCCTCTTGCAGATATAGAGGCTGGTCGAGCAAACTCCAAGAATCCCCAGACATGGGAAAATGGGGGATCTTTGACCGCAATGAACCATTATGGTAATGCGCGGGCCACGTTTACTTCTCTCGTGAATAACTGTGTTTGGGATGGGAGCCAGTAGCACGCGCAACCCCAGGTCGCACACTCAGCCTATGGAACAGCTAAGCCAGTGTCTAACAACAAGAGGCATAGCTTCTCATTAGCCTCTGCTGAAACAGGGGTTCATGAGAATCTATGCCTCTTGCAGACAGGAACAAGCTGGATGAAGAGCTGGAACCGCCTCTTCTGAAGATGTTGGTTTGCGATCATGTATAGACGGAGGATGAACGAGTCAGTTCTGAGAGTGTCAGTACATATTATCAGTCGACATTTGGCAGAAGTATAGAAAGAAATGAAAAAGATAGAATTTTAGCAGGATACAAAAATTAAAAAAAGTCTTCTGCACTAATTATGTACATCTCAAAGCCAAGGCGTGGGAGCTGGATGGACTGACCTCTGAAAACGGAAGTGTGGGCCCGATTATACAACTTGACGCCCAGGCCAATCTGGTACGAGACCTGCAGGAGTTATGTATTGTCGATCCGTCCTCGGTCTCTTGCACTTATAGCGCTCAGAACGTGATTCTGTTCTCCTACAAAAGATGGGAATACGTCGGCATCCGACCCAAGCTCCTTCGTCACAGGGAACATATACGAATTACAGCCAACTGCAAGAGGCAAAGAACATTATAAGACCCCACATCTGCGGGGGCTCATGAAGTTCTGTGCCTCTTGCTTACACTGTTTATATCGATGTAAGGTGTTCTTTGGATGGATCAGTCCATGGGCTATTTTGTGTTAAGTTTGCCCATTCTTCTAGGCAGAGGTTGACAGCGCTCGCTGATTCGCCACAAGACCTCTGCAACACATCAGACGCGGCTATTAAGCGCAGCAATCAGAACTACTTTCTCGAGTTCCTAAAAATGAGTCCGATTGGCGGGCTACCCTGGCGCGCTCCAGGATCGTGTATTCTTCCGATAAGAAATTAGTCGCCCACAAAACGCTCTTATCAATATTTACTCTTTTTTTTTTTTGGGGGGGGGGGAGGGTTGGGGGGTGGGTGGGGGGGGGTTGGGGGTTGGGGGGGGGTTGAGGGGGGGGGGGTGGGGTCGTAAACTCATGTATTCATGTATTCATTAGCTGCTATAGCTTAGTAAAGATATTTGCGTCAATGGAACTGTTTCTTGAGTTTCTTAGAAACTTAGATTCTATCTAGTGCCAGATACTGTGTCCATCCTAAAAATAGACATCTGGTTCGCGAGATTAGACGTTGCCATGACATCAAAGACATTTTTTTTTTTTTTGGTCACTGAGGGGGCTAGTGGAAATCAGTGTGCGTGGAGATGGATCATATCAAAACAGTGGCGCGGCAGGTTGATTTAATCTGAAACCTGGGACGTCTGATCATAGACATCTAAATGTTCAAATGAAGTTACTTAACTAACCTTTTCACTTCCAGCACCAAACGACTTCCAGTTCTAAGTCAAGCGTTGACATCTTTGCTGCCAGTGTCGCGAATTTCGCGTCTGAAACCACTGCACGCTGATCGACATTGGCGTGAAGAAACAGATATAAATGGGACCAAATATAGCCATGAAGAACATAGGACTAACAAGAGACATAAATCCTCATGAGCCCACGCGACTGCGGGGGCTCATGAGGGTTTATGTCTCTTGCAGTCGGGTAGCTTTCGCCTTGCCCTGACAGTTATGGGGTTACGCCGGCACTGCTATACAAAACGTTACACGTTTGGGGCTTGACGTCTTTTGTTCACCGCGAAGATGATTTTAAAGAAGGGGCACCGAATAGGATCTGAACGAATTCTGACCCCAGCTGGGTCCGAACCCACGACCTTTTCGGGCGAGAGTCGAACGCTCAGATACCACCTGAGCTATACTCAGCTCCTCCCCACTGCTCTACAGTTTTGTAGAAAAAAACACTTCTTGGGCCGAAGAGTAGGAGATGAAAGAATTCTAGTATTCTAATCATAGAACTGACTGACCTATAGGCTATACTCACTCGCACTGAGAGAAAAAGTATGTCTTTGAAGTCACGGCCTATTCGACACCAACCTAACCCAACCGAGGTTATCCACCTAACCGAGAAACACGGATATAAACGGAGTAATCGAGAGACAAAAAAGCATCTTCAGCCAAATCAATTAACCCATATAACCGCACGGCCGCATTTCCTAAATTTTGGAGGTGTCACCTGACGTCAATGTATCAGGTGCAGGTCATGGATAGACCATGATAATTCAAGGGTAGTGACAGATTAGCTTAGCGCCATCAGGCGCCAAGCTAATCTGTTACTACCCTTGAATTATGATGGTCTATCCATGTCCTGCTGTAGTGCGTGGGGGCTAAATGGGTTAATTATCTGCGGTTGTTGATCACGTCCTTTCTCTCAGTTAGGTTATGTTTAATATTTCTGGCGGTGGTCTGGGTTGAATGCTGACATATAACTCAAGACTGACTGACTGGCTGAAAAGTCTGTTAAAATAGGAACATATTATACTTTACTTCAACCCTTTTGCTGCCAAGAAAAGTCGTGCCCGATCCAACTGCAGGAGACATAGATCATCAAGAACCCCCGCAGGTGCGGGGGGTTCATGATGATCTGTGCCTCTTGCTGATTTCATTTCTTATCCACGATCCTTGAATGGATGCGATTCTTTTGGTCTCAGCAACAAAGATTTCAAAAACAATTAGTCTGCTACCAGTGGAAGTGAAGGGATTGCCATTTGTCCTAGTACAGAAATAAAAGAGAGACCAGAGAGGGAGGGAGGGAGGAGAGGGAGGGAGGGAGGGAGGGAGGGAGGAGAGGGAGGAGAGGAGGAGAGGGAGGGAGGGAGGAGGAGAGAGAGAGAGAGAGAGAGGAGAGAGAGAGAGAGAGAGAGAGAGAGAGAGAGAGAGAGCGCTTCATCCTTCACATCAAACGACTCCTCATGCAAACCAGTCATTTTCAGAGATCAAATAACTGATCCAAATTGTCACCCTCCCTACCACCCCTCCGAACACCCCCCCTTTCCCCCCTCACACAAACACACCCTCCCCGTTCCCATCAGTCTCACTGAACCTCGTTCTCCTTAGAACCCCATCTTCTGACCATCCTTCGTGTCACTGTGTTCCTTTTCTTCTTTTCGTTCAATTCCATTTCTATTTCCTCTCTATCTTCTTATTTTTCATCATTTTTACACACAACTCATTAATTTCCATTCTTCTTGGGGAATGAATAAGAGGCAGCCGCAAGGACAGGAGGCCTTCTGCCATGTGAAGGCAGAAGAGAGTGAGTCCATTTTCGCAAAAAGCGAAATTGTCATAGTAACACAATGAAAACCTCGCTTTTCGCAAAATCGGACTTACTGTCTTTTGCCTTCACAGAGCAGGAGTGTCTTGGCTTCAGAATCTTCACTGCCGGCGTCAGCCCAGATACGATGTCTCTGACACTATCTCGGTTGTTGTTATTGTTGTTGCTTTTTTTATATCCTCCTTTGCTTGAGACACACGAATAGTTATGTGACTGAGGCTAAGCAAGAGGCATATATCCTTATGAGCACCCGCAATTGCGGGTTAGACCCACGATGCCTTCTAGACCCTCCATAACAAGAGCAGAAATTGAAAGAAAATAAGGACGAACTATGCATGCGAGCAATATGCGTACTAGTGAGCAAACAGCCCATGTGCCGAGATAATGTCCAATGCGGACCCAATCGGGTCTTCGAGGCTTAACTTCATGTGACCAATTGCATGACACCTTCCAGTCAAGGATTAGCCGGAATGCTACGGTTTCCCCATGTTGTTTGAAATATGTCACAGATCACTTAGTTATATCTGTGTTAAACACCAAGCAGGCAACTAAGGTCATTTCACGGCGGGAAGGCTAAATGTCTGGCCATCCAGACTAATAAGGTGGTCTTAAAAACAAGATATGTAAATATATTAAAAGTATAACTGGCTAAAATGTCGAACAAGCCAAGACTTGAAGTACATGTCTGCAGATGTTAATGAAGCCTCGAGATGCAGTGGTATGTATACACTTTCATTGAGATTTAAACACAAGTGCAGGTCACTAGGCCGTAGATAGTGCTGGAAAAAGAAAGCTATACGCAAAACTCTTTTTGCTGATTTCTCAAACATTTTACTTAATTTTTCAACAACAAACCCCCCACCCCCCACCCCCCACCCCCACCGCACCCCCCGTCAGCCTGGGGAACCTTTCGCTTGGTGGGGGCAGATTCTCAGAGTCATGCGGCTGCTTTAAGGGCTCATGGGGGTCTATGCTTCCCGCAGACGTGAGTGGGGTGTCTGATGGAACTTAAAGGGGAGAGAATGAGACGAGCAAGACATTCCATTTACCGCCAGCCAAGAGTCATCAAGAGTTAACGTCCCTTGACTGTGATCAAAGACCGGCCCTTTCACTTATCTTCGCCAGTCGCATGTTACTTTAGAATCGTCTGATGAATACCGCGTTTAAAAGTCGCGAGAGTTGGATCAACAGTGCTAGCTTAAGGTTAGTGTCTGATTCGCTTGAGGCCCCGCGGAATCTAATCAGGTACTAGTCTGTCCGAATCCCATTCACTTCTGAAAAGAAAAAAAAAAGAACGAGATCCAACTGCAAGAGGCATAGATCCCCATGAGCCCCCGCAGTTGCGGGGGCTCATGAGAATCTATGCCTCTTGCTGACACCATTTTTGTTTCGACGTTCCTTGTGCCTCTTTGGCAATGAATAAACCCAACCAAAACATCCTTTCTATCCCATTATTTTTCATTTTTACAACGAAGATTGTCTGGAACATAATCTGCGTCCCCTGGCAGTGAAGGGGTTAAGCTTTGACATTCAATGTATCGCCAGCACTTCGCCCAGCCCTGTTTCAGTCAGATTTTATGCGTCTTTCTTTAGATCTGTCACCGCGACCTATACAACAATCCTTACGTTAAGAAAAATCAAACAGTTCACGTTTTAACGTTAAGAAGATTCATGAATGGTGCACTGGTTGTCTCTCTCGATTCGCTACCGCTATCCGCGGTAGCAAATCGAGAGAGATAACCAGTGTGTCTTGAACTGCTGCTTAGGTATTCTACTCTGAGCAAAAACATTTTAAACGAAGGCAATCGCGTTTCACCAGATTCCAATAATTCTTTTTGTAGGTGCGCAGAAGTAATCCGGAAATGATCACAGTCTGTTGTTTTAACTCACTGTGCCCGAGGTTACGAAATACCCACATTTTGGAGTTATACTTTGAGGACTGCATTACAATTCAGGAGACAGATCGACCATGATAGTTCAAGAGTGGTGGCAGAATAGTTTGGCGCGTATAGGCGCCAAGCTATTTTGCCACCACCCTTGAACTATCATGGTCGAGCTATATCTTGCTGTGGCGTGTAGCGGGCAGAATGAGTAAACTATTACATTTCGCCAGACTATAACTTCAGTAAATCGTATAGGTTTAAAGAAAATGCAACAGCGGTGATGAGAAATGACAAAATGTGTATCAGTTCGGATGACTGGTAATGTTTACTAAGGCCCAACAGGGGTGGATCACTTACCTCGAGGGGGAGGTTTGGGACCTTCAGCTTGACACAACACGCTTCCTTCTTCCGGTGGCCGAAAAAAATCAAAGAACGTGGGGTAGGGGAGGGGGGAAGAGGGTGTGTCGCCAAAACAAAATCAAATAGGAAGGGGAGGGGGGTTGGACCAAACACCAAAAAAAAAAAAAGGGACTTTGTTATAACATTTTAAACAATTTTGGGTCGGGTGTGGTAGGGGTGGGGGTGGGGTGGGGGGGGGGAGTTGGGGGGAGGGGGCGTCCTGAACCCTAGGATCCCCCCTCCCAGATCCGCCCCTGCCTAATAATGCGTAATATTAGACTAAGTAAACACTGATTTGGAGTCAATCGAACGAGTAACAGAAGTCAGCGGAGTATGGTTTGCTTTTGCATTGATATTCAGTGAGTCGTATGCGCATTCTAGCATAAGCTATTAGATCTGATGCTGAGGGTACAAACAGGAAAGCGGAATAAACTGGAAAACAAGAAGACAGGGAGAAGACCTTGCTTATCTTTTTTATTTTACGGCGCATAATTTTCGTTTTCTCTTTCTGTCTATTCGAATGTGTATCTGTATGCTTAACCTCTTATCTACCAGGCTTGTGTTTTTGAAATCATTGTAAAGTCAACGTCAAAGGTCCCAGACCATCATAGAAACATGGATACAAAGTGGTTTCAGCAAGATGTATAGATCCTCATGAGCCCCCGCGACTGCGGGGGCTCACGAGGATCAATACCTCTTGCATTTGGGTGGTGTTCATTTTTTTTCTTAGCAGTTAAACACCTGTGACCCATCCAGGGCCCTACCTCACAGACACGAAGTCTAAAAGTGCTACCCCTGACCTGGTTCAAAGACATCGTAACGACAGAGGTACGCAGCTGTGATGCTAATGACAAGGCCTAGAGGACTCGTACGGAAATCGAATGCTTTCAACAAGTCGCGGACTTGATTCACATGACCTCCAGAACGCGCAGAACTGATGCAGATATCTGCATTCGAGAGTTGTAAATTGCGCTCGAACCTCCCTAAGCTGTAAGGTCTCATGAGGATCTATGTCTCTTGAAGTTGGAATGAAACCGTGTGCCCTCAAACAGACGTGGGCGTTACTCGAATGACGTCCTTCCGTTCAAAGGTGGCGATTTGGAAATGAGGGCCCATCTCTGCCAGCCAGACGCGATGATTCACACGAGGCCCTGCAGGCTGCAGTGGCTCATGAGAATCTATGTCTCCTGCAGATGGAACTTGGCTGGGTGACCCAGGTTGACAGCAGTCTGACTTCTCCACTACCATCTGAAACATCACAGAAAAAGAAGAAAATAATTTGAGCTTAAAAGAAGTGTTTGCTCGACTGGTTCTGTCCTCCCAAAGCAAAAGGTCCTCGGGCTGACGTCAGCCCGTTGACTTTTCGCGCAATGGGTTCCCTCCGCTCCATTCTTCTTCTCCTACTTTATTCTCTGTGTAATTGTTCATTGTCATTTTATTTATTTATTTATTTATTTATTTATTTATTTATTTATTTATTTATTTATTTATTTTTAAAACGTGTTTTTATTATTGTGTGTTTTCGTTTTGTACTCGGTCTTTGTATTCCTCTTTTATAAACGTTTCCCTTTTGTTCCCCATTCATTCGTATTCCCTTGGTCTTTATTCCCTGCTTTCAAAATCTAGGAGCAGATGACACGTTACAGATTTTTGTTCCTGATCGTATTTTTTTCCGGCATTTTCCAGCTGTCACCATTTTATTTGGTTTCTGTTTTGTTTTTGTTTTTGCGGTGGGTATTCAGAGAATGGGAAACATCAATCTTGCAGGAAACCGTGAAAGGTCAGACCTTTTGCAATAGGCATAGATCCTCATGAACCCCCGTTGGAAACGGGGGTTCATTACTAGACATGTCTTTTTTTGACTATATGGGTATATGACTAAGATCATTTGAACTGCTGTTAACATCTATTCTCCGTAAGCGGAGACGGTAAGCGGATGTCTGACATACGGACAATTCTGCACCAACCATCAGACAGGTTCACTAGGACAGCCCCATGGTAATGATGATGACGATGATGATGATGATGATGATGATGATGATGATGATGTTGACTTGTAATGCTAGCAGCATGCTCAGGGCAAGAAAAAAGTGAGTCTCCAAGATGAATCTGTGGTGACAGATCCGCGATCAACATTAACTGAATTGAATTGAACTGAATTGAATTGAATCGAAATAATTTAATTTTATTTAGCAAGGATAGAGATTTTGGCTTGAGAGCCTCTCTTAAACTCGGATCTTGGTAATACTAATTCAAACAGAAGAACAATAAGACATATCATTAAAGTGCGACGTGTACAGTAATGAAATGTTAAATATATATCAAGGTGGTTTAAGTGATTATAGTCGTAAGGTTTTAAACTATTTGGTAATGTTATACTTGAAAAGTTTCGGGGAAGAACCCAACTGAGAAAGAACCACGCTTAGAAAAGACAATTACAACACAATTTATTGATATTTCTCGCTTTTTTCAAAATGGACAAACAAACAAGTATAGAGATCAGTCGCTACGTATCCTGTCAGCAAACAAATACTCACTCACTCACGCAGTGTTATAACTTTCTTTTCTAAGCGTGTTTCTTTCTCCGTTGGGTTCTTCTCTGCATTTTACACGCTTGGCAGTCACTTTTTGGGTCTGGATTGAAAGTTTTCGGCTATTCACTGGCGTTTATTGTCTGAGGCAAGTGGTCATGAGTATATGAAACTGGCCGCAAAGAGGCGTCACCTAGCGAGGTGTCATCTAACTACATTTAACGAGGTTTCACCTAACGACCATGTACCAGATGCTGTAGATAGATCAACCATGATAATTCAAGGGTAGTGCCAGCGTAGCTTGGCGCCTGATGGCGCCAAGCTAATCTGGCACTATCCTTGATTTATCATGATCGATCCATCTCTTGCTGTAATGTGTCCAAAATGAGAGACCAGCACAAAGATTCATTCGTCCTCTTCAAAGAAGATTAGAAGGTGTTAACGCCATAATGGACTACCGAGATAATGCACATGAAGGAGGCATGTTTTAACTCATTCAAACCCGACACCACAGCAAGACATGGATCGAGCATGATAGTTCAAGGGAGGCCAGAATAGCTTAGTGCCTGTAGGCTATCATGCTCCATCTGTCTCCAGAATTGTAATACAGTCCTTCAGAGGGCAACTTCAAAATTTCGGGATTTAGGTCCTGGGGCAGAATGTGTTAAAACAAGGGGATCTGGAAGAAAAGGAAACGAAGTTGTCTGTCTGGAATCTGACCCTATTCCTGCTTTTAAAGGCCAGGAAAGCCATGGCATAAATCTTCTGGAAGTGGGTAATTTACTGCATGGGAAAGACAGAGGGTTGTTATGGAGGGCTTTTGGACGGGAAATCAGCGAACGAAACTAGGAAATAGCAGGGATTTATCCAGGAAATGCACAGAAAGAAGCACACTTAGAAATAACAGGTACAATACAGTTTTAATACGTTGTGTTGTACTTTCCTTTCTAAGCGTGTTTCTTTCTTTGTTCTCTGCGTTTTACACGCTTGGCAGTCATCGTTTTGGTCAGGATTTGGAAATTCATCAAGGATGAAAATCAAAATACGCGTACAAAGATATAAACAGACAATGCTCAAGGCCAAAAATGTTGTTAGCTTCACACACATATACAAACACTCACGCATGCACGCACGTACGCACGCACCGACAAGCACGCACGCACTCACACGCTTACGACACTCGTAGTCATATCTAGCACAAATAAACCAGATGGAGACTGATCGACTAATCATATTTACCGTGTATATTTTGTCAGCGTCCTTATTACTATTATTTGTGATCACTATTATGTGATCACACCAGCAAACGATTGCTGTTTACACAATTCTCCATAATACGGTCCTCAAAACAAACCCGTTCAAACAGATCTACGCTAATAGCTAATATTATTAACTGATTCCCAACACCTATGTGCATGCGTGTGTGTGTGTGTGTGTGTGTGTGTGTGTGTGTGTGTGTGTGTGTGTGTGTGTGTGTGTGTGTGCGCGCGCGCGCGCGTTTGTGTGCGTGTTTATATAATAAATTGACCTTTGTTTTGTCCCTGACACTTTTTTCTTTCGTTTTTTATTTAGTCATTGTAAGGCGGGCGCCTAGAGCGCATTAGGAGGTTAGGCGCCATAACTATATTATTATTATTATTATTATTATTATTATTATTATTATTATTATTAACAACTCATTGTGCCCGAGGAACGAAATACCCACATTTTGGAGTTATCCACTGAGGACTGCATTACAATTCAGGAGACAGATCGACCATGATAGTTCAAGTGTGGTGGCGGAATAGCTTGGCGCCAATAGGCGCCAAACTATTCTGCCACCACACTTGAATTATCATGGTCGAGCCATATCTTCCTGTGGTGTGTCGCGGGCAGAATGAGTCAACTCTACCACACTACGTTTTTGTACCACAGGTCAGCCTCAGTATTACGAACTCCATTACACCTCGGCATACGACAATCATCCATAATTTTACCTATTTGTGCCCCGTCCATGAAATAATTTTTTTAATTAATTCACTTTCATGGTGGGAAAAAACCGTTAAGCTCGAAACCTTTAACATTTCTTCCTCTTGTTTGTGTCTTTTCAGCAACGCCCCATTAAACAGTCGTTCTGCGGCTCACTGAGGCGTGACGCCCATTGGAAATGTCTCATCCTGACCATCCTCATTGCCGGCTGTCTCTCCGCCATCGCCTGGTGTCGTCTGGCTGTCCTTAGGCGGCCATCGCCATCATCAGCTACCCTCACATCGTCAGCAGCGTCCCAGTCCTATTTTACCATTCAATCAAGTAGCAGGTTGGTGCCTAGATGCGTTGTGCACACTGGTTGCCTCACTCGATCCGATTCGCAAGGCGTAGCGTATCGAGGAAGGTAATCAGTGTGTGAGATTATGGTGATGATGGATTAGTATTTGTCTGTGTAGGGACGGAAGCTTGTCTTGTTGTTTTGGTTGTGTGGTGTAGTGATGGTATAGTGGTGACATTGCTGCTGTTATCAGTGAGATTTCGGTTTTCTCCCCCCACCCCACCCCACCCCACCCCACCCCACCACCACCCCCACCCCCACCCCATCAAAACCAGTATCGTTATCATATTACATTAGTGGAGTTTCGTTTGAAACAATTTACTCCCAACAACGAACGAGATGCAAAGTCATGGCGTACAGCAAGCTTGTGCCAGAAGCATACGCAACACGCCAGCACTCCAAACATCTCCAAGAGGCATAGATCCTCATGGGCTCGGAGATGTTTGGAGTGTTGTCTATCCTAATGGTACAACCTGGTTATCAACTGCGATTTCGTTCTCGTTCGTTTTTGGTAGTCGTTTGCTGCAGTCGAAACCTTACTATTCTTAAATATGATACCGATATTGGTTTTGATGTTAAAACTGCAGACGTGCATGCCAGTGGGCTATTACCTATATCCCAAGCCAGAAGCAGGGCCTCCTGCTTTCGCCATGTGTATTGTTGGCATTGTATCCACCACTACAGCTTAGAGGAGGTATCGTGTATGCAAAGCTAAGTGTTGGGTCCTCTTTCGGCCTGTAATGTGGTTTGCGTGTCCAGCGCATCCATCTCAACTACGTCACTTCCGGTCCCAAAAGCGATCTTCCGGTACGCGTGTCCTCAATAAAACGAAGCAACTAGACATCGTGCGAGGTTTTCACGGACACAGAAATTCGATCAGAAACCACGGCGTTCGTTTTCACACTAATCCTTCGCAAGCTGCGAGTGACTGAAAAGTTGGTTGTTCTCATTATTGACTGCGGTTTGTGCGTCGAACTGTGCAAATAAATATGGTTCGTGCAAACGTTTCACACCTACACACCAGAAACGATGCCAATGTATGCGCATTCACCCTACTAAAATGAACAAAATGAATCCAAAAGGTGGGAATTGCATTGCTGTGCAGGAAACAGAGCGGCCATGATAGTTCAAGGGTGTTGCCAGAATAGCTTGGCGCCTACAGGCGCCAAGCTATTCTGGCAACACCCTTGAACTATCATGGTCGACCAATGTCTTGGTGCGGTGTGTCTGGTTTAAATTGATTAATTCACAAAATTGCGTTATGCATAAAAATGGTTCGTGGAACGTCAACTGCAAATACAAAAAAAATCGCCTTGCGAGATTTTCACAGGCATTCGCGAGAAATTCGATTCAAAATTGGCTCAATGCATTCGTTTTCTCGCTTCTACTCTAAGCAGAATTGTGCCCGTGATTGTCGTTTGACACATTTCTGACATTGAAATCGTATTCATTTGAAAATGCAGCGTTTTCTGTTTGTCAAACTTGACAGAATAGAAATGTGTTAATCGAAATTTTAACTTGCGCACATTTGTCAGTCGGTCCGATCTGTCTCCGACCACATGAAATGCAACAATATTAATTAATTCTTCACAAATTTAAAGAGTTGCTTGACTGAAAACTGGTTCTCTTCGTTTTTACCGCTGTAGCTTAGTTAACTCATTCTACCCCAGACACCCCATAGCAAGATAAGGATGGACCATGATAGTTCAAGGGTGATGCCAGAATAGCTTGGCGCTATGGGCGCCAAGCTATTCTGGCATCACCCTTGAACTATCATGGTCGATCTGTGTCCTGCACTGCAATGAAGTCTTCAGAGGACGACGTCAAAATTTTGGGATTTCGGTGTTGGGGTAGAATGAGTTAAACATAACCAATCAAACAAAAATAAACAAACAAAACTGCCGTAAGCATTTTATAGATACAAGAGAGTCGTGACCGCAATTCAACCTTGTTCGACCTTTCAGTTGTAAGAGTGAGCTTAATCCTGCGTCAGCCACAAAGCAAGATGCCCCTCTGTCGCGGAACACCTTGCTTACTGGCTGGCGCAGGACTAAGCTCACTTATGCAGCTTGGACCCTGATTATTCAGAGTCAGATTCTGAGTGCGTGATCTCGGTCAGCAAAATGTACTCGGGCCCACATCGCTCGTTGTCGGCCCGCGTACGACTGTGCACAGTCCGACTACGAGCGGCGGCGGCCAGAGGACCTTTTCATCACCGGGATGCTGTCAAGTGTCATCTTTCGTCGTGGTGGCATTTATTTGTTCACGTCTAGCGATGCAGTTGATTAAAAGCGGTGGCATGCGCGATCACATATTCTCACAGAAATTGAAATTGTGTGATCTTTTGGCCTTGCGGCTTAGAGCCTTAAAACGATCTGCTCCATGGCGGGCTTGGATTGCTAAAATTCGCCGATACAACGGTCTGTCAATATTGTCGTGCCTCATCTAAGACTGTTCTACCCTTCTTTTCACAATCCACGTGAGGAGGCACACCTACCACACTGCCGTGTGGGTGTATTGGAAGGAACTCTCTTGCATACAAAGAAGAACAGCTGAAAAGTCTTTCATTTTGCTACATTCAAACGTCAACTTAGCCCTTATGTTCAACATTATGGTAAGACATTGTCATACGAAAAAGAAAGAAGAACCCAATTTAGAAAGAAAAACTCTTAGAAAAGACAGTTACAACACAATTTATCAATACTTCAAAATAGACAAACAAACAAGTATAGAATTCAGTCGCCACTTATCTTGTCAGCGAAAAAGGAATGTGACAAGATACGTAGCGACTGAATTCTATACCTGTATATGTGTCTATTTTTATGGACAAACAGACAAGTATATAATATTAATAATATTAATAATTGTGTTGTAACGGACTTTTATAAGCGTATGTTTGTTTTTTTCCGTTGGGTTCTTCTCTGCATTTTACACACTTGGCAGTCATCTTTTTGGTCTAGATTGTGTATTCTCAGACGAAAAAGGACATGTTGCGATTTATTAACAATTTACTGCCTGGAGCAGGTCGCCTTAAGTTCCAAAATCACGGACAAACAAACCGTCATCACGAATCAGGATACCATGGTCCATCGACATCTACCAGCTGGCACTGAAAATTGAATCAACTCGCCTACGATCTCTCGACTGTCTGTCGCTTAGAATGCCATTGTAACCATTGCATCAGTTGACCTCTCGATCACCCATCCGGGTGAATGAACATTGATATAAATAAACCCAGCAAGAGGCATAGCCCCACATGAGCCTCCGCGAATGCGGGGGCTCACGAGGGTCTATGCCTCTTGCAGATGAGTAATATTTGGCGCAGTGCCTCGGCGCTAAAATGATAGAAGATAATCGCCCACCTCCCACGACTGTCAGCAGAATCGAATCGAAGCCCCGAAGCAGACACAAATTAGACGTGAGCGCAGTTTGCTCTCCACATTAGCACTCGCTTTGAGGGGGTTCCTTGAAAGGTTGTGTAAACACGCGTAGCAAACACGAGCTTATGGGTGAACATGCTTGGACAATGTCGCTGTGTGTGCAGAGAATAGCGCCGTAAAATTTGCACAGTAGCGAGAACACTTTGTCTCGACATCTTTCATCTTTTTTGTTTTTCTTTTTGTTCCATTTTTATAATAGTAAGAAGAATTGTTGTCAGACTATCTCGGTGCTTCATGGGTATGTCCGCGTCACTTGCAAAAGATTTTTTTTCCACACAGATTATTGTTGTTTGTTTGTTTGTTTGTTTGTTTGTTGGTTGGTTGGTTGATGGATGCTTGGTTGTTTATTGCTTGGTTGGTTAGTTTGTTTGTTTGGTTGGTGAGTGGAATGATTATTTGGTGTTATGTGTGCTGTTTTGTATAATTGATTGATTGATTGATTGATTGATTGAGTGAGTGAGTGAGTGAGTGAGTGAGTGAGTGAGTGAGTGAGTGAGTGACCAAGTGATTGATTGTGTAATTGAGTGACTGGTTGATTGATTGATTGATTGATTGTGTATTTGTTTGAGTATTGATTGATTGATTATTTGCGCGCGCGCGTGTGTGCGTGTGCGTGCGTGCAATAGGGACAAATTGTGAGGCGGGGGGGGGGGGGGTGGGGGGTGAGGAGGGGGTAGGTGGGGTGGGGGGGGCGGAGGCGAGGGGGGGGGGGGGGGTCGGGTGGGAGGGCGCGTTTGTGGCTATGGCTATTCCGGGGTGATTTCAAAGTATACATTTTTATATATCACTAACTTCATATTTATGTTTAAATCTCTGTTCAGGTTTGACCCTGACTCTCATCGTGACACCCCGTGTGACGACGGTTACGTGTACATCCCTGTGGCGTTCGTCATCATGCTGTACCTGGTGTATCTGGTGGAGTGCTGGCACAGTCACACGCGCATCGAGCTGCAGTACAAGGTGGACATCAATACAGTCTACGACAAGGTACCTGCCCTTTTAACTACTTCGCTGCCGAGAAAATCTGAACAGCACCCAACTGCAAGAAGTATAGATCCTCATGAGCCCCCGCAGTCGCGGGGGCTTATGAGGATCTATGCCTCTTGCTGAACTACTTTTTATCCATGATTTTCTGACGGATGTAAATCGTTGACAGTGAGTTCAAAACACCCTATGTTGCTTTAAATTTTTGAACACCACCGAACTGCATTCAAAAAGTAGAGATCCTCATGAGCCCCCGCAGTTATGGGGCTTGGAGGATATATGCCTATTGCTGAAACCACTTTGTTTCCATGTTCCATTGACGGCTTTGACGCTGAATCTACACTGAATTAAAAACACACTCTCCGTCTGCTGTCAGTGAAGGGGCTGCAATTGCCTTCAACAGGGCGGGCGTTGAGTACAAAAATTCACCAATAAAACAGGTTTTCAATGTTTTTCCTACCATAACCAAGATTATAAGTTATCCCTTTTCCATTTAACCGCTGACGATCTTTGACAATGATTTGAATAAACATTACCAGAGTCCACCGGAAGTGATACAATTAACATGTACTGACATGTATTGTTTTACTGTCGCCAAGTCCACCTCTTGCTGACTACATGTCATGTTGTTTTGTACCTGTGCAGGTGCGGGACATGCGTGACGGGGTGCCCATTATCTGGTGGAAGGCCATCTGCTATCATTACGTCAGACGGACACGTCAGGTCACCAGATATCGCAATGGTGACGCCTTCACATCCACACAGGTAATCGAAGACCCTATATTCTCGAAAATATATTGAATTTGAGATAGTGCATAATTGCAATTTTTTCTTCTTTTAAGTCATCACTAAACTCACTGGACTGCGGCTGATGTCTGCCTGAGAACCTTTTGCTTACAGCGAAACTCGTCATCGATCAGCCCAAACCAGTTACTCGTATTCATCCAACTCAACCAGTATGTGATCCTTGCCTAAAAGTAAACCATCAGTCATTCTATCACAGGTCTACTACGAGAGAGTCAACACGTGCACCGCCGGGTCTGCCTTCAACTTCACGCAGTGCGGGGCCAAGGACATCTCAAGGTCATTGCGCGGCCTAGAGGACTACCCGGCGACCAAGTTCCGGTTCAGCAAAGGGTTTTCCTTCGCCAGCGTGGAGTCGGAGTGCGAGTTTGAGGATCAGCGGGCACAGTTCTTCCAGGAGTACGAAGCTCGGGACGACTACATGGAAGGGAGAGAAGGTGGTGTTACCTTTTTTGTTGTTTTGAGTCGTCGCCGTCGTATTTTGTCATTGACGTTGACATCGACCTCATCAAAACATAATTTACAAGTCATTAACGTCGAATCTGACTTTGTTGCCATCATCGTCGTCGTCGTCATCATCATCATCATCATCATCATCATCATCATCATCATCATCATCATCATCGTCGTCGTCGTCGTCGAACACTGGTTGTCTCCGTCGATTCGCTGCCGCTGAAAAGCGGCAGCGAATCGACGAAGACAACCAGTGTATAGTCCTCGTCATCGTCAAGGTTTTTGTAACCCTTTGGCTGTCGATGACGGTTTTTTTCATCGCAACATAAACCGCAACCAATAGCCAAAGGTTTAAGGAACAGGTTGTCTGGTCGACGTCGGTCGACAACTGCCCAAGGATCTTTTGTGCACCTGTGCGCGTGTTCAATATAATTTAATTCTTCCTCCAGGAATGGACATTCTCAACGTCAACTTCAAAGAGTACATGATCGCCTTCAGGGACCCGGATAACCTCCCTTGGTACGTGTCGCACGTCATCTTCTGGATCGCGTCATTCCTGCTGCTGTCGTGGCCGCTGCGCGTCATCATCGAGTACAAGACGGCGCACCTCCACTATCACGTGCACAAGCTCTTCGGCACCAACTACGTGGACTCCGAGCTCTACCGAGGAACCATGTCTCGCGTCAGCACCATGAACAGGTGGGTTAGGATTCCCAGCGAGCGAAAAGTCTTCTGGAAGACGTCGGACGCTGTTGGCCAGTGCACTGGCGTGCGCGGGCCAACTGCGGCCGACGATTGCCCGGTGACCTTTTTGCTGCGCACAGTGTTCTATTACTGGCAGTGTTCATTTATTTTAGCATAGAGATACTTGGAGATACCCACATGTTTTGTAATAGTGTCACGGCCTCGTAACAGCCCCAGTAAGTACATTAATAGTCAGTTAGTTAGTTCGTTTGTTCGTTCGCTTTTTCGTTCGTTGGTTCTTTCGTTAATAGTGAGGTTACATTTGTAACGAACGAATGCCAACAACGAACGAGAGCGAAGTCACGGCGGAAAACCGGATTGGACCATAAGCACAGACAACACTCCAAACATCTCCAAGAGGCATAGGTCCTCATGAGCCCCGAGGGCTCATGAGGACCTATGCCTCTTGGCGATGTTTACAGTGTTATCTGTGTTTGTAGGAGAAGGTGGTTATCTATAAAAATAAAAAAAAAACACAACCTCGACCCAAACGAACTCAAAAACTATCGCTCAGTCTCCAATCTCTCTTTCCTGTCCAAGCTTCTTGAGAAGGTTGTTCTCAACCAGCTCAACCTCCACCTTGCAGACAACAACCTCCTCAGTCCCTTCCAGTCTGCCTATCGCAAACACCACAGCACTGAAACAGCCCTTCTACACATCTTAAACGACCTGCTTCTCTCCACCGACTCGGGCAACATCTCCCTTCTTACGCTACTCGACCTCTCTGCCGCCTTTGACACCATAGACCACTCTATCCTCCTCCACCGCCTTCGTCACTCCTTTGGCATCACTGACTCTGCTCACTCCTGGTTTCTCTCCTACCTCTCCGACAGACAGCAGTTGACGGCGTCTCCTCCAACCCAGTCACGCTCTCCTGCGGAGTTCCACAGGGGTCCGTCCTGGGCCCGGTCCTTTTCACGCTCTACACCTCCCCCCTGTCCAACATCATACAGTCTCACCACATACGCCACCACCTCTACGCTGACGACTCACAACTACTAGACAAAGACAAACTCGACAACACTCAGTCACTACTGACTCGCACGGCTGACTGCTACGAAGACGTGAAAAACTGGATGACAGCAAACAAGCTCAAACTGAACGACGACAAAACGGAAGCCATGCTGGTAGGCACTCGCCAGAAACTTTCCCAGCTCCCTCCATCTCTCCACCTTCAAATCGACAGCACCCCCATCTCCCTCAGTGACTCGGCCAAAAACCTTGGCGTTATCCTTGATTCCTCTCTTACCATGACCAGCTTCGTCTCCGCCACTGCCCAGGCATGCTACTTCCACCTCCGCCGCATCAGTCAGATCAGAAAATACCTCACCACCGAAGCTGCCACCAAACTTGCTGTCTCTCTCATCCTATCTCGCATCGACTACTGCAACTCTCTCCTTTCCGGCCTCCCTAACTCCACCACTTCCACTCTCCAGCGCGTCCAGAACAATGCTGCCCGCCTCGTCCTCAGAAAGAAAAAATCCGACCGCATCACTCCCCTGCTCAAACTCCTTCACTGGCTTCCCATCCCACAACGCATCCAATACAAGATTCTGTCTCTCTGCTACAAATCCCTGAACAACTACGCTCCTGCCTATCTCTCCAACTTACTTCACCCATACACTCCTTCCCGCTCCCTCCGCTCCGCCTCCGACCCTCTCCGGCTAGACATTCCCCGCACCAAACTCAGCACTTTCGGCCCCCGCTCCTTCTCAGTCTATGATCCATCCACCTGGAACACTCTCCCACTCTCTCTCCGTCAGAAAGACTCTCTCTCCTCCTTTCAGTCCGCCCTCAAAACTCACCTCTTTCAACAGTTCTAGCACTATATCACCACACTCCCCACAAAAGCTGACTGTCGCAACGTATTTCACCATTTGTTGTACGTGAGTCGTTGTCTAAAGCGTGCGCATGCGTGCGCGAGTTGTGAGTGCGCGCTTATAGTTATAATTATTATAAGATAAGCGCATTATAAATACCGTAATTATTATTATTATTATATATGATTTCACTCTCGTTCGTTTGTTGGGTTTAGCTCGCTATTGTGGGCTTAAACATGAAGCACACACTTTGACCTCTACCCTAACTTTTTCCGAGGGGACTGAACTCATCATCGCGAATGTCCAGATGATTTAGCTGCTGCGGCAGCTCCTGGTTATATGCGGGGAGCTGGGTAGTTCAGTTGGTAGAGCGTTCTGCTCTCGTCCGAATGGTCGTGGGTTCGAACCCAGCAGGGGTCAAAATTTGTACAGACCTCGTTTCGGTGCCCCGTCTTTGAAATCATCTTCGCGGTGGACAAAAGACGTTAAGCCCTAAATGTTTCACGTTTACCTTGTTAAATGCGGCTGGAAAAAGAAGGGCTGGGTTTACTGAAAGTCTAGAAAGTCTAAGGAGGCTGGTGATGGTCCTTTTCCAAGACACAAATCATAAGCTGTGATAAGCTGTGATAGCAAGGGATGGTATTGTGATAGAAAGGGGTGGTAATAATGTGATTCAAATTGATCAATAGAATGTGATTCGGCAAGGATTATAGATTCTAACAGGCGTGGCAGGGATTTTTATTTAAATATGTGTTTAATTGCTTGCTCATGTTTGTGAGCCGAAGACACATTTCCATTTTATACTAATATATATTTAATGTACAATAAAGATTTTTAAATTTGAATTTGAATGTACTAGGTACATTTCAGAGCTTATTCGGCACGCTGTAACGCTGAGCGTGCAAGTAAACCATCTCACGGCGGTCCAACTAGTAGGAACCTGGAGCTATGTCACTCAGACACTCGGGAGCTAAATTATATAGAATTACGACCAAAAATATCTCCAGCAGGCTGCCAGTGTGAACTCTTTCATTTCGCGTGAGTTCAGAAAACGTCTTTTTACATTGTTTGCTCATAGACAGTCTCTCTCTTGGCTTGACTTCGCGAACGAAGATTTTATAGGAGTTGCCCACGACGTCTGCAGGCTTGTTCGTGGCTGCGGAGGCCAATCCGAGACAGGCAGGTTCGACCGCAGTGGCTGCAGGGGAAGGTATGGCCAGGGTTCTGAGCTGCGGCATCTCTGTTTTTTCTCCTGAGCCGCTTGTCCTTAAGGCTAGCTCTGTGAGAGTCCTCAAAGGAGACAGCTGCCTTGTAAATGGTGGAGCGCCAGGTGTCACGGTCCGCAGCAAGCGAAGACCACTGGTGGTGGTCGATTTGGCAGGCACTGAGTGACTTCTTGAGACAGTCTTTGTATCTCTTCTTTGGTGCCCCTCTGTCACGGTGTCCAGTAGCAAGCTCGCCGAACAGGGTGATCTTTGGTAGGCGATGATCCTCCATCCTGGAGACATGCCCCGCCCAGCGGAGCTGTGTCCGCAGCAGCAAAGCCTCGATGCTCACAGTTTCAGCCTGTTCAAGGACCTCGACGTTGGTGACATAGTCACTCCAGTGAATGCCCAGGATGGTACGCAGGCAGCGCTGGTGGAAGCGTTCGAGGAGTCGTAGTTGGCTGCGGTAGAGGGCCCAGGACTTGGAACCATACAGCAGGGTGGTGAGGACCACAGCTCTGTACACGCTGATCTTGGTGCCTGTTTTCAGCTGTTGATTGTGCCACACCCGCTTGAAAAGTCGCCCGAAAGCGCTGTTCGCTTTTGCCAGCCTGCTGTCAAGCTCCTTGTCCAGCTTGGCGTCCGACGTGATAATGCAGCCAAGGTAAGTAAACTGGTGCACTGACTTTAGTTCAGACTCGCCAGTGGTGATGTGAGGAGGGCGATACACTGTCTTGGGTGCCGGCTGATGGAGGACCTCTGTCTTTTTCAGACTGACCTCGAGTCCAAAGAGCTGGGCAGCATCTGCGAAGCAAGACGTGATGCGCTGCAGGGCTCTCTCTGTGTGTGCAACGAGGGCAGCATCATCAGCAAAAAGCAGCTCACGAATCAGTTGGTCTAGGGTTTTCGTGTGGGCCTGCAGTCGTCTGAGGTTGAACAGGCTGCCATCGAGACGATACCTGATGTACACTGCATCGTCATCATCGAGGTCCACTGTGGCCTGCTTCAACATCATGCTAAAAAAGATGGTGAAGAGGGTCGGTGCCAGCACGCAGCCATGCTTTACGCCGTTGAGAATAGGGAATGGTTCCGAGAGGTCATTGTTGAGTCTGACCTGGCCTTGCTGGTCCTCGTGTAGCTGGACAATCATGTTGAGGAACTTTGGGGGACAGCCAAGTTGCTCCAGAATCTGCCACATGCCTTGCCTGCTCACAGTGTCGAACGCTTTTGTTAGGTCGACAAATGTTACGTACAGTTACGTGCAGTCTCAAACCTGCATGCAGGCGGTTCAGGATATTGGTCGCCTGATGTTGACATGGGGATGACAACATCACTCGGCACACCCTGAACGACCAAGCAGCCTTCTCTAGGGACAGCACTGCTTGCTCCACACGGAGAGGGGCCTAGAAAAGGTGGCCTAACCAAAGCTCGTCCCCTCGCAACCCCAGTTGGCTAGCCGCGGTCAACGGGCATCTTCTCCTGCGGTCAAAAAACAAGAAAGAATAACGGATCCACTCTCATGACGACCACGACCGGACTCAACGTAGCATGTTGGAACGTCCGAACCATGCTCGACAAAGCAGACAGCGGACGCCCTGAACGTCGCTCTGCCCTCATTGCCCATGAATTGCGGAGGTTAAACATCGACATCGCCGCGCTCAGCGAAGTACGCCTTCCGGACGAAGGCAGCCTCCAAGAACTTGGTGCTGGGTACACCCTCTACTGGTCAGGCAGGCCTGCATCAGAAAGACGGCTTTCAGGCGTGGGTTTCATGGTCAAGACATCCATTGCGACTAAGCTGGAAAACCTACCAACGGGCCACTCAGACCGCATCATGTCCATGCGCCTCCCACTGAGACACCAGCAGCACGTCACCCTTCTCAGTGTGTACTCCCCAACCCTCCTGGCAGAGCCTGCTGAAAAGGACAAGTTTTACACTGACCTGCGCAGCCTCCTACAGAGTATCCCTGCAGACGACAAAGTCATCATCCTTGGCGACTTCAACGCCAGAGTGGGCCAGGACTCTGAAGCCTGGAAAGGAGTCCTCGGCAAGCATGGCGTGGGGAACTGCAATGACAATGGCCGCCTACTGTTGGAGTTCTGTGCGGAGCAGCAACTGGTCATCACCAACACTACTTTTCAGCAAAAGGACAGTCGAAAGACCACCTGGATGCATCCTCGCTCCAAACACTGGCACCTTATCGACTATGTCCTAGTGCGTCAGAGGGACCGCAGTGACGTCCTCCTCACCAGAGTGATGCCCAGTGCAGAGTGCCACACTGACCACCGCCTTGTCCGCTGCAAACTCAGGCTCCACTTCAAGCCAAAACCCAAGAAATGGGGGCCCCCCAAGAAAAAGCTCGATGTTGCCAGCCTTCAGCGTGACGATGTGAAAGCTGCCTTTCAGACAGATTTACAGCGCAGGCTCAAAGACACAGCGGACCCAGTAGACTCCTCCCCTGAAACACTTTGGGAACAACTGAAAACTGCTATTGCAAAATCCTCTGCAGAAGTCTTGGGTTTCGCCAGAAAGAAGAACAAAGACTGGTTTGACGAAAACGATGTAGAGATCCAGGAACACCTAGCAAAAAAAAAGAGCCGCCCATCAGGCCCACCTAGCCCAGCCTTCCTGCCCTGTGAAGAAGTCTGCCTTCCGCCTCGTCTGCAGCAGTCTCCAGCGCAAGCTCAGAGATCTCCAGAATGAGTGGTGGACCAGACTTGCACAGAGGACCCAGCTTTGTGCTGACAATGGTGACTACAGGGGCTTCTACGAAGCAATGAAAGCAGTGTATGGCCCCAGGCACCTGGTACAAAGTCCCCTGCGAAGCGCGAATGGCCAGGCACTCCTCACAGATAATACCTCCATCTTGAACCGCTGGTCGGAATACTTTCAGAGCCTCTTCAGCGCTGAGCGCACTGTTCAAGAAGCAGTCGTCCTACAAATCCCACACCTCCCAGTAAAGGTTGAGTTGGACGAACCGCCCACTGCTGAAGAGACCCTCACAGCCATCCACCAGCTCAAGAGTGGCAAAGCAGCAGGCATCGATGGAATACCACCAGAGATCTGGAAACATGGAGGCACAGCACTGCACAACAAGCTCCATGACCTCTTTCTCTGCTGCTGGGAGGAAGGAACACTACCAAAAGATCTCCGTGATGCAGTCGTTATCACCCTGTACAAGAACAAAGGCGAGAAGTCTGACTGTTCCAACTATCGGGGAATTACCCTGCTGTCCATTGCTGGGAAAATCCTTGCAAGGCTGCTCCTGAATCGGCTGGTACCTGCCATCGCTGAAGACCAACTCCCAGAGGGCCAGTGTGGCTTCAGAGCAAACAGGAGCACCACCGATATGGTCTTTGTGCTGAGACAGCTACAGGAGAAGTGCCGCGAGCAGAACAAAGGTCATAGACAGTATCATATACTTTATCACCTACTTTTCTGTTATTTCACTAGCATGAATTATCATTATTTATTTATTTTTCTCTTTTATTTAACTATTATTTATTATCTATCAGCATGTTTTGATTATTTATTTATTATTTATTCATGTACACGTATTATTTATTTATGTATTTTTCTTTTCTTTCTTTATTTATATGCATGTTTTGATTATTTATTTATTTATTTATTTATTTATTTATTTGTTTGTTTTAAAGTGCGCACTACAGACGGACATTTTGAACCTTCCCACCTTTCTAATCACGTTGAATCTGAGCCCTAACGATAGCTTTGTGTTGCAGCCACGAGTTTGAGATGAACATCAGGAACAACAACTTCATGGTGCCCAGCTACTCCGATGCTCTCCTCATGAATGCCGCACGTCGCGCGTCCCTAGCTGGTGAGGACTTACTCGAGTATTTTACTCGTTAACTCATTACATTCTGAGGATGATTATATCAAACTGTTTTAGATGTACTTTAAGGTCTATGTCACAGTTCAGGAGGCAGATCGACTATGATAGTTCAAGGGTGGTGTCGGAATAGCTTGGCGCCTATAGGCGCCAAGCTATTCCGACACCACCCTTGAATTATCTTTGGTCGATCCACATCCTGTTATAGCATGTCAGGGCTTTTGGAGTTATCCCTCGTGGTTGGCGACAGTGAAATAACCCGCGGCCAGTCTGTACGTAATCTGGGAGTTCAGTTCGACTGCAGTATGTCCATGCACCATCACATTACTAATGTGTGCAGGACGGCGAACTTCCAGCTGCGAAGAATCAGCTCCATTAGACCATTCATCACCCGGTCCGCTACTGTTCAACTTATTTGCTCCCTTGTCCTTAGCCGCTTAGACTATTGTACTCCCTCCTGGCAGGTGTCCCCCAGAAAGAACTCTCTCGTCTGCAGACAGTCCTCAACAATGCTGCCAGACTTGCTTTTGGCAAATCTAAAATGGACCATGTAACCCCCCTACTTCAGGAATTGCACTGGCTACCCATTCAGTTTAGAGTCGATTACAAGATTGCGGTCCTGGCTTTTCGCTGCTTTGATGGATCCCTACCGCCATACCTCTCATCCCTCCTCAACATCTATCAGCCCTCCCGTTCCCTTCGTTCCTGCTCTGAGAAGCGTTTCCGTGTCCCCAGCTTTTCCTCTAAGCGGTTTGGCTGCCGGACATTCCAGTATCAAGCCCCTGTTGTCTGGAACTCACTTCCCCTACACCTCCGGAATGCTGTAAACATCGACGTCTTTAAGACCCAACTTAAAACCTACTTCTTTCAGCTTGCGTACCATTAATCCACAGATTGTGTGTGCGTGTGTGTGATGATGGTTTGGTCTGCATACATATGGTTTTGTTATGTGTGCTTTAGTTGTATGTGCGTGCGTAGATTAGAAGTGCATAGATTAGACTTTTTTAAAGGTAGTGAGATTCTGCATATATACATTTTTTGTAACGCGCTTAGAGCCCACTGCTTCTGGGGATTCAGCGCGATATAAATGCTCTTTATTATTATTATTATTATTATTATTCATAGACTATGTGAATTTCATTATTTTGACCTTTTTGAGAGTCTGTAGACGTTTCCTTTAAAGACTCGTGAGATATTTTAGCATGACATATTTTAAGATATATTTACATCTTGTCTTAAAACCTTTCTTTTAGTCTGGCTGACCAGATTTTTACCCATCCCGCCGTGAGATGGCCTTAGCCGCCTGTTCGGCGTTAAACCCAAATAACTAACTAACTAACTAACTTTTTGGGTTATTTTAACTATCTTTCTGGGTATTTTTGAGGGTACTAGGTTGTAAGAGCTATGCTTTGCCTTTCGAGGTGTGTTGAATTATTTATGTACTGACGAGCAAAGATAAATTAATCATCGAAAATATTAAAGTATTTCCGATGATTCCAAAAATGTCGCTTATCTTTTGCTCGTCAGTTAATTAAGATAAGATAAGATAGATTATTGCCATATGTGTTCATGTAAAAATACAATCAAAACATTGGAATGTGACTTGATGTCAGGTACTGAAGACTAAAATAATATCACACCATTATCACACACAGCTAATAATCACAGCATACACAAGGATGCAAACGTGACAATAATAGTTGTATTACGAGTTGGGCTTTGCCGTTGGTTCTTGTCGCCTCGAGGGTCCGTTCAGGCGAGTAATTGTCGGAGGTAAGAGTCGCGGGCTTTTAGCCTGAGACTCGTACCTCCGACGTTGATCCCCCCTGACCGGACCCGAGAGGGGGGCAAGAACCACTGACACAGCCTAACTCGTAATACAACGATTTTTGTCTTCAACTTTAAAAAGGATCAGCTTGAAGTATACCCTTGAAAGGACCTCAAACTTTACGTAGAGATTCATGGGACGTAATTTTCCATACTTCCGACTGTCAGTAAACAACCTCGCGCGAACTGCATTCAACGCCGTTTCGAATACGGTCAGTACGTGATAGGGCGTTCGCTTCGGTTGAATTTCCTGTTGTTGATATTATCTAATTTATCCAATTATTCAGTTATGTTTTGTATAAAACGGGTACCATCGGTATCGCAGAACACCTACATATAGTTCTTTTTGTTGTGTAGCCCCTTAAATTATTTATTTATTGGCATATGTTTGTTTAGAGGTTTGACTGAATCAAGATTAGGGTGTGTGTGTACCGAGAAATGTGATTGGCAAAGATTCATTTGGGGGAAAAATGCTTTGCTCAGAGAGTAACGTTGTTATCGTAACATTTAATAAAGGAGTCTACTTATCAAATGTTACCTTGGTAATATGTGACAAGGGGACTCCCGTTGCCTTGAGAACGAACGACCAGGGGAAAAATCAAATAGAGCCAGGCCAATGAGAAAATGTGTAAAGAGACTGAAAGAAGACAAATAAAACTATTACCACAGCAATCATCACAATAAAAGAGTTGTTCTGGCGAGATAAACGAAGGTAATTATACTATTGTGCAATACACGAGAGTGGCACAGACATGTCCACGTATAAATATGTGAAAGGCGAAAGACAGCAGAATCTATTTTTGAAAATGTATCAAAAGTAATTCACCTTAGTTGGCCAGAACGCAGAATGCGTTATTGAATACGTCCTTTCTGTCTCCTTGTTTCAGCAGCAACAACGGCCGGGGGAGGGTCCAGATATCTATACGGGTCGACTACCCCGCGCAGTCTCACCAACCCCGCCCTCTGCTCCTCCAGGAGCGGAACCTTCATCCCGGGCTCCTTGCCGTCCATCCCCATGACAACAGCGCGTCGTTTTCATAGCTGCACGGCCATCAACAATGGCGACAAGCTGCCGATTGATCACTCGGGATCAAGCATTTTTGCCAACGGAGGGGTGACACTGAACGACTCAACAGCGCTGCTTGCGGAAGAGAACTCAGCCAACCTGCGGTCCGATAGGAGAAGGTGGCGGCGGAAAAGACCCATGAGCTCCATCACGTTTGGCGGCTCGGTGGTGGGGACCATGCTGCCCACGACGCCGGAAACTCCCGAAGGTTACGTCATCGAGCTGGACGCTACCACAGGGTCGGCCATAGTGACCCACTTCCACGCGGAGAATTTTGGGGCGACGACGATCAGAAACAATGAGGCGGTGAGGAACGGCGGGTGCACTCCCCTGCCACGGCGTTCCGCTCGACCGGGTACACCAAGCTCCAGGCCAGCGATACCTTTAGCTGGGTCGTCCCAGAGCATGACACTGAGTGAAACCCCGAGTGGAAACCTTTCCTCTACTGCGTCTGAGGGAGAGCTGCCACCGGCTTACACCGAGGCCCTGTCAATGCCTAGAGCGAACGGTGGCGACGATGCAACTGGAAGACTGCCGCGAAGTGTTAGCGGCGGACAAAGGCCTGTTGGTTCGATCGAGGCGGGAAGCAGACAGACACAGTTACTGCACCAAACTGGCGACGCACAATCAAGGCCTGTTCTGCCTCATAGCGAGAGCCTCAGACTTTTCCGGACCGGGAATCCAGTCAGCAGATTTTATCGGAGCAACAGCCAAAGACTTGAGAGGAATCAAAGCCTGGAGAACCCCATCTCCCCGCGCATTTCCGATGACCGCAGACTGACTCGCAGCGAGAGCCAAGGTTTCACGGACACTAACGCTCGGGCCGCCATTCACTACCAGTCTTTCAGAAGAGTTCGCGACCCGGGGGAGAGTTATCTGCCCGGAAGTGATGGCCCACGACTCACAGCGGTCGATAACTCCAGCGTATTGTCCAGCAGGAATCAGGGACTTCAGATTGGGAGTCGCAGTTACAGCGCTGATGGTGCAGTCACTGCCCTAAACCCTGATGACTTGTTTCGTCTGAGGAACAGAGATGGAAGTGAATGCCGAACAGCAAGAGGCGTGGATCCTATTGAGGCCCTACAGACGCAGGGGCTCATGAGAATCTACGCCTCTTGCAGAGGTGTGGGTGCCGAGGGACCCAGCAGGCCTTATCAGCAGAACGACAATCAAATTCCTCTGCAGCAGCTTCGCAGTACTCGAGTTCAGCTGAACCAAGGAAATTCAGAAGATCGCTTTCAAAACCAGCTAATTAGCTCAGAGGACGACAGTGGTGAACAGAATCTAGCCGGCAGAAGAAGCGACTTCCGGCTGCCGTCTCCGGCAGTTATCTCGCCTACAGCGACACGCGACCTCGAGGACCAATCAGAGAGAACTGGGTCACGTGCGCGGGGGACAATACCACGTATACCCCGGCAGCTTCCAGCCGTGGCTCTACACACGATTTGTCCGGTGGAAGATGATGACCTAGATACGGCAGACACGCTGGCCTTACTGTCCGCGGATGAAGACGATTTGAATAACGCGAGGGATGAGCCTTGTCACCCGACTGGGATGGTGGATAGAAGGTGTCGAACGCAGGATGGCGATGTAGATCTAGAATCAGCCTCTGATAACCATTCTTTGGCACAAAGCAGGGCGGCTGTAGACAGAAGAAGGCGGGGGCAGGATAGAAATTTAGATCCGGAAATTGTCCCTTCGGGGTCAGTGTCAAGCGGGTCATCAGGCAGAAGAGGAAGAAGGGAGAGGAGTGGGGATTCAAACGTTCCCCCTGCTTCAGTAGGGGATGGTGTGCAATCGGCTTCAGCTAGCTCGAGACTCGTTTCGCCTTCAACCGCGCAAAGGTGCTATCGCTCCATCCATTGCATGGAAACCTCGCTATAATATTCAGGTTGCCTGACTAATGAGATTACCTGAGCTCTGTTGCATGAGTGAGCTGAGTCCTGCTCCAGCAACCAAGCAAGGTGCTCCGCTATAGCGGAACACCTTGCTGAGTGATTGGTGCAGGATTTACAACTAAAACTACTACTACTATTACGATTTATTCCAAATGTCTCTAAGCTCTTTACAGTTTAAGCTCACTCGTCAACTGAGCCCTGATGTTCAATACGTTTGAGACGTGCTCCATTCAGATACGCGGCATAAAGCCGCGTATCTGAATGGAGCACGTCTTGAATGTGTTAAACCTCTTCACTGCCGAGCGACATAAAACCGTGGTAGACTGACCGACCGCCTGACGACACACATCACCAGAAGAACGCTGATGAAACAGGGGTCGGGAAGAGGCGTAGGTCCTTATAAGACCCCACAACCGCGGAGGCACATGAAGTTCCTGCAGTGAATGGGTGGAAAAGCAAGGGCTACATTATTTACCCATTCAGCCCTGACGCACTACAGAGGGAGATGGGTCGACCATGATAATTAAAGGGTAGTACCAGATTAGCTTTGCGCCTGTCGGCGCCAAGCTAATCTTGCACTGCCCTTGAATTATCATCGTCGGTCCATCTCCTGCAACTGGTGCATAGTCATTAGATGACGCCTCCAAAATTTGGGAAATACGGCCGTCGGACTGAATGAGTTAACCCATTCAGTGCCGAGAAAATGAGAACACCACTCAGTTTACAAGAGGTGTAGATCCACATGAGCCCCCGCAGTTGCGGAGGCTCGTGAGGATCTATGTCTCTTGCTGACACCATTTTGAATCCATATTCCCTAGGACGGCTTGGGTCGTTTGGTCTTGAATTAACGAAGATTGCAGAATCGCAGTTTGCGTCAGCGGGCGCTGAACGCCCGCTGACGCAAACTGCGATTCTGCAATCTTCGTTAATATTTATCCAGCATAATGAAAACAATTTGGCCTTTTTGTCTCGGTTGTAAGTGTTATGACAATCACTATATGACAGAAAACCATCATTAGTTTGGCATTGTTGGGGTGATTACAGAGTGAAACGTTAATTATTTATCTCTTTGACGCTTTGTGGTTTCACAGTAGCAGTTTATCAGAAGAAATGTTTTCAAAGTCTTTGATTTTCGTGAATACAAAGATTT
>BTPG01000004.1:122308838-122413838 GCA_036245525.1 Semisulcospira habei | reverse complement strand
TATGATTTTGAACCTTAAAGCGACCTACTCCAGATAGTAAAGGGTTAATATATCGCAATATCTCCTTTACAGATGTTCTAGTATGTCTGACAATGATGCTGGACACAGTTAGTTATTGTGGTTTAACGGCGAGCAGGCGACTACAGCCATCTCACGGCGGAAAGGGTAAAAGTCTGGTCAGGCAGACTAAGAGAAATGTCTTAAAACATGATCTAAATACAGTTTAAAAGTAATCTTAGCTAAAAAGTAACACCGGTCAATCGTACATGTCTACAGACTTTGGAAGTTCATAAGAACGGTCAGATTTATATTTTGTAAAACAAATTGGCTTCCTTTAGAAAGCTGAAGATTTCGTAATATGAGAACTTAAAATGAAACTTTTCTGCATTTCTTCTCCTATATACGCAGGAGAGTTAGTTCCATTACGCTCAAAAGGCAGTGGAAAACCTCTGGTATTGTGTACCTACTCACATGGATTGTGGAAAAAAAAGGGTAGACAAATCTTAGTTGAGGCAAGACAACATTCATGCCCCGTTATATCGAGGAATGCTAGCAACCAAAGCCCAACATGGCGAAGATCGCTTTAACTCATTCGAGACGTGCTGCCTCCGGATATGCGGCTTATGCCGCGTATCCGGAGGCGGCACTTCTCAAATGAGTTAACGAAGCATCACACATATGGAACTTGCTAGCGACTGTCGACCTTATTTCTTCATCTTTTTTTCTACAGACAAAGGAACTTTCCTTCGCCTGAAGATAAAGAAATGGCATTGCTCTCATCTTGTGGACATTTCGGTAGGTCAAGTTCCATCGTCACACAGACTACCTCCTGCAGCAAGCACTGCATATCTGCACGAGGCGTTGAGTCTGATGGGACCCCGCAGGTATATCCCTCTTGCTGACATTTAACCCTGTGGCTGTCGGCAGCGGCTTTTGTCGAGGTGATTCCTGCAGGAATCACCTCGACAAAAGTCGCTACCGACAGCCAATCAGTTAAAGAGCCACCTGTGGGAAGCGAGTCGAATTTGACGTTTGACGAAGATCGCAGGGGCTCATGCTTATTGCAGACAGTAAAGTTCATCCCGTGTGAGTTTGAAATTTCCATTTTTTTCCCCCATAGGAGGCGTTCTTTAAATCAGAATCACAGATAAATGACACGATATGTAGGTCGTTCATCCAGCCACGTCAAAGCTGAAGACTGCATACCAGTGCAAGAGACAGAACGACTATGCTGGTACAAGAGTGGTGCTGGAATGTCTTGGCGTCGGAGGCGTCAAGCTATTCTTGAACCACCCTTGAACTATTCGTCTCTTGTTGTAGTGTATTAGGGCTTAGAGGATTAAACTCTTGACTACTTCTGACGATACCGTTCGACGTAAAAGTCGCGTTGTTAACTCATTCAACTCCGACACGCCACGGCAAGACTTGGATCGAGCGTGATAGTTCAAGGGTTGTGCCAGAATGGGCGCCAAGCTATTCTGGCACAACTCTTGAACTATCTCGCTCGACCTGTTTCCAGAAGTGTAATACAGTCTTCAGGAGGCAACTTCAAAATTTGCGGATTTCGTTCCTGGAGCAGAATGTGTCATGGGTTAATCAGCTGTCGGTTTTAGTCGTCATGGCGCTTTATTCAGCATTGGCGGTCGCTTGCCCATTCTTCCTGAACATGGCATTGACCGTCTTCTTGAACTTGGACCCCATAAAGTAGTAGATGAAGAAGTTAATGGAGCAGTAGATATAGGCGCACAACTCCATCACACTTACCATGAACAATAAAGTGTTGTGCTGTCGGCCGTTAAGACTGATGTCCGGAATCCAGAGAATCATGACTCGAAACACCACCCTTGGCAAAGCAGTGATCACAAACAGAATGGACGTTCCCACTAACATCCGGGTCAGAGCCACTTCCTTCGACGTCATAGTTGCCGATGACGTCTTCGCGCGCCATGTCGTCATTTGTTTGAGTTTGATGACGGTGACGGCGGTGCATGCCGTCACGGCGATGAAGCAAAGTCCAGGGAGAGCGACACCATTGACAACCCCGTCCAAAACGTCGATGATGTATTTGTTGTCGAGGTAGAACTTTCTAGGGACCATTTCAGGAGATATGATGTTGGTTATCAGGTTGTATGTACATGCTACGCTCCACCGGGTCCCAAAGAGGAAAAACCCACCAACCGTGACCAAGAAAACCAAAAACGTAATAACTGCAACAGTTCTTGTCCTTATAATTGTCTGAGCCCTTAAAGGGCTCACCACACAAAAGCACCTATCGCAAGCTATCAGCATTGCGATAATACAAGATGCCCCCCAAAACCCATACATGCCGATCAAGTAATTGTTAAGGACGATCTGAAAAAGGGGGCCCCTTCTCGCAGATTTTGTGATCTCCAAATAAATCCTGTCCGCGTACAGAAGGAAACTTATAGCCATAACAACAAGATCCGCGAATGACTGGCAAAACAGAAGGAAGTTGATTCTTTCCTTGATGCCCTGCTTGTAGAATGCGATCATGTTGATGACGTTGGTGGGTGCGCTGATGAGAAAAAGGATATCGAGGAAGACAACATCGACGATCGTGTTGAACATTTGCTCTACTTCCCGACTGATGGTGTTGTCTGGGTTGTCCCAAGGGACGAATTGTCCGATCGTGAGTACCACACACCCAGGAGGAGCCATGGACGCATTCGATGTGATGTTTGTGTCGATCGTTGTCAGGCTGTAGGTTGTCAGATTTTCGTCATAAGTCACGGCGACGTAAGTGGTGGCGGTAACGTGATAGATGCCGATGACGTCATAGATGTTAGCAACGCCATTGGTGGTGCTAACGTCATATGTGTTAGTATGGGTATAGGTGCCACTGGTATCTTCTGTCGTCATAGTTAATATATGCGTTAAAACACGAGTTCACTGTTTCTCCTGTCAGTTCGCCCTGTCAAAGGGACTTGACAGAAATCGGATGCAAGTGCGTTTCCTTTAGCTTTCCTGTAGCTTTTATGTCTTTTCAAAGCTAATCACCCAAAGTAATAACTTGTCCGGTCCATGATTGGCTGCCCTGTGAAAGCAAACTCAGTAAGTTCTTTTGTGAAAATCCAGATTTACATCGTATTACAAATGAAAATCTCACTTTTCACAAAATTAACCTGCTGTCCTTTGGCCTTCGCAGAGCAGACAGTCATGGACGATTGGGACCTTAACTCATTCTGCCCACGACACACCAGAGCAAGATAAGGCTCGACCATGATAGTTCAAGGGTGGTGGCAGAATAGGCGCCAAGCTATTCTGCCACCGCCCTTGAACTATCATGGTTGATCTGTCTTCTGAATTATAATGCAGTCTTCAGATGATAACTCTAAAATGTGGGTATTTCGTAACTCGGGCACAATGAGTTAATCACAGACCAGAATAAATATGTTATTAGTTACATGCCATTTTGTAAGCTGGAGCTACGCATACTATGTTAATATTAGGAAAATGGAATTGAGAAAGGGAAATTTCCATATTCGTTTGGTAATTATCGTTACGCAAGGGAAAAATACTGCCTTGTGTGTGTGTGTGTGTGTGTGTGTGTGTGTGTGTGTGTGTGTGTGTGTGTGTGTGTGTGTGTGCGTGCGTGCGTGCGTGCGTGCGTGTGTGTGTGAGTGTGTGTGTGTTTGTGTGTGTGTGCGTGTGTGTGCGCGTATGTGTGTTTTCATTTTTTTTAATTCATGTAATATTTCATCAATGTTTGTCAAGTGAACACTTGGCTAGAGGAGGGTAGTACAGTTGACGGTCTACTACTATGGTGTTGGGTATTTTCCCCCAAAGTAAATAATTATTATTATTGGCGCTGGCAAGACATTCGTATTTTAACACAGTTAGTCCCGACGCACTACAGCAGGAGATGAATTGACCATGACAATTCAAGGTTAGTGTCAGATTAGCTTGGCGCCTTTAATTCAAGGTTAGTGTCAGATTAGCTTGGCGCCATCAAGCGACAAGCTAATCTGGCACTACCCTTGAATTATCATGGTCGATACACCCCTTGCAACTAATACATAATCGTTAGATGACCCCTAGAAATTCGGCCTTGGGCTTGAATGAGTTAATTAGAACACCTTCATTTCACAATGGGGATAAGCAACATGTGTTACGGAGGCCTTGGAACAGATGAAACTTAATTTCCAGTTTTGGGATTCCTCGAATGTTTTTCATCATGCTAGATATTAATTTAAGTTTTCATACTGTTTAATTAAGTTACCATTGAGTTTAGTTTTGTTTACTCTTGCGTGTTTTGCGTGGTTGCTGTGCGTTTCTGTGTGTTCTTGCTTGTGTGCGCGAGCGTGCGTGTGCGTGTGTGTGTGTGTGTGTGTGTGTGTGTGTGTGTGTGTGTGTGTGTGTGTGTGTGTGTGTGTGTGTGTGTGTGTGTGTGTGTGTGTGTGTGTGTGTGTGTGTGTGACAATATTAATAAATACGTTTGTCAGCGGGAATGCGTGTATTAAAGTGACCTGCACCAGCTAGTAAATGGTTCACATTTCTCAACATTTCCTTGATATATCTCATTAGCATGTCTGAAAATAATGTTTCAAATAGGGGCTAACGGAAGGAGATTTTATATAAAACACAAGGCATTTTTCCCCCTCGTTTTTCTCCATTCCTGCGCAGGAGAGATCCCCCGGTGCGTATCTTGGTCATATGAAAACCGGTTACATGTGCCAACTTACACTGATCGTGAAAAGAATGCTAGAGAAGTCCGCAAATTGTTTCAGTCAAAGCCGACCGTGGAGCGGATCATTTTAAGTGAACCCTTTTAGCCTCAAGGTCCCATTTCTCAAATTTGGGAGGTGTTGCATAACGACTATGTACCAGTTGTAGGAGACGGATTGATCATGATAATTGAAGGGTAGTGCCAGATGAGCTTGGCGCCTTCAGGCGCCAAGCTCATCTGGTACTACCCTTCAATTATCATGATCAATCCACCTCCTGCTCCAGCGTCCCGGGGCTAAAAGGTTTAACCTTTCATACCTATCTCATGATTTGTACAAGAGATCAATTTGTCAGGCGTGGTACTGATTTTTTTTTTTAACACATGTACAGACGTTGCAGTATTTGTGGAAGAACTGAAACCGAAATTGACTGTTTGCATGCAATTAAACAATGGAAATGCAAACAAAATCATTTTAAAATTTAAAAAAAACAACTTATTTTCCCATTTATTTTCCAGTCTTAGATTTGTAAAAGCTACTTTATCTTTGGTGTAAATTGACTAACCAAATGTATAGATTCTCATGACGTACTTACGTATTCGCATTGACGTATGCAGAACTATGATGCGGAGAAAAAAAAAAGGATACCTATGTCTGAAAGAGTATTTGAAAGGATAGAATTGTGGCTGACGTTTGAGGATCTGTGCCTCCTCCTGGCTTCATTTATATCTGTGTTTCACCGGTATAGCAAAGATCGTGGCGTTTCCGCATTACTAAATGTACGAATCTGCGACGAGACTTGACCTCAATCTACTCAGTTTCAGCACGCGCGTGCGGCGGAGAGCGAGCCCCCGTTCGGAACGATGCACGTAAGATAGATCAGTAACACTGCCCCAAGAAAGACAAATCATAGTAAGTCTATTTTGGTGAAAAAGCGACATTGTCATTGTAATATTACGAAAGTCTCGCTGTTAACAAAAATGAACTTACTGTCTTTCGCCTTACAGCGCAGAACTTCTGACGTTAGTCGGGAGTCTGCTTCATCGCACGCGTCTAGATAGAAATGATGTCTATTAAACCATCGCAGTTTCACTGGATTAACTCATTCAAGCCGTCCCGCATCAGTAGCTGCAGAAGTGTTGTATAGCGTTGCCGCGGGCAACGCTATGCGACACTTCCGCAGCTATTGATGCGGGGCTCCTTCAATGAGTTAAGGCAGGCGAGACGCACAGGTACCCCAGAGGCACAAAGCTAACTAATGTGGTGCCACCCTTGAACTATCGTCAACCTGTCTCCAGCAAAATACCAACACCATCACCACCAACAACAACAACAGCGACGACAACAACGAAAAGAACAACTAGGACAGCATATCCAACGTCTCGCGCGAATCATTTACAGCACATCCAGTTGTTTTAACCCTTTCACTGCCGAGAAATCGTGAATACGATTGATCCAACGGATCGATCCAACCCCGCAACAGCGGATGCTCATGAGGATCTGTGCTTCTTGCTGACACTACATTTTGTAACCGCATTTCCTGGCTCCGGTGCTTTTTGCCTGTGAACTACTCATTTCACACCAGGACCGAAATCTCCCAATTTGGTTGCCCTCTGAAGGGCTGTATTACAATTCTAGAGACAGATCGAGCATGATAGTTCAAGGGTGGTGCCAAGCTATTCTGGCACCACCCTTGAACTATCATGCTCGACCCATGTCTTGCTGTGGTGTGTCGGTGCTGAATGAGTTAACAAACATTTGACTGCGGCCAGCGGCAGTGGGAGGGTTGACCCTAAAAGCGCGACTCGAGCTGTGAAGGAGAGGGGGAGCAGACGAATTTAGATCAGACCACCTGCAGGCCACAGGAAACGGAGATATGATACGGTAATGAGGTCGTCCTATGACAAATGCCAGTGACCCAGATCCAAATTCCAGACCAAAAAAGGTGACTGCCGAGAGCGTAGACTTCAAAGAAAACCCCAACGAAGAGAGAAACACGCTTAGAGAGAACAATTACAACACACTTTCTTGTGTTGTAGTTGTCTTTTCTAAGAGTGTTTTTTTCTTCGTTGGAACTTCCAAACCCAGATCCAGTCTCAAATGTGCAAAATGTAACGTCTGTGCTAGCTGAATGGTGTTGCCCCAATATAAGCTTTCATTGACTATTCAATTCTAGCACTTATTTGTCTGTTTGTTTGTTTGTTGTTTGTTTGTTTGTTCGTTCGTTCTTTCTTTCGTGCGTTCGTTCGTTCGTTTATTTGTTTGTTTGTTTATTTGTTCGTTCTTTCGTTCGTTCGATCGGCCATTCATATGTTTATTTGTCTGTTTGTTTGTTTGTCTGTTTGTTTAGTTAGTTGGTTGGTTGGTTGGTTGGTTGGTTGTTTGATTACTCGTTGTTGGTTGGTTGGTTTGTTCAGCTAGCTGGTTGTTCGCTCGGCAGATTTGTGTGTGTGTGTGTGTGTGTGTGTGTGTGTGTGTGTGTGTGTGTGTGTGTGTGTGTGTGTGTGTGTGTGTGTGTGTGTGTGTGTGTGTGTGTGTGTGTGTGTGTGTGTGTGTGGAGCTTCTTCGTCCAAAACTAAAAGAAATCGCAGGGAGCGTCCTAGCACGCAAAAGGCTATCAGGGCCGAAATCGGCTGCAGTTGGCCCCCGCACAGTCGTGCACGGCCCCCGCCTGCGCAACCGACCGGCCCGATGGCCTCAAAGTGCTTTAGTGCAAGCTGAAGATGCATTGATCAACTTTATTTCTGGTGTATACCACTTCCCATTAGCGCTGCATTGACTATTCACAGACATCCACATCTCGTACATAAGTGCACCAACTTGACGACTGACTCCACACGTCCTGCAAAGGTTAGTATGGCCGGCGTGCACCTAAATCTAGGTCCCCGGAAACTCGACCCCCCGGTTATTGGTTCCTCGATCGGCTTTTTTTCTGCCTGAAAGAGTGAGTACTAGATTCTCATGAGTTTAGGCGGCCGTCTTTCAGTTTTCAAGAGTCAAAGATTCTCATGAGCCCCTGCTAACGCAGGGGCTCATGAGAATCGTTGCCTCTTGTTAGGAAAAGGGCCAGATCACATTCATTCATGAAAACTTCTGTAGTTCCTGCTTGCAACTGTAGGTCGGGTGTACTTTTAAATCTCTGCCGTTATCAGTGGCAAAAAAACAGAATGTTCGTTTTATAGAAAAGCGAGATTTTCATTGTTAAACAATGACAATCTCGCTTTTCTCACACAATGGACATACTGTCTTTTGCTATGTATCAGCAGATTGCTCCGCAGACGGAATAGTACTTGGAAACTGACCCGCCTAACCATTGGTGCCTCCGTCGTTAGCAGGCTGAAGGTATTGACATGTCAATCAGCGGTCAGTTTTGTCTGGCCTGTGGTCGCTTTATTGGAGTCACCATTCGCTAACAAAGTTTCGGCACTGTTAGCAGAGTCAACAGAGAACACAGCGAATGAACCCGAACGCATTTTCTCTGAGTGACAATAGCCTAAACAGTCTTTGTCTCTAACAATACGTATCGGGTTCCTACTGAAATAATATACTTTTACAAAGTTGCTTATCAAAGAATATTGTATGCATTTAGAATTGCTTCTAAAAGAATATGCGTATGGTTGCTTACCACAAGACATGCACAGGGTTGCTTCATAATGACTATTCATCATGTTGCTTCTTAAAGAATATAATAATAATAATAATAATAATAATAATAATAATAATAATAATAATAATAATAATAATAATAATAATAATAATAATAATAACGGTATTTATAATGCGCTTATCTTATAATAATTATAACTCTATGCGCGCACTCACAACTCGCGCACGCTTTAGACAACGACTCACGTACCACAAATAGTGAAATACATTACGGCAGTCTGCTTTGGGTGGGGAGTGTGGTGGTATAGTGCTAGAACTGTTGAAAGAGGTGAGTTTTGAGGGCGGACTGGAAGGAGGAGAGAGAGTGTTTCTGACGGAGAGAGAGTGGGAGAGTGTTCCAAGTGGATGGACCGTATACTGAGAAGGAGCGGGGGCCAACGTGCTGAGTTTGGTGCGGGGGATGTGGAGGCGGAGAGGGTCGGAGGCGGAGCGGAGGGAGCGGAGAGGAGTGTAGGGGTGAAGTAAGTTTGAGACATAGGCGGGAGCGCAGTTGTTCAGGGGATGGGAAGCCAGTGAAGGAGTTTGAGCAGGGGAGTGATGTGGTCGGATTTTTTCTTTCTGAGGACGAGGCGGGCAGCACTGTTCTGGACGCGCTGGAGAGTGAAAGTGGTGGAGTGAGGGAGGCCGGAAAGGAGAGAGTTGCAGTAGTCGATGCGAGATAGGATGAGAGAGACAGCAAGTTTGGTGGCAGCTTCGGTAGTGAGGTATTTTCTGATCTGACTGATGCGGCGGAGGTAGAAGTAGCATGCCTGGGCCGTGGCGGAGACGAAGCTGGTCATGGAAAGAGAGGAATCGAGGATAACGCCAAGGTTTTTGGCCGAGTCAGAGAGGGAGATGGGGGTGCTGTCGAGTTGAAGGTGGAGGGAGGGAGGGAGCTGGGAAAGTTTCTGGCGAGTGCCTACCAGCATGGCTTCCGTTTTGTCGTCATTCAGTTTAAGCTTGTTTGCTGTCATCCAGTTTTTCACGTCTTCGTAGCAGTCACAGAAGATTACTTCTCAAGTTGCTTCTCAATGAACATATGCACAAGGTTCCTTCTCAAAGAATGTTTGCATAGGGTTGCTTCTCAAATTGATTCTCAAAGAATATATGCACAGCGTTGCTTCTCAGATTGCTTCTCAAAATATATGCACTGGGTTCCTTCTCAAAGAATGCATGCATATGATTGCTTCTCAAATTGATTCGCAAAGAATATATGAACAGGGTTGCTTCTCAAAGAATATATGCATCGGGTTGCTTCGCAAAGAATATGCAAAGGGTTGGTTCTCAAATTGCTTCTCAAAGAAAATATGCACAGAGTTGCTTGTCAAAGAACATATGCATTGGGGTGCTTCTCAAAGAATGTATGCATCGGGCTGCTTCTCTAAGAATATGCATAGGGGTTGCTTCTGAAATTCTTCTCAAAGAATATAAGCACAGGGTTCCTTCTCCAAGAATATATGCATAGGCTTGCTTCTCAAATTGCTTCTAAAAGAATATGTGCACAGGGTTGCTTTTCAAATTGTTTCTCAAAGAACGTGTGCACAGGGTTGCTTTTGAAATTGTTTCTCAAAGAACGTGTGCACAGAGTTGCTTTTCAAATTGCTTCTCAAAAACGTGTGCACAACGTTGCTTTTCAAATTGCTTCTCAAAGAGTATGCATAGGGTTAAAGAGTATGCAAAGAAAATCCCAAAGAAGAATTCGAAACTGCGAAACGTTCTTAGTAGGTATATAGACAAGACAATCACAACATAATTTATTAACCCTTGAACTGCCGGGGCACGAGGATTTATGTCTCTTGTTAGATCTGTGTTTTTTTAGTCTTATTTTTGTCCCTTTTTCATTTGTGTTCTCCGCGCGAACGTCGGTCAGCGTGAAGTCGTTTCAGATGCGAAATTCGTGATCACTGGCAGTGAAGGTGTTAATTTCTTTTTTTTAAAATACGCACAAACGAGTGCACAATTATGTGCTACGTATCTGTTCTTTGGTGATTGAAATACCATCTGGATACAAAAGAATATGCACAAAGTTGAGAAGAATACAAATGCAAAAGAAAGCAATTGGATGCTTCTTGAAATAGTAACAGATAGATGCTTTTGGCAATATTAATAAATGGATGCTTCTGAACCCTTTTGGCCCCACGGTCCCATTTCTCAAATTTTGGAGGTATTGCCTAATGACTATGTACCAGATGCAGGAGATGAATTGTCTATGATAATTCAAGGGTAGTGCCAGGTTAGCTTGGCGCATGAAAGCACCAAGCTAATCTGGCACTACCCTTGAATTGTCGTGGTCTCTCCATCTCCTGCTGTAGGGACCCGGGGCTAAGAAGCATGCATACACGGAGATCAATGTCTCGGATACAAATCAAATAGTGCCGCGACAACATCGTTCAGTGTTTATAAAAGATGTCTTAGTAGTGGCTTGTTTAAATTGCTGTTGACTGCTTATAAAGACAAGGTATTGCAAATAAACGCCATTTTTGGAGGTCATCGGTTCGGACAGAAATCAGACGGCACTTTGCGGCCATTAACCCCTTCACTACTGAGGAAATGTGAACACAAAGCAGCTGCAAGCGACATAGTTCCTCATGAGCCCCGCAGTAGTATGTGTGTGTGTGTTTATGTATGTGTGTGTGCGTGAGTACGTGCGTGCATGCGTACGTACATGCGCGCGTGTGTGTATCATGTTTTTGGTATGTACTTTTTAGTTGTAATTTATTTATTTGTTATATTTTGTTGTTGTTGTAACTTTTTTTTATTTTAATCTAATTTTTCGTGTATCCACTACATTTTTTTCTTCGATCTTGACTTTTGGTGTTGTAACGCTATTAGAGCATCATTGATCTGGAAGATAAGCGCTATATAAATGTACAGTATTATTTTTTATTTCTTTATTTTTCTCTCAGTATGCTAAGCTTAATCGACTTTGTGGTTCATTTTTGTGAGATATTTTTGGCACTTAATAGCATGTTCTACATAATCCTAAAGATCTTCAGGCGTAGATAAAGTCCATTATCAAAGTCTTACTAACTGTGTTTACTTCGTTACATGTTCAATAAGCGGATTAGTCCGGAGGTTTTTTTTTTTCGAGGCAAAACATCTTTACTTCCAAGCGCTGTTGGGTATTTTAAATATCATTTGTCGCGACACAGTTAGTCAGGGTCTGCCATGTGCAAGAGGCATAGATTCTCATGAGCCCATGCGTCAGCAGGGGCTCATGAGAATATATGCCTCTTGCAGAAGAAGTTCAGCACATTTCATATCCGCAAACGAAGGACGCGAAAAGATCTACATCTAAACTTCACATAAGTTTCCTGTAATAGGCACGTCAACGCAAGAGCTTGTGACATGTGCCTTAGGGTTTTTGCTTTCAAGCAGACTAGCAAACGACCCTTGACTACGTATCAGTGGCCAACAGACCTCTGTGGTTGCGCTGCTTCATCTACTTTTGGCTTGTACGGTGTTTGACAAAGCTCAGCAGCGCTCTTAATTCTTACAAATACGCGTATTTACATACATGCATACTTCCGGGGTCGCCGAAAAAGCTGACGAAAATCCTCAAGAAATGTTTTCCACATCAAACGAACAGAGATGAGCACTATGTTATTTGAGGGTCTCGATGTTCTATGAATAACCGGGGAAAAAAACACCTCATCGATTTTTGATCTTAACCCCTTCGCTGTCAATGGATGAAGAGTGTGTTTCTAAAATATTTATTAATTCAATGTCAAAGATCCTCAGCCATTCAAGGAACGTGAATGCAAAGTGGTGTCTCCACGAGACATAGATCCTCATGAGTCCCCGCAACTGCGGGGACGATGGAAAATATGTCTCTTGCATTTGGATTGTGTGCAGTTTTTCTCGGCAGTGAAAGGGTCAAATATCCTTTAAACACGGTTAGACAGCTGGATCTTTTCCCCTCGTAACGAACAGTGCACTTGCATTTTAACACATTCTACCCCAGGACCGAAATCCCCAAATTTTGAAATTGCCCTCTGAAGGACTGTATTACAATTCTAGAGACAGGTCGAGCATGATTCGCGCCTATGGGCACCAAGCTATTCCGGCACCACCCTTGAACTATCTAGCTCGATCCGTGTCTTGCTGTGGTGTGTCGTGGCTGAATGAGTTAACTTCCGGTATATCCGCAGAAACAACAAACCAAGGTCAGTGAAAAGGCGATCAACTGAGTGCCACAAGGAAGGGGTCAAGGTACCTTACCTGTGCTTTTGTTTTCCCTAGTGTCCGGCGCTGAGTATTTCCTTGGTACGTGCACGTGTATCCACAGGGTTGTATAAACATACCAACCCATGGAACTGCAGCAGCACGGTATAGTTTAGGTTGTCTGGAGCCCAATGCGCAGAAGGCCATCGGGCCGACGTTGGCCTCCGTTGGCCCGTGCACGGCAGTGCGCGGGCCTACGGCGGCCAACCTCAGCCCAATGGCCTATTGCGCATTGGGAGACTGGTAAACGCTCATCATCGTCGCTGACTCTCCCCGTACGTCACAGTGCACAACAGGTCCCCTGACCGACATCGGACATGGTTGGCCCCCCGCTTCGCACGGCTCCCGTGCGCGGGGCCCACTGTCGTCCCGAAGACCTCTCGCTCACTGAGGTTATTAGCGTTCCAAAATGACCTCTTCCAGACATGTCCTTGAGGGATCAGTCTTACATACATGAAGGAGAGGCCGAGCAGGTTACTCTGCGACCTACCGACAGGTCGTGTTAGGGTTCAAAGTCTTCCAGCAAAACACGATCCTTTTAGCAAGAGGCCGCAGATCCCCATGAGCCCCGGCAGATGCGGGGGCCCATGAGGATCTGTGCCTCTTGCTGGTTTGATTTACTACAGAGTTCCGCAGAAGGAGATCGACTGTTTGGAAATGCAGTGAGCGACGTGGCTGTCTCGGCGTGTGATGAGAATAATGTACACTGCTGATGAGGACAGTATGTGCTTTTTAACTCATTCTACCCCAAGACCGAAATCCCCATTTTTTAAAGTTGACCACTGAAGGACTGTACTTACAATTCTAGAGACCGAGCATGATAGTTCAAAGGTGGTGCCAGAATAGCTTGGCGCCTATGGGCGCCAAGCTATTCTGGCACCACCTTTGAACTATCATGCTCGATCCAGGTCTTGATGTGGTGTGTCGGGGCTCAATGAGTTAGTCCTGTGACTGCTGCACTTACAACACCGTTTTGAATTGGTCTCTTCCTCCGAACGGTATTGTCAGTAGCAGTCATTGTGTTAAACAATTCATTAAAACAAAATTTAAAACTTTCTTATACCACGAGATGAAATTTTGGCTGCGTTCCCCAGGAAAGGCGCGTCGCCGCAGCACAGCTCCACCCCGACCGGCCTAGCTTTTGCCGTTTGTGTTTGAGGAATTTGTTGTTCTGATGGTCTTCGCCACCAAATGCGGGACTTGGATATTTTATTGAGGTTCTCAGAACATAACTTGCCAATCTGAGAATTTTGCGGGCTGAGTGTGCAGTTAGCAAAAGTAGCAATGCCTGGGGTCAGTTGCATGAGTGAGTTCGATCAGTCCTTCGCCAGCCACTAAGCAAAGTGCTCCGCTATAGCTCACGGGAGTATATGCTTCTTCCTGAGCAAGATCGGCATCCGTTGTTGCCCAGGTTTAACCCCTTGACGATAGCGTCCGGCAGAAAAGACGCGTAGTTAAAAGACGGTATCGTCAATAGAAGTCAAAGGATTAAGTTAACTCAATCAGCCCCAGCAAGACATGCCGGATAGAGCATGATAGTTCAAGGGTGGGTGCCAGAATAGCTTGGCACCCATAGGCGTCAAGCTATTCTGGCACCACCCTTGAACTATCACGCTCCAGGATTGTGATACAGTCCTTCACAGAGCAACTTCTAATTTTTGGGATTTCGGTCCTGGAGCAGAATGTGTTAACGACAGCGTGGGAGTCTCCGGTGTTGGAGACTAGTGTGGGTCTCTACGTAAGATCTCTCTCTCTCTCTCTCTCTCTCTCTCTCTCTCTCTCTCTCTCTCTCTCTCTCTCTCTCTCTCTCTCTCTCTCTCTCTCTCTCTCTCTCACACACACACACACACACACACACACACACACACACACACACACACACACACACACAGAGCATTTAGCCCCTAGCGAGGACATTACCCTCAGACCAGTGTTCGTAGTCAGAAGCAAATCTGTCATCAATCAATGTAAATCCAGCACTCCTCTTCGTCTCTATATATCTATATAGACGTAAATGGAACAGATCATTGTCAGCAAGAGGCATAGATTCTCATGAGCCACTGCGGACGCAGGGGCTCATGAGAATCTTTGCCTCTTGCGCACGAAGTTACAGTGTCTGGCTGCTAGGCTTCCAAGTAAAGCGGTCAGTGTGTCGGTTGTTGCCGGTCATCTTGACCCAAATGCGTTTGGTTCAACTTAGAAAACGCAAATCGTCAGGGTGTAAACGTCTTTTGTCCACCACGAATGTAATTTAAAAATCGGGGCACCATAAAAAAAAGGTCTGAACAAATTCACACCACAGCTGGGTTCGCAACCTTTCGGATGGCCTGAGTGTCGAACACTCTACAGTTTAGTAAGTTCAACCTACATAATGTATGTCTGGTCTACCGAATCCCCCCTCCTCCCTAGTTATTTGAAGGAGATCACACAGAAATATTTGTTTGCATTTCTACGTCGCACGACCAATTCTTTAACGCTAAACTGACCATGTGATCTCGCTACAAAACCCCTTGTAGGGAATAATGGCGGACTTTTGTAGCCCTCTTTTTGATGCGTCTTGAATGCCATTTTCGTTCTATATATGATCCCCAAAACGGTCTAAAGTACAAAGTTGCTTAGTGTTGTTCGAAACAACAGGCACAGTACTGGAGACGGCAACGTGATAACAAATTTTGAATTACGTCATAAGTCTATTATGTATGTATATATATATATATATATATATATATATATATATATATATATATATATATATATATATATATATATATATATATATATATATATATATATATATATATATATATATATATATATATGGCGTGATCCAGGTCGGAAGACTTCTTCTTGATTTCTCTTACAAAAATAGTGGAGGAATGAAAACAGGTAGCAAGGGCTTACTGCATGGACCTTTGTAGGCCTGAGGGAGGTCAAAAGAACCATTGTACCCCGAAGGCCGAAGGCCTTCGGGGTACAATGGTTCCTTTGACCTCCCTCTGGCCTACAAGGGTCAGTGTAGCAAACCTCTGCTACTAATAACTTATATTGTGCTTGACCATGACAAGGACTTAAAGCGAGCTGCTCCATGACGAGCTTTCAACGGGTCATCCTTGTTGTCTTGCTTCAACAAAGACTTTCCTAGCCTCCTTTTCACAACCAGTGTGAGAAGACACACGTACAAAAGGGTTTCCACTGCCCTTTGAGCGTGAAGGAAGGAACTCTCCCGCGCACAAATGAGAATAAAAACAGAGAAAATGTTTCATTTTCAGTTACGACATTCATAAATTTCATAAAATAATTTCTTCCTTTTGTCCAGCATTATTGTAAGGCATACCAAATACATTTATCAATGAGGTATTGCCAAATGTTTACCCTTTATCCGCCTGTAGAAAGTCGCTTTAAGTTTTACCCACCCTGCACCTGTTTTGATTTTACTTTGTTAGATGGAGGTTGTCTATTATTGATATTTGACTGCTAACAAGGATACCGCTCGGCGGAAACTGAAGTCACTTGCGGCGTAACTACCAGTCCTTTAGCAATAACTTCAGCAGTCCAGGGGCTAATAAATAGAGTAGACTTTGGGTATAACAAAATGTCAGAAATTTGTCGCGATATCCCAAATCTGATAGTAATTTTAGATGGAGTGTGGGTGGGGACTTCTGAAAACGAAACTATGTTCGACTTAGTGTATATTCAACCTTGTTTAAAATATAGCTTATGAGTGAACTGGACTGCATTCCCTTTGGCTGTCTACCGTATATATTATTGCCCCTTCATTTTAAATCGACTTTAACCCCTTCACTGCCGAGAACAAGTAAACACGATCAAACTGCAAGAGACATAGATCCTCATGAGTCCCCGCATTCGCGGGGCTCATGAGGATCTATGCCGCTGGCTGAGACCAAGTGTATCCATATTTGTTTTTGTATTGGACGGCTTAGAGCTTTTAGCATTAAAATAAGAAAGATTTCATAATATTGAACACAATCTGCGACCTCTGGCAGTGACCCAATGCGCAAAAGGCCATCGGGCCGACGTCGGCCGCCGTTGGCGTCGGCCTAATGGCTTTTGCGCACTGGGGAATTGGTTCAGACTGATTTGTCTTGCAAGGTCTTTTTGCGTTTGGTCGTGACGGTGGTTGTTGACCATTCTAGTTCGCGGGCCAAAACTGACCTGATGTCTTGATTAATTACAAATCGGGAGCACCCCGGGGCACTCGATTGCTCAGTTGCACGATTATCGATCGGGGATTGGGGGGTATCGGAAGAGGGGGAAGGGGAGGGCGGGGGGGGGGGGGAGGAGGGTAAGGTGACGGGGAATAAGAGTGACAGTCTCTAAATGAGGAATTCCATTTGCACGATGCATAGATTTTGGTTAGAACTTGCGGTACGGGTTTGTAAGACTCTCTCTCTTATAATAAGGACAGATTGTAAGAGAAGCACTCAAGCCTGTATGTTGTCTATCGTTATAAAATAAGTTTATTCAATTCAATTCAATTCAAGTCCATCCCAGCCCATTCCAGTCCAGTCAACTCAATTCAGTTCAATTCAATTCAATTCAATTCTCACTCTCTCTCTCTCTCTCTCTCTCTCTCTCTCTCTCTCTCTCTCTCTCTCTCTCTCTCTCTCTCTCTCTCTCTCGCTCTCACTTTCTCTCTAAATAATTTTAAACAATTCTCCTATTTTGTTCGTTAATTGTTTTCCTTGACTTTGTTGTTGTTGTTGGATTGCTGTGTTTGTTTTCCTGTTGTGTTCTGTTTTGTTTACAGGACAGCTTGTAAGACAGGCATTGAGTTGCCTAATAGCTTTATCCTGAATAAAAGATTCATCATCATCTCTCTCTCTCTCTCTCTCTCTCTCTCTCTCTCTCTCTCTCTCTCTCTCTCTCTCTCTCTCTCTCTCTCTCTCTCTCTGTGCACGCGCCGCGTATATGTATATGTATGTGTGTTAGTGTATGTGTGTGTGTGTGTGTGTGCGCACGCGTTCATGCGCGCTCGCGTGAGTGTGTGCCGACTGGCCTGCCCGCCTATGCGTGCATGAGTGCGTGTGTACGTCAGTGGACTAATAGCCCCCAAAATACAATTTACGAAGAGTCAGCTGTCATCGACTGTTATGAAAATGACATCTGTTGATTTACTGTAGTGCTAGACTGTTTTTACACGATTGCTCACAAGAACACTGCTGCGCACTTCTTTTCCATGCCTTTCATCTACTTCCTGGAACTGTCTCCAAGGGAGGGCCCCCCACCCCCCTCCACCCCTATCCCCATCCTTTTGTTTGCCAAAGACTGGATTTTGGACTGTAAAACAGTGATATTGCTAAAACCACTTAAGCAAGAGACATAGATCCTCATAAGCCCCTGCAATTGCCCCTTCATTTTACATCGACTTTCAGGCCCTTCACTGTCGGGAACAAGTAAACACAACTGCAAGAGACATAGATCCTCATGAGCCCCTGCGAATGCCGGGGGCTCATGAGGATCTATGTCTTTTGAGGTTCATTATCTTGATTTCAAGGACAGACATATGATGTGTTTTGAAATCTAGATATGTGGTCCTCGCAAGCAGGTCTTGCGTGATTTCAGTCTACACCCCGTTAATGTTTCCTCTGTGGCCTTAATTCCCTTGAATTTCAGGAGACTTATCCAAGGACGTCCATAGGCCCAAGGAAGCTAAACAAAACTCATTCTAAAACCTCACAGTGACTCTCAGAGCAACAAACGGCAACTCGCACCCAAACTACCTACAGTCTCAAAGCAACCGAGGACAACTTTGGCCGCGCAGATTGGAGTCTCCAAGGCACCGCATGATAACTTTTACAGAGAATCAGAAGTCTTCGGACACAAAGTATGGATTCTTTGAATTGGCAAAAACCTTTTTAGGCTTGTGGGGAAAAAAATTAAGACTGGGAGTGCTGTTCTTCTATAGTTCAGTTTATATATGTGTTGAGCTGTGATGTTGAACCTAGCGGCCTAGAGTAGGAGGGACCAAAATTACACATTAGCACATATATTTTAATTGTTTTCGTCCAAGTGTCACAGTCCACACTCTCGCGGATTTAAATGGACGATGTATTCGATTAAACCCAACTAACTAACTAACTAACTAACTAACTAACTAACTAACTAACTAACTAACTAACTAACTAACTAACTAACTAACTAACTAACCATGTCTGCGACAGTATGTGCATTATCTTTGATTACAGTTGGTGACGTTATTAAATTTGGGAACGATTAACCCGTTTGCTGCCGGAACACAACCAGTAATACTCAAAATGCAAGAAATAATAATAATTACGGTATTTACAATGCGCTTATCTTATAATAATTATAACTCTAAGCGCGCACTCACAACTCGCGCACGCATGCGCACGCTTTAGACAATGACTCACGTACCACAAATAGTGAAATACATTACGACGGTCAGCTTGGGGTGGGGAGTGTGGTGATATAGTGCTAAAACTGTTGAAAGAGGTGAGTTTTGAGGGCGGACTGGAAGGAGGAGAGAGAGTGTTTCTGACGGAGAGAGAGTGGGAGAGTGTTCCAGGTGGATGGACCGTAGACGGAGAAGGAGCGGGGGCCGAAAGTGTTGAGTTTGGTGCGAGGGATGTGGAGGCGGAGAGGGTCGGAGGCAGAGCGGAGGGAGCGGGAAGGTGTGTAGGGGTGAAGTAAGTTGGATAGATAGGCAGGAGCGTAGTTGTTCAGGGATTTGTAGCAGAGAGACAGAATTTTGTATTGGATGCGTTGGGGGATGGGGAGCCAGTGAAGGAGTTTGAGCAGGGGAGTGATGTGGTCGGATTTTTTCTTTCTGAGGACGAGGCGGGCAGCGTTGTTCTGGACGCGTTGGAGAGTGAAAGTGGTGGATTGAGGGAGGCCGGAAAGGAGAGAGTTGCAGTAGTCGATGCGAGATAAGATGAGAGAGACAGCAAGTTTGGTGGCAGCTTCGGTGGTGAGGTATTTTCTGATCTGACTGATGCGGCGGAGGTGGAAATAGCATGCCTGGGCCGTGGCGGAGACGAAGCTGGTCATGGACAGAGAGGAATGGAGGATGACGCCGAGGTTCTTGGCCGAGTCAGAGAGGGAGATGGGGGTGCTATCGAGTTGAAGGTGGAGGGAGGGAGGGAGCTGGGAGAGTTTCTGGCGAGTGCCTACCAGCATGGCTTCCGTTTTGTCGTCGTTCAGTTTAAGCTTGTTTGCTGTCATCCAGTTTTTCACGTCTTCGTAGCAGTCAGCCGTGCGAGTCAGTAGTGACTGAGTGTTGTCGAGTTTGTCTTTGTCTAGCAGTTGTGAGTCGTCAGCGTAGAGGTGGTGGTGTATGCGGTGAGACTGGATGATGTTGGACAGAGGAGAGGTGTAGAGTGTGAAAAGGACCGGGCCCAGGACGGACCCCTGTGGAACTCCGCAGGAGAGCGTGACTGGGTTGGAAGAGACGCCGTTGATGGTGACGGCCTGCTGTCTGTCGGAGAGGTAGGAGAGAAACCAGGAGTGAGCAGAGTCAGTGATGCCGAAGGAGTGGTGGAGTCGGTGGAGGAGGATAGAGTGGTCTATAGTGTCAAAGGCGGCAGAGAGATCGAGTAGTGTAAGAAGGGAGATGTTGCCCGAGTCGGTGGAGAGAAGCAGATCGTTTAAGATATGTAGAAGGGCTGTTTCAGTGCTGTGATGTTTGCGATAGGCAGACTGGAATGGACTGAGCAGGTTGTTGTCGGTGAGGTGGAGGTTGAGCTGGTTGAGAACAACCTTTTCAAGAAGCTTGGACAGGAAAGAGAGATTGGAGACTGGACGATAGTTCTTGAGTTCGTTCGGGTCGAGGTTGTGTTTTTTGAGGAGAGGACGGACGATGGCGGACTTGAAGTTATCGGGGACGGAGCCGTTTTCTAGAGATGCGTTGATGATGTCGGTAATGAAAGGCAGAAGTTTTGGAAGGCCGTCTCGGTAGAGAGAGAGTTGGCGGGGGCTCATGAGGATCTGTGCCTCCTGCTGACAGCGATTTGTATCCACGTTTTTGTTGGACGGTTGGGTCGAGTTGGCTTTGAGCTTCAAATAGCAAAGATTAACCCTTTCGCGGCCAGTGATCACGAATTTTGCGTCTAAAGCGACTGCACACGGACCGACATTTGCGGGCAGAACGTGGATGCAATTGGGACAACAATAGGCGAAAAAAACACAGACCTAACAAGAGACATAAATCCTCATGAGCCCCCGCATTCGCGGGGGTTCATGAGGATTTATGTCTCTTGCGGCTTTCGTCTGCGAAGCGGTTAAGAAACAAAATCTGCGTCTAGTGGCAGGTTCACTTAAACCTATATTGTTTTAGAACGACTTCGACATTCTTTATTTAAGTGGACTGTATGCTACGAGGTTAAAATAAAACCCGGATTGGCACAAACAGAGTGTATGTTCACTGGCCAAATCCGGCGTCTGTGTGCGCATGCGTGTGCGTGTGTGAGCATTTTCTATCCTGTATTTTTCTACTGAAGCTCTTTCAGGCCTGAACCACTGTAACATGAGGTAAATTTGACCATGATGGTTAAAGGGCGGTGCCAGAACAGCTTGGGGCCCGGAGGCGCCAAGCTGTTCTGACACCACACTTGAAACTCTCTATCTCCAGAACTGTAATGCAGCCTTCAGATAAAAACTCGCACATTTGAAAAGAAAATCAACCTCAGGATTTTAATGAATTAGGGTTTTAAAAGTTGTCAACATTTATGTTTTCTTTTGCGAGCAAAACTTTTTTCCCGCCTGGTTCCGGCTTCAATCACCGTGCTAGACTTCTCGCTCCCACTTTTTATTGGCTGCAAAGATTCGTTTTGTCTTGACTTTTTTGTTGTTTTTACCTTCTGGTTGCGCGAGCAGCTTTCCACAAAACTAATCGTTCGTGTATCTGGCGAGCGTTTTTGTGACATTTCAGCGGCATGCCGAATGCATGTACGACACGTTTAAAAGCGTGCTAAAGATTTTAAAAAGCAAGAGGGAAGTCTTGAAATGTAAGAAAAAGTCTTGGAGTCTAAAAAGTGAAACGGTGTCAGTGGGAGTCTAAGTGGGCGAGAGGGGTGGGTGGGGGGTGGGGGGGGTCGCCATCAGGCGCCAAACTAATCTGGTGCTACCCTTGAATTATCATGGTCGATCCACCTCCTGCTGTAGTGCGTCAGGGCTATGTGGGTTAATCAGTCTTTATTGAGCCACTCCCTACCCCCCCCCCCCACCCCTCTCCCGCTATCCCGCCCCCCCCCCCCCTTCCGGGTCCCCAGCTATCTCACTATCTTCGTTTAGCAGCTTTCTTTTTGCGATATTTGGAAGGAGAGGATGGGTTGTAATAGAGGTGGCGGGGGAAGCAGAGGGGGTGATTTGGGGTGGGAGGTGGGGATGGGGAGTCGAGGGTTTCAGAGAGTTGTTACCAGGCAAGTAAAACGTGATACGGCCGACGTCGGTCCGGGTGCCTTTTGTTCACTGGTAAGTGCGTTAATGGAGGGTCAGGGTGGTCACTCCCTTCTTTGATGGGCCCTTAGCGTCATGTAATTAATGTTCTTGTTGTACACTAGTTGACTACAATTTTAGCTGCTAACGTCAAAGCGTACGCCTGATCACAAATAGCCTGGGCGCAGTACTTCAATCAGCCACAGAAAACAGAAAAGAAAACGGGGCCTCTAATTAAAATAGTCTATCTTGACTATGGGTCTGCACTACACGTTTCGCCTGCATGTGTCCCCCGGTAAATCTGCTTGACAAAAAGCGAATCACTTAACTCTATCTGCCCGCGACGCACCACAGCAAGATATGGCTCGACCATGACAGTTCAAGGGAGGTGGCAGAATAGCTTAGCGTCCATAGGCGCCAAGCTATTATGGCACCACCCTTGAACTATCATGCTCGATCTGTCTTACAGTGCTTCAGAGAGAAACTTCAAAATTTGGGGATTTCGGTCCTGGGGTAGAATGTGTTAAAACCTGTTCAGTGCCGAGAAAATCTGAACACCACCCAGCTGCAAGAGGTATAGATCCTCATGAGCCCCCGCAGTTGCGGGGGCTCATGAGGATCTTTACTTCTTGCTGACACAACATTAAGTCATTGTTCCATGGAAAGTTAGAACATTTGGTGTTAAAGGGAGACTTGTCTCCCTTGTGGCCCTGTTGGATCTCAGCGCTGCTTTCGATACGCTGGACCATTCCATTCTCCTGAAGAGGCTTGAAATCACCTTTGACCTGCGTGAAACGGTTCTCTCTTGGTTTGAATCTTACGTTTCCGATCGGTACCAGTTTGTAGGGGTAAAAGACAGTGTCTCTAGACCTTCCATTCTGGAGTTTGGAGTGCCTCAGGGCTCTGTCTTAGGTCCTGTACAATTTACGTTGTATTTGCAACCGCTGTCAGACGTTATTTCCAGCCATCAATGTTTTTATCATAAGTATGCCGATGACATTGAAATCTCTCAGAGTAGTCCACCAGGGGAATTTCAGTCTGTTGAAACTGACATCAAGTAGTCTTGTGTTGACGATGTCACGACATGGATGGACAGTAACAATCTTATGTTAAACCCAGAAAAAAACAGAGTTACTACCCGTTGGCTCAGCATCATCCCGGCTTCAACAAATTCACACTGAGTCTTTACGCATAGATGACACTGAGATTCCATGTCAGTCTTTGGTCAAATATCTGGGTGTCAAGCTCGATAAGACTTTGAGTATGCAGGATCACGTCGGTGAAATCTGTCGTGGTGCTTCATACTCTCTGAGACGCATCGCCTCTGCCCAACACAGTCTTTCTGAATCTGACACTGCAAAGTTAGTGAATGCTTTAGTCACGAGCCGTCTTGACTACTGCAATTCTCTACTTTTTGGTCTTCCTTCTGAGCAGATTAACCGCCTTCAGCGAGTTCAAAATAATGCCGCAAGGCTTGAGAAGCCGCAGGCGAAAACGAAACCATGTAACCCCTATACTGAAAGATCTTCACTGGCTTCCAATCTAATCCCGCATAAAGTTTAAGATAGCGACCCTTGCATACTGCCACTTTGATGGCAGTCTTCCGTCATACCTTTCCTTCAGTCTAATTACTTACCATCCCTCTCGCTCACTGCGCTCATCGGGAGAGCAACTTTTCAAAGTTCCAAAGTTCCATCTCAAATCTGATGGTGAATGTTCTTTCAGATGTAGGCCCCTACTGCTCCTTTAATTTGGAATTCCTTACCGACTGAGGTGAGAAATGCCTCCACTCTTACGCAGTTCAAAGCAAAGTTAAAAATTTACTTTTTTTCTCAGACTTTCGTGTAATCTCTACGGTATTTCTGTACATACCCCCTGCAGACTCTGTGTGTGTGTGTGTGTGTGTGTGTGTGTGTGTGTGTGTGTGTGTGTGTGTGTGTGTGTGTGTGTGTGTGTGTTTGTGTGTGTGTATATGTGTGTGTGTGTGTGTGTGTGTGTGTGTGTGTGTGTGTGTGTGTGTGTGTGTGTGTGTGTGTGTGTCGTTTTCGCCTGCGCATTGAGTTATATTATAAATATGAGAAATGCGCCATATAGATAATAACATGTATTATTATTATTATTATTATTATTATTATTATTATTATTATTATTATTATTATTATTATTATTATTAAATTAGCAAAGAATGCATAAACGCAATCTGTCAACTGGCACTGCACGGATTAAGTGTCTTCTCACTGGGTGACAACAACACCAACGAACAGCATGAAGGGGCGGGGGGGAGGGAGGGGGGGGAAGCAAACGAACAGGATAAACATCCGCAGATGCATAAATTGTATTAAAAAGGTATTATAATATCTCCAGGTTAATAACGTGATGCTCGTTTTTTACCACGTGACTTTGAAACTAATAACAAGCTCAAAGTTTGAATTGCAAGTCTATTGACAGTTATAAACAAAAAGTTGATGAACAAACAACAAAAAAATTTAGGCTGAAATATCGTTGCACATTTTTACCCTAGTTACCGAACCCGAAACTTGTCCAGTGAATTGAGAAATTGAAAAAAAAAAATGATTTAGAAGATCGCGCAACTGTAATTGAGCAGCTGTTCCTGCGATTGTTCTCGAGAAGAACAGAAAGGCAGCTCTCTAGTAACTTACATCTGCAAGAGGGATAGATTCTCATGAGCCCCTACGGCCGCAGGGGCTCATGAGAATCTATGCCTCTTGCCTCTATGGCCACCCTCTCCTCAGCTGCACTGCAGCTGCGGAACAATTATTTTTCTTAACCCGTTCACAGCCAGTTGACACAGATAGTGCTACAGAAGTCAATGTAAATTTGGCGTTAACGGATTTCCAGCCGTCCAAGAAACACGGATACATAGTGGTTTCGGTAAGAGGCATAGATCCTCACGAGTCAACACAACAGCAGGAGGCTATTGAGGATCTATGCCTCTTAATCCCTTCACTGACGCAGACTGTGCTTTTGAAATCATTGTAAGTGCAACGTCAAAGATCCACAGCCGTCAAAGTAACGCGAACACAACGTGGTTTCATCACGAGGCATAGGTGGCCATCCGTGCTGCTATCAGTACGGGTTGCTGCATGCGCCAGGTAGACCAGCTCCACTGATTGAAGAGAAGATCTAAACAATGATTATGTGGAACATATAGGACATTAAACTTGAACGAAGAAGAAGAGGCATAGATCCTCGTGAACCAAGGCGACAGCAAGGGGCGAACGAGGGGGGGGGGGGAGATTGGAAGGGGGGCTCATATGCCTCTCAAGCCCTTCTCTGTTAGTGGACGCAGATTGGGTTTTAGACATCATTGAAAATTCTGCGTTTGAAAAAAAAAAATCCCCAAATCCCCAGGCAGCCAAGGAACACGGACAAAAATGTGGTGTCGACAATAGGCATAGATCCTCATGCAACCCCCGCGATTGAAGGGGGGGGGGGCTCATGAGGATCTATACCTCTTGTAGCTGGGTGGTGTTTAATTTAGCCCGGCAGTGAAACGGTTAAGAACAAAGACAACAGAGCTAACACACGCGTTCTGCAGGAGGCGAGGATGGGGCACATGCGAATCTACGTCGCTTGCCTCCGGGTGACACCAAGGGTTGAATGGAGAGATTTAGGTTGACGCAGGAGGGGGATCGAGTTACAGAAAATGCGTGGCAAAACATGTCAGCTGCACGTGCTACACAAGTAATGATTAGAGTTGAAGGATCTTAACCCCCTGACTGCCAGTGGACGCGGATTTCGCGTCTGAAACCACTGTACACTGGCCGACATTTGCGTGAAGAACACTAATTAAACGGGACCAAACGTGGGCGTAAAAAGAACCCACAGGACTAACAAGAGACATAAATCCTCATGAGCCCCCGCGATAGCGGGGGCTCATGAGGATTTATGTCTCTTGCAGATGGGTAGCGTTCGCCTTGCCCTGGAAGTTAAGGGGTTAAGCGTGAATTGAACTGAATAATTCGCGCAATGTCTTTTCTGACACGTGACCACGGACTCGTAACAAGAAAATAATTACGTTCGCCCCACGTACGCACGCACGCAGGCACGCACGCACACAGAAACGGAAAACTGCACTGAAGAAAACAAGGCAGATACATTTCTAATTGCCCTGAGAGCCTTCAGGCGAAAGAATAGAAAAAAAAAAAGAAGATAAATAATAATAAAAAAAAGAAATGCATTAATGGGACGTATAAATCATCCAGTAAAAAAAAAAAAAAAACCCCACATAAATCACAGAATCGTATTACAAACCTGATAATTGATTTTACACGCGCACTCGCTTAACCCTGAAGCACTGAGAACAATATGAGTTAACCCCTTTCCTACCACCGGACGCAGAGGTTCATAAAATCCTTGTTCACTCAACAGCCAAAAGCACCATCAACCCAAGAAGAATGGACAAAATTGGTCTCAGCAGGAGGCATAGATCCTCAGTCGCGGGGGCTCATGAGGATCTATGTCTCTTGCAGTTGGATCTTCGACAGTGAAGGGGTACGTTGATTTTTATTTTTTTTTTTTTTAAGGTGGATCGTTTTGTAGCTGCCTTATCTCTCGTCCTACCCACAACCCCTCTGGAAGCGAAGCTAAGCTGGTAGAGGGAGTTACATTGGGTTTGGAGGGTCAGTACAATGTACCGATGAGCAGATGTTAACTCGTTCAGTGCCGAGAAAATGTGAACCACCCAATTGCAAGAGGTTTAGATCCTCATGAGAACCCCGCAGTCGCGGGGGCTCATGAGGATCTGTGCCTCTTGCTGACACTACTTTAAATCCATGTTCCTGGAACCGCTAGTGATTTTTCGTGTTGAATTAACGAAGACAGCAGAAACACAGTCAGCTTTAACTCATTCAGCCCGACCAAATTTCCAAAATTTTGGAGGCGTCATCTAATGACTATGCACCAGTTGCAGGAGATGGATCGACCATGATAATTCAAGGGCAGTGCCAGATTAGCTTGGCGCCGACAGGCGCCAAGCTAATCTGGCACTACCCTTGAATTATCATGGTCGACCCATCTCCTGCTATAGTGCGGCAGGGCTGAACGGGTTAACTGGCACTGAACGGGTTAAAGCAAACTACTGCAGGCGGTAAAGAGTTAATGGTTCTCACAATCTCCTTTATAAATACTCTTAGCGTGTCTTACGATAAAGCTGGACTGTAGGCTTAACTCAAATTATGAAGTTTGAATGTAAACTGAAAACATTTTCAGCACTTCTTCTCCTTTTTTTATACAGAAGAGATCCTTCCGTTACTCTCAAAAGGCAGTGGGAAGCCTCGGGTGCGTGTGCCTATTCACATGGATTGTGACAAGAAAAGTCATAGCCCCGAGGCAAGACAACATTGTTGATTGATTTAGGCTGCGTACTTGACCGACTGAGCTAACGAGGTCTTGCAACGTTGATAATCCGTTAAATCGGCGAATTTAACAATCAAAGCTCGCCATGGAGAAGAAAGGCCGCTTTAAACAGAAGCTGGTTCGAAAAATGCACGAATTTCACACATTTCAGTGAATATAGATAACCCCACTTCGTGTCAGCAAGGGGCATAAATCGTCTTAAGAAGGCAGGGCTCGTGAGAATTCAAGCCTCTCGCTGATAGAGCGGGCTGGCCGATGACAATAAATGTGTGATGTTCCTGCACTGTCTTACCTACTCCTGATTCAGGATATATATATATATATATATATATATATATATATATATATATATATATATATATATATATATATATATATATATATATATATATATATATATCAGATCATATCACACCCCATCTGTCTGCCCTACACTGGTTACCTGTTACAGCTAGGATTCAGTACAAAATTTCATGCATGACTCACAGTTGTATTACCTGTTCCTGCCCACACTACCTTGCCTCTCTTCTCCAGCTGTATACGCCCTTGAGACAGAATTTGCGCTCTGCTGCCGACTCTCGAGTTTTACGTATCCCTCTTGTCAAAACAAAGTCGTTTGGTGAGAGGTCATTCAGATACCAGAGCCCAGTTGTTTGGAACGATCTCCCACGCGAACTGAGATACGTGGATTCGAGAGAGGCATTCAAGCGTGCACTAAAGACCCATATGTTTTCTGTCAGCTACAAATGACTTTGTCACACACCTGTCATGTTAAAGTCATCTCTATCTATTTATAGAAGTAGTGTGTGTGTGGGTGTGTGTGTGAATGCCAGTATGAGTCCATGAGCGTAGCACTTTTGAATGGTGACTTTATAGCTTGTTTACAGAGTGCGTTGTATTTTGTTTTTGTACTTTTTGTAAATTCCATTTTTGTAATTAGTTATTTTTTGTACATTAGTTTTTGTTAAGCGCCTAGAGCTCTAATCTGAGGTTAGGCGCTATACAAGTACTCATTATTATATATATATATATATATATATATATATATATATATATATATATATATACACATATATATATATATATATATATATATATATATATATATATATATATATATATATATATATATATATATATATATATATATATATATATATACATACTGATGAGCAAAAGAAATGCGACATTTTTGGAATGATCGGAAACACTTCAGGACAAAATGTCGCATTTCTTTTGCTCGTCAGTATTTCTTCCGTTTGCCTCAAGTTTCAAAAATGACGCTTTTCTGCGCAAGACGAGAAAACCGAAGCCATGGCAGTTGTCTCAAAAAGTTGTGTGCCCGTGACTCGGAGCGTCAATACGATACAATCCTATTGACGCTCCGAATCAAGGGCACACAACTCTTGCCATGAGTGCCATTACTTCGGTTTTCTTCCCCTGTGCTTTTAGTCTCTCGTGCTTGGTGACGGTCGTCGGTGTTCTCGCAATTATCGCGTGACAGTGCCTCGTTTGGAGGTAATTTCTCTCTGAAAAGAGCCGGGGCAACGGTAAAATTGCCCCCTAGTCCCAAAGTATCCAATGGATAGCGTAGGCCACTGTTCTCACTTCCAGAACCAAAGGGGTTAACACGTGTTTAACCTTTTGGCTGTCGGTAGCGCTTGTTGTAGGGACGATTCCTTGCAGAATCATCGCGACAAAAAGCGCTACCGACAGTCAAAGGGATGCAAATTGTATTATATGTTAGCCCTACTTGTCAAGTCACGGTGAAATCATCGTGTGGCATTGGGCAGAGACCTCAGGAGATGGGTCGACCATGATAACTCAAGAGTAGTGCCTGGTTATCTTGGAGCCTTTTAGGACGCCAAGTCAATCAGACAATGTCTTTGAACTATTACGATCGAAGGAATTAACCAAGAAAGCAGAAACACAATTCAAAAGAAAACAAAATGGACAAAAACATTGTTCCCCCGAAATGAGCTTCTGTCTTCGTAGTTTTTGTTTTCTTGCATTTTCACACGCGGCATTTTGGTTTTGGATTTTTTTTACTTCAATGCCGATTCCTCTACCGTTTAAAGTCAGTGTTGAAAGTGAGAGAGTTGCTGTGAGTTATTTCATTTTGAGGTCGATCCGTCTCCCGCATTTTGGCGTTCAAATGTCAGTGCTGACAGTGAGAGAGTTACTGTGAGTTAAACTACATGTTCATGGTCGATCCGTCTTGTCACAGCCGGCTGTGAAAGTAAGAGAGTTACGGTTTTCAGCGGACATTGATCCTCCTTGGACCAACCCACTCGGGAGCAGTCAGACAGGAGCAGTGCACGACCGAAATACTCTTTGCCTACTTTGTCCGGCGTAGTGATATCTTTCTGAGGCGGCCGGCGAAGTTAAGTCATTTAACCCCGAGGCACTACAGAAGGAGATGGATCGACCATGATAATTCAAGAGTAGTGCCAGATTAGATTGGCGCCTGATGGCGCCAAGCTAATCTGTCACTACCCTTGAAATATGGTCGATACAATCTCCTGCAACTGTACATAGTCATTAGGTGACAAATCCCAAATTTGGGAAATGGGGGAAAATATGGGTTAAATGGGTTAAATGAATACAGTTCATGTAGATTCGAGAGACATAGAGCCTCATGACATTTAACAGGCTCCAGTGGCTCATGAGGATCAATAGCTCTTGTAGCTAAAATTGTCTAATGTCAAAACATCCTCAAGAGACGACAAAGGTAACACATTGAATTTTAAAACTCGCAGACCCCGAAGTTGAGCGTTTTCCTCTTGAAGACTACATCTGGAGAAAGTTCGACCATGATAGTTCAAGGGCGGTGCAGGAACAGCTTGGCGCCTCTAGGCGCTAAGCTATTCCTGCACCACCCTTGAACTATCATGGTCGATCCATATTCTGTTGTCATGTGTCGGGGCTGAATGGTGAAACGGGGGAGTCATTCATCCTATATCCTCTGGGCCCCTTCAGACAGCAAGCTGTGATTCTGTCATGAGGATGAGTGCCACTTGTATGTGGAAGGTTTCGCCACGAGAGTGAGACGATGAAAGTCAAAGAGAACCGGTGTACAGTCAAGCAGCCAATCGGGGCTAGGACTCTAAATTTGTTGTCCTTCTCGGCGGCTGACCACTTTGGGTCGATCCTCTGCTTTCGATCAGCTTGGCGGGGTGGTTAGGACAAAGCTTTTTAGCTAGGGTCCGAGGCGCCTTTCAGAAGTAGTTTAACCTCTTCATTGCCGTCAGACATTCATGTTTTGGAAGTTATTGAAGTCATCTGTATCCTAGGAGCAAGGATATAAATGAGGACGAGCAGAAAGCAAAACACTTCATGAATCCCTGCGTATGCGGCAGCTCACGACGTTCGTTTCCTGTTGCCATCGAGCGGTGTTCATTTTCCCGGCAGTGGGGGAAAAACAAACAAAGAAACAACCCCCCCTCAAAAAAAAAAAAAAAAAAAAGAAAAAAAAAAAAAAAGAAACGCACAACAGATGCAGATTTTAATTAACGCGTTTTGGGCTTAACCCCTTGACTTCCGGAACACATTAAGCAAAATCCAACCGCAAGAGACATAGATCCACATGAGCCCCCGCTATTGCGGGGGCTCATGTGGATCTATGCCTCTTGATGACCTCAGTTTGCGTCTATGTGCCTTGGACGGATGAGGTCATATGGCGTTGAATTAACGCGGATTTCTGAAACACAATCTGCGTCCATTGGCAGGAAAGGGTTAACGACACTACGACACATCTTTGGGAGTTGTGGACTGAATGGCAAATGAGATGAATAGGACTGGGATGTGCTTCTACATCTATTTACTTTTACATACTACCATTCCCCTGTAAAAGGGTACATTCATACATTGGTTCGTAAGTGCATTTGGTGTACGGATTAGGGTGGTGTGTGTCTGGTGGAAAGCGGTGGGGGAAAGGAAAAGGGATTGGGGGGGGGGGGGGTGTGATGGACTGTACCCCAAGATGTCTCGGGCTGACCAGAAGGTTAATCGTGCTAGTGGTGATCAGGAGAGAGCGGTCAGCCAACCAGACAGTTGACCCACTTGACCGAGATACATTTTTGTTCTCCGCCTGGGAAATGCAGACTCAGGTAGAAAAGGCCTGTCTAAACAAACTAAGCGGCACGGATCCTCATGAGCCCCATGCAACCGCACACGCTCATGAGAATCTATGCCTCCTGCAGACAGATTCTGGTCACGATGCATTTTTCCGCAGTGAGTCAGAGACACAGAATGACGAGGTCGATTTCAAGACAACTAAGTTTCAGAAAAAAATGGTTCAAGCGAACCTCTACAGCCTTGCCTTGCGTCTGCAAGAGACATAGATTCTCATGAGCACCTGCGTCCGCAATGGCTCATGAAAATATATGTCTCTTGTACACGGAAGGATGGTTTCGCCAATATTGGCTAGTCCATTGATTGACCAATTTGAGCAGAAGCGTAATTAAACTCGCAGGGAAGGACAGTGGAAGTAATGCTTGTTTCACAGTTCCTTGGCCAGAGCCGCCCACCTCCAACGGACATAGACGCTCATGAGCCTCCTGTGGCCGCTTGCTGGTTGGAATTTAACTGACCAAGGGGTTAATGGTAAATCAATGGCCACTTCACTGATTGTGGACGCAGACTGTCTTTTCTGAAATCTGTGTTCATTCAACGCCATCTAGAAGAACCCTCTCATCCGTCTTAGGAACATGGGTACAAGGCTGTTTCAACAAGAGGCAACTGCGCACTGCGGGTGCTCATGAGGATCTATGCCTGTTACAGTTGGATGGTGTTAAGTTTTTCTCGGCAGTGGAGTCGTTAGTACTCGCTAGCAGAGGTCAGGATAATGTGGCGACATACTCGCTCACACTTGGCCTAGATATTCAAACTAAAACAATGTTTTCTAATCTCGAATGAATGACTGAATGAACGAATGAGTGACTGAGTGAGTGACTGACTAACTGACTGACTGAACGAATGAATGAATGAATGAATGAATGAATGAATGAATGAATGAATGAACAAACGAACGAACGAAAGAACGAACGTATCTTCATAATGAATGAACGAATGACTGAGTGACTAACTGACTGACTGACTGACTGACTGACTGACTGACTAAACGAATGAATGAATGAATAATGAATGAATGAATGAATGAATGAATTTTGTTTAATGTCTCTTCACATCTTCGTGATTTCAGACAATTTTCTGAACTCGCTGGACATTAGTTGCGAGGTTTCGCAGGTTCGGAGTCAGACAAAAGGCGATTCTAAGACGGTTTCTCAACTTCTCGATGCAGACCTCAAACCACATAACACCTGGGGCATCATGGAGAAGATCACCAAAAGCAGGCAGAAATGGGGAACCTTTGTTGCTGTCCTACACGCCAGCGGTCAAAACGGGCAAAAATTAAGAAGATTTCTTCACAGAGAAGCGCACAGGTCATACAAGTTCCGAGAAACAAAGCCACGACCGAGAAGTATCCTGACAAAATGTCATAAAATAGTTACACTTTGTGGGTGGTGTGGAAGTACACGAATTTCCGGTTGATCAGTTCCTCTGATCTTCAAAGCTTTGGGGGCCGAAGCTTAACCCATTCAATGCCGAGAAAAATTGAACGTCACCAAAAGTACAAGAGGTATAGATCCTCATGAGCCCCAGCAGTTGCTGACACCTTCTCGCATCCACGTTTCGCTTACGGCCAGGACTGTCTGGCTTTAAATTATCAAAGATCTCGGAGACACAGTCTGGGTCCACTGGGCTTAACCCCCTAACTGCCGGGCAAAGACGAACTCTATCCAGCTGCAAGAGACATAAACCTTCATGAGCCCCCGCAGTCGCGGGGGCTCATGAGGATTTATGTCTCTTGTCAGTTCTATGAACATCTGTTGTTTCACGCCTATGTCGGTCAGCGTGCAGTGGTTTCAGACGCGAAATTCATGATCAATGGCAGTGAAGGGACTAAAAGAGCCTCCAGCGAACGTAATAATATCCGAAAAGTTTTCACTCTAGCTTCAAGACTTCAGGAACACCTCCGCCTGTGGAACACCTATGTAAATCGCGTCAACCAGATGTTTAAATCCCTTAAAGCCTCACTAGCCCATGAGAGCATTTATGCCTCGTGCAGAAATGTTCAGTTCGCTGGAGAAGATGTGTAATTCCTTACAACCACTCTCAGGGGGAAAAAATACATCGTGTCACTGAATCTAATGAGAAAACAAAAGTGCAAATTGCTGTCAAACCTAGCTGCACATCTTGCCTCGGGCGATCAAAAAACATTTAACCCGTTCAGCCCCGAGAAGATTTGAACCCTACCCATCCGCAAGAAGTATAGATCCTCATGAGCCCCCGCAGTTGCGGATCTATGCCTCTTGCTGACACCACTTTGAATCCATGTCCCTGGGACCGCTTGGGTGTTTGGGTGTTGGATTAACGAAGGTCGCTGAAACACAGTCCGCGGCAGCTGGCACTGTAAGAGTTTACAGCAGGAATATCGTGCACTGTAAGAGTTTAACAGCAGGAATATCGTGCACTGTAAGAGTTTAACAGCAGGAATATCGTGCACTGTAAGAGTTTAACAGCAGGAATATCGTGCACTGTAAGAGTTTAACAGCAGGAATATCGTGCATGTAGAGTTTACAGCAGGATTCGTGCACTGTAAGAGTTAACGCAGGATATCGTGCACGTAGAGTTACAGCGGAATCGTACAGCCAACAAATGGATGTCTGAAAATCCAATTCTAGGGGGGTGGGGGGGAATAACAGGAGAGAATGTGCATTTTTCAACTCTACATCTAACGTACGCTTTCTTTTTCTCAAGGCGAAGAACAGTATATCAAAAGGAGATTTGTTTGTATGCTGCTTGTCCTGCACAAATAATTGCCACAAATTTACTCGTAATTAGTTCTCGCACCTTCTTTGATGTTTTTGTAATTATCTTCTGCAGGGCATATTTCTTGTCATTTCTTTCTCTAATTTCGACCTGTTTTGCGCAATTCTTCTTGCGTTCTCTCTTTGAAGTAGTTGCAAGGGTACTTGAAGCAATTCTTGTTGCGCCACGTTGAAATTTTGTTCATTCTGTAACCCAATTATCTTTCTTTCACTGATGCAATCGCGAAAGTCATTTTTTAATTAAAGAAATTCGTGTTGTCCTCATTACATACATACTGACGAGCAAAAGAAATGCGACATTTTGGAATCATCGGAAACAAGTTAGTTTTTCCGATGATTCCAAAAATGTCGCATTTCTTTTGCTCGTCAGTATATATATATATATATATATATATATATATATATATAGATATATATATATATAATATATATATATATATATATATATATATATATATATATATATATATATATATATATATATATATATACCAGTATTCGGGGGTAAAAAGCAGACCAAGCAGATGATTGTCAAGCGTGTAACATGTAAATAAAATCCCACCGGAACAAATAAACTCGCTTAGAAAGGACAATAGATGTTGCTCGGAAATCAGAAGTAAAATTTGCACGCGCTTTGAAGAAATTCAGTGAACATCACAAAGAGAAAGACAGTTGCAACACAATTTATTAATAATTCTGGTTTTAGAAAAGACAGTTACAAAAACACAATTTAACAATCATTCAGTTATCCTTGCTTTCCTTTTAATTATTAATAAATTGTGCTGTAACTGTCTTTTCTAAACGTGTTCTTAAAGTAGACATTTTAAAAACAAAAATATATACAAACAAGTGCATACTTTGCACGTTATCTTTTTTTTGTGAAAGGATTGATTTTCTTTGCTTTTATACGCTTGGCAGTCAACTTTTTTGGTCATGATGACGAAAACGGTGGATTAACCGTTCAGTGCCGATAAAATTTGAACGCCACCCAACTGCAAGATGTATAGATCCTCATGAGCCCCCGCAGTTGCTGGGGCTCATGACGATCTATGCCTCTTGCTGACACCACTTTGAATCCACATTCCAGAGAGGGCATGGATTTTTTAGTGTTGAATTAAATGACTATTGCAAAAGCACAATCTGCTTCAACTGCCACTGAGCGGGTCAAATAATAATAATAATAATTTTAATAATAATAATAATAATAATAATAATAATAATAATAATAATAATAAATAATAAATAATAATAATAATTACGGTATTTATAATGCGCTTAACTTATAATAATTATAACTCTAAGCGCGCACTCACAACTCGAGCACGCATGCGCACACTTTAGACAATGACTCACGTACCACAAATAGTGAAATACATTACGACGGTTTGCTTGGGGTGGTGAGTGTGGTGATGTAGAGCTAGAACTGTTGAAAGAGGTGAGTTTTGAGGGCGGACTGAAAGGAGGAGAGAGAGTGTTTCTGACGGAGAGAGAGTGGGAGAGTGTTCCAGGTGGATGGACCGTATACTGAGAAGGAGCGGGGGCCGAAAGTGCTGAGTTTGGTGCGGGGGATGTGGAGGCGGAGAGGCGGGTCGGAGGCGGAGCGGAGGGAGCGGGGAGGAGTGTAGGGTGAAGTAAGTTTGAGAGATAGGCGGGAGCGCAGTTGTTCAGGGATTTGTAGCAGAGAGACAGAATCTTGTATTGGATGCGTTGGGGGATGGGAAGCCAGTGAAGGAGTTTGAGCAAGGGAGTGATGTGGTCGGATTTTTTCTTTCTGAGGACGAGGCGGGCAGCGTTGTTCTGGACGCGCTGGAGAGTGAAAGTGGTGGAGTGAGGGAGGCCGGAAAGGAGAGAGTTGCAGTAGTCGATGCGAGATAGGATGAGAGAGACAGCAAGTTTGGTGGCGGCTTCGGTGGTGAGGTATTTTCTGATCTGACTGATGCGGCGGAGGTGGAAGTAGCATGCTTGGGCCGTGGCGGAGACGAAGCTGGTCATGGAAAGAGAGGAATCGAGGATAACGCCGAGGTTTTTGGCCGAGTCGGAGAGGGAAATGGGGGTGCTGTCGAGTTGAAGGTGGAGGGAGGGAGGGAGCTGGGAAAGTTTCTGGCGAGTGCCTACCAGCATGGCTTCCGTTTTGTCGTCATTCAGTTTAAGCTTGTTTGCTGTCATCCAGTTTTTCACATCTTCGTAGCAGTCAACCGTGCGAGTCAATAGTGACTGAGTGTTGTCGAGTTTGTCTTTGTCTAGTAGTTGTGAGTCGTCAGAGTAGAGGTGGTGGCGTATGTGGTGAGACTAGATGATGTTGCACAGGGGAGAGGCGTAGAGAGTGAAAAGGACCGGGCCAGGACGGACCCCTGTGGAACTCCGCAGGAGAGCGTGACTGGGTTGGAGGAGACGCCGTCGATGGTGACGGACTGCTGTCTGTCGGAGAGGTAGGAGAGAAACCAGGAGTGAGCAGAGTCAGTGATACTAAAGGAGTGGTGAAGGCGGTGGAGGAGGATAGAGCTGTCTATAGTGTCGAAGGCGGCAGAGAGGTCGACTGAGTAGCGTAAGAAGGGAGATGTTGCCCGAGTCGGTGGAGAGAGAAGCAGGTCGTTTAAGATATGCAGAAGGGCTGTTTCAGTGCTGTGATGTTTGCGATAGGCAGACTGGAAGGGACTGAGGAGGTTGTTGTCGGCGAGGTGGAGGTTGAGCTGGTTGAAAACGACCTTCTCAAGAAGCTTGGACAGGAAAGAGAGATTGGAGACTGGGCGATAGTTTTTGAGTTCGTTTGGGTCGAGGTTGTGTTTTTTTAGGAGAGGACGGACGATGGCGGACTTGAAAATATCAGGGACGGAGCCGTTCTCTAGAGATGTGTTGATGATGGCGGTAATGAATGGCATAAGTTTTGGAAGGCCGTCCCGGTACAGAGAAGTTGGGAGAGGCTCTAGTTCGCAGGTTTTGAGAGGCATGGACTTTATGGTCTTGAGGACTTCATCCTGAGAGACGGGCCGGAAGGACGAGAGGGGGGTGCCGGAAAGGAGGGCAAGGCGGAGAAGGCAAAGTGTCGAGTGTGTTGCGCAGAGTTTGGATTTTGTCGGAGAAATGGAAAAGGCTGTGTGTGTTGGGGAGAGGAGAGTCTTTAGAAATGCCTAGGAGTGTGTTCATGGTAGCGTAGAGGGTTTTGGAAGAAGTGGATTCCAGGATTTTGTTTTGAAGGTGTTTACGTTTGGAGTCGGAGATCATTCTGCAGACTTTGGATCTAGTTGTTTGGAAGATCTGTCTGTGAACGGTGAGGTCAGATGAGCGCCAGCGGCGTTCCGCTTGTCGGCGCTCGCGCTTGGCCTCAGCTATATTTGGTATCAGTTTCAGCCCACTTAATCAAATTTCAAATACAAACGATTTTGAATTTCCAAAAACTACAGTAGCTCGCTTAGCACCACGTGAATGTTCTGTGTTTATGTACAGTGTGTGAGTGAATGCGCGTGATTCACGTGAGCGTGCTTGTTGGGTTCAGTTCGCGGCGGCGCTTTGAGCCGATTTTCAATTGGGATAAAGCGCCTATTTAATGCGCTTATTATTATTATTATATCGTCAGTGAGCCAGGGGGAGGGGGGGGGGGTCGGTTGGGTATGGAGCAGGTGGTGACATGTGCATGGGTGTCCAGAAGTTTTCGAAGGGAGGAGTCGAAATGGGATGCAAGATCAGGAGAGGAGGCGGGGTCCAGGAGGAGGTCGACAGCTTCGTCGAAGAAGCTCTCTCGGTTGACAAATTTTAGTTTGCGACGAGAGACAAGGAGCTTGGGTTTTTTCGGGGGAGGTAGATTGAGGGAGACGAGAATAGCGAGGTGGTCAGAGGGAAGCACAGAGGAGGTATCAGAGTCGAGAAAGAGTTGGTCGGAGGTGCGGGTGGTGATCCAGTCGAGGGTGTGGACTAGTCGGTGGGTGGGTTTGGTGATGTGTTGTGTAAGATTGTGGTTTGAAAGTGATGTGCAAAGGCGTTTTGTGTCAGGGTGATCGGGTTTGTCGAAGTGGAAGTCGCCAAGGAGGATGTGTTTTCCGGGTCGTGTGCTGTATTGGTCGAGGAGGAGGTCAAACTCGGTGAGGAACATGGAGTTTGTGAGTTTGTTTTGAGAGCTTGGAGGGGGGCGATAGATACATGAGAAGATGAGGGACTGGCCAGGGAGTGTTGCTACGGCCTCGACAGATTCAAAGGAGGGATGAGCAAAAGGTAAAGACTGAGAGAAGGAGAGGTGAGCGGAGAGACAGTCCCTGTAGATGAGGGCAATGCCACCCCCTCTGGAAGCGCGCGGAAAGGAGGCCAGGCGGAAGCCACTCGGAGTGACGCTGGCGATGATGGGTTCATCGCCAGCTGAGCGGAACCACGTTTCGGTGATCACGACAACATCTAGGTCATTGTCTAGAATGAAATCTGAAATCACGTCGGCTTTGCCATTTTTGCAGACAGACTGTGCATTGAACAGACACAGTTTTAGGTTGGGTGAGACAGAGGAGGAAGAGGAAGAAGAAACGGACGAAGAAGAGGACAAAGGAGGAGGAGGGTGGGGAGGGGGAAAAGAGGATGGAGGGGGGGGGAAAGATGAGGGAGGGGGAGGGGGAGGAGGAAAAGACGGGGAAGGAGATTCAGACAAGAAAGAGGATGCGAGAGGAGGGTGAGGGGGGAGGGGAAAGGGGGAGGAAGGAGAGTAGGAAAAGATGAGGAAGAGCGAAGGGGAGGGTGAAGCGGAGGAAAAAGGGGGAGGAGGGGACGAGGAGGAAAAAGCAGGCGAGGAGGAGGGGAGGCAGGGGAGGAGGGTGGGGGAGGAGGCGGCCGAGGAGAGCAGGTAGCGGTAGGTGGGGAAGACAGGAGAAGAAATGGGAGAAAAAGGAAGGGATGGGGAGAAGACGGGGAGGCGGGGGGAGGCGGAAGGGGTGGAAGGACATAGAAAAAGGGGAAGAAGTGTGTGGGTTTGGTGGTGAGTCGTGCCTTCTGCTAATTCCACCCCTGCGGCCTCTCTTTCGCGACCGGATGCCACGTAAGGCATTTGCAACACTGTCGGCGGCACCGGTCGCGCAGTTGGTGGCGTGGCGACATAGAGAAACGTAGCTATCACATGTTTGTCCGGGGCTTTAAATCCGCCGTTTTCGTCGAAACGCGTGCAGTTTTGACCTACTTTCCATTTTCGGAATTCGTCTAATACAAACCGGCAACACTGTGCTGTAATTGTCTTTTCTAATCGTGATTTTCTCCGTTGTGATATTCTTTGCATTTTTCGTAGGGACACTTTCTCAAAAAAACTTAGTTCTAGAGTAGTGCTGGATTAGCTTGGCGCCTCTTGCTATCACCTCTTTTGTATCCATGTTCGCTGGACGGCTGGGGCTCTTTGGACTTGAACAAAGACTTCAGAAGCACAATCTGGCAAGGAAGGTGTTAAATTAAAGAGTATGGTTATGCCTGTTTTGCGTCTGAATAGAAACTAGGTTAGTCAGTTTACACGTCACGGTGTTTCCTAATGAGCATGTTTTTCTCTATTTAACCCTTTCGCTGCCGAGGAAGCGTGGACACTACCCGACTGCAAGGGGCAGAGAACCCCCCAAAACCCCCATCAGATGCAAATTTAGGATCATGAGGTTCTATGCTACTTTCTGACCATCTTCGCCTGTGTGTGTTCTTTGGAAGTCGGAGTTGAATTTACAATGATCTCAGAAGCTGAGCAACTAGTTAGCCACCGGCAGTGGATGGGGTTAATTTGTCCAATGCACTGATTTTCTTAAATTCAGTTGACCCTGCTTTCCTTTAACCCTTTGCGTGTCGGTAGCGGTTTCTCAGTCAAACCGTTACCGAAACCCAAAGGGTTAATTTATTTAATCTACTTTTTTTTTTAAACGGTGAACCTTTCAAGTACATTAGCTCCACTGATGTCGTGTAATTTGCCCCCATAATCTGTTTAATGGATTTTTTGGCAGCGGCTGCGGTATCAACAAGAATCAAAGGGACCCAGTACGCAAAAGCTGCACGTTAACATCAGCCCGAAAAACATTTCTCTTCTTTACGGAAAATTTAAACCCTATACTGGCGAGAAAACATCAACACACAACACAACTGCAAGAGGCATAGATCGTCATGAGCGCCCGCTGTCGCGGGGGCTCATGAGGATCTATGTCTCTTGCTGAGACCAATTTGTGTCCGTTTTCCTTGAAAGGTTGCTGCTTTTTGTCGTTGAATTAGCAAAGATTTCAGAAACAGTGGCAGGCAAGGGGTAAATTAAGGTATTAGATGCCATCATGGTCTGTTCCTCCATCTCTCACGACGTGCACACAGTTCTTGGCAGTGGGGAGTTAAAGACGTGTCATTTGGCTTTGTGTTTGTTTGTTTGATTGTCTGTTGTTTGTTTGTTTGTTTTTTTTTGTTTGTTTATTTGTTGCTGTGTTTGTTTCTAGTTAGTTTGATAGTTTGTTTTTTTATTTGTTCGTTTGTTTGTTTGTTTATTTTGTTTGTTTGTTTTGTTTGGTTGTTTGTTTGTTTTTGGTTTGTTTGTTCTGTTGCATGGATGGTTTGCTGGCTTCCTTTCTTCCTTCCGTCATTCATTCATTCATTCATTCATTCATTCATTCATTCATTCATTCAGTCAGTCAGTCAGTCAGTCAGTCAGTCAGTCAGTCATTCATTCTTTGATTTGAAAAGAAAGTCAGCTTGAATGCAAGTTATTTTAATTCAGCAAATAAAGTTATGTACTTTAAGTAAAATGACATTTCCCCATATTTCTGCATCTCTGTCACAATCCAGGACCTTAAATAGCTATGACTTCAAATTATGTTGGCCCAGAAAGAGTTCTGTTTTCTTGGTTTGTTAACTCTTTAAGAGTCAATAACGGGTTTAGGAATCATCGCGACTAAAACAGCTACCGACACACAAAGTGTCAATGCAAGGGACAGCCTGTCTCCCTTAATTTACCGTACTAACACCTCACAATTACAAAATCATTTGATCACATCCTCAAAGTCGTTGGATATAAACTACATCCAAACAAATCTCTGGAAACAGAAACGCGATGGCTCCTGCAGGAACCTCCGCGACGAAAACTTCTACCGACAGCAAAGGGGTTAATTTTCTTGAACGTAACCGCGACAGTTGGCCGTTGCTAATGATCGAGGTTCAAATCTGGGATGTGTCAGAAGAATCTTTACTCGATTTTGAAAACGAGTTTTGTCTTCCTCTCCGATTCAAATTAGCACCGTTAACTCAGGGTGCACAAAGTTTAACGAGACTGATGTATGGATAGTGCACACAGCGCTATGATTCAACTCCACCGCCCACCTTACTTAAACAATGTAACACTTTAAAAAATTGAAAAACCACTCAACTGCAAGAGGTATAGATCCTCATGAGCCCCCGCAGTTGCGGGGGCTCATGAGGATCTATGCCTCTTGCAAAAACCAGCTTTGTGTCCATGTTTCTTTGACGGCTAGGAACCTTGACGTTAAATTTATGATTTGAAAAACACCATCTACGTCCACTGGAAATTGAATAAGACTAACTTGCTTAAGGTTGTATACTATACCTACATTTTTTAATTGAAAACTGCCGCTTATAGGGTTTTTTGAGAGCCTTATTGAGTCTGGAGGCTATTGCCACCCTGAAAGACCCATGGTCCCGGGCATATTTGTAAGTTTGAGCCTTTTGCGTGACCTACCCCATAAGCAAAAACACGCAAAATAGCTGATTTCAGAACACAATAAAAATTTATCGAATAGTGTGTTAAAATGATAAAGAAACATTTCGGTCACTTCATAAAGTATGTTAGTATTTTCTCGTAAAAACAGTGTGCTCTGATAATTGGAATTCTAAGTGCAATCGAGAAAAGTGTATGTTGTAAATTCGCAAAGTGCCCGGATGTTATCAATAACATTACAAGTGTTTGCAATGTTGGGCAATTGCTCAGGCCCTTTTTATTCGATAAAGTCGTACTTTAGATCATATCACACACATTATTTATGAAAAAATGAGGGGGTCCCGCGCAAAAATTGGCACTTTGGGTCGTTTGCGAGTGCGTTTTCAAAAAGGGATACAAGCGATGTCTGACTTCCGGCAGATCATATCTCCGCCGTAGGCAGTCCCAAGCCCGCATGAGAAAGGAGGAAATCAACGACGCCAAACCAACAAGTATAACCTACGCCCAAACTGTTGCAAACTACTAGTCTTCGATCACTATTGGTGACAGTGGGAAAGTACACTGGAACAAACAACAACGGCAGATACGGGATGAGAAGGTTTATCTATAAGTAATTAAATGCACCCATTATTTCTTAGTAGTTGAATTAGTGCCGTGGTAAAATACTCTTTTTGCCACGCAGGTAACCAGGGTTCAATCCCCGTAGATGGATATTTTTTTCCCTGCTCAAAAATTTGAAACCCATACAGTTTCTACTTCGCTAAATGAAACAAACGCACACAAAAAAAAACAAAGCCAAAATATATATATATATATATATATATATATATATATAATATATATATATATATATATATATATATATATATATATATATATATATATATATATATATATATAAATATATATATATATATATATATATATATATATATATATATATATATATATATATATATATATATATATATATATATATATATATATATAAAAGAAACGCGTGGTAATTTTGTTTTTTTTTTTAATTTAAAATATGCGATTATCATCACTGTTGTAATGTGAATGTTAAACCATGAACCAACCAACAAACCACTTTCAGTCTTGGATAAAAATGCATACTGGTTACCTCGGTACATTTGTTCATTCATTTTTTTTCAGCCAGGCATTGTGAGCATGTTTACGTTACATGTTTACATTCATTCAATCATTCACAGATTCACTGATGAAAAAGCACACCAAAGAGTGTCGTCACAGAGTGTTTTTTTTAAATTTTTTCCTGGCATCATCTACAAACATTAATTAATGAATAATGTGAATTTGTTTTAATATACCTGCTGCAAGCAATGCTACATGCTCCTTTGGTGTATCCGTGAAAGCAGGTCAGTGAACATCTCTGGTTGAAAGATGTTTGTGAACAGATTGGTAGTGGATGTACCTATCTCTCCAGCTGAATCTCAGTTTCCCAGCAGTTTTTGGTTACAAATTATAAGGAAACAAAACAAACGTCACATGTTTCAATATGCCCCGTTATGTTTACACATGATCATTGTGAGTAAAGAATAATATCTGTTTATTTTCACAAGAAATGCTGTATTTGCAGACATTCATTTAAAGTCTACATGTACAGTCAAGTATGTTGAAAGCATATTAGGCTACAATGCACATAGGCACCCATACAAAAGTAACTACCTCAAATACAAAATGTTAAATGTTTAGGGCTCAACATCTTTTGTCCATAAAAGGTGATTTCAAAGATGGGTCACAGAAATAGGGTCTGAACAAATTTTGACCCAAGCTGTATTCGAACCCAGGACCTTTGGGATGAGAGTCAAACACACTACCACCGAGCCACCCAGCTCCCCCTCATATGCCTATGATCAGTTATCACCCAACCACTGAAATCTGCTGTGACAGATGGAGGGTAATGCAAGAACTACATGGTCAACTCACTCTTTAGAAGTATTGCGATTTTCATTGTGCAAGTCCACATTTGGTATATTTTGAGCAGAGGGTTTAATGACATATGTATATATATACTACATACCTACCCCCCCCCCCCCCCCCCCCGGGCTGCATTTCTATATTTTGGCACACCCCCTCTTCAGAAAGGACCCATGGGTGTTATACTCTGAGGCCAATGACCATTTTCAGAATGTATATCATTTATAATCATGCAAAGCGGAGCAGTGATAAGTTTTCTCCTTGTTTCACACCGACGCTGCAAAAAAATCTATCTGTACCACTGTTTCCTAACCCATAAGAGTCAGCTGTGGAGTACCTATTTTGAATGATTGATGTATGCCAGTATTTCGGAACTTGTCACAAGACCTGTTTATATGCTGAAATGTCTTCGAAAAATGAACACATTGGCAGTAAAGGGGTTTTCCTTGGATAATCAAAAACTAATACATATTAAGCTGCATTTCCAAATCGCGACATGACAGGAGAGTGACAAAAATTAACTTTTCTGAGGGGGGGCTCATCCAAATAAATATGCATAGGAAGGTCTTACCATCAGGTATCTCTTTACCAAGTTTAGGGTTACAGTTAGGAATACTTGAGAAAAAAAACATCTTTGGGCTATGGCTATCTTGTACCTATTTCCCGATTTCTTGTGACCCTTGACCTTTCATGCATACGAAATTAGTATGCATGAAAAGTTCTTACCACCTTGTACCAAGTCTGGGTTTGAAGTTGTGTATACTTGAGAAAACATCTTTTTGGTCAAAATACAGATATTTTTCACCTTTTTACTGCACTACAAATTACAACATGGGTGTCAAATCGCTTTGTCACATTGTTATATGAAAACACACAAAGCACACCCCCATCACTGTACAATAGCCCCTGAACTGCTCGACTGCACGTTACAATTTTGTCGCCCCGCTGCTTCTATGTCAGGCTTATGGAAACACTCCCTCTTTATTTCTATTTTCTCGAGTTTTGTCATTGTCACTTTGTTGTCACTGCCCCACTGCTGTTGTGTCTGCAGTTGAATAGCCAGGCCTAAAGCCTGCTTTCCCTTCTCCTAATATATGGCTATGCATCAGCTCAGGCAGTAAGGCACAGGCTTTTGCTGCATTGCGAATGATGTGACTGTCCAAAACCTTGACATTGTGGCCAGCCTGGTGGATGGACATCAAAATAACAGGATGTCTGCACTCCTACACAGGACAATCAGTTCACTTCCTTTGCCTTCTCGTCGGTTGGCCATCGCAGAGAGATGTACCCGCTGAACTCTTCTTCCCTCATCTTTCGCAACCTGCAAAAGATAATTTTGTATCAAAAAAAGTTCTGACATGCACATATTGCGTGCATATATGTTTGCAAGTATTTATACAAAGTACAAACATGCATAATATGACATTAGTCAGAACATGAACAAGAAAGGCAATGTCCTTATGGTTCACATGTATGACCAATCCACATAATATGTCTGTCCTTTTTTACCTTGGCTTGACTTCTCCAACAGGTCTCTGAAAATGTCTAAACATAAGTATAGGGCTGGATTTTGTACCAGTGAAACCTGAGTATTTTTCCAAATCCCTTCATTTTTCACACATTTGTCAACCCTCTGTGACCCTTGACCTCTGTGAGGGGCTGATTACATTAGTAGCACAGAAAAGTGTTATCATCATGCCACATTTTATTGAAAAGTTTGCAAAAACATTGATAAAAACTACAACTCTACCCGAAACTAACTTTTGTCACCCTTATCATGTGGTATCTCCATAGCAAGTTTGAGTTTGAAGTTGAAAATACTACTTGAGATGACCTTTGAAAGGTCACAGAAATTGGTATGTTTAGAATTATTTTACAACAAAGTACCCTTGTGCCAAGTTTGAAGTCTGAGGCTTGCATAGTCTTCGAGGAAATGCCAATGTTAAAGTTGCCCACAGGTAACAGACAGTTGATGGACGACCCATTACAAACACTTACTTTTGCTATCACACGTGCGCCAAAAATTAGACGCCATTGAGCTTGAAATGACCACAAAGGGTGTATACATATATCTAGAATCAGCATCAATATTCAAAGTGTAACTTGCAGAAATTGTTTCAAACAGGACACAACGCATTGCTGTTTAGCAACAGCACACACTGGACCAAATGGGTAGTATTCAGATTTTTCTAGTCCTTTTGTATGCACTAAGTGCTTATTAAAGAAAACGACAGTATTTGGAGACTTGCCCAACCCTCTAGTTTTCAAATCAAATGCAATATGGTGCCACTTGTTGACAGCAAGTGATTTTAGCATTCGGTGTTGTTGAGAATGCTGGTACTACTACTACACCATCTTCAAAATGAAAGAAAGCATTACAGTGTGATGTGTTTCAACCAGTTGTGTTTTGTTATGAACCTGATTCTATTCACAAATCAATCGGTATGCTTTACCTCGAGTCCAGGACAATAAGTGTCGCCTTCGCTCACTTTAGTTGATCCGCTGGAACTGCAATTGCCTGCTTTTAGCTGTGGCCTTCTCCTTTGAGCAAACATGACCTGACTAGCTCTTGCCTCTTCTTGGTGTAGGCGTCATACTTCTGTGCTTGTTTGCAAGTATACCCTCTGGGCGTGACTCTGTAGTGAGACGTCAACAGCAGCACTGACCTGAAATGAAATACATGTTTATTATCGTGTTATTCGGCAGCATGGCAATTTCACTTCTGATCTTATTTCAGGGTGGGTCGCTTCCAAACTCCACAAACAGGGACTTTGTTATAGCATTATGAACAATTCGGGGCCAGTGGGGGGAGTCCCCCCCACCCACCCACCCACCCACCCAATTCGTCCCTACATTTAGTTTACACATTACTACCTTCAAACTAATGTGAAATAAACTGTGAACATCACAAACAAGAATGGTGAAGCCTGGATCCCTCGTGTGCATTTAAAACTGATCATTTTCTTAATCTGAACTGTGTGACCTTTCCAAAAGGTGACTGAAATTTAAGTGCCATGAGTCTAAGCATACGTAAAGGGCTGGCTTATGTACAGTTGTGAATAGTATTGGAGAAAAAATATCTTTTGTCAAATATGGCTATTTTTTTTTAAACCTATTTCTTGATTTCTCATGACCCTTGGCCTGAACGCAAACTGGTAGGCTAAGAGTAAGAAAGGTCTTGCCACAAAGTATCCTTCAGCTACGTTTGAAGACTGTGGTTTGAATGGTCTCCGAGAAAATGCCAACATTAAAGTTTACCATGGACGACCAATGGCCCAGAACATAGCCTTACACTTGCTTCGCACATGAGCCAATGAAAGAAGGCATTACAGTATAATGTGTTCATTCACACCATAGTTGTGTTGTGTTCTGCACCTGATTCTCATCACAGATCTACTGGTATGACTTACCTTGAGTCCAGGAGAATACGTGTCACCTTCCCTCACTTCACTTGAGCTGTGAGTGTGACCTTGGTCAGTTGGTGTAGACGTCATACTTCTGCGCTTGTTTGCAAGTATGTACTCTGGGTGAAAGTACTGAGACTCCACAGCGAGAGGTCAACAGCAGTATTAGCCTGAAATGAAATACATGATTATTACTGTGTTGTTCGGCAGCATGACAATTTCACTTTGCGTGAACTAAATGCAGGGGCAGATTATTACTTTCAAAATAAATGCAACAAAAACTGTGTAAACCGCAAAGAACAAACAACAATGGCAAAGTCACGTCTGTACGCCTCATGCGCATAACTGATTCACAACCTGTGTGACCTTTCCAAAAGGTAGCTGAAATAAGTGTCACGAGTCTCAACATAAAGGCTTGCTTTTGTACTAGTCAAATTTGTATTTTTCACACATTCTACGGTCATCCAAAATGGTAGTCAACAAATATTAGGGTTTCAGTCAAAGTAGCGTTTTACTAGGTAACCCTTTTAATCCTGATACACCCACTGCTTGCAATAAATGTGACTATGATAGTTCAAGGGTGGTGCCAGAATAGATTGGCGTCTCATCCGCCAAGTTATTCTGGCACCATCCTTGAACTAAAAAAATGATGGACCTATCTCCTAATCTGTAATATAGCCTTCATAAGACAGAGAATGGATGAGAAAACTAAGCTACGAAGTACTGAAAGCAGTTACTGAGTTAGTAATGCAAAATTCTCCCTTAGCAGGACTTTTTACTACACACAGTACGTTTTCCTAAATAATAAGCACTGGCACTGGTTTAATATCACTACAATGTGGACTACATTCCTTCCACCGTATTAGTAAAGGCTCTCTGAGAATGTATGGAAATGTTCTACTTCTAGGAGGTGACTGACATACATGGAATGCATGCCCCTGTCAACCCACAATAAAATGTAGTCTTTTTCATTGTAGGTAGGCTGTAAATTTCCATGCATAAAAGGACAGTTAGCTATTGGGGTTTTACGCCGTGCAGGTGACATCTCACGGCGGTGCATACAACTTTTTTTTTTTAGAGTTGGAAAACCAGTCAGATATGCCACTTACGTACGACATTTTTCTGTCATTACTAGTAACTCGTGTTCTAGTCACTTAGCAAACACCACCAACCTCTTTTTCTACTTTAGTTTACCTTTTCCTTGCTGAAGAGATTTTGTTGTGTTTCTGGCTGCCACGTATATTGCTTCTCGTTCGGTTGGCCCGTTCATTTTTTTTTTTTTTCTTCTTCTGAGAAATGGTTATGCGTTACTACTGACGCTCGATGACTTGTCGCAACTTATGCAAAGGTATCTTATTTCTGAGGAAACACAACATTTTATGCATAGAAACAGTCAGCTTACACACCTATTTCAGACAGTATATATCTTTTGTCAATTATCGATAAATTGAGCTTGTTTGCAATACGACTTGACGTACGGCGGTTTTTTTCGGTGACCTCTAGTCTCAGGTCACGGCAGACGCAAGATAGCGGTATCTAAATGCGCAGAAAAGATGCGCGAAAGAGGTGTGTCGGACGTTTTCACTTTGGGTAAGCCCCAGCAAAGGCTGCGTATAAGCTGTGAGAGGTGGATCGACCATGATAGTTCAAGGGAAGTGCCAGATGAGCTCGGCGTCTCCTACTGGTATGAAATTGTAGGCTCGAAATCTTTGACAAATGAGCGGTCAAAAGTGCAGACCTAGGGTCAGAGACCCCAAAACACGACCAGATAAATCCTAAATAAATCACTGAGCCGTTACTGAGGTCGAAATCTAGGAGCTGCCATCTGAATCCCACCACCCTTGAAACATCATTGTCGATCTTTCTCTTGAAATGCAATATCGATCATGGTGGATCCACATTTTTTTTAATCCAGCGTACGAGTATCTGTCAACATCTGATTAGCACTGTGACGTATCTTAACACCTTCACTGCCGAGAAAAGATGTATACGATCCAAAATGCAAGAGACATAGATCCTCATAAGCCACCGCGATAGCTGGGGTTCATGAGGATCTATGCCTCTTGCTGAGATGAACATATATCCATGACTCTTGGACGGTTTTGGCTTTTGATCGTTTAACGAACAAAGATTTCATAAACAGAATATGCGTCCAGTTGCTGGGAAGGGAGGGGGGAGAGGTTAAAGCGACATTCCAGACAGTAAAGGGTTTAGTGCGAATTAAATGCTTCGCAAATGTTCTTAGAATGTCTTACGATAATGCTGCACAAAAGAGCTGACTCATCTTTTATTTATTATGAAGTTTGAATCATTGTGTTAAATTAAAGGCTTTTCTCTTCATCTTACTCCTTTTACGTAGGGCAGTCCCCATATAACGCACGGGCAGTAGGAAAACAAAACAAAAACAAAAAGCAAACAAACAAACAAAAAACTCATTTACGTGTGCCTACTCTGTTGATTGTGACGAGAAAGACAGAAACGTCTTTTCACACAAGATAAGATAGTTTATTGCCATATGTTTCCATGTAAAAAATAAATTAAAAAAAACCCACACAATAAAACATTGGAATGTGTCTTGATGTCAGTTACTAAAGACTAAAATAACATCACACCAATTATCACACAAACTAATAATCACAGCATACATAAGGATGAAAACATAACACATAAAACTGTTACCACAGCAACCACCACAATATGAACGAGTTATTCTGACGAGGTAAACGCAGATAATCTGGTAATAAAATTGATTTCTGAGGCAAGAGCACATTGAGAATCCGCCGAATGCGCACAAGGTCATCGGGCCTTGTGCGCATTCGACATTGTGTCTCCGAATCAGAGCCCGCCACTGAAGCGGGTGGATTTCAACTGGAAGGTACGAAGTCCTGTATTTTCAATCGAAATTGTGCAGCGCAGACAGGTCCCATTTGAACCGTAACCACCATTTCAGCTTCTTGTAGGCACTGTGGGCTTTAACCTTCACCGTATCATGCTTTGGACTACACGCAAACGATGATGTGGGTCCTACAGGACCCATATTTTTGAAAGAGCGATTTAACTGGTTATCCCTGTCCGGATGGCGTGGGTCCTACAGGACCCATATTTTTAAAAGAGCGATTTAACTGGTTATCCCTGTCCCGATAATGTGGGTACTCAGGTCCCATAGTTTTCAAAGAGTGATTTAACTGGTTATCCCTGTCCCGATGATGTGGGTCCTACAAGAACCATACTTTTTACACTATACTACACATCACTGGAAGCATAATGTAGTGGAGGAATCGAGACAGAAACAGCGGATCACATGTACCACCACCATCAATCCGCCGTATCCCCCTCCCCCTCTACCCCCTCCCCCTCTACCCCCCGCCCCTCCCAACTCCCGCCCCCCGCCCTCAACCCTCCCCACCCCCACCCGCCTTTTGTAAACACTGTAGGATTTAAATTAAAAACAAGTACGAAGTCTAGGGTATTGAACTCAATCAAGGGGAAGGATTGAGACAGAAACAGATTACTACCACCACCACCACCACCAACACCTCCACCACCATACCATCACACACCCTTTCCCCTTTCAACCTACCACACATACACGTACATGCAGTACCCCCTACCCCCCTCCCCAAACACACACACACACACACACACACAGCGACACACAGAGACATACAGACAGACAGACAGACAGGCACACACACACTCAGAGACACAGACAGACACACACACACACACACACACACACACAGGCAGACACACACACACACACACAAACACACCACGCACACACACACACACAGACAGACACAGACAGACACACACACACACACACACGCACGCATGCACGCACTCACGCACACACACACACACACAGACAGACACACACACACACAGAGACACACCATCTCACACACACACACAGACACACCATCACACACACATGCACACGCACGCACGCACGCACACACACCCACACACACACACACACACACACACACACACACACACACACACACACCTGCTTCCACTTTTCAGCTTCTATTCAGCATTCAGAGGAAACCGAAAGGGGAGATTACTAATGCTAAGATACAAGCAGCTGCCGTGCACACCAGACATTACAGACCGGCTCCTCATTAGCGAAATCAAACTCAGCATCAATTTCCATGCATCGAGGAACAAATTCACACACCATCACACCTATTTGCCTGTTTCTGACCCAACGAATATCTATGATCCTCAGGCAGAGAAGACTATCAGATATCAACCTATTCAGCCCTGATACACCACAACATGATACGGGTGGGACGTGATAGTTCAAGGGTGTTGCCAGAATAGCTTGGCGCCTATAGGCGCCAAGATATTCTGGCACCACCCTCGAACTATCATAGTCAACATGGGAGAAAGGTATCGGGTGCTGAGCAGACTTGAAAGCATGATCCACAGTGAACCAAAACCAATATTGGTACGATATCGAAAGGACCTCTGGGAAGATTCTGATGGGTGGGATGGAGCGCGTATGGGCTTTTCCAAGCGCATATATCCCATCTTGACTGAACAGAACAGAACTGTCTGATGAATTGTAAATTAGCCGTCAGTGGACTGGTTCGACATTACTGGACATTCTGGAAAATAATTCGATTTCTGCGTGTTGAGCTTACTATGGAGATAAAAAGGTCTTGTATGTCTTCCTCTTTGGCCGAGAAGTTGATCTCAGCCATGAATGCATGTGGACACACGCCTTCTCCAATTACACCCAGACCCAGATAACTCGATCTCCCGATCGAATAACAGTCCTTCTGAGGATCGAAGCTCACCACAACCTGAAAAACACGTACTATCCTCTCTCTCTCTCTGCGCGAGGAACACAGATGAAAATACTACCAGCAAAAACGGATTCACTTTTTTCAGAGAAAAAGGGACTAAGTGAGTGAGACTGAGACTGAAGTTGATTGTTTGAATGGGTGTAACGCCGCGCGAGAGAGGAGTTATTGGCAGGTGTTATGTATGCTGGAAACTGTGATTATTTGGTCCGTACTGCCTACATTTGTACGTTTCAAATTAACGGAGCAGCAGCACACAATTTAATGAGCCCCGATAGGGCGCGTGTCTACAAGACGCATTACAGATACGCAATTTAAAAGCGCGACAACCTTGATCAGTTATAACTTGCTTTGTACCACGGTTTAACCCCTTCACTGTCGGGACACAGCCACAACCACACAAATGCAAGAGGCATAGAACCTCATGAGCCCCCGCAGTCGCGGGGGCTCATGAGGTCCTATGCTTCTTGCGTGACTTATTTTGTGTCCGTGTTTGTTGGACGGCTTCGGTTCGTATGCTTTGAATTTACGGTTGTTTTTGTCGCGTTTCTTAAGTGATTGACTGCTGGTTTATCGTGAACCCTAAAACTGAAAAAGGTGCTGAACTGAAAAAAAATAAGAAAAAAAGACAGCCCCCAAAGAAAAAAATAACAACAACACACACAACAAACAAATAAACATAAAACAGACACAAAATAACAACAACAACAACAAACACACACACACACACACACACACACACACACACACACACAAACTAAAACATAACATCTCATTTTTGTTTTATATATAAAAAATATTGTTAAAGTCTATAATTTATGTCTTACTTACAGCACCACTCATTCTTGAAATCACGTAACAAAAAAATAACAAAAAATAACCAAACACTCCCTGAGAAAACATTTATCTCTGTAAAAAGACAGTTCCTGCTGAAGTCTCGCAACTTTGGGGGCTCATGAGAATCGATGTAGATGGTTGGCCTTTGCTTGAGAAATAGAAATGGTGGAAAAACATTGGCTGTTGTTGCACGGGGTCTGGATAGCGTTTCATTCTATTGACTCTGCCCTCTTCTCGTGTGCAGATATCCCTCCGAGATAACCGCTAGACACCCATCATATACATTGAGAAGACGGGCATCTACAGCCCTTCATCAAACCAATAAACATTAGCAGTCCTTGATCCAACCCGCCTCATCTGCAAGAGGCATAGATTCTCAAAGGCCACTGCAGAATATGGGCCTCTTGCCTCTAGCATGGCGAGGTCATTTCAACCTATTTACTCCAACCGAGGGTATTGCTTGAGGTTGAGCGTCAATCGACTGCCCTCTCTCCAATAGCCAAGTAGAGATACTGAGAAGTCGTCCCTGTAAAGTCCCTAATATAGTCCGTAGCCATCTGCAAGAGACTTAGATTCTCCAGAGCCCCCTATGTCTCTTGCTGGGCCGAGTTTATTTGAGGCTCTTTACTACAAACGAAGGTGTTGTTTTGAGGTAGAGCGTCGACGTTCTTCTCCAATAGCCAGAAAGATTCCAGACATATACACTAAAGATTCTGTCTCTTTATGAGTGGCCGTGGAGTTATGAAAACACGCATGGCGACCGCAACGATCAGTTACATCTTTTTCCCCTCTCTTTTCGCAAAAGGCACGGAGATTTTGATGAACTGTCTCAGAATATTTTCCGAGATCATTAAATTCCAGACGGACGTATGTACATTTTTATATTTTTGCAGTTCCGAGCTAGACCGTTCCACCTGCAAGTGACAGGAATGTCCGTAAGCCCTTGCAGTAACAGGACTCATTTTTTTTAAAAATCCAGTGGTCTGTGAATCGACTTAGAAGTTTGTCTTTTGCATGGGTACTTTCTTCTTCACTCATTCAAGGCGCCTCGCATCAATATCTGCGGAAGTGTCGTATAGAGTTTCCTCTCATAGTAGAAACTTAGAGGAAACCAGTCAGATCAGAAAATACCTCACTACCGAAGCTGCCACCAAACTTGCTGTCTCTCTCATCTTATCTCGCATCGACTACTGCAACTCTCTCCTTTCCGGCCTCCCTCACTCCACCACTTTCACTCTCCAACGCGTCCAGAACAATGCTGCTCGCCTCGTCCTCAGAAAGAAAAAATCCGACCACATCACACCCCTGCTCAAACTCCTTCACTGGCTCCCCATCCCCAACGCATCCAATACAAAATTCTGTCTCTCTACTACAAATCCCTGAACAACTGCGCTCCTGCCTATCTCTCCAACTTACTTCACCCCTACACACCTTCCCGCTCCCTCCGCTCTGCCTCCGACCCTCTCCGCCTCCACATCCCTCGCACCAAACTCAACCCTTTCGGTCCCCGCTCCTTCTCCGTCTACGGTCCATCCACCTGGAACACTCTCCCACTCTTCGTCAGAAACACTCTCTCTCTCCTCCTTCCAGTCCGCCCTCAAAACTCACCTCTTTCAACAGTTTTAGCACTATATCACCACACTCCCCACCGCAAGCTGACCGTCGTAATGTATTTCACTATTTGTGGTACGTGAGTCATTGTCTAAAGCGTGCGCATGCGTGCGCGAGTTGTGCGCTTAGAGTTATAATTATTATAAGATAAGCGCATTACAAATACCGTAATTATTATTATTATTATTAGTCCCACTGCTTCAGTATCACTTCAAGATTTTGCTCTCAAGCGTTTCTTTCCTTTCCCACTAATTTTGTGGTAGAGATGATCAGTACTGGTAGAGCAACAGACGGTTCTGGCGCAATGAAACATCAACAAAACAGAGAGAAACAATGTCACAACACAAGAGCTCCGCAGCAACCTCAAACGTTTAGATTGCCCTGTGTTTTGTCTGTGACAGCACAGGGGGAGGGAATGGAAGTTCTGGCGATAGGGCCGGAGAGGGCTGTGCTGTCCTCCACAGTGGAGAGAATGGACTGATGTTCAGTCTTGCAATGAGTTTCGTGCTGTGACCATGAGCTTCAATAGGTTATTCACATCTTATTAACTCATTCGAGACGCGCCTCATCCAGATACGCGGCATGAAGACGAGTATCCGGATGCGGCACGTCTCGAATGAGTTAACGCTCTGAGTTAGGTTAGTTAGTTATATTGCAATAAGTTCGTCTCCAGTGTCAAACACAGGTTTTCGTTTTTAATATTAAGTTGCCGAGTTTAATCTATTTAAATTTATCTCTTACTGATATACCGAATTTGATAGTGCGCGCTGTGTATGCGCGCGTGTGTGTGTGTGTGTGTGTGTGTGCGTGTGTGTGTGTGCGTGTGTGTGTGTGTGTGTGTGTGTGTGTGTGTGTGTGTGTGTGTGTGTGTGTGTGTGTGTGTGTGTGTGTGTGTGTGTGTACACAAAACCCCTGAAATGGGTGACTTTCTTTACCATCCTTATGGGGAATGGGCGTGTGTAAAATTCTGGGTGACCAAGTCAGCACCCATTTTTTCTGAGGGTTGTTTCTGCATTATCTTTCATTCAAAGTCAGAAAAAATATCAAAATAGGATGTCCCCATTTTCGGAGATTTAAATCATTTTGTGTTTCTGAGACGCACTGGGCCTGTGTGTTCACACGAAAGCGAGTGTTTTGAGATCAACTTGATGATCGCTGATTGGTCAGCTGCGCAGTGACTCTGATGAACTGAGTTGTTTCCCTTTTCCTTTCGTCCCCGCCGGCCATTCTCTCCGTTTGCAGAGGTACCAGCTTTATGCAATATTTCTTAGTTAAGAGCACGCCCAAATGTACTTGTTCAGTGCAGTTATTTAACTGAGAGATGCTCCCAATCCGATACAATTGCACAGTCAGCCAATATTGACCCGTTTGGCCCAGAAAACTGAGGCATCTGCTTCGGCCTCGGGTCGACGGTCGGTGTCTGGCTCAGTCTTGTAGTAAAGGATAATAGAACCCCACGATTTTAACAAAAGCTTTCTTCTTCAATGAAAGGAATTCGTTCAATAACACCATTACAAGGTCAATCTGTCACTCGATTTTGTTGGTTTTTTTCTGACATGTGTAAATGTGATCGAAAAGTAACTTGACACATGCATGCACTATGACATTTTTTTTAAATGGCGCCAGATTTCAATCCTCTTACGCAAAACTTCCCCACCGATTTGAAGAACAGACTTCCACGAACAGGTTTTTCGGATTGTGCAACTGAAGTTATTGTTCGTAGGGGGCTGGGGGTACTGCAGTAATTATGTATATATCTGATTCAAAATGTCAATGGTTTACATGGTTGTATTTAACATGTTTGCAGCAACACCGTTTTGGTCACACTCAGCACTTTCTGCACACACCCAGCGCCGGATGGCAGCAGGATGTCCAAACCCATCGGGATCATTGGAAGTGGACAAGCACGCCCCTTCCTGGCACATGACCAAGGCCCATGGCAAAATTAGTCAGCTGCAGCGGCATCATAGCCCAACAGCCTCTGCCACAGAGGGTGCGTCTGGTAGGAGGGTGCATAGACGGCAGCGGAATGCCCCCAATTACAAACTGGTAAGTGATTCTATGATCATCTTCATTTTATTGGCTCGCGTGCGAAGCAAAAGTGAGTTTATGTTCTGGGCCACTGGTCATCCGTCCGTCGTCCATGGTAAACTTTAACTCATTCTACCCCAACACCAAAATCCTTAAATTTTGCACTTGTCCTCTCAAGACTGCATTGCAGTGCAGGACACAGATCGTAGGCGCCAAGCTATTCTGGCATCACCCTTGAACTATCATGGTGGATCCTTATCCTGCTGTGGTGTGTCTGGGGTAGAATGAGTTAACGGTGGCATTTTCTCGGAGTCTATTCAAGCCACATTCTTCAAGCTTGGCCCAAGGAAACTTTGTGGCAAGACCCTTTTTTAAACATACCAATTTGAGTGACCTCTCTCAAAGGGTCACGCAGGGTTGACAGATGTGTAAAAACTGCTTACATTTTCAGAAAACGTGGATTTTGCTGCTGCAGAAGCCAGCTCTCGTCACCGAGGTCACACATATGTAAATCGGTCATACACGGGATTACTCTTTTTATTCTTGTGCAAGGCCCCTTAAACCAAAATTGGGCTGTTTCTGTCCTAACGCAGCTTTTGTTTGTTTCTTTGTTTCTTTCTTTCTCCAGTTGGCAAATGGAGCCTGGGATGGACCTGAGACTGAGAGTGCAAGCGCATCGCAATACAAGGACAGTGATGACGAGGAGTTTGTTCCTGGCTCGAGCTCACCGGATTCAGATGGTGTGTCAGCATCAATCGCTGGGATCTCTGACACAGACAGTATTGTATTGACTATGTTAGATTTCATCAAAGTGGCATGTTCAGGGTGGGCAGGTGTCAGTGAAGCTAGTACCAGCAAGGTGCAGTGTGCGTTAGGGGGTGGCAATGAGAATGTGGATATGCAGAAGGAACATGATGCTGGGGGTGGGGAAAGAGCACTTACAGAAGAAACAGGTATGCACGTGTCGCAAAGAGGGAAAGGAAAGTACAAATGGGACAAGAAACATGCATGCAAATTGTGTGGCAAGCTTGTCTTGAAAATGAGCACGCACTTACAAGATGTCCATGCAGATGAGGCAGACGTTGCTAAAATTTTGTTGATGAAAAAAGGGACAAAGCAGAGACGTCGAGCATGGATCAGACTACAAGATGAGGGTGACTACATGCATAACGTTGCTGTTCTTGAAAACAAATCGGGATGTTTGATTCCTAAGTATCGCACCAAAACTATTAAGGTAGACGACCTTCTCGCCTGTAGCCATTGCAAAGGGCTCTATCAAAAAAAGCTGATCTCTGTACACTCAAAACGTTGCTGTCAGAAACCAGGAGGGTTTCAGATCGCTAAGAGAGGTGAGGCGGCTCGCCGTGGTCGGCTAATGCTTCCAATACCCTTAGAGGTTGAATTTTCCTTCTATCATAAGGTATTAGCCAGGCAGAGAGATGATAAGATAAGCCGTCTCATCAGAACTGACCCCTTGCTTCTTGAGTATGGAAAGAGATTATTTGACCGCAGGGACATTGAAGAACACACGGCTGGACAAATCAGCTCCAGGATGCGGGAGTTAGGGAGACTATTAAAGATTATCAGAGTGAGGTCAGAAATGAAAATCGCAAATTTAAATGCTGTGATCAATTCAGCTAGCTTTGATCATGTTGTACTGGCTGTAAAAGACCTAGCAGATTTTGATGAGGACACACATCAGTTCAAAAAAGGCAATCTCGCAATGCGTTTAGGCCATGCTTTGAAAAAATGTTCACAGATCAAACAGTGACAGGCATCCAAACAGCTTGGGCAGGGTTCAGACGACAGGTGGCGACAGGAGCTCTCTGAGACGCAGCGGTTTGAGTCTGTCTTCAACGGGGACTGGTATGATTGTGTGTCATCTACAGCAGCCCAGTCAGTCGGGAAAATGACCATGAACAAACCCAAGCTAATCCCATCATGTGAAGATGTGAGGAAGCTCCAACAGCTTCTTGAGACAAGGATGGTTTCGGAAGATTATCTGACAGTGGTTAAAGCAACTCTTTGTGCTGTATCACTTTTCAACCGAAAACGAGGGGGAGAAGTTCAGAGAATGAAGGTGTCAGACTTCCAGAATGCTAAGATTGGATCGATCACCAATCAAGATATCTTGAAAGGTCTCACAGAGGTTGAGAAGAAAATGGTGAATCATTTTCAGCGAGTGGAAATCAGAGGCAAGTTTAATAGGAGTGTTCCCGTTTTGCTGACGAAGAAGATGATGACAACTGTGGACAGAATCCTTCAAATGAGGCAATCAGTGCCAGTTCTCGCTGGTTCCCAGTACATCTTTGCCACACCTTCTGGTCAGAGGCCTTACAGAGGCCATGATGTTCTGAAGGCCCATGCCCTAGAAGCAGGGGTGTCATACCCAGCCATGTTCACATTTACTCAGTTACGGAAGCAGGTTGCAACTTTGGCTCAGTCAATGGCCATCTCGGAGTTAGACCAGGATCAGCTGGCAGACTTCCTTGGTCATGATATCCAGATACATCGCCATATCTACCGCCAAAGTCAAGACGGCCTTCAAAAGGCAAAAGTGGCAAAGATTCTTCTTTCAGTTAACAATGGGATGACAGATTTTGAGAGTTGCATTAGAACTGAGCTGGGCGATGATGAAGAGATTGACTTTGACAATGAAGACACATCAGAAACTGGCAGAGAGGTCTCAGGGGAAACAGCACCTGTGAATGAAGCAAGTAGCAAGTCAACAACACAGGAATCAATGAGCATGACAGAGAAATGACGTCCAGAGCCTGATGACAATCTAGATAGTTTTGATGATGACAGTACTGCGTCAGCTCCTGTTCGAAAGAAAGCTAGATTTACAAGGAAACCATGGGGGGAAGCTGTAGAGAAAGCTGTTCAAACTCGTTTCAAGACACACCTCGTCATGAACAAACTTCCTGGAAAGGCCGAGATACAGCAAGCGATCGCAGAAGAGCCCGCACTTAGACATAGGCGCTGGACAAACATTAAGGATTACGTCCGCAACAGACTGAAAAACGTACAAAAGAAATGAATTGAGATTCCCCGCCACTCGCGGCATTTTCGTTTTCATACAGATTTATTACAAGAGTATTATTATTGGGGTGGTTTCAGCATGTATAGCCTGCTTTTTTATCGTATGGATGCCTGGATCATTTTGTATACTGCATAACATTTCAAACTCTGCAAACGGAAGAATGGTTGGGGACGAAAGACAATAATAAGGGATAAGAAAACCATTGTCAACATAAAGACTTATTACAAGAGCGTTATTATTCGGTTGTTTTCAGCGTGTAGAGCTCTGTTTTTATCTGATGTACACCTGGTTCATTTTGTATACTGTGTAACATTAACCTTACTTTGCAACTAAACAGTGGCCCCCATCCAGGTCTGCCCTGGGGGACTTGGGTGGGGTTAACTACTTTTTAGTTCCTAGGGTCACCCTGGTCAGCCCCACAGGGTGGGTTTTCCTCTCAATTCTGGGGCATGTGTTTCTGTCTACCCTTGGTCCATTAACTTGTATTTTTCTTTTTTAAGCTCTCCCCACTGTCTGCGCTGCCTGTATCTCTTGAAAAGAAGTGCCCAATGGAGAAATAAACACGCTTAGATAAGACGGTTACAGCACAATTTATTAATATTTCATGTAAATTCGCTTTGTCAAAGCCGACAAACAAACAGAGAGATTAGTCGCTACTTAATCGTTATTCGCAGAAGGAATGTGGCGACTGATCTCTCTGTTTGTTTGTCGGCTTTGACAAAGCGGATTTTGCCTGAAATATTAATAAATTGTGCTGTGACCGTCTTTTCTAAGCGTGTTTATTTCTCCGTTGGGTACTTCTTTGCATTTCTTATACGATTGGCAGTCACCTTTTGGTCTGAATAATTTATTTTGTATCTCACTTGATTTTGGATGTGTGTTGCTAAATGGTCTCTTCATTGACCTACAGAAGGCTTTTGACAAGGTGTGGAAGGATGGTCTCCTTGTGAAACTCCTTCGCAGTGGCATCCAAGGGAATATGTACCGGTGGACCAAGTCATACCTGCACAATCGCAGAGCCCGTGTGACAGTGGATGGGTACTGTGGCCAAAAAGTGCTGTTGCGTCAGGGGGTGCCACAGGGGGGAGTCCTGTCACCGACACTGTTCATACTTTTCATCAACGACCTTGTGCCAGAGCTACCAAAAGGAGTACACGCAGCCCTGTACGCAGACGACCTGGTACTCTGGTGCACAGAAGAGTATGCAACAACTGCTACATACAGGATGCAGCTAGCCCTGGACAGGCTGACAGACTGGACCAACAACTGGTGTGTGACCATCAACACAGAAAAATCATCAGCCACACTCTTCTCTCTCTCCAACAAGGCAAAGGCTGGCAACCTAACACTGGGCAACACCCCGCTGCGGTATGAAGACCAACAAACATACCTGGGAGTCACCCTTGACAAGAGGCTGACGTGGAAGCCGCACATTTGGAATGCAGAAGCGAAAGCTAGAAGAAAGCTGAACATCATGAGAAAACTGGCTGGAACACAATGGGGAGCCAATGAAAAGATCCTCAAAAATGTATATCAAAGCACAGTGAGACCACACCTTGAGTACGGATCTAATGCATGGTTGACGGCAGCCCAGTCACACCAGCAGACCATTGACAGAGTTCAGAACCAGGCACTGCGTATCATCACCGGCGCAATGAGATCCACACCAATTGAAAAGATGGAAGAGACAACAGGCATCCCACCCCTGCGCATGAGAAGAGATTGCAAAGCCTTGATACAGTCCACAAAGGTCAAGTCTTCCAAAGACCATCCTATGAACGCTAGGATGAAACAACCAACCTCAGGGAGACTGAAAAGATCAAGCTTTGTGAAGGAGACGAGAGCACTGCAGAGAAAACACCAGGCAAAGCTGCCTGCGCAGGTAGAGGCTCTGAATCCTGCTAGCGACCTTCCACCTTGGGAAAGTAAGCCAGAAAACATCACCATCTCTTCCACGGTACCCTACATCACCACCAGAGATGAGCACAGCACTGTGAGCAAGAAAGCCCTGACACTGGCCATGCTCGAAGAAAAGTATCCCCAGGAAGCATGGATACGGGCATACACCGATGGATCAGCCACAGATGCAGTTCAGGATGGAGGGGCTGGGGTGTACATTCAGTACCCAAACGGAAAATGGCAGGCAGAGGCAGTACCAACAGGCCTTCACTGCACAAATTACAGAGCTGAGGTGGAAGCCCTAGTCCGCGCAGCTAACACCCTTAGTGGCACTGCAGACCCTGATGCCCAGATTGTCTTCCTTACTGATGCCATGTCTGTCCTTGAGGCAGCAACAGCAAGCAAACTGCCACGTCTACAAGAGGCACTGCAAAACATCAAGTGCACCAGACTGGTGCTGCAGTGGATCCCTTCACACTGTGGCATCTACGGCAATGAAGAAGCTGACAGAATGGCAAAAGTGGGCGCAGAGAAAGAACAAGATGAAAATGGAGTCAGCTTCACAGAGATGAAGACCATCATTAAGTCTGTGTACAGACCACCACAACGGCCCCTAGACAGTTACCATCAGCTGTCCAGACAAGAGCAGGTGACCATCTTTCGTCTGAGGACCGGGCACAACCGACTCAATTTCCACCTGCACAGACGCTTCCACCTCGTGCCATCTCCCCTGTGCCCTTGTGGAGAAGCAGAGCAGACCGCAGAGCACATCCTCCAGGACTGTGGGAACCACCAGCTGCTGAGGGAGGAGATATGGCCGAAGCCCGCCACTCTACAAGAGAAACTGTACGGGCCTGTGGAGGCGCTACAGTAGACCACAGATTTCATTTTGAGAGCCAAACTCCAAGTGTGACGGCGTTCGAGAAGAAGAAGAAGAAGCTAAATGGTCTGAGGTTTATTTAGCGTATTAGACCGGCTGGCGACATACATTCAATATTCTGTTCTTTTTTTTTTTCTTTTTTTTTTCACAAGCAGTGCTGGCACGTCTTGAAAAAGTCGGGACGTTCAGCAATCTACAACCAATCAGGACAAAAGACAATAATAAGATAAGAAAACCATTGTCAACCTAAAGATTTATTACAAGAGTGTTATTATTTCAGTGTGTATAGCTTGCTTTTATCTGATGTACGCCTGGATCATTTTGGAAATGTTTCTAACTTTTTTGTTACTATATAGTACACTTTGCCTGCTGTGCGTTGTTTCAAAAGTCACAGGAAGCGTAAACCTTAGCTGAGTTGGTATACCTCGCTCGCCCTCTTCTTGTCGTTCTTCTTAGGTTAAATGCACTAGCAACTGCATGTTGCTATTTTCGCACCAGACCAGTCGCTCGGACCGGTCATGTGCAACAGAACTGTGCGAGCAGGTTGGCTTCTGCACTTGTAGTGTGGTCTCGTACGTTCACGTGGAAGATTGTGATGGCAGTCGAAAAAAAAGGCTCGTTTGCGGTTTTAACTTTTAGCCGCGCCTTTTACCTCCCCTAACATGCCAGTTTTGTGTTGAGATGACGGAGGCTTGTGTCATGCCCCACACGGTAACCGAATCAAATCGATTGTACATGCAGTGCGCTCATTTCCCAAACTTCAACTATGACGGTGCTTTCTGCCGCAAACGACGCAGATGTCGCAAAATCACCTCCATTGAGGATTAAAAAAAGCTATTTTTCAAATCTGCCAAATCGCGTAATGTTTCGTGGTGTTAGCATAAGGATGGATGCATTATTGCCGGATTGCATATATGGGAAAGGGTTTATTCTTTATTCATGTTATTTTGCAGCAATCAAACGACGGTCACGTGATTCTTTCTCCGAGGTTGCCCATTACAGGTGCAGAAAGCGCGCGCTCTAAACCGATCGGGTGCACCAGACCGGTCTGGTGCCAAAATAGCAACATTGGCACCGCTGGTGCGTTTAACCTAGGCCACTGGACGAGGTATACCAACTCGGCTAAACTTTATTGTCGCACTTGCTAGAACTCGGTATTGTGATGAAGCTCTATGCTCGTACATAGTGCTCACACAGTAGGGTTAATACGGTACGATTTTTGTTAACGGTTTGTTTGTGCCGATAGTCCGTGGGGCCTGCTGGCCACGTGGAATCTGTAAGACATGGTTAGCACGGAGTTTTGGTGAGCTGTTTAGTGAGTTCTAGGCAAAAGCTGTGTCTGTCAGAGCAGTAATATATTAGTACGGGGCTTATCGTCAGTTTGGACGGATGTGTTTGAGATACCTAGCCCATATTCCAAGACTCTGAAGCCTAGAATTCAGGTATGTTTCTATATATGTAGTATTGATAGTTGCTTAGTTAAAGACAGTATGCGTTGCTAAGAGTAATTTGCTTGTATAGTGTTGGCCGGTTTGGTTCAGTTATGTTGGTTTAGAATTCAGTGAAGTAACCGGTGGTTTTTGTATACAGTTGTTTATCGAGATAGATAACTAAAGGAATGTGAGGTGTGTATGTCTAAGCCGCTATGAAGATAGTACGTGGATGGTTAAGCATAGTCTTTTCCAGTGTATAGAGTAGTGTATAGCAAGAGTGTTAGGTTATAGTCTGTTTCAAGATAGTGACAGAGATATGGGGGTGTTACGGAAGTAGACAGTTTATGAAGCACGTGTGTGTGTGTGAATGAACGTGTGAGTTATTTGTGTCAGCCAGGTTACGTGATGTTTCTCATTGATCCAATATGTTGTGTGTTTAGCAAGTGTTACGTTGGGACTTTTGTTGTCGTATTCAGAGTGCTTGTAAAGAGGGAGCGACGGACGCCGAGACGTCGAGTCACCAGACCGAACGTGAGGTCATCACCCCTCCAGCTCGTCACTCAGGGAGTGAAGCGACCGGGACCGAGACACCCGAGTCAAAGCGAGAACTGCGCTACAGTACGAGTACGAGGACGTCCGTGCCAAAGAGACAGGACGGCTGGAAGAAGCGTACAACGAAGGACTTTCACGCCTAGACGTGAGAAGGACCAACGTAACCAGGCAATAACATCAAACAGGTTGGAGACAGTGTGAAACTAAAACCTAGCCTGGCCGAGATAGTGATGTGTATGTGATGTGGATGCTGGGTGTGGGGAAAGGAGTGATGTATATAGCTTGATAGTTGTGAGCGTTTTTTTCATATATTTATCTTGTATAAAAGTCACTTTAGAAAGGGAGCCCGTGTGTTGAGTTTTACCGCATGGATGCGCCCGTCTGAGTCAGTGGCGGTGTATGCGTCTGTTGCGTGAGAGTCTGTACGTGCGACTGTGGGCAAGTCTGCGTGCGTTACAGTGGTGACCCTGTTTTAGCGGTATATATTTTAGAGTAGGATTTTGTTGCTATGTGCATGTTGATGTGTTGGATTCCCCTCTCCGATTCTAGGGGGTAAGATCCGTTGTTTCCGTAGTTTTCTGGATCTTACGAGGAATTAGTACTTGTTTCTTCCTGTTGTATAGGTAGTATTCTTTTTCCTTGCTCTTCTTTCTATCGTTCTTATTTTTCGGTCCATCTAGGCGTCATGTAGGTCACTATTTTCTGCGTAGGTTGTTGATATTGTTGTGAGTTTCATTTTAAGTTTTTGGCGTTGATTTGGTTGTGATTTGTATTTTTTACATTTTCATATTTTTGGGAGTTGTTGGTGTAAATATGGAGGCAGACCCGGTAGAGGCGTATATTAAACAAGGTGAGCGGTTAGGGCTTAGAGATGATAAACCTTTTGATTATGTAGAGAAATGTAAGGATAGGGAGGATAGGGCGAGAGAAAGAGAAGCTCAGAGAGAGAGAGAAGAGAGAGTACTTAAGAAAGAGGAGCTATAAGTTCAGAAAGCCGTAAAGGAGAAAGAGTTAGAAGTTCAGAGAGAGCGAGAAGAGAAAGAAAGAGTCTTAAAGGAGAAAGAGTTAGAAGCTCAGAGAGAGCGAGAGGAGAAAGAAAGAGTCTTTAAGGAGAAGGAATTAGAAGTACAGAGAGAGAAAGAAAGAGAAGAGAGAGCGTTTCAGAGAGAGAAGGACGAGAGGGAACATGCGTTAAGAGAGAAGGAACTAGACTATCAGAGAGAAGAAAAGGAGAAAGATAGAGAGGTACAACTACAGTTAGCTCGAGATGCGGGATCTAGAACTTCAGATAGTGATTCGGTAGGCCGGGGCATACGGAATTTTCCTAGACTGCCGATGTTTAAAGAGTCCGTGGACTCTATTGACGCTTTTTTGTGTCGTTTCGAGTCTCATGCGAAGGCGTTGAGTTGGCCTTCTGCCAACTGGCCCGTTTTGCTTTCGTCTGTGCTAGAAGGTCAGGCCTTGAGTCTTTTCCATAGCTTGAATGTTTCTGGGAACGTAGATTACGAGACGTTGAATGAGTGTCTCTTGCAGAAGTTCCAGTGTAATGCGGAGGGTTTAGAGAACGCTTGAGAGCTTGTCGGCCAGAGACAGGGGAATCGTTTGTGTCTTTTGGCAAACGGTTGTCCCATTTGCTCGTACGTTGGGTCGAACTGTCAAAGATCGACCACACGTACAAAGCATTGTTCGATCTCATGTTGGCTGAACAGTTCTTTGGTAGCGTTTCCAAGGATCTAGCGGTATTCTTGAGGGAGCGTAACCTCAAGACTACGGACGAGTTAGTACAGAACGCGGAGGCTTTTCGGATGGCGCATCCTACGAAAAAACCTCGCGCGTAGGACCGAGACACCGCCAGTCGGCTTGATCGCTGCTAACACGACTGGGGGTTAGCGAGGCGTCAATACTTTACGTGGAGCTCCGCTAGTTAATGGGAGAGGTACTTTGCGTTTCCGACGCGGTGATCGAGGTAATAGCAATGGCGGTCGCGATCCGTACGCACGAGGAGAGACATCTGGTCGTGGGTATGGTCGTGGTCGTATTGCGAATTCGGACACTCAGTGTTTTGCGTGTCATGCATACGGTCATTTTAGTCGTGACTGTCCTAGCAGTAGTTTAGGGGCTCAGTGTTTCACCTGTCAGGGGTACGGCCATCTAGCTCATCAGTGTCCTAACAGTCCTGGTATGGTGGAGGGGGCGGAGCAGCCCACTCACATGGCCAGTTTTGCAGTCCCAGTCGGGAAGGAACCACAGCTGGGCGCAGTGTGTTCAGCTGACGGAGATGGTTGCCTACCGCTGGTGGACGGTGTAGTTAACGGATGTCTCGCATCTGTTCTCCGTGACTCAGGTACAACGACCGCTGGGGTCAGACGTAGCCTCGTTAGAAAGGATCAGTACACAGGGGAGACACAGAAAGTAGTTTCGTTCGGAGGTAACGTAGAAATTTTTCCGTTGGCTAGGATAGAGGTTGACACGGAGTTTTTCACGGGTGATCTAATTTCTTGTGTCATCGACGAGCCATTAATAGATTTAGTCCTGGGTAATATGAAGGGTGTGCAGCCAGTCATCGCTAAAGTTGGAGCGATTAAGCGAGCTCATGTTCCTAGCGGTGCAGTCGCGACGAGAGCTCAGAGCAAGCGTGCTCGTGGGCAGAGGGATCGTGTTATTTAAGTCCAGAATCAGGGGATCTGTCAGCGGGTGTGGCCCAATAGTCGGGTTGGTCTGAGACGGCATAGTTCTGTTGCGGACAGAAATGCCGCTCAGCACCCAATATGTAGGTAGGTCGGAGATTGGAGTCTCGCGATTGTGTGTTTTGTGTGTGGGCAGTCGTTGGCTCGTTTTCATTTCTGGAGGTTTTAGCGCGTTGGTTCTGTTTCGCGTTCGCTGTGCCGTCCGAGAGTGTACGTTGAGGTTTAAGGCTGTTTTGTTTTCTTTCTTTCGTGTTTTAGGATAGTGTAGTACGTCGAGTCGTCTTAAAAAGAAACTCGGTCGTTTCTTTTTTTCCCGAGGAAGGGGGAATTGTGATGCTTTATGCTCGTACATAGTGCTCACACAGTAGGGTTAATACGGTACGGTTTTTGTTAACGGTTTGTTTGTGCCGATAGTCCGTGGGGCCTGCTGCCCACGTGGAATCTGTAAGACATGGTTAGCACGGAGTTTTGGTGAGTTCTGTTTAGTGAGTTCTAGGCAAAAGCTGTATCTGTCAGAGCAGTAATATCGTCAGGGGCTTATCGTCAGTTTGGACGGATGTGTTTGAGATACCTAGCCCATATTCCAAGACTCTGAAGCCTAGAATTCAGGTATGTTTCTATATATATGTAGTATTGATAGTTGCTTAGTTAAAGACAGTATGCGTTGGTAAGAGTAATTTGCTTGTATAGTGTTGGCCGGTTTGGTTCAGTTCTGTTGGTTTAGAATTCAGTGAAGTAACCGGTGGTTTTTGTATATAGTTGTTTACCGAGATAGATAACTAAAGGAATGTGAGGTGTGTATGTCTAAGCCGCTATGAAGATAGTACGTGGATGGTTAAGCATAGTCTTTTCCAGTGTATAGAGTAGTGTATAGCAAGAGTGTTAGGCTATAGTCTGTTTCAAGATAGTGACAGAGATATGGGGGTGTTACGGAAGTAGACAGTTTATGAAGCACGTGTGTGTGTGTGAATGAACGTGTGAGTTATTTGTGTCAGCCAGGTTACGTGATGTTTCTCATTGATCCAATATGTTGTGTGTTTAGCAAGTGTTACGTTGGGACTTTTGTTGTTGTATTCAGAGTGCTTGTAAAGAGGGAGCGACGGACGCCGAGACGTCGAGTCACCAGACCGAACGTGAGGTCATCACCCCTCCAGCTCGTCACTCAGGGAGTGAAGCGACCGGGACCGAGACACCCGAGTCAAAGCGAGAACTGCGCTACAGTACGAGTACGAGGACGTCCGTGCCAAAGAGACAGGACGGCAGGAAGAAGCGTACAACGAAGGACTTTCAAGCCTAGACGTGAGAAGGACCAACGTAACCAGGCAATAACATCAAACAGGTTGGAGACAGTGTGAAACTAAAGCCAACCTGGCCGAGATAGTGTGTGATGTGTATGTGATGTGGATGCTGGGTGTGGGGAAAGGAGTGATGTATATAGCTTGATAGTTGTGAGCGTTTTTTTCATATATTTATCTTGTATAAAAGTCACTTTAGAAAAGGAGTCCGTGTGTTGAGTTTTACCACATGAATGCGCCCGTCTGAGTCAGTGGCGGTGTATGCGTGTGTTGCGTGAGAGTCTGTACGTGCGACTGTGGGCAAGTCTGCGTGCGTTACAGTATTATATTTCTCTCTTCATTTTATCAATAGAGGCACGTAAGAACTAGTTTTCCTCATCACAAAGTTGTCAGAAAAAGGTTTGACTGCTCTTCATTGTTTGATTTGAAGTGTTTACAAACAATTACTGTGTTTTTAAATGCATGCACCTTTGATGTGATTAATAAAGGCTGAAGTTTCAAGTGATTTCTTATGTTGTCAGTTAATTAATTAATTAATGTCAGTGTTCTGTTCTGTCATTTTAACTCATTCTACCCCAAGACCGGAATCCCCAAATGTTGAAGTCGTCTTCTGAAGACTGCGTTGCAGTGCAGGACACAGATCCACCATGATAGTTCAAGGGTGATGCCAGAATAGCTTGGCGCCCATAGGCGCCAAGCTATTCTGGCATCACCCTTGAACTATCATGGTGGATCTTTATTTTGCTGTGTGTCTGGGGTAGAATAAGTCAAGTGTTAGTTTCTTCGTCTGGGTCTTTTTCTATCTTTCATATTTTTCCACACTTTTTGACCCGCATCATACTGAGGCTATGTCACGACACGCCTGACGGGGTCAGGGCGCCGTGGACAATGTGAGTGCAGACACTCGAGAAAACCCACCCACTCTAAATAAATCACACAACGCCAGTGATAAACAACAAACAAATCCTTTATTACCCACTCTTACTCTAACCCCCACCCCAACCCACTAACGCCCCACACACTCACACATACCCACGCATGCACTCATAACGTATTAACACTTAAAACAGATTAACAGATAAAAAAATGACTAACAAGTGAAAATGACTAACAGGTGAAAATGACTAACAGACGAAAATGACTAACAGGTGAAAATGACTAATATGGCTATACAAGTGAAAATGACTAATATGGCCAACGGCTATACAAGGCGGGTAACTTTGTCTCTGTACAGTGTCCTCTGTCCCACACTAGACAGGGTGGCTCGTAAAGTAAGAGTACTACCCCTACACCACAGAGCACCGTAGCCGCGCTTGCCCACGCACGCCTGTGACCGACGCTCAGAACGTAGAATCAGCCTGCTGTAGCCCAACGTACTTGTCCAACAGGACCGGCTAGCGAAGGCGTTCCGACTCCCGATGATGCGTCACCGTTGGTCGTGGATGAGATCGAAGAACGACGAAATCTTCGAAGCCGATCTTCGAAGCCAATCTTCGAAGCCAATGATCGAAGCCAGTGCACTGGAAAAGGGCGCATTGTCAGTCAAAGTGCCAACACAGTTAATTCTGGCCTATTTGACACGCACCTACTCACAAACCACGTGAGTTGTGTCTCGTCTCACCCTAATATCCGCCTTGGCCATATTAAATATACAATCATGGAAATGAAAGCTTCCTATGTACATTCAACATTCACCAGGTCTGCACTATTCCATTACACTAACATTAAGCTAGCACAACCACTTTTGTATAATAACATTGCCACTGCTAAAACCAACATTATCAAAATATCCACATGTACATACAATATGAAATAATCACCAGCAACCACCCAACGTGACAAACTTATTACATTACATCTAGGACCTAATACAAATATATTTGAAAGGCCGATACCCACTTTAATTCATTTTACAACATGGCCCTTTAAATATACTCACTCGGCGACAGCCGACATAAACTAAATCCGACACCCACCACATTACAACCCAACCTAAAAAACATGGTTAAAGACTTGATTAAAACATCACTAAAAAACTAGACGAACATACACTTCCGAACCTACGTACACATTCAACCACCCGAGAGCACAGCAGCTAACTGAGGAAAATGGCATGAGTGTTTACCTGTCACTGGTGAGTCCTCCGGCAGGACGAGACAAACAAAGACGAAGACGAACCGGAGGGGTCTTCTGCTGAGCAGCAGCCGTGGTCGCTAGTCTCTCGGGACACCCACACCAGGAACACTGGCCGTGGTCTTGCAGGGAGGGTAAAACAACCCCCACACAGCTTGTCAAGGGCTCCAAACGAGGCCGCACCCTGACCCAGACTCTCACTTCGCTGGCTAACTCCGCTGACTGACTGTAATATCCTTCTGCTACCTCGCAGGTTAACTTTACTTCTGAACACTGTTCGGTTAAAGCTACTTGACGAAAGCGTGCAACCGCTGTGCTCGCTCACTGTTAAGCTTGCTGCACGGGCTTTACGATTATGCTCACACTACATTTATTAACTTCCCTAAACTAAGGCTATTTACAGAAGTCGGCGACCTACATTTATTAACAAAAAAACCGACTTGGCGAAAAAATAAAACAACATGTCACATCCGTTACGTGACAGGCTAAAAGCTTCAAATTTGTTCACTGCCATAATTATATGCAAGCTACATTACAGTACTTACAGATGAGGACATAGACCAATGGCTTTAGTTCAAGGGTGGTGCCACAATAGCTTGGCGCCTAGAGGCGCCAAGCTATTCTGGCACTACCCTTGGACTATTTCAGTCACACTTGTTGCACACACTGGTGTATTCCAAATGATAAGGGTTAATATTCAAAATGCTCTGTTGCTGTTTGTCTGAAACTCCAGAGTACATTAAAAAAAAAAAGTCCTTTAATTTCCAGAATACATTATGTTGATTCTCACATAAATGCCATGATAAACTGTTTTGCTTCAGAAGGACAAAACGCAGCAATGTTTAAAAGATTTCCTCTGTAAAAATCATAATCAAAAGGTTACGGGCCAGTGTTTATTGAATTTTGCACCATACAATGTTAAAAATGTTAAAGCATACATACACATTAAGTGGGGGGAATAAAACAAAAATAAAATAATGTGAAAATTCCATGAACTTGACCTTATTACAGACGCCTAATGTTGTGAAGACACCCATTTGCACTGTAATGCCAGTGTTTGTGTGAGAGGCACCCACTTTATTGGTAGAAACCCATTTTTTTCCCATCTAGTGGCTCTGTTTCTAGAAAATGTCTATTTTATTTTAAGTTATAGAGCTTAGTTATAAGGTGAGTTCTAAACATTCGCATCAATTTCAGAGCCCTAGAATAAATAGAAATATGGGAACCCATTTTCACATAAAATGGTAGGTAACCCACTCTGAGGCTTTCGTCTCCGTGTGTGTGTGTTTGTGTGTGTGTGTGTGTGTGTGTGTGTGTGTGTGTGTGTGTGTGTGTGTGTGTGTGTGTGTGTGTGTGTGTGTGTGTGTGTGTGTGTGTGTGTGTGTGTGTGACTGTGTGATTGTGTGTGTGTGTGTGTGTGTGTGTGTGTGTGTGTGCCGGTGTGTGTGTGTTTGTGTGAGTGTAAGAGTTATTAATATTTATAATTGATTATGGGTGATGCTGGAATAATCATTTAAGTTGTTCAGTTGCGCTTTTTACTTGTACCCACATTGTTATGGCTTATTATATTTGAGTCTTTTAGAAACAACAGAGCGCATGGAACCTGAAGACAATTTTCTGTTTTATTTATTTTAAAACAGACAAAAAAGTTTTCTTAAATCTTGAATCTTGAATCTTAACGCCGAGGAGGTGACTAAGGCCATCTCACGGCGGCTCTGAGTTAGGAGCACGACCACCCTCCCCCTGTGGCGACAGCACAGCTCTCTCACTTCCTGTCGCCCGTCCCTTCTTAGCATTTGAGTCGGCCTCTTGTTTGTCAGGTTTTTGCCCAAAACAAGTTCGACCCTTAGTTCCTTCCATACACCGCTATATGTTTCACCCACTCCGCCCCACTCAAGTTCTAAATATAGCCGCCACATTACAGCAACAGTTGTCCAACTTTAGATCTAATAACTCTTTCGTTGCACTGGACACCTAAGCACCTCTTGTCCACGCCACTCTCATCCCTTTCCATTCTAGAGCAAAGCGCGAAATATCATAGTTCACATTTTGGACTCGTATTTCAAGCAACGTGCACGATGCACAGAGTTGATCGGCCATTGTCTTGATCTTGGCTTAAAAGTCCCTAGGTCAACAGGTTATAGCTTACAGGTCGTGCCTGACTAGCTTGGCGCATTTTAACCCCTTGACTGCCGGGACAAGGTGAATTCGACCCATCTGCAAGAGGCATAAACCCTCATGAGCCCCTGCATTCGCGGGGGCTCATGAGGATTTATGTCTCTGGTTAGATCTTGTTAGTTCCCTCCACCTATGTCCCATTTACATCTGTGTTGTTCACGCGAGTGTCAGTCTGTGCGCAGTCGTTACAGACGCGAAATTCAAGATCACTGGCAGCGAAGGGGGTTAAACCGACAAACTCATCTAGCACGACACTTCAGCCATCATATTTGATCAGTTTCACCCTGCTCGCGCTAGCATTGAAGTTATTTTTCTCTTCTCAAAAAGTCAGTCTGACAAGGAACATCTTGTGGCTTTGGGGGGGTTTATTAAATTTTGCCGAGTCGGAGCCGTTAAGGTCTGGACTTTGTCAGATTTAGTTGATCGATCGGAGATTGGAGAAGAAAGTATTGGGCCTGTCTATCTTGGTCCATATCAGCCGTCTAATGCAACCAGTCTCGCGGGCGGGTTTCAGCCAGGAAGCCATCCTTGGTAACCGGGTTTGGTTTTTTGGTCCAATGCTGATCGAGGCTGAGATCAGTTTTGTGTGGGTCACTGTTGACACTTTCTTTCGCCAGCAGCTAAAAACATTTCAGTCAAGATCGAGGTGAAGATCAAGATAATGGCCCGTCAGTTTCCATAGATGTACTGTCTGTTCTGTACCGTCTGCCTCACTCATTCAAAGCGCCTCGGCTCAATAGCTGCGGAAGTGTCGTATAGCGTTGCCTGTGGCAACGCTATACGACACTTCCGCAGCTATTGATGAGATGCGCCTTGAATGGATCTTAAAAGTGGTGCGCGAATGTTGAAGAGGTCAGGAACAGGCATATAGTTTTTTATTTTATTTTTTTAAAATCCCCAACACATGCAAACTGGAAACAAAAAGGTAGGGTAGGAAGTGAGCTCTCTTTGCTGTTATTTGTGTGCATTTTGTTTTTTAGAAAAGCAAGATTTGCATTGTAAAACAATGAAAATATCGCGACATTTCCATTACTTTACAATGTAAATTTTGCTTTTCTCAAATTAGAGGACAAACTGTCTTTTGACAAATGAGACAAATGAGGAAGAGCTGCTTGCGTTCGTTTTTTCCCCCTTGTTTGTTAAGAAAAAGTATTAAAAAAAGAAGAAGAGAAAATAATGCTCTAGATAGCTTCCACTTGACAATTTAATTTAAGATGTTAGCAGAAAATGTTAGCTATTCGCATTTATTAAGTGTCAAAAGATTAAAAACCACGAGTTTAACTCTTGATGATGATGATGATGATGATAGAACTTTATTGCCATATGTAACAATACATTAGGAAATCGTTGCGGTGCTGCGCAACATAAAAGGAAGAACATTAAACACATCAAAATATAATTAAGCTACTCACGTGCACACACATACACACACACACACACACACACACACACACACACACACACCACCACCACCACCACCACCACCACCACCACCACCACACCACACCATACACACACACACACACACACACACACACACACACACACACACACACACACACACACACACACACACACCGTATGCCTTAGTAACTATTGTGGTCTAAGCAATAAACACGATTTCACAGTAACACAAATCACATAGGCGTATCGTAATAGAAAATGGACATGTCACTTGCATCATAGACACAGCAGTGCAGTTAGCCCTATTTCCTAAACATTAGTTTGGCCAGCCATCCGCTGCTGTGGTACGCAGTCACTCCCCGCTGCCAGCAGGCTATCTAGGTCACTGTCTGGCATCAACTATTCCTTCTATAATCTCTGTTGCGGGCGGGACTAATGATGTGTGTGTTATGCCTGTGTGTAATGCTCTCTAACTCTGCTTCCTCAGTTTTCTACATACCCTGCGGGATGTTTGACAGCAGATACACTTAGTAGTAGGATATTGGAAGAGCATTCTCTTCTAGTATCATAAACAGTTCTTCCAGTCAGTATGACTAGGCGCGCGCTAATTATTAATTGCCACAGATGGCTTATCTTGCACTCGAGTCAGTTTCACCCGACCGCTCCGTAACTAAAAGTGTGTTCTGCACAGCCGTGTAGATGAAGTATTATGCTGATAGCTGGGCAATACTGTATATATATACATTACATTAAACAGTGGGACGGATGGGTCAGGTTTGGCGTTTGTTTGCATCATTAAAAGTCTGGACAGTAGTTGGGTAAAAACTGTTCTTAAGGTGAAAATTCCCAACATTGGCGGAAGTAAAGTTGCCCTGTGAAGACTCGTTTGTATTTTCTCTTGGCTTGACTTCGCGAACGAAGATTTTATAGGAGTTGCCCACGACGTCTGCAGGCTTGTTCGTGGCTGCGGAGGCCAATCCGAGACAGGCAGGTTCGACCGCAGTGGCTGCAGGGGAAGGTATGGCCAGGGTTCTGAGCTGCGGCATCTCTGTTTTTTCTCCTGAGCCGCTTGTCCTTAAGGCTAGCTCTGTGAGAGTCCTCAAAGGAGACAGCTGCCTTGTAAATGGTGGAGCGCCAGGTGTCACGGTCCGCAGCAAGCGAAGACCACTGGTGGTGGTCGATTTGGCAGGCACTAAGTGACTTCTTTATGAGACAGATTAACCTGGGTGGTTCATGGTCGTGCCAGAGAAGCTTGGCGCATATAGGCGCCAAGATATTCTGGCACGACCATCGAACAACCACGGTCGATCCATATTGTGTTGAAGCGTGTCAAGCCTGAATCTGTCAAGCAGGCCGTAATGGCCTGTGCGAGATACCAGACCAGAGATACCTGCAGACCAGGTTGAGAAGGACCTGTCTACGCATAGAGGCTCTTTGGTGACGCTGTAGAGTCGCCACCGTAAGCAAAACGTCTTCGGGCCCACGACGGCCGCAGTGGGCCCGCGCACGGCCGTGCGCGGACCCACTGCGGCCGTCATCGGCCTAAAGGCGTTTTGCTACTGGAGGAAAAAAGGGCGTGAGGAGGTACTAATTTTCGCCGCGCAATCAGCTGGCCTTGTTAGGTGCGTGTCGAGGTCGATATGCAATGAAAACGGACGCGGATGGGGACCACAATTGGACAATTCATGGGCACGCCGTCTGGGGTGGCAGCAAGATAGGCAGACGACCTGTTGCGCTACCTCGCGGCGTGGATCGAACGAAACCAGCACCCCTCACCCTTTAGCGCGCGACAGACCCACCGTGATAGTTCAAGGGTGGTGCCAGAAGATCTTGGGCACGAAATTGAGGCACCAAGACTGACAACCACGATTTGTTGTGCTATCTAGTGGTTTCGAACGTAAATCAAACGAAGGTTTTCTTTTAACCCCTTCATTGCCGAGAAAACTGAACACCGCCCGACTGCAAGAGGTATAGATCCTCATGAGCTCCCGCAACTGCGGGGGCTCATTAGGTTCTATGCCTCTTGCTGAAACCACGTTGTATCATGTTTCTCTGACGGCTGGGGATCTTTGAGGTTGAATTTACTTAAAAATGGCATCTGCGTCCACTGACAGGAAATGTGGTTAAGCCAGTCTTGCAGGCGACAGCAGGGGACAGAACGACCGTGATAATTTAATGGAGGTGCACGATGACCTCGACGACAGTGCTCATGACACCACTATCAAGTTCCCCAAAGGACATGTTCATGACACAACTATGTTCCCCAAAGACCCTGTTCGTGACACCACAATAATGACACCAAGGATTCTGTTCATGACACCACTATAATGACACCAAGGATTCTGTTCATGACACCACTATAATGACAACAAACACTCTGTTCATTACACCACTATAATGCCCCCAATGGCCCTGTTCATAACACCACTATAATGACATCAATGATTTTGTTTATGACACTGCTATAATGACACTAAGGATTCTGTTCATGACACCACTATAATGTCCCAAAGGACCCCGTTCATGACACCACTATAATGACACCAAAGACTGTTCATTACACCATTATAATGTTCCCAAGGGCCCTGTTCATGACACCACTATAATGTCAGCAAGGATTCTGTTCATGACACTGCTATAATGACACTACGGATTCTGTTCATGACAACACTATAATGTCCCCAAAGGCCCATGTTCGTGATACCACTATAATGTCCCAAAGGACCCTGTTCATGACACCACCATAATGACACCAAGGATTCTGTTCATGACACACTATAATGTCCCAAATGACCCTGTTCATGACACCACTATACTTTCCTAAAGGACTCTGGTGCCACGAGAGCCCAGTGCAGTGAGTTTTACTACAAAACACAACGTCTAAAGGAGACAGGGGGGAAAACCGCCAATGATATGTTGACTACGTGTTAGAATATACACATCAAAATTTAGAGATGAATAGGTTGATCCTCACAGTCTAAAATAGTCGTAGTGCCAAAATAGTTTGGCGCCTTCAAGGGCCGATATATTCTGGCACTACCCTTGAATTGCCATTTGATCTGTCTCCTGCTTTGATGTGTCATAACTGAATAGATAAAGCTGATTCACACGTTAGAACAAGATTTTTTTAAAAAATATAGACAGACCACGTAGCGTTGGGTCGCATAACACGGGGACACGCCCCCTGTCCATCAGCTTGTAAAAGCGTCCTCAGTTCTCGCTGTGCTCTCTTTCTTATCTCGTCAACAGGCCATCCTTCGCAATCAGTCCTACCAGCCATAATACTGGCTTTCTCCCACATGCACCCTTCAAGATTTCTCGGCCGAACACTCGGCTAGACCTAGTTCGAAGGGAGCGTGGACGAAATGAAGGCAGGCAAGAGGCATAGATCCTTATGAGCTTCCGCAGAATGCGTGGGCTCATAAGGATCTATGTCTCTTGCAGGTGGACGTGTTTTCGGCTGTAACATGACTGACATGAGGGAATAATTCAGTAGATATATCGGTGTCTCCTGCTGTCCGAGAGCTGTTCCAAACGAGTGTACACGCATAAAATTCTTTCAGCGTGGAGTGACTCTCATAAACCCTTCATTGCCGAGTAAAAAAAAAGTGAACACGATCCAACTGCCAGAGACATAGATGCGCGCTCATGTCTTTAACACATTCGCGACTAGCCGCATCCGGATACGCGGCATAAGCCGCGTATCCGGATGCGGCTCGCAGCGAATGAGTTAAAGCCACGATGGAAATGTCACCATTACACTGTCTCCGAATTCACGAGGGAGAACCGAAAAACTGCGATGTATTCTGCATCAATAAAACATTAAATATCGCACGGCGTACATTTTGACACTTCGTACCGCAAGGTTACAAAGTAAAGTAGGTTATAGCACTGTCAGGGGAGAGAAATGTGCATGATCGACCAGTGATCATAGATCTACTGTGGCCAAAGCACAAAAAAAAAAAAAAAAAAAAAAAAAAAAAAAGAGATAGGAAAGAGAGGGGGCGCTAAGAAAGTGACTGAAAGCAATGCATATGGAAGCCCCCCCCCCCCCCCGAAGGGGGGCGTATCACATATCCACTGTTCCAGCCACTCAGTGTATGGAAATTTAAATCTAGGTCCCCCAAGGGAGGTCCAGATATTTAGCCGGTGTGGACAGCTGTTTCGGTCTTGGCGACCTCTTCAGCACACCATCGGCAATACACTGGAGGAGGCAGGAAATTCTGCCTACCTGCAATGACAACCACATTTTACTGTGGTGTCTGCAGGGCATACATTCCATGCCACCACCTAGAGTTAAATTTCCATGCACCCTAAAAGAGAACCTACCAAAAGGGGTTGCAGTCGATATTGTAGTGATAAATGAAAAGAAAAGGGGAGACTGCCAGTGATTTAAGGCTATGATTTCCATACACTGAGTGGCTGGAACAGTGGATATGTGATACGGCCCCCTTCGGGGGGGGGGGGGGGGCTTCCATATGCATTGCTTTCAGTCACTTTCTTAGCGCCCCCTCTCTTTCCTATCTCTTTTTTTGTGTGTGCTTTGGCCACAGTAGATCTATGATCACTGGTCGATCATGCACATTTCTCTCCCCCGACAGTGCTATAACCTACTTTACTTTGTAACCTTCCTAAAATATTAGCACTGGCAGTCTCCCCTTTTCTTTTCACTTCGTACCGCAAGCTTGCACAACATCCCTTCGTACCTCATGCTGGAACGTAGTGTAACAAGCGCGTTAAAACTTCGTGCTGGTCACACGCTTCTAACGCACAGTTTGCTAAAACTGACTTAACTCATTCAGCCCGACGGCCGTATTTCCCAAATCTTGGATGCGTCATCTAATGACTATGTACCAGTTGCAGGAGATGAGTCGACCATGATATTTCAAGGGTAGTGCCAGATTAGCTTGGCGCCGACAGGCGCCAAGCAAATCTGTTACTATCCTTGAATTATCATGGTCGACCTATCTTCTGCTGTATTGCGTCAGGGCTGAATGCGTTAACATTGATTTGCCAATCTTGCTACTGGAACTGCGAAGAATACCTACATATATTTCTTACAGAGACCACGGACATGTATTTATATGCTTTTTCAGTAGTTGTGTGCAAGCCACGAATCGGACACGAGACCTAATCGATACACCTACGAAGTTCGAAACCTGATTCTGGTACGCGGTTATCTGGCGTGATCTTAATCCCTTTAACTGTCGGGTCAAGGCGACCGCCGCCCAGCTTCAAGAGACATAAACCCTCATGAGCCCCCGCAGTCGCCGCGTGGGCTCATGAGGATTTACACCTCTTGTTAGTGATTGTGTTGTCTATGCCTGTGTGTCAGTCCTGTGTGGGTGTTTTTTTTTATATGCCAGTTTGTTATTCCTGTGTTTTTATGCCTGTTTGTTATTCCTGTGTTTTTATGCTCACAAACCAGATAGGTGAGGCTAGCGTTGGCAGAATTGTACAACAAACCAAGGGGAATTACTCAGCGCTGGACAGACGAACAGTTAGATCCCCTGTTATGATTTTTTGGATGACGCATCCAAAATTTTATGCCTGTGTTTTTATGCCTGTTTTGTTAGTCCTGTGCTTTTATGCCTGTTTGTTAGTCCTGTGTTTTTATGGCTGTTTGTTAGCTCTGTGTTTTTGATGCCTGTTTGTAGTTAGTCCTGTGTTTTATGCCTGTTTTTAGTCCTGTGTTTTATGCCTGTTTGTTAGTCCTGTGTTTTTCTATGCCTGTTTGTTAGTCCTGTGTATTTGCTGCCTATTTGTTAGTCCTGTGTTTTCGACGCCTGTTTGTTAGTCCTGTGTTTTCGATGCCTGTTTGTTAGTTCTGTGTTTTCGATGCCTTTTTGTTAGTCCCGTGTTTTCGACGCCTGTTTGTTAGTCCTGTGTTTGTTTATGCCTGTTTGTTAGTCTTGTTTTTTCTATGCCTGTTTGTTTTTCCTATGTTTGTTTATGCCGTTTGTTAGTCCTGTGTTTTTCTATGTCTGTTTGTTAGTTCTGTGTTTTCTATGCCTGTGTGTTAGTCCTGTGTCTTTTATGTCTGTTTGTTATTCCTGTGTTTTTCTATGCCTGTTTGTTAGTCCTGTGCTGTTGTGTTTCCTGTTCGGTAGTCCTGTGTTTTTCTATGCCTATTTGTTAGTCCTCTGTTTTTTTTCCTGTTTGGTAGTCCTGTGTTTTTCTAAGCATTTTTGTTAGTCATCTGTTTTTTTCCTGTTTGGTAGTTCTGTGTTTTTTATGCTTGGTAATTCTCTGGGGTTTTTTCCTGTTTGGTAGTCCTGTGTTTTTCTATGCCTGTTTAATAATCATGTGTTTTTCTATGCTTGTTTGTTAGTCCTGTGCTTTTTCTTCCTGTTTAACTTTAGTCTTGTGTTTTTGTTGCCTGTGTTCTAAACCCTCATGAGCCCACGCAGTTGCGAGGGCTCATGAGGATTTATGTCTCTTGTTAGTGACCTGTTTTCTACGCCTGTTTCTGGTCCCATTTACGACTGTGTTTTTCACGCGAATGTCGCGTCAGTCTGTAGGTTTCTTCGGACACGCAATTCGTGATCACTGGCAGCGAAGGGGTTAAAACTCAAATGACATGGGCCTGGTGTGGGTGAGGAATCTGCAAACGAGATCCAGCTTATCCACTATATTTGTTGTGGCTCAGATCCCGCTGCCAATCTGTCTGTACATCCCCCTCAGCTAGGCCATAACATAATCCTTTCCTTCTGCAAAAAGCAGAGTCTAGATTTTCTCCCAGTCTCTGCAGCAGCGAGGTCAGTGTGATGCGGAAGATACTGACTTTCAGGCGCAGAACACGATGCCAATCCTCCCTCGGCAAACCACAGTAGGCTCTAGGTGGAGGCATGGAATGTATGCCCCTGCAGACACCACAGTAAAATGTGGCTGTCTTTGCAGGTAGGCAAAAGTTGCTGCCTTCCACCAGTATGCCGAATGGTGTGCTGACGAGGTCGCCAAGACCGAAACAGCTGTCCACACCGGCTAAATATCTAGACCCCCTTAGGGGACCTAGATTTAAATTTCCATGCACAGAGTGGCTGGAACAGTGGGATATGTGATACGCCCCCTTCGAGGGGCATGCATTGCTTCCAGTCACTTTCTTAGCGCACCCCCTCTTTCCTATCTTTGTGTGTGTGTGTGTGTGTGTGTGTGTGTGTGTGTGTGTGTGTGTCTGTGTCTGTGTCTGTGTCTGTGTCTGTGTCTGTGTCTGTGTCTGTGTCTGTGTGTGTGTGTGTGTGTGTGTGTGTGTGTGTGTGTGTGTGTGTTTTGACCACAGTAGATCTATGATCACTGGTCGATCATGCACACTTCTCTCCCTTGACAGTGCTTTTACCTACTTTACTTTGTAATCTTCCTAAAATATTAGCACTTGCAGTCTCCTCTTTTCTTTTCACAGTAAAACCTGTTTTTATCAAACATCTTTTCTTTTCTTTTTTCTTCCTCATTTTGCAAGAAAAAGTGCCGTTAACCCTTTGACTGCCAGTGAACACGGATTTCGCCTCTACCACTGCACACTGACCGACATTCACGTTGAAGAAGGCAAACGAAATGGGGCGAAAAATGGGCACAAAGAACACAGGACTAACAAGAGACATAAATCCTCATGAGCCTCCGCGACTGCGGGGGCTCATGAGGATATATGTCTCTTGCAGATGGGTAGCGTTCTCCTTGCTCCCGGCAGTTAAGGGGTTAAAAGACAGGCGCTATGTCAAGAAAGGTCTTGAAGAGCAAAAAGTGTCACCAGTCATTAACGATCATCATATTGGTGGCTACACAGGTACCTAAATGATGTTCTTCAATGACAGGTGATAAATCATAAGGGTGGGCGATTCAAAACAGGTTCTGCTGTATTGTTTGAAAAATACAGTTGTAAATTTGTAAATGGCCTAAGCAAGAACCTTAAATAAAACATATAATTTTTTTTCTTTCTTAAAAAAGTGTTCCTCCCAAAATATTGGGGTGCGGTGTGGGCGGAGGGAGGCCAAGGGACCACTACTTTTATATGGGGAGGGGGGGGGGGGCGGGGGGGGGGGGGAGGGGGACGGCAGGGCAGGGCACCCTTCGCCCCCTACTCCCCCCCCCCACCCCCTCTCATCCCCCTCCCGGTTCCTACGCCACCGTACAGGTCAGTCTCAGTATTGGGCCAGTCAGAATATAGCAAAACTGGATGCAGAGCGGTCAGGTTTGTGAAATACCATAAGCCATACGTCTATTACTATTATAGTAATAAACTTTTGGTAATACCCAATGAGCAGAGTCCTCTGACCGAGTCTAGTCTTAGCTGACCCGCGCACGCCTGTGCGCGGGCCACCTAAGACTGGCGTCGGCCAGCGGACCGTTTTGGCTGAATGTGTGTTTTTCCTTCATAAGCCTATGGGTGTTTAGCCTTAATGTTTAACCCATTTAACCCCGAGTCCCTACAGCAGGAGATGGACTGACCATGATAATTCAAGGATAGTGCCAGATTAGCTTGGCGCATGAAGTCGGTAAGCAACACCTCCGAAATTTGACCTTGAGGTTAAAATGTTTAAGGTGAACGCCTATATTGCAGTCTGACTTGATGTCTCCCAAGTATCTCGATGCATTCATATATTGACAGGCAAAAGAAATGCGACACTTTTGGTATCATCAGAAACACTAAAGTGTTTCCGATGATTGATTCCAAAAAGGTCGCATTTCTTTTGCTCGTCAGTATACTAAGGCTGACGTGTACTACACGGTCACGCACTGACTCCGGACGATAAAATTAAAAGGTTAATTGCTTTGAAAAATTGAATCGGGAAGCTATTGCCGGTATTGGCTCGGCAGAGTAATTGTATTTACTGCGGTGGCTTTCCGGAATCGGCGACGGCAAATAAATAGTTGGTACAGCTTCTGTGAGCTCTTTGTCCTCCAATCGATTATCCCCCTTAGAAGGACTCTTCAGTGCTGAAATCCTCGAACAGTCTTGCGCTCAGTTCCTGACACCACTGGATCAGGGTGGAGCAGCCTTGTGGGTCAACGTGGCACTCAGGTTACTCCCTCTTTTCACAAACTCCTCTCTCTTAGCCTCTTGCAACACAACGCTATGAACGACTGAAGAACCTTTCCTCCCACACTGAAAAAAATCCACGCGGAGCACATCACAAGATAGTAAACATTTCCAGCAATTCCTTACTGATAAAATTGTCTGTTAGCGTTTTCCGAAACACTCTAATGCATTAAGTACCCCATGACAAAACTGTCATCGGCAAGCCTGCACTCACACAACCCATGAACACACTAGGTCAACTCAAATTAACCAAATGTTCCGCTTCATTCACACCACCTGTCATGCCTCTTGCTGCTCAAAACGCTCAAACAGGCAAACATGGGAACTTTCACACCCTAAAAAAAAAAAGGCAAAACGAGAGGAATTTTTTTTTATTTCTCACGTGCACGAAATTGATACTATATGAACCGGAAGCAAAATGCGTGTGTGGCATGTACTGAAAGCACTGACAAAATGCCCACCATCTGCACGCAACATAAACTTTGATGAGCCCCCTTCACCTCCACCCCCACCCCTAGGGTGTGGGACTTTTTCTTGTCAGTTTTGTTTCCAGTATCATCATTTTTTGTCTTTCATCGGAAAGACTGAAATACACGTTTTCGTTGGCCTTCAGGACTTAAGTAATCCAGACCAAGAAGGTGACCGCCAAGCGTGTAAAATGCAGATAGTATTCAAACGAAGAAAGAAACACACTTATAAAAGACAGTTACAATATAATTGTGTTGTAACTGTCCTTTATAAGCGTGCTTCTTTCTTTGTTCGGATGTTCTTTCAAGACTGACTTTTTTACGTGCCACGTTAAATAGCTGTCCCAGTGACTGTAAATGGAGCTGTGATCGGGCTGACTCACGCGCGATGCTTCTATGCAAAGGCTAGCAAATTAGTCCAATATAGCTTATGTACGTTGACCCTGCAGTAACACTCCTGTAACGGACTCAGACCACATGATCTGCAACAGAAGTTCATTTGTTAGTGGGTTGGTTGGTTGGTTGCTTGCTTGCTTGACTGGTGGTTGCTTGGATCAGTGTTTGGTTGGTTGTTTGGTTGATTGTTTGGTTGTTTTGTTGGTCGTTTTGTCAGTTTTTAAGTCCCTTCTATTAATAGAAGGGACTTTTTAGGACGGGTCGCGGTGGGGCGAATTTAATAGCATGTCCATGATGTCAAAGGCGGGCAGGCTAAACCTCTAACAATTGAAGTAACAAGATAAAAATTACGCCACGTATAGTTATGCTAACCTCGTTGCTAAACGTACATTCGGCGCGAAGCGCCGTATGTGCGTATTTATGTATGTATGTGCGTATGTATGTGTGTGCGTATGAATGTAAACAAGAGAATCTCCGATATTTCGGTACACACAAGCTTGAAACTTGGCGAAATACTTTCCTAAGTGGGTGGCTAAGAGAGCCTCCGAGCATATTGTAATTAAATGTCTCATTGAAGACATAAACAACCATTTATAGGAAGTCGATTGACCCAGATTAGAGTCCGTAATTTATGTCATATTTACTTGAACTTTTGCTTATAGCTAGTTTGAATAAAGACATTAGGTGAGTTCGTTAGCCAGCATTGTATCCTTTCAACTTCTTTAGTAAAAGAATTAATACAGAGGGGAAAAAATCACCATAACTTCTAGAGAAAGTCAGACAGTGGCGGTGACGTAAAAGAGGCAACTCCGTCACCACGCAAACACTGACATAATACTCTAAATATGACGTCATTCTCTCTCTCTCTCTCTCTCTCTCTCTCTCTCTCTCTCTCTCTCTCTCTCTCACACACACACACACACACACACACACACACACACACACACACACACACACACACACGCACACACACAACTCTCTCACACACACAAACATGCGCTCAACTCTCCAGGAGGAATAGATCCTCATGCGCCCTCCGCTGGAGATATTTGGAGCGCACGCGCTCGCACGCACTAACACGCACACACATCGACGCGCTTTCAGAAGAGCATGCAGGTGACCCGTGTACTTAGTATATCATGTAGCTAGGTAAAGTCAACATGCTGTCACACAAATTATAGCAAGACTGAAATTGTACCGTGAAGTTCTAGTTTCGTCACCTGTTTTCTCAAGCCTGTGAAGCGAAAGTGAAACTCATATCACCTAAAATATAAAATTACGTAAAAACTAAAATTTACGTCATGACAAATGACGTTTGACAAATCAATGACGCGCGTGTCCTTCGCCCCTTGTATAACTCACTGACGCATTGGCAGATCTGCGATACTTTTTCAATAGGATATAATTCAACATCAGAATCAGGTCAAAGACAAAAGGTAGAGACCATTGACAGCGAGTACAGCCCTCATATAGAAGGGACTTTGTGGGTTATGGTTCATCCCATCTTGTTATGCTTGCCTTGCTCTGTGTGTGCGTCAGTAGAGGAGGCAGTTATTTAACTGAGGAAGTTCATCTTTAGCTCTTCACTGTCAGGTGACCGAAAGTTGTATTTCTGAAATCGTTGCAAACTAACGTTAACCCCATCCGCCCAAGGAACCTGGTTATAAAATGAAGCCAGCAAGAGGCACAGATCCTCATGAGCCCACGCGACTGCGGGAGCTCATGAGGATCTATGCCTCTTGCAACTGGGCGCTGTTTACTTCTTCTGGTCAGTAAATGAGTTTATGAAAGTGTCAGCACCTTTCACAGTTTGAGAGAGCAACAGATGATTTTCTTACCATATGCAGATCCTTTCACAGTCACAACTGAACATTGATCATTGTCTCGATCTGTGTCATAGAGTAGTATACTTCTCGTGGACTCGCCAACCTTTCGTGGTTAGGTACATGCACACACTAACTGTTTCCCCCTTGAGAATATTAGTTTATTGGTGCTTCGGTAGTTTCCCAAGCGCTTTTCATTTACTTTGAAGGCCCACTACCGCCGTAACTGTTCAAAGATACACTTATGTAACAGATGGTTACGAAATGCTACACACAGGTCTAGTTATGGTTCATTTAGACACAGGACAATCCAGTTCTGCACACGTCGTCTTTATATCAAGTAACCTGACAATGACTCGGCTCCGTTGTAGAAATACAATGCTTTCAGTACGTGAAACCGCTAAAAATAGATTGACGTGACACGCTAACGGCAGCGCAGAATAAATTAAGTGCGATCACGCGTGTGCTTTTGCTGCGTGTCCATCTGTTAAAGTGACAAGGCATAACAAACACAAATGGTGCTGAAATATGTCCAGATTTATGCGTAATGGTATTTCAAGTGTGTGTGTGTGTGTGTTTGTCTCTGTGTGTGTGTGTGTGTGTGTGTGTGTGTGAGAGAGAGAGAGAGAGAGAGAGAGAGTGTGTGTGTGTGTGTGTGTGTGTGTGTGTGTGTGTGTGTGTGTGTGTGTTTGCGTGTGTGTGTGTGTTAGGGGGGGGGGGGAGAAGCAAAGAAAAGAAAAGAAAACTTTTTAAACGCTTTTCGTTTACTTTAACTAGTTTAAGTGTTAAAAAAGGGTCCCACAACCATAAAGCATGAATGGACTTGGCACACCCGTTGACCTTCACCATCGGAGGAGCCAAGAGCAGCTTACAGCTTTAGCAAGAGACATAGATCCTCATAAGCCCCCGCCATTTGCGGGGGCCCATGAGGATCTACGCCTCTTGCAGATGGGCGCACTGACAACTTACCGACGTCTGCATTATGGGGTGTGAAACCCTGCTGTAGAATAAAAGCCCTAGCTACTAACAAGATTAAAATATGCGACAAACCTGACTAAGCTCCAAGGGTGATTTGACGTAACTAGGCTAATACCATTTTGCACCTTTTTTGCGGTGTCCTAAAGCTAGGTCAGCCTTGATCTCGAACGTCGAAGAAAATACTGACAGTAGGTCACAGTTTGGTCGAAGAGAACACAGTCATCGCTGATGACTTTAGTGTGAGAACTAGCAGTGGCGTAGAATACATTCTTTTTTTCATTGGATGGGGTGAGGGAAGGGGTGGGAGGGGAGAAGGGTGCCTCGCCCCCATTCACGGCTCCTACGCCACTGAAAATTACAACTTCATTCAGGAGACATACTGAACACGATAGTACAAAGGTGGTGTTGGAAAAACTTAGGCGTCTGGACTTTGAACACAAACACACGTTTGGTAGATCGCAGTATGTCCGATGATGAAGGCATTGTCATATCATGTGCCTCTCACAATCAGTGGTTTCAATCACATTTTGAAATACTTTAATAAAAATAATTGAAATAATAAAATTTAAAAAAAGAAGATTCCAAATGCCACTATGAAAAACAGTGAGACTAAGAGCTGTTCCCATTAAGGCAAAAGAAAGCGAGTCCGTTTGTGTGAAAAGCGAAATTTTCATTGTATTACAATGAAAATCTTGCTTTTCGCGAAAATGGTCTTAATGTCTTTTGCCGGCTTGCAGGGTTAAACGTGTGCCTCTCAAGAAACTCTTAGTTTGTAGTGCAGATAATATGGTGTAGCACATCAAGGGACATCAGCGTTAAGTTACCAGCGATTTTGAATGTGTTGCGTCCCTTGCGTCAGATTCCTGCCAGTGAGTCAGTACCCTCTCAGTTTCCTCAAGCGATAGTTATTAGAACAATACATTCCAGAGATCACCTGCAGTCTCATGTTTTATGGGTTTATTGTTCACGTTTAGTACGAGTATTACAAACCTGTATCATTACACAATAAGCGGACTGCATTATCATTATTCCGTCCACTGCCCTGACGGCGGCGCGCAAGCCGGTGCCTCAGTGTGTCATTCTAGCATCCGCATCGTAAATTTCAATGCCAAAGAAAAGCCCATTAATCTAAAGAACACGAAGACAGTGGAAACTGCAAGAGATATAGATCCTCATGAGCCTCCGCGTCGCGGGGGTTTCTCATGAGGATCTATGTCTCTTGCAGTTGGGTGGGTTTCGCCCCACTGACGACACATAAACGTGTGTGTTTGCCAGTGGCCAAGCATCATCGTAAATCATCAAGGCCAAAGAAGCCCATCCATGTAAAGAACACGTGGACAATGGAACATGCAGGAGATATAGCTCCTCATGAGGATCTATGGCTCTTGTAGTTTATGGGGCGGGTTTCGCGTTTATTTTTTCGCCAGTGAAAGCCGGGGTTGCTCAAAATAAAATTTTAATTACGCGTTATTATACATACATGTTATATATAGTAGGAAAAAAAGTTAAAAGAAAAGAATGAACACAATCCATGACGCGATCTTGTCAAATACACTGAGTGAAGTGTCACCTTGTGGACACCTTTTGCCTACGTATCATGCAGATGCACACGTGCAAGTACTATGTTGTTTGTGGAGCTGTTTCGCTTTCTGTCTTTCCGAAAACAGCGACAAAAGGGTCCTCGGGCCGATGTCAGTCCAAGGACCTCTTGCTTACTGGCGAGACAGTCTCACCCACTCCTTTGTGGGCATCACATCCCTTATATATTCCAGTTTTCACACACAAAAATTATGCCGATCTGTTGATAAGGACAACGCATAAAGCATAGAGCGTTAGTGACAATAAAGGAGGACTAAACATGTACATACAGAAGCTAACCGGATGATTTTTAAAATATATATATATATTAACCCGTACAGTGCCAGCTGACGCAGACTGTGTTTCTGCAATCGTCGTTAATTCAACACACACAAAAATCCTATACATGTCCCAGGAACATGGATTCAAAGTGGTTCAGCAAGAGGCCGCATAGATCCTCATGAGCCCCCGCTACTGCGGGGGCTCATGAGGATCTACACCTCTTGCAGTTGGGTGGTGTTCAATTTTTTTCTCGGCACTGAACGGGTTAATTTGAATGACTTCGGATATGCTCAACACTGAGATCATGGGGCTTCGATTTAAATTGCCGTTTCAGCACTGAGTTTGCCTCAGACGGTCGATCCATCTCGTTTAGTAGTTGGCAAGGAAATCGGACTTCGCAAAGTATCCCACACCCGGCAACTCTCTTTACGCTCGTTGTAGACAGCATTCCGTCAAAAGCGGCACAACTGCATTGCACCTGAATGGATCCGTGTTCAGGACGTACCGCATAAGCAGTAGCTGTCCCTGTCCACCATAACCCGCCCATGAGGCCCCTTTCACTCCGTTGCCGTGGATGTTAACCCTTCGCCTGTCGGTAGCGGTTATAGTCGCAATGATTCCTACAGGAATCATTGCGACTAAAACCGCTGCCGACACGCAAAGGGTTCAACCCCCCTAACTAATCATTCAAACTCTTTTCGCTACCTCTGCTGTAATCCGCTTAATCTGACTCCTGTATAGGAAATTCACGTATACAAACTGAAACACATTTGATATGAACAACAACAACAAAAGGCGCTAAATATTACAAAACGCTGTTTACGTAATTTATATTAACCCTTTGGCTGTCTGTATCGCTTTTTCTGGAGGTGATTCCTGCTTGGAATATTTATGGGGCGCGGATGAATTCAGTATACGAGGCGTGTCGTATACGCGGGATACGCGACGAACAGCCGCGTATCCGTATAAGGCACGTCTCGAATGATTACATTTGAGAATGATTATATTTGAGAACTGTATTTATAGATGCTAAAATAGTAATAGTAATAGTCTAGCTGAACACTGTCTTTCTGTCCAAGTTCGAAACATCTTCCATTCAGCCCAGATTTCAGCACGGACACTGTTTGAAATTCTTGGCCGGGGCTGTGGTGAACAATGCACTGACCACCCAGTTTATCGTCTGCGGGCTTGTCGGGTACGTCACCGGGTAGATCCTGGAAATCTGGTAACGACAGTAACACGGGGCGAAAGTCTCGAAGTCGACGACGTCACGTTTGGGCATGACGCAGTCCCCTTCGTCGTCATCAATGGAGGGGCAGTTTATGCTGTCCATGTCAGCGAGTATCGTGCTACGGCACACGCAGTAAGGGAGACCATCGTAGGTGGAGGTGGCCCAGAAGGAGTCGCACTTCCCCATGACGAAGTTGCACTGACGGAACTTGGTACACGCTTGGTTGACGGACAGACTCACTCCGGGAAAAGATCTGGAGAGAAAAAGACATGGTGCCGGTTCATTTAAACCTGCCCAGGGCTTACCCACTGCGCACAAGGTCATCGGGCCGATGTCGGCCCAATGACCTGTTGCCCAGTGGGTACTGGGGTTGTTTGTTTGTTTGTTGGCTTTAGCTTGTATGTTTATTTGCTTGCTTGCTACTTTATTTGTCTGCTTGCTTGTTGTTTGTTTGCGTTTTGTGGATTTGTTTGTTTGTTTGCTTGATTGTTTGTCTGTATTATTTGGTTGTTGCTTTTTTCTGTTTCTTTTTTGTTTGTTTTTGTTACGAATGAAATAAGGTATTGCCTAAAGTAACGGAAGCTGAACGTAAAAAAACCAAACAACACAAAACAACAACAAGAAAAGCAAACAAACACACACACACACACACACACACACACACACATCCACACACACACACACACACACACACACACACACACACACACACACACACACACACGCCATCACACACACACGCACACACACACACAAACACACACACACAAACACACACACACACACACACACACAACCTGCATTCGCCAAAACCAAAACCAGAGCCAAAGACCTGAAATTCCATACTTACGGACAAGCACTGTTGGAGCAGGGCGGGCTATCGGCAGGTAATGTGGTGTTGTCCCCGCAGTGCGACACTGCAACCAACACAAGTGAACATTAATAGGTGTTTAAAAGTGATTGCTGATTGGTGGGTTAGTTCGGGGTTTAACGTCCACGGCACCGAAGTGATAATGGACGGCCTTGACGGGCGGGTTATGGGGGACAGGGAAATCTATTGCCGATGGAGTACGACCTGAACACTGGTCAACTCAGGCGCACTCCAACTGTGCCACTATGATTTACCAGGACCTTTCAACGGACACGCTATTGAACAAGCCCGTCTTTTCCCCCTGGATTGCGAGTACAGCTACCTGGGCCGGGCCGGGGATTCGAACCCACGACCCTTCGATTCCCTTCGCTCTCCTGCTCCGACGCTTAACCACCTGAGCTATTTCAGACTCTAATAACTGATTAAAATCAAAGATGCTTATCTATAGATAGTGATGGTTTACTGTGATCACTGAGGAACTCACGGCCTATATAGGTAAGGCCCAAAATTACAGACCAGCACACGCAGTTTTATTTTATAGCGTATGCATATAAAGATTTTTTTTTTTTTAAATTGAACTCATTCAAGGCGCCCCGCACAAATAGCTGCAGAAGTGTCATATAGCGTTGCCGCCGGCAACGCCGGCTATACGACACTTCTGCAGCTATTTGTGCGGGGCGCCTTGAACGAGTTCGAGCAAAAGTGAAGAGTATGCTAGCCTACACATTCAACTATACGGTGTGCGCCTGTCTGTGACTTTGGGCTTTCAGCTCATGGTCGTAAGATCCAACGTAACGGACCAGCCGGCGCACGCTGCATCATCTAAGATAACACACCACAAATTAATGTGTACGATACACACAGAGGAAGCAATAATGTATCCCGTTTGCTGTCGAAAAAACGTGAACACGATCCAATTGCAAGAGGCCGGATCCTCATGAGCCCCCGCAGTTGTGGGGCTCATGAGGATCTATGCCTCTTGCTGGTATCACTGATGATCAATGGCGGCCCTGGGACGGCTGGGGCTCTGTGGCGATGAAATAACGAAGCTTGCAGACACGGAATCTACGTCAAGCGACAGTAGAGGGGTTAACCCATATCATTTGGAATACACCAGTGTGTGAAATAAGTCTGACTAAGATAGTTCAAGGGTAGTGCCAGAATAGCTTGGCGCCTCTAGGCGCCAAGCTATTCTGGCACCACCCTTGAACTAGAGCCATTGGTCTATATCCTTAATTCTGTAAGTACTATAATGTAGCTTGCATAATAATTATGGAAGTGTACAAATATGAAGCTTTTAGGCTCAGTATGATATGGGTTAAGTGACCCTAGTATACAATATGTATAGCTATATTTTTTATGGTCTGTAGTCGTATGATTTTTTTATGGTCTGTAGTCGTATAAGCTGTGTATGGCGATCACCCACAGGACTACCAAAACGTGGTCGCTTTAGACAGGTGGCCTTACTACACAGCGTCTTCTCAGTAACAGAAAGAAGACCATGGAACCAAAACTGGGCGGTCTGCTTACACAAGTGGTCGATTTACACAGGTGACCTTCTTACATCCGAGTAACGTAAAGCCAACCATAGGACCAAAGTGAGTGGTCTTATTAGACAGGTGGTCGCTTCGACAGGTTTGGCGTATACAAGGAGCGTACTTACATGGTGTTTTCCACTGGAAAGTCTGGTCAGTAGAGAGGGCCTCACAGGAACCGTTGAGAATGGCTGCGAGCGTCGACGACACATCGTACGGTGCGTCCACATAGCGTGCGTCCAAACTCACCGTGCGTCCGCTCACCTGCTCTCTGTACGTCGTCCCAGCTTCCTGTGAGAACAGGTGTAAATGTCATCATAGAACGTGTTCAGCTGATCGATCAAATTGATGTTGGTTGTAACACGTGAGCAGCCAATACGTCAATTAATTTAATCCTTATCAATCGGAATACACCAGTGTGTGAAATAAGTTTGACTAAAACAGTTCAAGGGTATTGTCAGAATAGCTTGGCGCCTCTAGGCGCCAAGCTATTCTGCCACCACCCTTCAACTAAAGCCATTGGTCTATAGCCTTATCTGTAAGTACTATAATGTAGCTTGCATATGGCAGTGTACAAATTTGATCTTTTAGCATCAGTATGATATTGGTTAATAACATCAAGCAAGGAAGCAAAAAGATATAGCAAACACTAATACATTTATTTATTTACACACCACAAATGTAGGCATAAAGCAGCAGAGACAAAACTTCGTTCGTTTGGTCGTTTATGTCTTCGTTCGTTTCTTTGCTAATAATGGAGAGGTTCCGTTTACGCCGGGCGACTTCAACAACAAACGAGAGCTAAGTCACGACGGATAACCAGCACAGACAACTCTCCAAACATCTCCAAGAGGAGATAATGCACAATTCTCTCCCCTGACAGTGCTTTTATCTACTTTACTTTGTAATCTTCCTAAAATATTAGCACTGGCAGTCCCTCTTTTCTTTTCATTTATATCTTTAGAAGGCACATGTCCTAGTAACAACACTTCAAACATCTCCAAGAGGCATAGATCCTCAGAGGCCTTCCGGGCTCCTTAGTCTTGAAGATGTTCGGAGCGATGTCTTTGCTCATCATTGGTACAAGCTTTAATGGGAGATGGGAGTCTAGTTGATGGGAGTCGTTGCGAACGAAACCGCATCTCCATTCGTTTTGGGGCGGTCCGTGGTGCAGTGGTTAAGGCGCCTGCCACCACCAATGCTAAAGGTGCGAGGTTCGATGACGGGTTCTGGCGTCGGATTTTTCTCCTCTAGTACTGAAGTGTCACCGTTAATTCACGGGCGGACCGTCGGGGGTTCTTTCTCCGGGTACTCCGGCTCTTCCTCCCCCACGACTTTGGTATCAGTTTCAGCCCAATTAATCAAATTTCAAATACAAACGACTTTGAATTTCTAAAAACTGCAGTAGCTCGCTTGAGCTTGCCCTTAGCACCACGTGAATGTTCTGTGTTAGTACAGTGTGTGAGTGAATGCGCGTGATTCACTGACGTGAGCGTGCTTGTTGGGTTCAGTTCGCGGCGGCGCTTTGAGCCGATTTTCAATTGGGATAAAGCGCCTATTTAATGAGCTTATTATTATTATTATTATTATTATTATTATTATTATTATTATTATTATTATTATTATTAAAATCATCGAGTATTTCGGCCGGACTGGTCAGAAAGTGATAGGTTGTTCCCTAGATATAGACAAGAAAGCATCGTATAACAAAGGTGGCAAATAGATCTACTCACCCTGAGCTGAGCCGTGGCGACAAACCTGCCGTTGAAGGCCTCGTCAAAAGGACTCATGTGACAGAAGAGAACTCTCTTCTCCACCACGTTAGTGATAGCCTTGTTCTCTCCCTTCTCTATGCCGATGTACCCGTGCTGGCGCTAAACCATAAATAAATAAATAAGTATATAAATAAATAAATAAATAAATATTAATAAATAATAAATTAAAAAAGAAATAATTGGTAATTTTTGTAGACTGCAGTTGGGTTCTCTTTGACCAGTTACTTTTTACTTCTTGCTGAAATTTGACAACTTTCTGTTACCAGTACATGCATGGAGACCCACTCGACTCACAAAACAAGTTCCAAGAACAGTCTCTCTCTCTCTCTCTCTCTCTCTCTCTCTCTCTCTCTCTCTCTCTCTCTCTCTCTCTCTCTCTCTCTCTCTCTCTCTCTAATTTTTTTTAAAACATAATTTATTATCAGTTCGTGTATGTATGATTTTTATTTCTTATGTATTTGTGTTGTATTTGTATGCGGTCCTTATGTTTTCATGTCACTAATCTTTAAAAAATGTTCAAAATGTTATTAAAATAAAATAAATAAATAAATGAACAGTCTGCTTATTAGTAGTAGCAGCAGTAGTCAATAAGTGCATCATAAATACATCAATCAGTCATTCAATCAATCACTCAATCAATCAATCAATCAATCAATCAATCAATCGACCAGTCAAGCAATAAAGCAACCAATAATAAATGAATGAATGAATGAATGAATGAATGAATGAATGAATGAATGAATGTGACATAACATTATCCACAAGTATTAAATCTTTAAAGTTTAAGAGACGGCCTACTTGGCTTAGGATGAACATGCACACTTCATGCGCTCAAAAAATGTGCAGACGACGTGGCATTTTCCGGATGATATATATATATGTGCTGGTCTGTGATTTTGGACGTGACCTTACGGCTGCAAGCCGGAAGGTCCAAAATCACAGACCAGCACACAATGATCTTGCAAATGAAACCCCTTCGTACATAAGACTCCCTGTACTTTGATTAGTACCGGGGCTAGACGCACGTTTTGTAAAAAAAAAAAAAAAAAAAAAATAAAAAACGTTAAAGTAACATTATTTACGTTTCTGAAGTCTACAATGATGTAAAGGTTGTAGTGCTGATTTCGGGAAATGTCGACGATGTAGGTCTGTGTGGCGTCATCCACAGCCAGAACTTGCGCAATGTTGTCAGACTCCAGCTGTACGGCAAAGCTATGTGACCATACCACAGGTTTGGGGGGCTGTAAAACATTGAAATAGAAAGAGACAAAAAAAAAAAACTGAACTGAGCAGCATGGTGTGTTTTACCATATTCGAGGTGATCAATCCTTAAAGCCAAGTAATACGGTGAAATATATCGCCTTATCTCCTTTATAAATGTCATTGGAAGACTTTTTTTTTGCTGGATTGTGTGCGCGTGTCTCATTTGCAATGTAAAAGACTTTCCTTAAGGGCAGCAACCGCACCTTTGTTACAATTTACAAATACCTAATCAGACGGTGTTTAACCCTTTGGCTGACCCAAAACCGGCACTACCGACAGCCGAAGAGTTAAAAAGATTTGAAGAGAAGTCGGCAGAACAAACGTTGAGAACCCGTTTTACTTGGGCAAATCAGTTTAGCACTTAACATCTGCGCTGCAAACATCGCCTAGGATAAGGGGAAAAAAGTGTACCCGGCAAAATGTCCAAGCACATTTCTGTGACTACTAAATTACACCGATGATACATCACACAATTATTTCAACAGTCAGCCCTGTTACGCGTCATAAGCCAGTTGCATGAGCGAGCTTAGTCCTGCACCAGCCACTAAGCAATGAGCGACTGAGCTTAGTCCTGCGCCAGCCACTAAGCAAGGTGCGCCGCTATACTCATGCAACTGACCCCAGGGCCGTGCGAATCAAAATCGAAAGGTATTTAGTAGGTTTCAATGCGTATACTGACTCAGTAAGCCAATGACATCACCACCTGCGAGGGTGTAGCACGTGCTCCGAATACAAGTGCGCGGTGATTCAACACAGGGCCGAGCGAGTGCACCTTCGTGACCTTTGCTGTGTCTATCACTATTTGGAAATGGCACGCACAGCTCGGCGCACCCTGCACAAACCTAGCAAACCTTTTCCTGGTTAGTACAGTGGCGACTGTCCTCTGAATGAAATGTGACCGTTTGCCCACTGTGAAAACACGCACTGGGGAGGTTACATTTACTCCGAACGACTGACTCTCAACAACGAACGAGAGCGGAACAGTGTGTAGAAATGAACATCTCCAAGCATAGAACATCTCCAAGAGGCATAGATCCTCATGAGCCCGGAGAGTTCATGAGGATCTATGCCTCTTGGAGATGTTCGGAATTTTGTCTATGCTTATGGTTGAAGCTGGTTGTCCGCCGTGACTGCTTTCGTTCGTTGCTGGGAGTCGTTAGGCGCAAACGTAACCTCAACACTGAATGCATTAGGCGTTTGATAAGTAGGTTTTTGTTTTTTTGTTTGCTTGTTTTTTTTAATTTTTTTTTCTTGTTTGTACATAAATGATAAAATAGTTTATAAAGGTTTTTTTCCGTGTGTACATAATGATAATATAGTTTATAAAGTAAATATATATAATCTATTTATAGTTGAAAATATAAGTAGAACGCGGTAACAGTTATAAATAAATGATGAATTTATGTCAAGAGCCTGGCCTTTTAAGTCATAACATAGATACAATCGTAAGGTTTCGTTTGCACCGAAAGACTACCGACAACAAACGAAAGCGAAACGGTCGCTTGTAACATAAGTATAGAGTACACTCCAAACATCTCCAAGAGGCATAGATCCTCCTGGAAGCCCAAAGTCACAGACAGGCGCACACCGTGACTAGGAATAGCTCCTTGTAGGCTAGGCGTACTCTTCACTGTTGCTCGAACTCGTTAAAGGCGCCCCGCACAAATAGCTGCAGAAGTGTCGTATAGCCGGCGTTGCCGGCGGCAACGCTATACGAAACTTTCGCAGCTATTTGTGCGGGGCGCCTTTAACGAGTTCAATTAAAATTATCTTTATATGCATACGCTATAAAATAAAACTGCGTTTGCTGGTCTGTAATATTGGGCCTTGCCGATATAGGCCGTGAGTTCCTGATCACACTGCTCCAAAGTCCAATTTCTCCAATTTTGGAGGTGTTGCCTAACGACTATGTACAAGTTGCAGGAGACGGATTGACCATGATAATTCAAGGGTAGTGCCAGATTAGCTTGGTGCCTGAAGGCGCCAGGCGAATCTGGCACTACCCTTGAATTATCATGGTCAAGCCATCTCCTGCTGTAGGGATCCGGGGCTAAAAGGGTTAATGACAAGGCTAAACGGGCAAAACTGCTTCAGTCTCTCTCTCTCTCTCTCTCTCTCTCTCTCTCTCTCTCTCTCTCTCTCTCTCTCTCTCTCTCTCTCTCATTTTTATTTTTATTTTTACTAAAGTCAAATTGCCTGCAACAATATCGAAAATGACGAGAAACGCATAGCAGCGATTTTTCAGAGGCCAAGTAAACAAAAAGAAGAAGTATTTATCCCACAAGGGGACAATTCATCAGATGGGGTAAGTAAATACACGCATATAAATCGTTGTACATTAAGGGGACTAACGAGAATCTACGCCTCTTGCTGAAACCATTTTTGCTACAATCATTTATTTATTTATTTATTTATTTATTTATTTACTTATTTTATTTTTTTAACGTTTTGTGAATTTTGTTAAATTGACAATGATTTCAAAAACACAGTCTGCGTCACTTGCCTCGTGATTTTTAGCTTGTTTAACCCGTTCAGCCCGACGGCCGTATTTCCCAAATTTTAGAGGCGTCAACTAACGACTATGCACCTGTTGCAGGAAATGGATCGACCATGATAATTCAAGAGTAGTGCCAGATTAGCTTGGTGCCGACAGGCTCCAAGCTAATCTGGTACTACCCTTGAATTATCATGGTCGATCCATCTCCTGCTGTAGTGCGTCAGGGCTGAATGGATTACGCCGTTTTGTAGCAGCTGACGCAGACTGTGTTTCTGTATTCTTCGTTAATTCAAGACCAAAAAAAAAAAAACAAACCTAGACGTCCCAGGAACATGGATTCAAAGTGGTGTCGCTATGTATCTATCTATCTATATCCCGTAGTCTTGCCGACGGTTGGGGCACCACTGATGACTTGGCAACCAGTTCCCTCCATTCCTCTCTGTTCTCTGCCATTCTCAGCGTATCGCCCAGCTTCAGTCCTGTCCTACCATCTTTTCCTCTGTCTTCCTCTCCTTCGTCCTCCTTGCACAGTGCCTTGCAGGATTGTTTTGGCAAGCCCTGCTGAACGCGTGACATGCCCATACCATTTCAGTTTGCGTTTTCTCACAATGGCTAATAAGTCTTCATAGGGCCCGATGGCTTGCCTGATTCTGCTTCCCACTTCCTCGTTTGTGATGTGATCTCTGTATGAGATGCCAAGCAGCCTTCGAAAACATCTCATTTCAGTGGCTTGTATCCTCCTTTCAAGGTCTGCTGTGAGGGTCCATGACTCGCAGGCATACAAGAACACTGAGATGACTAAGGAGCGCATCAGTCTGTTCTTGGAGCAGAGTGTGATGTTTCTGTCCTTCCATATGGTCTTCAATCTTGTCAGTGCTGTTGTTGTCTGCGCAATCCTGGACAGTATTTCTGGTTTTGATCCCTCATCTGTCACAATGGCTCCTAAGTATTTGAATTTCTTAACTGTTTCCAGTTTTTGGCCGCCAACCATGATTTCAGTGCCAATGCCACTGGGTTTATTGGTCATCAGTTTGGTCTTCTCTGCACTGATTTCCATCCCATATGCAATGGCTGTACTATCCAGCTTTTCCACCAGCTGAGCTAGCTCCTTCTCTGTTCCTGCAAGGCCATCAATGTCGTCCGCAAAGCGCAAGTTCATGATTGTTCTGCCTCCAATACTGACAGTTCCTTCATGATCTTTCAGAGCGTCCGTCATGATTCTTTCCAGGAAGATGTTGAAAAGAGTAGGTGAGAGCAAGCAGCCTTGTCTGACTCCAACTGTAGTCCTAAACCAGTTTCCTATTTTGCCGTTGAAGCAGACTGCATTAGTGGCCTTGTTGTAAAGGTTTGCTATGACTTTGATCAGGTTGGCATTGATGTTGTATAGCTTCATGGTGGACCAAAGGGCTGCATGCCACACCCTGTCAAACGCTTTCTTAAAATCCACAAAGACATGATAGAGGTCCTGCTGGTGCTGGAGGTACCTGTCACATAGAACTCTCAGGTTGAAGATCTGCTCAGTTGTGCTGCGCCCTGGTCTGAAGCCTGCCTGTTCCTCAGCTATGATTTCCTCTGCCTGTGGCTTCAGCCTGTTCAGTAGGATCTTTGACATGACTTTGCTTGGGTGGGATATAAGACTGATCGTGCGATAGTTCTGGCATTGATGTAAGTTGCCTTTTTGGGGGAGAGTTATTATAAGTGATTGGGTCCATGGTGTGGGCCAATCCCCCGACTGCCAGATATTATTGCAGATTGTTAGTAAGGCGCTTATTGTGTCTTCTCCCCCTTCTTGGACTAGCTCTGCAGGGATGTTGTCTGCTCCTGCTGCCTTCCCTTTTTTCAGCGACTTCACTGCAGCCTCTACTTCTTCTCGGAGGATGGGATAGTTACCATTGTTGGTCACGGGTGGGTTGACAAGTATGCCTGAGTCCCCTGCAGCTCGGTGGTTGTACAAATCTGAGCAGTACTCTGTCCATCTCTTCAGTATGTCTTGGTCTTCCGTAAGACAGTTCCCTTCACTATCTTGAATGATCGAGGAGCGTCCTTGTTTTACACTGGTCAGGTCTTTCATCAGCTGGTATGCTTTTTTGCTATTATTTTTGTTCAGATTTTCTTCTACATGTTTACACTGATCTTCAATCCATTATTCTTTGCCTTTTTCATGCTTTTCTTGATATCCTAGTTAATTTCCCTGTATTGTTTAGCTCCTTCTACCTCTGATTTCTTTTTCTTTAATTCTCGACGCTTGTCACATAGAACAAAGATGTCAGCTGTAACCCAAGGTTTCTTTGCTTGTCGGTGTTTGCCAAGGATCTCACTGGCTGTTTGGGTTACAACAGTGTTAAATGTGTCAATCAGTGTGTCCACGTCCGTGTCTTCTGCACCTAGAAGTAGCAGTGGTGCGAATTTTCCTCCTATCTTTGCCTGAAAGGTTTCCGCTAGATCTTCATGAACCTTTGCAACTGCGGGGGCTCATAAGGATCTAAATCTCTTGCAGTTGGGTAGTGCTCATATTTTCTCGGCACTGAGTGGGTTAACCTGCGAAATTTTGTCTTGTCTATTTTGTATTCTAATCTTCGTCTTTGTGTGTGTGAGTGTGCGTGCTTGCGTGCGTGAATGCGTGTGTGTGTATGTGTGTGTGTGCGTGCGTGCGTGTGTGTGTATGTCTATGTGTGTCTGTGTGTGTCTGTGTGTGTGTATGTGTGTGTGTGTCTGTGTGTGTGTGTCTGTGTGTGTGTGTATGTATGTGTGCGTGCGTGTGTGTGTTTGTATGTGTATGTGTGTGCGTCTCTCTCTCTCTCTCTCTCTCTCTCTCTCTCTCTCTCTCTCTCTCTCTCTCTCTCTCTCTCTCTCTCTCTATCTATCTATCTATCTATCTATCTATCTATCTGTGTGTGTGTGTGTGTGTGTGTGTGTGTGTGTGTGTGTGTGTGTGTGTGTGTGTATGTGTGTGCGTGTGTGTGCATGCGTAGTAATAGTAGTAGTAAAATTATGACAATTTTATAAACATAAATCCGTATTTATATTCCATTAGCACTTACCTGGTTGACTGATGAATCGGAACCTAAGGTGTGTGTACCAACCGCAGCAGGTGTACCACTATCATCGCTTGCACTACGACTTGTGGCCACAGTCGCCGCTACGATGATAGCGATTATCACTACCAGTCCAACACCAACACCCACGCCAACTTTGATGCAGCAAGGTTTGCTATACTTCTCTTTCAGCATGTCTCCAATTCGTTGTATTCTATCCATGAATTTTAACAATCTACGAAAACTTCTCAGTTCTAATGATATGTGGTTGTTGTTGTCGTTGTTGTTGTTTTCTTACTCTCTCTCGTTCAAAACAGTGATGCACAAGAGCCAATACACTTATTCGGTAGCGAACAGTGGCACTGTAGGCGTAGTCCAGTTAGGCATTCGATTTTAAATCCGACACGCAAAAAATATGAACACTTTTCTCACGCACGTATTAGGAGATCGCTTCAGAGGTGGTAGTCCAGTCGCGTTTGTTCAGATATCAATCACACCACTTCAGATGAAATGCCGGCTTAACAGTTCTACGAGTTAAATTGTCATGTCAGTCGCTTTAACCATTTGGCTGTCGGTAGCGCTTTTTGTCGAGGTGATTCCTACAGGAATCACCTCGACAAAACTGAAGCTCTACCGACAGTCGAATGGTTAATGAAGAATTTGGTCAAGATTAATTTACAAAGTTTTCTTCAAAACGGCCAGTAATGTCAACTACTTTAGTTATTTTTGTGTCGTCATGATTACCAGTAAATCAAAAGTCGAAGAAATGCCTCAGATACTTTCGTGTGCGACTTTCCTGACAGTCCGCCATGCCGACTTGTTGCGGCTAACTACGGGTTACCTATGTGAAACCTGCTCCCCAAGATGAAAACAGTTTCTCAGTCTGTTGAGTCATAGGACGCGGTTGTCACTGGTTGTTATTTACTTATCCACCATTCTGAGAGGATTTCCAACAAATTTTACTCCACTGTTTTCACTATCCACAATCCGCCACTAACATCTTTTCAGAAATACACACAGAAAAGACAGTTGTTTGCAAAAGTAATAGAAACCTCACCAGTTACACACGAGGTATATTTGTCAAGAACGATCAAATTAGTGCGCGATTGGAACGTCCTAAAAACCTCAGTGTCCCCATCCTTTGCTCGTAGACTGCTGATTCACAGCTGTGCAGTCCATGAAAAGGAGATGTGTGGACGTGAACGATTGGTTGCTAACCGCAAGACGAGAATAAGCGGACGAGAAGATGAGAAATGAAGACAAGAAAAGGTGGACTTCAAAATTGCTGAAGCAATTTTGAAGTCCATTTTTTCTTGTCTTATTTTCTGACCATATTTAAGTTTTCTTATGCAGTTTCTGGTTTGAACGAAATTCCAAACTTTACTTGCTTGCAGTACGGAATCGTTACTTCCGGTAGCTGCGTAGAAACGGGTAACAACAGACAGAGTAAGATGTCCGCAATTTCGCGCTGAAACCGCAGGCAACAGGTGACCGCTTTTCCAACACAGAAAACGCCGGAAAAGGAAGAAAAGTAACTGTCTCTAACCTATACTCTGTTTGAGCTGTGGCTGTGTCTTTTGCAACATACACACAGACCAGATACTAGTAGGTGAGGCTAGCGCTGGTAGAATAGTACACATACTAAGGAGAATTACTCAGCGCTGGACATACAAAGGTTAGATCCCCTTCCCCCTCCTGTCAGGCACCCGATCGCCAGCCCACAGAAAAAAATATGCAGGTAGATGAAAAGTCGATCATACACATTTCGTAACATAGTATCAATAGATATCAACAAAAACTATTGTCATCTGATCTTCTTCAATAAAAAGATCGATACGGTTTTTGTTTGGTTGTCTATTTTGTTGGCTACTTGAATATTTGTTTGTTCTTTTTTGCTGTCTTGCTTGCTTTGTGCTTCGTTTATTTTTTCCAGTTTTCTTTCTTTGATGGCGTCAGTGCTACATGTTACTAAGAAGTACCCAACGGAGAAAGAAACACGCTTAGAAAAGACGGGTACAACACAATTGTGTTGTACAATTGTGTTCTACCCGTCTTTTCTAAGCGTGTTTCTTTCTCCGTTGGGTACTTCTTTGCATTTTACACGCTTGGCAGTCACCTTTTTGGTCTGGATTACATGTTACTAAACACTTTGAATTGAACTTTTTTTTGTCCATTCAATGACACACGTAACATTCGCTCTATACTTTCACATCAGTCCTTCTTCACTTTTTTCGCTTTTCCCGCTTGAAATGTTTGCTTTGTTTGGTTTATAGTTTACGGTTTGTTTTACAGTGTCAGGCTAGCACCCTAGCCATTACCAGTGACCGAGCTACCGCGTGCAGTCACGTGCCGCACAGCTACCTGCGTAAACATGAATCACTTCCTCCATTTGAGGAGGACATATGTTAATTCGTTAGAGAAATCCCCAAAATTCTGAAAATCTAAACTGATTCTTACGAACAAGAGGCGTAGATTCTCATGAGCCACTGCGGATGCAATGGCTCATGAGAATCTACGTCTCTTGCAGATGGTAGGGCGGTGTTTAAGGAGCGTATGTGCGGTGGAATTTGTTTTTGAACAGCCCGCTAAGTCAGAGCAAATATTGGAGCCCAGGCCTCGCGCAGGGGAAAGGAACTTGTCACTGCTTTCAACAGAAACTAAAAGAAACAGAAAAATATCTTAGAGGTCGTTCTGGAGGTGTGTGTAGACTGTCAAACTCAAAGTGTGAGGCAACGGAACATATGCGTTGTGCATTCTGACGTCTCTTTGTTTGTGACAACAGTCACCAGTATATTACACGACAAATGGTTAGAGAAAGGTCGCAAACGCTCGTCGTCTTAGGCAGGATGCTACTGAACTTGAGAGATCGTTTTACAGAGAAGACATTAGCTATCTTAAAATGAAATGTAATCAGGACTAAGACGGCATTTTGGGGCGCAGCCCCCCCCCCCAACCCCCGCTCCACACACACACGCGCGGCCGCGTGCACACACACACACACACACACACACACACACACACACACACACACACACACACACACACACACACAGGGAGACGCAACCATCAGAGTGGGTTACCTAGCATTTCATGTGAAAATGGGTTCCCATATTTCTATTTATTCTAGGGCTCTGGAATTGATGCGAATGTTTAGAACTCACATTATAACTAAGCTCTATAACTTAAAATAAAATAGACATTTTCTAGAAACAGAGCCACTAGATGCCGAAAAAATGGGTTTCTGCCAATAAAGTGGGTGGGTGTCTCTCTCACACAAATGAAACTGGCATTACAGTCAAAATGGGTGTCTTCACAACAGTAGGCGTCTGTAATAAGGTCAAGTTCATGGAATACTTCTTTTTAATAATAATAATAATAATAAGCGCATTAAATAGGCGCTTTATCCCAATTGAAAATCGGCTCAAAGCGCCGCCGCGAACTGAACCCAACAAGCACGCTCACGTGAATCACGCGCATTCACTCACACACTGTACATAAACACAGAACATTCACGTGGTGCTAAGGGCAAGCTCAAGCGAGCTACTGTAGTTTTTGGAAATTCAAAATCGTTTGTATTTGAAATTTGATTAAGTGGGCTGAAACTGATACCAAAGTGGAGGGGGAGGAAGAGCCGGAGTACCCGGAGAAAGAACCCCCGACGGTCCGCCCGAATTAACGGTGACACTTACTAGAGGAGAAAAATCCGACGCCGGAACCCGTAGTCGAACCACGCACCTTTAGCATTGGTGGCAGGCGCCTTAACCACTGCGCCACGGACCGCCCCGTTTAATTAGTTTTCACATTAATTTTTTTTTCCCAACTTAAATGTGTATGTGTGCTTTAACATTCTTTACATAGTATGGTGCAAAATTCAATAAACACTGGCCCGAAACCTTTCGATTATGATTTTTACAGAGGAAATCGTTTAAACATTGCTGCGTTTTGTCCTTTTGAAGCAAAACAGTTTATCATGGCATTGATGTGAGAATCAACATAATGTATTCTGGAAATTAAAGGACTTTTTTTGTGCGTTTTGGGGTACTCTGGAGTTTCAGACAAACAGCAACAGAGCATTTTGAATATTAACCCTTATCATTCGGAATACACCAGTGTGTGCAACTAGTGTAACTGAAATAGTCCAAGGGTTAGTGCCAGAATAGCTTGGTGCCTCTAGGCGCCAAGCTATTGTGGCACCACCCTTGAAC
>BTPG01000004.1:122237756-122308818 GCA_036245525.1 Semisulcospira habei | reverse complement strand
TATCATGCTCGATCTGTCTCTAGAATTGTAATACAGTGCTTCAGCCGGACCGCAACTTCAAAATTTGGATATTTCGGTGCTGGGGTAGAAATGTGTTAATGTACAGTAAGATGCAGTCCATGAAGACCTAGGACCCAACAGCTATGGACGGCTGACTGACTCAGCGCGCACGCGTTGTGCCACTAACAGAGTCTACAGAAGCCTGACCGAAGCGATTGACCGCTGTAGTTACTTCCGGTACGTCTGCTACCGCAATGGACGCTACAGTTGAGCGAATTCTCATGGTAAGTAAAACAGTAAACTGTTCAAACAGTTATGATTTATTCCATCAAGTGAGAACTTAAGTACATTTGCAGGTATCCCAGACACAGCATTAAAAAAATATATATATTCATTCCACTTCAGACAGAAAACGAAGCACTGTGTGCTGTGTTGATGCTATTAACCTTGCATTGTTGATGCTATTCACCTTGCTGTTTTGATACTTTTGCTGTGTTATTTGCTTCTGTGTTATCTGCTCTTATTGTGTTGATGGTATTTGCTTTTTCTGTGTTTTGATGCTTTTATGTTATTTGCTGTGTTGATGCATTTGCTGTGTTGATGCTTTTGCTATGTTATGCTGTGTTGATGCATTTGCTGTGTTGATGTATTTGCTGTGTTGATGTGTTTGCTGTGTTGATGTATTTGCTGTGTTGATGCATTAGCAGTGTCGATGCTTTTGCTGTGTTGAAGTTCAAATGACTTCCATTTGTTTTGATTTTCAGGTTGAAGATGAACTGCTGGACTTGGAGTTGGAAATAATAATAATAATAATAATAATAATAATAATAATAATAATAATAATAATAATAATAATAATAATAATAATAATAATAATAATAATAATAATAATTTATTTTATAAAGCGCAAAACCAAACTTATAGCTTGCTCTAAGCGCTCGTACGCATACACACACAAGGATAAAATATTTAAACAATATGATAACATTATGAGATAAAATACGTTAAACATCATAAAAAATAGTCTATATATATATGAAAAGACATGTTTTAAAAGAAATACAAATACAGACAAGCACACACACTCACACGCATAATTAAGAAATAACCTATATATAAACCTAAAATATAAACAAACAATGTTTAAAAGTAGCTTAACGTTAAAAGTTCTAAGTACTAACACACATATAAAAAGTAATATGTTGGTAATAAAAACAATGTTTACCTATACTTAATAATATCTCTAATAAAACAATTCAAAAACCATACAGTGCCAAGCAAAACAATAAATAAAGGTAAAAAAATACCCTAACACTGATTAAATACACACACACACACACAATACAACACACACACGCACAATACAACACACACGCACATACACACACACACAATATAACACACACACTTTACGAAAGAACAACTTGTAATACTCGTTACCTACACATATTTTGAAATATAACACAAACACCTATCCCAAAACTAAATCCCCAGTTTGACATTAGGCCTTTACATGAACAACCACACTGGTTACAGAATCAGCATAACCTTCTCAAACCCAGGCTGTTTTCAAAACAGAATTCCAAAAGAAAAGCTTTTTTTTGTGCCAAAACTAAATAATCTGTCCCAAAAAAATTCACTGTGAAGTACTACAATTTGTCTGTGTGTGTGTGTGTTTCGCTCCTATACTACAAAACAAATATGAAAATAATATGATAATAATAATCTCCTGTACTGTGCGCCCTCCTTGCTCTTGATTTAGGAACTACCGAAGCTCTGGGACTGTCACTACTAGTGTCAATGTCACTCATTTTGGAACACACTGTGGTTGACTCTGGTATTAATTAGGGGTTTCAGAAATGGCTGACAAAAAATCTAAACACAGGGTTATAAACTCGACTGATTTTCCTATCGACGTATGCGTAGAAAAAAATTCAGATTGCTAAATAAAGACACAAAAATCGTGATTTTCAAACGACGCGTAACACTAGCAAAGACATCGGTCATTGAAACGTTAGCAACCGGAAGTGAAAACAGATTGCAGCTGAAAACGAGGCTGTCGGTGAACTTATTTAGCGCGCTGAGTCAGTCAGCCGTCCATAGCTGTTGGGTCCTAGATGAAGACTGAATCTAAAAAATAAATTAAATTTATTTCTGATATTTTCGTTAACCTCTAGGCTGCTATTGACCTTGACGTTAGGCGGAAAAGGAGCGTCATCACGCGTCTTTTCCGACGAACTTTATCATCAGTAGCAGTCAAGGTCAAACCGTCCCGCAAGCAGTCAAGGGGTTAAAACTGTACCCATTCCAGTGCGTTCATCATCACAATATTCAGATTGTTATATGACTTTACTATTCTCCATATTTGTTTTTTTTTTTTTGTGGACACCCTTCTTTCATTTTCAGGGCAAAATGTCGCTATTTCTCGCGCAACTGTTCCATCTCGTCTTTTTAATACACGCCACCAGCGGAAGTCGGAGTCACTTCCTGCCTGAGAAATACGTCACAAAAGTGGCCAATCACAGGGCAGCAGCAACAGCACTTCCGGCCTCCAAACTGGGCACAATGCGTGTGTCCAACCCCTAGCAATGTATTCGTCTGTGTTGGCACCGCAGAAGTTGTGGAGACGCGTCATACAGTTACTTCGATTGATCTTGCGAGATGTTCAGACAAGCCTCTGAATCTCCAAGCCTGGTTCAAGTCGACAGTTTCGTGTTTGTCTCCTTGCGCGGTATCAGGCTCAAACAGGTGAGAAGTGATGTCAAAACTGTATCGCCTTCACGTATATAATCTTATAACTGCGGATAGGCTTGGTGTACGTGCTTGAATTAATTCACCCTACAACGCACGAGGCATAGATCCTCATCAGCCCCCGCAGTTGCGGGGGCTCATGAGGATCTATGCCTCTTGCTGAACCCACTTGCTATCTACGTTCCGTTGACGGATGAGTATCTTTGACATTGGATGTACAATGAGTTCCAAAACACAATCTGCGTCCACTGGCAGTGAATTCCTTAAGACGCCGGTTTTCTGTAAGTGGCAGGCAGAGATACTAACACATCCACAGAAGAATTAAAAAAAATAGAGAGGGGTTTTCTGTGGCGAATTGTTTGTTTGGATGTTTAGGTCATCCGGCTATTTGCAATTGGATCTTGTAAAACATTGTATGTACATAACTGTTCGCAATATTTATTACATGCCGTTTTACCTTTGAAGAAAATTTAACCTGTTGGCTGTCGGTGGCGCCTTTTTGTCGCGACGATTTCCTGTAGGAATCCTGTAGGAATCATCGCGACAAAAGGCGCCACCGACAGCCAAAGGGTTAGCATTGTCGCAGCTGCCGTTACACAATTTTAAGATTGAAGCGGGGGGAGGCTGCTCTCGACGTGAGGTCGGATTGAGTGAAGTGTGTGTGCCAGTAACAGCCGTCACGAATGGACTTCTCAGAAACTGTCTGGGTGTCACAGCAATCTGTACGTCTATTGGAAATGTATTACATTAATTTTGTCGAGTCTTTGCTGTTACGTGGCCCCTGTGAAATTAGAGACAAAGTCGCTGGAAATGACGATCAACGCCAACATATTTAACCCCTTAACTGTCTGGCTAACACACCTAGCTGCAAGAGACTCATAAACCCTCATGAGCCCCCGCTATCTATGGCGGGGGCTCATGAGGATTTATGAGTCTCTTGTTAGACCTGGGTTTTTTGGGTCCCGTTCAGATCTGTGTTGCTGTTGTTGATGTTTTTTGGGGGGTTTTGGGGTTTTTTTTTTTTAATGTCGGTCAGTGTGTAGTGGTTTTAGACACGCACTTCGTGATGACTTTCAGCGCAGGAGTTAAGGCTGTTGCTAGTACGGGGTTTAACGTCCACGGCACCGGAGTGATAATGGACGGCCCTAGCGGGCGGGTTATGGGGCACAGGTACATCTATTACCTATGAACACTGATCAGTGAGGCCGACTGCAACTGTGCCACTTTGTTTTACAAGTTCCTTACAACGCATATCTGCTGTCTGAGCAAGCCCGTTGTTATTTGCGTGTACAGTAGAATATCATGAACTGGGTAAAGGCTGGAGGGAGTCTGATTATATCCTACGATTGTATAAGTAGTGTCGATCCACTTTTGGCTGTAATGAATAATAATAAGCTTTGATCAAACCAGTTGTAATTTGTAAGACTTCCAAAGTTCCTTTGGCAAAATTATGATTGCCATGCTTTTATTTTCTGAATTTGATGGATTTAATTTTCTGTTCTTGAGATTAGAACTTAAAAGAGTACAAATCTGCTTTCCTAGTTTTAATCAAAGTGTGAGCTGAATAGACACTTTCTCGTTATGGGCACAAACTAAGTGGTGCGTAGTTGTGGGATTTTGAACGCATGGGGCCAGAACCGACACACACACAAAATCCACATTTTTAGTGCTGGTCAGTGATTTTGGACCTTACGGCCTAAGGTCCAAAATCACAGACCAGCACTCAGATGTTTTCTTTACTTTTTATGTAGGGATTCAGATATCTGTACAAGTAACAAGCCCAACCACCGCAGCAGATGCATCAGAAGAGACACGCGGAACTCATCAGCCGGTGTGGACCACTGCAGCTGATGGCCCCGTGATGTCTCCTAACCATCAGCAAACGACCGAAAGCACCAGAGACGGGGAAATTACTGCATCCAGTGGCGTAGATACTACTGTATCCGGTAACGTGGAAACTATTGTATCCAGTGACTTGGAAACTACTGCTTCCGGTTACATGGAAACTACTGCATCCGGTAACGTGGAAACAACTGTATCCGGTAACGTGGAAACTACTGTATCCGATGACAGAAATTACTGCATCCGGTGACATGGAAACTACTGAATCTGGTGAATCCAAAGTGTCTATCTATTAACTAACTAAATAACTGACTAACTAACTAATGAAATAAATAAATGAATTAATAATAAACATGAATTTAAAAAATTAAAATTTATATAAATAAATAATGAATAAATAAATAAATAAATGCAGAAATAAATAAATAAATAAAAATAATAAAAATTAATGAAAGAATAAATAAAACAAAGACCAAAAAGTTAACTGTTTTGTCCTTGATGTTCCGAAGCGCGTTTCTTTTTTCTTGATTATTACCTTCCTTGCTATACGTACGTCAGTCACTCGACTGGTCTGTGTTGGTGTCGTTGGCGTTCTTATTAATCTTGCTGCGTTTGTAGTTAATGATGAAAGTGTTAATGTTGGTTCCGTCGCCGATGTTGTTGTTGCTGTTTGTACGTCTGCCGCTGCGGCGGTTTTAGGTACACATGTATCACTCACTTAACCCTCTGGCTGTGGCCGGTAGCGGTTTGAGACGCGATGATTACTGCAGGCAACATCATCGCGACAAAAACCGCTACCGACAGCCAGGGGGTTAACCAGTCCTGCCATTTGACGCAGAATGTGTTTCTGCAATCTTCGTTAACCTTCTGGGTGTCGGTAGCGGTTTTAGTCGCAATGATTCCTGCAGGAATCATCGCGACTAAAACCGCTACCGACACCCAAAGGGTTAATTGAACAATAACAAAACCTAGCAGCCCCAGGAACATGGATTCAAGTTGTTTCAGCAAGAGGCATAGATCCTCATGAGCCCCCGCAACTGCGGGGGCTCATATGGATCTATACCTCTTGCAGCTGGTTGGTGTTCAATTTTCCAAGCACTGAATGGGTACAGCCACCTGACTCTGATATAGAGCAACAAAATCATAGTGGAAGCAGGGTGGCTCGGTGGTAGGGCGTCCAACTCTCGCCCGAAAGGTCGTGGTATCGGATCCGGCTGGGGTTCACAATTTCTTCAGTCCCTGTTCTCAGTCGATGACCTGGTGCAGAAGGAAGTCGACCTCAGCTGCTAGAATACACACCAGCCGTAAATGGATGGCGACAGTGAAAGCAGAGCCTGATTAGCTTGGCACCTGAAAATTCGTCAAGCTCATCATGCGCTACTCTTGAGCTGTCGTGGTCTCGAAGTGGACTTTTCGTTGTCGTTGAGCGAAACCATTTTTGCTCATGAATTTTTCATTACGGGTGTTCAGCCTCATCTGCTATCGCAGAGAAACGACCTTCTTTCTTCTTTTTTTTCAGTTTTTTTTTTCTTTTTTCTTTTTTCTTTTTCAGATTTAGTACCAATTTTACGTCGACGAAGTCCTTATTTCATAGCAAAGTTCTCTGCTATGGAACAGAATCCCACAAGGAATACACAACGCGCAGTGCAGTCATTCGTTTAAAAGCTCACTCAAAACGTATCTTTTTAAGTCTGCCTTCTGATGATTTGTTCGTGTTTGTGTGTTTGTGTGTGTGTGCGTGCGTGCATGCGTGCGAGTGTGCATGCGTGCGCATGCGTGCGCACGCGCGCGCGTATGTGTGTGTGTGTGTGTGTGTGTGTGTGTGTGTGTGTGTGTGTGTGTGTGTGTGTGTGTGTGTGTGTGTGTGTGTGTGTGTGTGTGTGTGTGTGATCGTGTACGTGCACATACATAAACAGTGTTTTTTGTGGCTGTTTGGTTTTGTTCTTTTGGGGGGATTAATATTTATTTATTTGTGTATTTATGTTTGCAGAGTTATGTTAAAAAAAAAAACAGTTTGCATTATGTTTTAAAAACAATCAAACAATAAACAAACTTTGTAAAGCGCCTAGAGTTTCGTCAGGAGGGTAGGCGCCATATAAATACCCATTATTAGTATTATTATTATTATTATATTATTCAAATCGTTGGTGGATCCTGCGGGTTCCACTTGAACTGAACTGAATCAGCTTCAGCTTACAGCGCTTGACTGGGTGACTGAAATTCAAGCTGTGTACAGCATGGTGCTGGAGCTGAAAGAGTCGATTGTCCCGTTCATCGTCAGCGCCAAGCTCGTACACAACTCACTCAGAGCCTTGTACCAGAGAGCCAATGCGCAAAAGGACATCGGGCCGAAGTCGGCCGCCGTTGGCCCGCGTTGGCCCGACACTGAATAGGACCGGGTTCAGTAACGACCGCCAAAGGGTTGGTTTGTGTCTGCAAGGAAATACAAAATCTTTACATTTTTCAAAGTTTGAAACATAGCAGCGCCACAGGACAAAACACCCTTAACCCCTCCCCTGCCACTGTAGGTACATTTCATGTTTCTGAAATCTTGGTTCATTCCGGCAACGACCAAAACTGAGCCAGCACCGTCCAAATTGGTCTCTGCAAGAGGCATAGATCCTCATAAGCCCCCGCAGTCGCGGGGGCTCATGAGGATCTATGTCTCTTGCAGATGGATCGTGCTCACTTTTTTTTCCCTCTGCACTGAAGGGGTTATAAACACTGCAGTCAATGTTGTCGGTGTGCGGTCACGGTGTCATCGAGTCGTCATAAAGTTTAACATGCAAGGGAGGCAATCGTACAAAAAAGCCTAATGGACTAATTTTATGGTTGCTTCCCTTAGGCAATACCACTACAGTCACGTTAAACGAGTGATTTCCACTTCTGACTGAAAACAAAAACAAAGAACAAGTTAAAATGGCTGTATGAGTAAAAATCGACTGCGTATCTTTAATTGCACTTTGTGTGACAGTTTTTTCAACACATGCGCCTATTTCCGTTTATCGAAACAAAAATACAAAGACCACCACATGGACCAGTCAGTGTTGCCTCCCTGTTGCATCAGACCATAAAATAGGGCCATATAGTAAGTATAAAGTGAATTCCGTTCTATGAGCGATTTCACCACTTCCTCCTCTGATTAACAGTACACATAAATAGGAAATTGATTTACGGATAGGCAGAGGCCGGTTAGCTCAATTGGACAGAGCGTTGCCCTTCTAAGGCACCGGTTGTGGGTTCAAATCCCACATCGGCCCGTATTTTTCTTACATTAAAAAATGAAATGAATACATGTGGTATTTACACCAGAGACGATATCTGGACACAACTGATATTCTTGTTGTTGTTGTTGCGATTTCGTTTGAATATCATCATCAATAGCCAAAAATTTCAGCACCATAATTATGGCTTCATGAGCCAATCATATATAGTTTAAACCTTCACAGCTGACAAAAACTGAAAGCCATGCGCCCCAGCTGCAAGAGGTACGGATCCTTATAAGCCCCCGCAGTTGCGGGGACTCATAAGGATCTGTACCTCTTGCTAAAACCACTCTGTTGCCATGCTCCTTTGACGAAGGGGTATCTCTGACTTTGAAATTAAGATTTAAAAAAAACTGCGTCCACCGGCAGTGAAGGGGTTAAGGCACAATTCTAAAGTGTCTCATCCATGTCGTGAGAAAATTTTGTTCCATGTCGGTATTTTTAAGTCCCTTCTATTTATAGAAGGGACTTTTAAGGCTGGTCGCAGTGGGGCAAATTTAATGGCATGTCCATGATATCAAAGGCGGGCAGGCCTAAACCTCTCACAATTGAATGAGTAACAAGATAAAAATTACGTCATGTCTAGTTACGCTAACCTCGCTGCTGAACGTAAATTTGGCGCGAAGCGCCGTATGTGCGTATGTATGTATGTGTGTATGTATGTATGTAACTATGTATGTATGTGAAAAAGAAAAAAAAAACGCAAATCTGATTTTTTAAAGACGGGGCACCGAAAAGAGGTCTGTACTAATTTTGACCTCTGCTGGGTTCGAACCCACGACCATTCGGACGAGAGCAGAACGCTCTACCAACTGAACTCACTAGCTCCCCAGTATGTATGTATGTATGTATGTATGTGCGTATGTATGTAAACAAGAGATTGGGGTATCATAATCGAACAGTAGATTTAAAGGCAGTGAATGAGGAAGACTGAATGTCTAATGTCTATAGGTAGTGCCGGAGTTCCAGACAAAAGGTCCAACGTGCGCAAAACAAAAAACGATCACCTCTGGTTTTGTATTTGAAGAGCGGGACTCTGAGAAGGCGCGTGTCACTACTTGAACGGAGGGAGCGGGAGGGAGTGTATAGTTGAAGAATATCAGCGAGATAGGCAGGGGTAGAGTAGTTAATAGCTTTATAGCACAGATAGGCGATTTTGTACGAGACTCGTTGTTTGACTGGCAGCCAATGAAGTTGTCTCAGAATAGGAGTGATGGGCTGATGCTGTGAGGCGCGGAAGATGAGACGTGCAGCACAATTCTGAACTCGCTGCAATTTCTGAATGAGAAACTGAGGGAGGCAAGCTAAGAGGGCATTGCAGTAATCAATGAGGGACGAGACTAAAGAGACGACCAGTTTGGTGGTAGCTTCAGTAGTGAGGTAATGACCGATAGAACTGACGCGTCTTAATTCCAGAAAAGCAAGTTTGCAGACATGATTTACATGCTCCTTCATTTGAAGATCTTTATCAAGAAAAACGCCAAGATTGCGAACTGAATCAGAAAATGGAATAGGTGCGTCACAAATGCGCATAGTCAGGAGAATTGGGCAGCAGTCGCGAGGCACCGACAAGATGAGCTTCTGTCTTGCCCTTGTTTAACTGAAGATTATTTTCACACATCCATGACTGAACATCTGAGATACAGTTCTGAACATCTGAAATAGCCTGACTGGAGCTGTTTGGAGGTTCTGATTTCCGAAGTTGTGTATCGTTCGCATACATGTGATGATCGGTTGAATGCGATGCGATAATCTGAGACAGAGGCTGAGTGTACAGCGTAAATAGAATGGGGCCCAGGACAGAGCCCTGGGTGGCCCCAAACTCTAGCGCAGCAGCTTCAGAAAGAACGTTCATGACAGAGACGTTGATCTGACGGGAAGACAGATATGAGTGAAACCAGGTGAGAGCTTTACCAGAAATACCAAAGTAGTTTTCTAGACGTTGGAGCAAGATGGAGTGGTCAATGGTGTCCAACGCAGCTGCCAGTAGGTCTAACAGGGCAAGAACTGAGATCTGGTTTTCATCATAGGCACTTAGGTGGCCATTAACAACACAGAGGAGAGCAGTTTCAGTACTGCGCCTGGCACGGTAAGCAGACTGAAGCGGATGGACGACACTGACTGACATAATAGTCTAAATATGACGTAATTCTCTCTCTCTCTCTCTCTCTCTCTCTCTCTCTCTCTCTCTCTCTCTCTCTCTCTCTCTCTCTCTCTCTCCCTCCCTCCCCCCCCCCCCCCCCCCCCCCCGCCGTGAGATGGCCTTAGTCGCCTGCTCTGCGTTAAACCCCAATAACTAAATAACTAACTAACTCTCTCTCTCTCTCTCTCTCTCTCTCTCTCTCTCTCTCTCTCTCTCTCTCTCTCTCTCTCTCTCTCTCTCTCTCTCTCTCTCTCTCTCTCTCTCTCTCTCTCTCTCACACACACACACACACACAAACACACACATGCGCGCATCTCCAAGAGGCATGCGCCCGGAGAGCGCAAGAGGATCTATGTCTCTTGGAGATGTTTGGAGCGAGGGCGCATGCACGCACTAATACGCACACACACACCTCGTCGCGCTTTCAGAAGAACATGCGGGTGACCCGATATAGCTATTTTGGAGAAGGCATTGGATGAGTTCGTTAGCCAGCTTTTGTACCCTTTGAACTTCTTCAGTAGAAATTAATTCTGTTCAGAAACAAATTAAAACAGTTAAAAAAAATAAATTAAAAAAAAAATTGACTTCTGGAGAAAGCCAGACAGTGGCGGTGACGTAAAAGAAGCAATTCCGTCACCAGGCAGACATTGACACAATACTCTAAATATGGCGCAACTCTCTCTCTCTCTCTCTCTCTCTCTCTCTCTCTCTCTCTCTCTCTCTCTCTCTCTCTCTCTCTCTCTCTCTCTCTCTCTCTCTCTCTCTCTCTCTCTCTCTGTACATGAAGTGGGCAGATTTATCTCTAATCTCAAGAACAAAAAGTCAGCTGGCATTGATGGTGTCAGTGCTTTTATCCTCGAACTTTCTCTTCCATACATTTTGGAAAGCTTAACCTATATTTACAACCTATGTATTAAAAATAATATTTTCCGGCGACTTTCAAAAAATCCAAAGTGGTACCTATACCCAAAACAAAAGACACATCTGATCCAAATAATTTTCGGCCTATATCCATATTATCTATTCTGTCGAAGCCTATTGAGAAGCATGTACACAAACATCTTCTCGAATTCCTTGAAGAAAAGTCTCTCCTTAATAAATATCAATCTGGTTTTCACACTGCCTTGGTTCATATGATTGACACTTGGCTGCTCAACATTAACAGAAACAAAATGTCTGGTGCTGTCTTTCTAGACCTAAAAAATGCGTTCGACCTTATAAACCACGAAATTTTATTACAGAAACTAGACTGCTACTTTAACAATAACAGCCCAGGGACACTCTCATTCTTTCGTTCATATATCACAGGGAGAATTCAGACTGTGTACATCAATGCTACCTTCTCTTCTGAAAAGCGTGTTGAGTATGGCGTGCCCCAGTGATCCATACTGGGACCGTTACTTTTCTGTTTGTTTATAAATGATCTTCCGCTTCATATATCCAATCCAAATACCGAATGTGACATGTTTGCCGATGATTCAACTCTTATAATAATAATAATGCATAGCATTTATATGGCGCATTTCTCATATTTATAATATAACTCAATGCGCTGAGAGCGAAAGGGTTTACAGCACTTTGAGGAACAGTCTCGTCATTGAACGGCCCCGATTGTTGTTTTCTTCATTTTAATGTCCCACTAGCACAAAATGTGATCGGGGACTACGGCCCCGAATTGACTTCAGTGTTTAAATCCAGCCTTTCGTACGCGGGTGCCTATTCAGCGACTCTTCACGCTAGCGGGACAACTGTACCTGAAATATCAAGCAATCTTCAGCTTAGTCTTCAGGAGGTCTCACTGTGGTGCAAAAATAATCAAATGCTTGTTAATCCATCCAAAACGAAAAGCATGCTAATCACAACACGCCAAAAGCATCAGCTCCGCCCCCATTCACTTAGCCTCTCTTTTGATTCAGTTACCATTGAGCAAGTCAAGGAATATCGCCTCCTCGAGGTAATTGTTGATGACCAACTGTGCTGGTTGCCCCATCTAACACAACTAGGGAAAACATTATCAAAGAAGCTATTTTTACTGTCAAGATTAAAATATATCATTGATACTAAGACACGAAAGCTATTTTTCAACTCCTGCATAAAACCTCACATTGACTACGCATCTACTATTTGGGACGGCTGTAGTGAGGCTAACCTTAAGCGGATTAATTCTATATACAATCGCGCAGTTAAACTGATCCTCCCAATCCCCTCTCTAACTTTGAAGAAAAAGCTTCAGGCAACAGGGCTCCTTCCTTTACATCAACACCTTCTGTAAACTAAGTGCGTACTTATGCACAAAGCACTGAACGGAAAAGCCCCTCTCTACCTGGCTAAGCTTATCACTGAGAGCGAAAGGGTTTACAGCACTTTGAGGAACAGTCTCGTCATTGAACGGCCCCGATTGTTGTTTTCTTCATTTTAATGTCCCACTAGCACAAAATGTGATCGGGGACTACGGCCCCGAATTGACTTCAGTGTTTAAATCCAGCCTTTCGTACGCGGGTGCCTATTTATGGAACTCACTTCCACCACATACACAGCAAACGAGACATCTTCCATTGTTTAGGACGAAAGCCTTTAAATACATCTCTGAGCAAACTTGAAAGAAACGTAGATAATATGTCCAAAAGAGCCATGTCAATGATTTCCTGTGGTCCTCCGTTTTGCACTTGTTAGTTTTTACAGAATATCTCTCTTTATCGTAGTGTTTTGCTTGCTCACTAAATTCCTACACATGAGTAGCTGTATCATAAGCGTGCAGTCGCTTTCTATAAACACACTTTACATAGCACCCCCCCACCCCCCACCCCCCACCCCAAGACCCTGTCATTTTGCTGTGTGTGTGTGCAATCTTCAGCGACTTTGGAACTTGTATCGGAATGTCACAGTAACACAAGGGACCTGTGGGTGTAGCCGCTTGTTTTGTGCTGTTATTCACTGTTAACATATTGTTTTAATGTGCTTTTAATGTTGTACTTTAGCAAGGACAAACATGAAAAGAGGCCTGTGCGCCTATTGTTTCCATCCTTGAGAAATAAAGTATCATTCATTCATTCATTCATTCATTCTCTCTCTCTCTCTCTCTGGCTCTCTCTCTCTCTCTCTCTCTCTCTCTCTCTCTTGCGTTCAATGTCCCGAATGTAGTCTTATCAGTGTGCAATGTATACTATATATGTGTTTATTATGTAGTAGTATTTCATGTACCGTATGAATGCATATTAGCCAGACGTGGGTCGGGATTGTGCTTCGTCTGACGCGGGCGTTGGTTGAAGGCCCCGGACATACATCACGATACCACGTGTCCCGGCCTTTAATCCAATGTTTGAGCCGTAGCGGGGTCTGACCTAACTCTGATTTACGTACTTCCGTGTGTGTGCGTGCGCGCGTGTGTGGGTGTGTGTGTGAGTGTGTGCAAGCGCGTGTGCGTGCCGGCGTGCGTGTGTGTGTGTGTGTGTGTGTGTGTGTGTGTGTGTGCGTGCGTGTGTGTGCGTGCGTGTGTGTGTGTGTGTGTGTGTGTGTGTGTGTGTGTGTGTGTGTGTGTGTGTGTGCGTGTGTGTATTCATGTAGTTTGTAGCAAGGACAAGAATGAAAAAAGGTCTGCGCACCTATTCTTTTATCCTTGGAAAATAAAGTTTCATTTCATTTCATCTCTCTCTCTCTCTCTCTCTCTCTCTCTCTCCTCTCTCTCTCTCTCTCTCTCTCTCTCTCTCTCTCTCTCTCTCTCTCTCTCTCTCTCTCTCTCTCTCTCTCTCTCTCTCTCTCTCAAACATGGGCGCATCTCCAGGAGGCATAGATCCTCATGCGCCTCAGGGCGCATGAGGATCTATGCCTCTTGAAGATGTTTGGAGCGCGCGCGCACGCACGCACACACACTTCGATGCGCTTTCAGAAGAGCATGCAAGTGACCCGTATACTTAGTATATTATGTAGCTAGGAAAAGTCAACCTGGTTTCACTCAAATTATAGCAAGACTGAAATTGAATCGTGAAATTCTAGTTTTGTCACCATTTTCTCAAGCCTATGAAGCGAAAGTGAAACTCATATCACGTAAAATATAAAATTACGTAAAAACTTAAACTTACGTCATGATAAATGACGTTTGACAAACTAATGACGCGTATATCCTGCGCCCCTTATAGAACTCACTGACGCATTGGGAGATCTGCGAGACTTTTTCAATAGGTGATATTTCAACATCAGAATTAGGTCAAAGACAAAAGATAGAGACCCTTGACAGCGAGGACAGCTCTCATATAGAAGGGACTTTGTGGATTATGGTTCGTCCCATCTTGTTTTAAAAAAAAAAAAAAAGCAAACATAACTAACACGGTAGTCACCTTTTTGGTCTGGATTAACTCTACGAAAGAAGATAAGTAGCGGCTGATTTCTCTGTTTGTTTGTCTATTTTGACAAAGGGTATTTACCCGAAATATTAATAAATTGTGTTGTCCCCGTCTTTTCTAAGCGTGTTTCTTTATCGTTCGGTACTTCTTCACTGTCGTTTAGATTGATACGATCTTCAAACGAACTGATTGTGAACAGAAGTGAATTAAAGTCGTTCGGTTCGGTTCATTCAGCTAGTATTTATGTGCGATCGGAAAGGCCCAGGCGCGCATTCTTCAGAAACACTTGTCCATTTTGTCCTGACCCAAGTGAGCATTGGATGCGTGTCCTTATAGGATCACTTTGGCATGGTTCATTTCTTGACTGCCGAGAAAAGCTGAACACGACCCAATTGCAAAGACATACATCCTCATGAGCCCCCGCAGTTGCGGGGGCTCATGAGGATGTATGCCTTTTGCGGACACATCTTTGAATCCATCATGGGTCGATCTTTCGCGTGGAACTAACCCTTTGGCTGTCGTGTCGGCAGCATTTTTTACCAGCAGGAATCATCGCGACAAAAATCGCTACTGACAGCCAACAGGTTAAAAGAAACTTCCAAAACACAAAGTAGGGCCTACATCAGCTGCCACTTCCAAAACACAAAGTAGGGCCTACATCAGCTGCCACTTCCAAAACACAAAGTAGGGCCTACATCAGCTGCCACTTCCAAAACACAAAGTAGGGCCTACATCAGCTGCCACTTCCAAAACACAAAGTAGGGCCTACATCAGCTGCCAGTGAACGCGGTAAGCCGTTCAGTGTAAGCTAAAGCGGGTTGTGTTTCAGCATACGAACCGAAGCCGTCCAACAAACAAGGACACAAAATAAGTCACGCAAGAAGCATAATACCTCATGAGCCCCCGCGACTGCGGGGGCTCATGAGGTCCTATGCCTCTTGCATTTGTGTGGTTCTTCATCGATTCAACACCAAAAAGCCCTAGAAAGTGGCTTCAAAGTTTTGTCAGCAAAGAGGTGTAGATCCTCAAGAGCCCCCGCAACTGCGGGGGCTCATGAGGATCTATACCTCTTGCATTTGGGTGGTGTTCACATTTTCTCGGCACTGAAGGGGTTAAATTGAAAACAGGTCTGCTGAATATGGGGATCTATCACAATGAGCTGCACAAAATAACACAAAGATGTAAGATGATAAAACTGTCTTTCTTGCGGTTTTATTTGATTTTTTTTTTTTAATATTATACTTAGTAAACTGTCTCTCCCTGTTTCTCTCTTTCTTTGACTAGTCCCCAGCTCGTCAGGCACCGTTTTGGTCCGCATTTTGCATAATTATTCTCCCAGTAAGCAAAAGCTCATCGGGCCGACCACGGTAGCAGTGGGCCCGCGCACATCTGTGTGAGCTGGCCCTCTGCGGCCGACGTCGGGCCGAAGGTTTTTTCGAAAGGTCCTGGAAAAAAAACAAAGTGGCGCGCCTGAATTGATCAGTGTTCAGGTCGTACTCCATAGGCAACAACTGCCCCTTGTCCCGCCCCGCCCTCGCCCCCCATAACCCGCCCCTCAGGGCCGTCCACGGTCATTACGGTGCTGTTGATGCTAAAAAATTCGAAGTGACAACCAACCTCTTTTGTCTGATGTCGTTCCTCACACCTTTTGTTCCGGAAAGGATCGATTGCTGACCATACTCCCGCTGCCTTTCTCCACACCTTTGATCAGTGTTCAGGTCGTACTCCATAGGCAACAACTGCCCCTTGTCCCGGCCCCCCCATAACCCGCCCCTCATGGCCGTCCACGGTTATTCCGGTGCTGTTGATGCTAAAAAATTCGAAGTGACAACCAACCTTTTTTGTCTGCTGTCGGTCCTCACACCTTTTGTTCCGGAAAGGATCGATTGCTGACCATACTCCCGCTGCCTTTTTCCACACCTTTGTTCTGGAAGTGAACGAGTGTACCAGAGAAATATTTTTCCACAATACCCAGCTGCAAGAGGCCGGATAGATCTTCATGAGCCCCCGCATTTGCGGGGGCTCATGAGGATCTATCCCTCTTGCTGAAACCACTTTGGGTCCACGATCCTTTGACGGCGTTGAATCTTGGGCGTTGAATTCACACAATGCCGGATTTCAATAGAACGCAATCTGCGCTCACTGGCAGCGAAGGGCTTTAAATAACAGTGGTTTCCTGCGAGTCGATGATGTACACGTCCTTGGTCTTGGGGTACCTCTGACACTGGCACTGGCACCGACCAGTACAGCAACAACAGCCCTTCAGGATTTCTTTCGTACTCTCCCGAAACCTGGAGCCCATGTAATAGTAGACGAAGAAGTTGGTGGAGGAGTTGATGACCCTGGAATGAATATTAACCAGCAAAATGACCCCATACACAAAAAGTCCATCGTGCCGAGTCGGCCGGGGTTGGCCCGCGCACGGCCGTGCGCGGGCCAACGGCGGCCGACGTCGGCCCGATGACCTTTTTGCGCATTGGGGAGGTAGCTAGTTGAAGGTAAAACAAAGCGACATAGATGTATTTGAACTTTCTGCGTTCGATCCGCACGTATGATCATCTGCGTCTCGTTGGGTTTCTGTACTCCCCGGGCCTGATAGACCCACTCGGGGGGTGCGCCACAAGTATACTTCTATTCAAATGATGTGCTTAGCATCTCAGTAGCTGTCTTCTCGTGTTCATTTTCCTTTCAAAACTTGTTTAGTAACGACGGTTCGACAAAGAATGTTGTGTCATAATGATCAGAGAATATGCATCAAACTTGTGACTGGTATCTTTCCTCCAACACCCTACAAGGGGATAAAGGAAATAAAATCTTTGAGTGTTTGAATATGAATAGAAGAGTACTTGTGGCGTACTCCCTGAGCGAGTCTGTCTGGAGACTACTCCCGTAAACGGTACGGGGTGCTTTGGCAGTGAATTAACCTTTTCAGTGCCAGACTGTGTTTCTGTAAGCTTCGTTAACTCATTGTGCCCGAGGTAAAAAATACGCAACATTTTGATTTATCCTCTGAGGACTGCATTACAATTCAGGAGACAGATGGACCATGATAGTTTAAGATTACAATTCAGGAGACAGATGGACCATGATAGTTTAAGAGTGGTGGCAGAATAGCTTGGCGCCTATAGGCGCCAAGCTATTCTGCCACCACCCTTGAACTATCATGGTCGAGCCACATCTTGCTGTGGTGTGTCGCGGGCAGAATGAGTTAATTCAAGACCCTAGATGTCCCAGGAACATGGACTAAAAAGTGGTGTCAGGCTGAGGCACAGAACCTCACCAGCTCCCGGAACCGCGGGGGTTTATGAGGATCTAAACCTCTTGCAGTTGGGTGGTGTTAAAGTCACATGCATAAAACATATTAATGATATAAAACATGTTAACCTGAAAAGCGAAATGAGGGACCAGAGAGTGGCGGTGAGGTTGTGGTAGCGGCGGTTGTAGTTGAGGTCGGGGACAAAGAACGTGGCGATCTGGACCAGCACGTTGGGCGTTAGACAAACGATGAACAGCACAGACGTCGCCAGCAGCATCCTCGTCAAGGACACCTGAAAACAATGAGGATGCTGCATGTCGGGAGGATGTGAATGATGTTGATATTGATAATTGTGATTTTGATGATGACGGTGATGTTGACGAAAATTGATCATCTTCACAATCGTCATCGATATCACCTTCTTCATCGTCAGCACTGATGTCAGAATTAGGCTCGGAGCCAAACTGAAGCAAACTGCAGGAATCATCGCGACAAAAACCGCTTTCGACAGCGGCAGGATTAAAACACCCGAGTCCGCAAAAGATCCTCGATCATCGATAGAGTCTGAAACAGATCAGGCGGTTAACCCATTCAACCCTGACGCACTACAGCAGGAGATGGGTCGACCATGATAATTCAAGGGTAGTGCAAGATTAGCTTGGCGCCTGTCGGCGCCAAGTTAATCTGGCACTACCCATGAATTATCATGGTCGAACCATCTCCTGCAACAGGTGCATAGTCGTTAGATGACGCCTCCAAAATTTGGGATATACGTGCGCCGGGCTGAATGAGTTAAGCGTAGGAGCGAAAGAGAACGAAGGGAATCGCAGGGTCGTGGGTTCGAGTCCCCGTCCCGGCCCCGGTTGCTGGACTCGCAATCCGGGGAAAAAAGACGGGCTTGTTTAATAGCATGCCCGTTGAAAGGTCCTGGTAGATCAAAGTGGCACAGTTGCAGTGCGCCTGAATTGATCAGTGTTCAGGTTGTACTCCATAGGCAAAAGATTACCCTCTCCCCCCCTAACCTGCCCCTCAGGGCCGTCCATTATCACTTAGGTGCCGTAGACGTTAAACCCCAAACTAACCAACCAACCAAGATCATCATGCAGGTGACAGCCGTTAACTAATTCGCGACGTGCCGCATCCAGATACGCGGTTTATGCCGCGTATCGGAGGCGGCACGTCTCGAATGGGTTAAGCGCCGCGCACATCTAAAGCCCGAAAGCCTTTTAGCCGACTAGCTTACCTCTTTGTTTGACGTGGCAGCCTTTAATTTTCTCCTCGTGGTCTCCCCTAAGCCGGTGGTTGACGACTGGACGGTGCACTGTCTTCTGAAGGCCAGAGAGGAGCGAAGTTTGGCCGCCGTCACAGCCGTTGTGATGATGATGATGACGAGAAACAACAACGGCAACGCTGTAGAGTAGAGGAACACGTCCAGAATGTCCAGGATCTGTTTGTTGTCCTGGTAGTATCTGAAAGGCGTGAAATAATCGTAAAGCACTCATATAATTCGCAGAATCCCTTACGAAATGGCTCAAAGTGAGTACTGTCTGCGGGAGTACTCAACAGATAGACCCACTCGGGGAGTACGCCACAAGTGCACTTCTATTGAAATGAGGTGCTTTGCACCCCATTTGAATAGAAGCGTACTTGTGGCGTACTTCCCAAGAGGGTCTATCAGGAAGTACTCGAGCAAACGTTACGGGAACACTCAGTCAGTGCATGATAGTGGACTCTCTTTGATACATAGCCATCGGTCATCGGTCCAGTCTAATACGAAGACAAATCAATCAAGCAATCAATCAATCAATCAATCCATCAATCAATCAATCAGTCAATTAGTCAATCACCTACATATTTCATGCCTCGTTCAGGATAAAAATTCACGAGGGTGATGTGTTAGCCTGTAGTCTATCTGATCTTTTTAAGTTTGTTCTCTTGAGGTATCACATTGTCTTTCCTCCATGGAGATGAAGTTAATAAAATATTTGAAACGTTGAATCTATGAAAGGCCGAACTTAATTAAAGTAGGGTGCTGGCATGTCATTTTTTAAAGTCCCTTCTAGGGACTTTTTAGGACGGGTCGAGGTGGGGCGAATTTAATAGCATGTCTACGATGTCAAAGGCGGGCAGGCCTAAACCTCTCACAATTGAAGTAACAAAATAAAAATTACGTCATTACGCTAACCTCGCTGCTGAACGTACATTTGGCGCGAAGCGCCGAGTTGCGTATGTATGTATGTATGTGCGTGTGTGCGTATGTATGCAAACAAGAGAATCTCCGATATTTCTGTACACACAAACTTGAAACTTGGCGAAATACTTTCTTAAAGCGGTGGCTAAGAGAGCCTCCGAGCATACTGTAATTGAATGTCTCATTTAAGACATAAACAACCGTTTATAAGAAGTCGGTTGACCCAGATTAGAGTCCGTAATTTTTGTCATATTTACTTGACATTTTGGATATAGCTAGTTTGAAAGAGACATTGGATGAGTTCGTTAGCCAGCTTTGTACCCTTTCAAATTCCTTCAGTAAAAATTAATTCTTTTCAGAAAAGCATTAAAACAGTAAAACAAAAAAAAATTTTAAAAACTTGACTTTTAGAGAAAGTGAGACAGTGGCGGTGACGTAAAAGAGGCAACTCCGTCACCACGCAGACATTGACATAATACTCTAAATATGACGTAATTTTCTCTGGCGCGCGCCTCTCTCTCTCTCTCTCTCTCTCTCTCTCTCTCTCTCTCTCTCTCTCTCTCTCTCTCTCTCTCTCTCTCTCTCTCTCTCTCTCTCTCTCTCTCTCTCTCTCTCTCTCTCTCACACACACACACACAAACATGCGCACATCTTCAAGAGGCATAGATCCTCATGCGCCCAGAGAGCGCATGAGGATCTGTGTCTCTTGGAGTTGTTTGGAGCGCGCGAGCATGCACACACACACACACACACACACACACACACACACACACACACACACACACACACACACACACACACACACATCGTCGCGCTTTCAGGTGACCCGATATAGCTAGTTTGGAGAAAGACATTGGACGAGTTCTTTAGCCAGCTTTGTACCATTTCAACTTCTTCAGTAAAAATTAATTCTTTTCAGAAAAAAATTAAATCTGGAGAAAGTCAGACAGTGGTGGTGACGTAAATGAAGCAACTCCGTCACCACGCAGACATACTCTAAATATGACGTAATTCTCTTTCTCTCGCTCGCTCGCTACAGACACGCCTACAAGAAAAATCTTATATAACGCTCACATCCAATCACATCATGATTATGCATCTACAGTTTGGGATGGGTGTAACGATGCGTGCTTAAAAAGGCTTAATGCTCTCCACCGGCGGGCAGCTATGTTAATCCTCTCTAATAGTAAAGACAGCACTGACGACCGACTCAAAGCCCTTGGTATACTGCCTTTACGTAAGCTACTTATATACAATAAGGGTGTGTTGATGTTTAAAATCAGCCTCTCCAAAACTCCTCGCTACTTAACGGATCTCTTTAGTTCCGCTAGGACAACGTACAAGACAACGAGAAACAATATGTACGTACGGAGTAAGCCACGCTTCGACATATTTAAAACGAGCCTATCTTACTAGGGAGCCATATTGTGGAACTCATTACCAGCAGATATTGCTGCCGCCCCATCCCTGTCTACATTCAGGACCCGTCTAGCACATCACCTAAATAAGCTATGAGCATCTAACGTGATGTTTTTACGGTCACAAACTCAGTAAACTCTCGCACTGACCATAAGCCCACTGTTTTCTTCTCAAAATCTGGACTCTTGATTTGCCTTTACAGTAAGAACAGCGGTGTCAGTTTGTGCATGCGCCCGCGAGCGCATGAGTGTGTGCGTGCGTGCGTGTGCTATATTATGGGTTGAATGAGTGGATGTGTAACCTGTTGTTGTTGTTTTTTTAATCTCTCATACCATTTTTGTTTGTTTGTTTGTTTCTAGTACTATTGATTTGATACGTATATACATTAGTATGAATATGTAACTGTAGTCTTGTATCCTGTTCATATGTGTATCTTTCTGTACTGTTAGGCCATTGACCTGTGGGTGTACGTGAGAGAATGAGGTGTATGTGTGTGTATGTGTGTGTGTGTGTGTGCGTGCGTGCGTGCGTGTGCGTGCGTGCGTGTGTGTGTGTGTGTGTGTGTGTGTGTGTGTGTGTGTGTGTGTGTGTGTGTGTGTGTGTGTGTGTGTGTGTGTGTGTGTGTTACAGTTATATTTGTTGTAGTGTGTAGCAAGGACAAGATTGAAAATAGGTCTGTGACCTAATCTTTTATCCTTGTAAAATAAAGTTTCATTTCATTTCATATCTCTCTCTCTCTCTCTCTCTCTCTCTCTCTCTCTCTCTCTCTCTCTCTCTCTCTCTCTCTCTCTCTCTCTCTCTCTCTCTCTCTCTCTCTCTCTCTCTCTCTCTCTCTCTCTCTCACACGCTCACGTGAAGCCCACATCAGGTCACATATAGATTATGCTTCTACGGTGTGGTATGGCGCAAGCGAGGTCCAGTTAAAAAGACTGAACTCTCTTCATCGTAGAGTCGCGAAGCTTATCCTTTCAGACCCTAACTCAACAACGGATAATAAACTGAAAACCTTAGAAATTCTCCCCTTGAAAAAACATTTATTATACAATAAGGGAATAACGATGTTCAAAGTATTAAATAACAGACTCCCCGAGTATATAAAAAAAAATGTTTTCCCGCCCGGCATCAACATACTCCAGATCAAGGCAGTCCATTACTGTGCCACGACCTAGAATCGATCTCTATAAAACAAGTTTAGCGTTCTCAGGTGCTAGCATGTGGAACACATTGCCCAAACATGTTACAACATCAACAACGCTTTCGTCTTTTAAAACCGCTCTCTTCAAGTACCTCACCTCAGCATCGTAAGATTTTCACAGCAACCTGCACTTGCAGTGTACGATTTTCCCTTTCTAACTCTTCAATTCAGTTATATCTTCAGTTAATACAAGATGCTAATGCTGCATGTAGTGTGTGTGTGTGTGTGTGTGTGTGTGTGTGTGTGTGTGTGTGTGTGTGTGTGTGTGTGTGTGTGTGTGTGTGTGTGTGTTTTGTGCTTGTGCTTGTGTTTATGAATGTAAGTATGAAGATTTATACCTTTACAATTGTGTGTATGTGTGAGATTTTCTATGTTTATTTCAGCTTTTTCAATGATTTCTTTCTTTAAAACTTTATATTTCAATTTCTTATTAGTTATATATATAGTTTTTCCCAATTTAATGATAGTATTTTGTGATTTGTGCATTATATGTAAAGTAGATTAGCAACGGCAAGTTCGAAAAATGGTTTCACCAAAACTTTCACCGTTGTAAAATAAAGAATCATTGTCATTGTCATTGTCATTGTCATTGTCTCTCTCTCTCTCTCTCTCTCTCTCTCTCTCTCTCTCTCTCTCTCTCTCTCTCTCTCTCTCTCTCTCTCTCTCTCTCTCTCTCTCTCTCTCTCACACATATGCGTGCATCTCCAAGAGGCATAGATCCTCATGTGCCCGAAGGGCGCATGAACGTCTATGCCTCTTGAGGATGTTTGCAGTGCGCGCATGCACGCACACACACGCACACGCACACGCACATGCATAAACACACATCGATGCACTTTCAGAAGAGCATGAGGTGTACTTAGTATAGCATGTAGGTAGGTAAAGTCAACCTGATTTCACACAAATTATAGCAAGACTGAAATTGTACCGTGAAATTCTAGTTTTGTCACCATTTTCGCAAGTCTTGAAGCGAAAGCGAAACTCTTATCACGTCAATATAAAATTACGTAAAAACACACACACAAAAACACCTCATGACAAATGACGTTTAACAAACCAATGACGCGTATGCACTGCGCGCCCCTTATAGAGTTCACTATGACGCATTGGCACATCTGCGAGGCTCAAAAGGAGATATTTCAACATCAGAATCAAGTCAAAGACAAAAGGTAGAGAACCTTGACAGCGAAGATAGCTCTCATATAGTAGAGGCTTTGTCGGTTATGGTTCATCCCATCTTGTACAACAAACCAAGGGGAATTACTCAGCGCTGGACAACAGTTAGATCCCCTGCCCCCGCCTATCAGGCACCCAATCGCCAGCCCACAGAGAAATACGCAGGTATAGAATAAGACGATCATTTGCATCTCGATGCAAATGATCGTCTTATTCTATACCTGCGTATTTCTCTGTGGGCTGGCGATTGGGTGCCTGATAGGCGGGGGCAGGGGATCTAACTGTTGTCCAGCGCTGAGTAATTCCCCTTGGTTTGTTGTACAATTCTGCCGGCGCTAGCCTCACCTATCTGGTTTGTGAGTATCTCAGTATAACTCGAGGCAAATTTGTATCGTTACATTGTTGTGTAATGTTCTGTGCATCTACTGTGGGAATACAGGGTATTTACCCGACCACAGTAATGCACCTTCGTGTTTGTGTATGTATGTTTCCCCTGCCTACTTCCTAAGTTCCGGAGAAAGACATGGGTTATATAAGAGACCTGATGCATCTTTAAGATGCAAATGATCGTCTTATTCTATACCTGCGTATTTCTCTGTGGGCTGGCGATTGGGTGCCTGATAGGCGGGGGCAGGGGATCTAACTGTTGTCCAGCGCTGAGTAATTCCCCTTGGTTTGTTGTACAATTCTGCCGGCGCTAGCCTCACCTATCTGGTTTGTGAGTCATCCCATCTTGTTTAAACCTTAACCAGTAAGCAAAAGGTCCTGGGGCAGATGTTGGCCGCAGTCGGCCCGCGCACAGCCGTGCGTGGGGCCACTGCGGCCAATGTCGGCCCGTGGACTTTTTGCTCACTGTGTAGAGTGTCTCAAACGTAGAAGGAAGACTGAAGTCAAATCGTGCCTTTTCTGACACTTACTTAGTAGTGTAGATGATGTGTCCTGTTGTATTGGTGGCCGGGTCGTAGACGCAGGCGATGGTGTGTTTGGGGCCGGCGATGGCTAGCATGCCCGCCATGAGAACGACAGACGCGACTAGGATGATGGCGGTCATGGTGCTTGTGCTGACCTTGGCCTTGGCCTTGAGGGGACTGACGACACAAAAGCACCGCTCGCTGGCGATGAGGGCCGAGAGAAACTGCGACACCCACGTGAAACCGGTCAAACCTGGAATAGTTGGTTCAAGCATAATTGAATAAATGAATAAATAAATAATAAATAAATAAATCAGCGCATTAAATAGGCGCTTTATCCCAATTGAAAATCGGCTCAAAGCGCCGCCGCGAACTGAACCCAACACTGAAGCACGCTCACGTGAATCACGCGCATTCATTCGCACACTGTACATAAACACAGAATATTCACGTGGCGCTAAGGGCAAGCTCAAGCAAGAATCAGTCATACAAAACTACAGTGGGAGAAAGATAAATCATAATAGTTTAAGGGTAGTGCCAGCGTTAGCTCGTTCTTTGTTGGTCTGCTTCGAACAGTCAAAAGTAGTGAAAATAACCCCTTAACTGTCTGGGCAAGGCGAGCTCCACCCAGCTGCGACATAAACCCCTCGTGAGCCCCCGCAGTCGCAGTTCGAGTGATTTGTTTCGCGTAACGGGAGTATCAGGCATAATTCAACGTATTAATACAGCGACGCTCTGAAAGGGTTTTAACTTCAGAATCGACGAATGAATTCTGATCTCTTCGAAGCAGTGCGGTACCACAGATCACTTCTTTTTTTTTTAAATCAGTCTCACTGCCCAATGCGCAAAAAGGCTATCGTGGGCCGACGTCGGCCGCCGTTTGCCCGCGCACGGCCGTGCGCGGGCCAACGGCGGCCGACGTTCGCCTGATGGCCTTTTTGCGCATTGTGTGACTGATCAGGACGTGGCATTGCAACGAAACAGTCAAAAGTGCGGCGGAGATCGCACAACCCTGTATCACCACCACACAGCCTTGTGACACAGGGTCGTGATTTAAAAAAAAAAAAAAAAAAAGAATGCGAGTTATATCAAAGGCTTAATTATTAATTAACGTACCTGGAAAGTAGGTGATGAAGAAGTAAACATTGCCGCCCGAGATGGTCCTGTAGGCGCCTTCAGCCGTCAGCAAGAAAATGACCGTGATTGTCAGCAAGTCGGCCACCGCCAGGGCGATCAGACACAGGTTGATTCTGTCTTTCAGCCCCTGTCTGCAGAATACCATGGCGCACATCACGTTGCCTGGGGCTCCGATGAGGAAGAGAAGCGGGACCAGGGCCACGGAGTGTATGATCTGGTACCAGTAGTCCGCCTGATTGATGGATCAGACAATATATTTTTTTAATACTCATGTTATGACAGTGCGTAGCAGCAACCAGCGAACGTAACTGCATGAGGCATAGATCCTCATGAGCCCCGCAGGGGGGGGCTCATGTGGATTTATGCCTTTTGCTGGCTCCTTTCAGTCTTAACCCATTTAGCCCCAGTGCCCTACAGCAAGGGATGGTTTGACCATGATAATTCAAGGGTAGCGCCAGATGAGCTTGGCGCCTTCCGGCGCCAAGCTTATATGGCGCTACCCTTGGAGTATCATGGTCGATCCATTTCCTGCAACTGGTACATAGTCATTAGGTAACACCTCCAAAATTTGAGGATGGGGTTAAATGGGTTAAATGCATGGTTTCAGAGATTTTCGTGTACTGCCTCTGACAGTGAATGAAAAAAAGCACTGTATGATTAAAGGTCGAAAAAAAATGTAGAAAGCGGCAAGTAAGAAAAAGACCCCATCATGTGAACCATCAGCATGACATCGTAAGAGTACCTTTTGTATAAGAGAGAGAAGGAAACATTTCAGAAATTTTCACGTGAAACCCTAGCGGCAACCGTTTTACTACTTATCAGAAAATAAAACACGGATTGGGACATCACAGGAAAAAATGTCAATGTTGGCGATGATGTGCGAGGTAGATTTTGTCCTTTCTGTCTGTAATCTTTAAGAATGGTTTCAACGAAATAAATGTCTTTGTGTGATGAAACTCTATGCCCACGCATAGGGTTCACACAGTATGTTAAATACGGTACAGTTTTATTAGCGGTTTGTTTTGTGCCGATAGTCCGTGAGGCCCGTGGTCCACTTGGAATCTTTAAGAAACGGTTAACACGGGGAGTTTTAGTGAGTTCTAGGCGAGAGCTCAGTCTGTCAGAGGTCTAAATAAGTTAGTGCGGGCTTTACTGTCAGTGGGTTCAGACGTGTGTGAGATACCTTAGCCCGTATTCCAAGACTCTGAAACCTAGAATTCAGGTATGTTTTTGATATGTATTATTGATAGCTGCTTAGTTAAAGACGGTATGTGTTGGTAAGAGTAATTTGGTTATAGAGCGTTGTCTGGGTTGGTTCAAATATGTTGGTTTGGAATTCAGTGAGGTAACCGGTGTTTTTCGTATATAGTTATTTACCGAGATGGATAACTAAAGGTATGTGTGGTGTGCATGCCTAAGTCGTTATGAAGGCAGTACGTGGTTAAGTATAGTCTTTTCCAGCGTATGGGATAATGTGTTAGGTTATAGTCTGTTTCAAGGTAGTGACAGAGATATGGGGGTGTTACAAAAGTAGTTCGGGTTATGAAGCACGTGTTTGTGTGAATGAACGTGTGAGTTATTTGTATCAGCCAGGTTACGTAATGTTTCTCATATTATCCAATACGTGTGTGTGTATAGCAAGTGTTACGATTTAAGACTTTATTTATTCAGAGTGCTTGTCGGAGGTTGGAGCGACGGACGCCGAGACGTCAAATCACCAGGGACCTAATGCGAGGTCATCTCTCCATCTCTTCACTCGGGGAGTAAGCGACCGGTGCCGAGACACTTGGGTCACAGCGAAGATACGGTACGAGTAACGAGGACGTCCACGGTGCGAGAGACAAGACGACTCGGGAGCGTACGAAGGACTTGCACGCCTAGACGTGAAAGGACTGAACGTAACCAGGCGAGGACACCAAACAGGTTGGAGTGTGAGAGACTACTACCAAGCCTGGCTTTGATATTGTGTATGTGTATGTGATGTTTGGATGCTGGTAGTGGGGAAGGTGTAGTGTAAATAGTTTGATAATCTTTTAAGCGTTTTTTCTATTGTGTATAAAAGTTCCGTTAGAAAGGAAGCCCGTGAGTTGTGTTTTACCGCATGAATGTGCCCGTCTGAGTCAGTGGCGGTGTATGCGTCTGTTGTGCGAGAGTATGTGCGTACGACTGGGGGCAAGTCTGCGTGCGTTACACTTTTGAAGTTTTAAAACTATCTTGTTGACGAAAACAAGTGGATCGAAAGCATGGATAACCATGCGACATAGTCAAAACAGCACGTTTTACGACGAAAACAGTGGATTAAGAGCCAGGACAAACGTGCGATATCGCATGTTTGTCCGGGCTTTTAATCCACTAATTTTTTTCAAAACAATGTAACCCTAATATGATTAACAAACAAGGTATGTTGCGATTAGGTAGTTAGTTGTGCTTAACGCCGGGCAGGCAACTAACAGGCCATCTCACGGTAGCTCGCACACGTGGCTTGAGGTCGATCGAAATGCAGACCGAGCGTGTAAAATGCAGAAAATAGCCCAACTAGGAAGGAAAAACGCTTAGAAAAGACAGTTACAACAAAATTTATTAACATTTTCTTTCAAAATAGACAAACAAAGAAGTATACAATTCGCTACGTATCTTGTCAGTGTGAAGCAGCTAAGTGACTTAGTTTCTTAATAAACGTGTGTTGTAACTGTCTTTTCTAAGCGTGTTTCCCCCTTCGTTGTGGTTTGGGTTTTTTTGTTGTTTGTTTGTTTTTTTAGGTCGAACGACAGAGAGGAAATTTAAACAGAAATCGAAAATTGTACTGTTGACTGGACAATCTTCAACGCACTGAGCAGAGATCCTCCGACCGACGTCAGACAGCAGTGGGCCCGCGCACGGCCGTGCGCGGGCCCACTGCGGCCGACGACGACCAGATTAACTTCTGCGCTCTGTGTGGTGATTTTGTAAAGAACAAATGACATAGGGGAAAGAACTTACCTCTTTACTAATGATGTTGTCCGGATTATCCCAGGGCACGAACGCCCCCTGCTGCACGATCATGCAGCCATCGGCAGTTAGCTCACTTTCCTCTCTAGATAGCGCCACAGTAGTCATCTCAAATAGCGTCTCCATCGACACTTCCGGCAGAGTGAAGTTTGCCATGGCTGAATTGCACATAAAAAGCGATTACAACGAAGAATTCAATATATTTTATTTTTAAAAAACTAGACAAAAAAGATGACTGCAAGCAAAGCGAGCAAAATCCAAAGAACCTCCCAAAGAAGAAAGAAACACGCTTGAAAAAACAGTCACAACACATTCGCGTTGTAGTTGTCTTTTCTAAGCGTGTTTCTTTCTTCTTTGCGATCTTCTCTTAGGTCTCTGACTGACGTAAGAAGCCTCAGCCAGACAGTCTGGTGGATTAAACACAACAATTTAAGGGGAAAATGCCAGATTAGCTTGTCGTCCAGCCGGAAAGGCTCCAAGCTAGTGTAGCACTCAAGGGCAGTGCCAGATTAGCTTGGCGCCATCAGGCGCCAAGCTAATCTGGCACTACCTTCGACACTATCACGGTCGGTCAACCTCGGAGTCCCTGGAGGAAGCGTCCAGATCTGCCTGATGTTTAAAAGTCAACAGTGTTTCCATGTGTAAATTTCTATATTTTGAAGGTTTTTCTTTGAGCTCACTGACAGATTGTGTCCACGTGACAAAGAGTTGGATGAAACAGGACAAGAGAGCTAGTCTTATCTATTTTAATTCCACTGCCTTCCAGTTCCATTTTCAGGAAGCAGAGCATGCTCATTTAGCTTTGACACACTACAGCAGGAGATAGACTGACCATGATAATTCAAGGTCAGTGCCAGATTAGCTTGGCGCCTGATGGCGCCAAGCGAATCTGGCACTACCCTTGAATTATAATGGCCAATCCATCTCAATCATGGTCATGGTCAACCCATCTCCTGGTCCATAGTTTTAGATTACGCCTCTAAACTTTGGTGAACAATATAAATGAACAACTTCTTGTCATCTGCGAATAACGACCCGTCATCTACACAAACGACCCGTCACTGACGACAAGAACGAAGGAGACCCCCCCCCCCCCCCCCCCCCTACGACTCGACCCCCATAGGGCGCGGGCAGCCATGATGCAAGATTGTAAAACTAGCGATGCGCGAGCACCAGCGACAGACAGCTAGAACTAAACTCCCTTCTCTCCCCCCCCCCCCCACCCCTTGGCCCATCCCCCCCCCCCCCCCCCCCCCCCCCGGACGAAATCAGCGCCAGCTGGAAGTCCTTGTCCCTTCAATAATAGCATAGCATAGCATCTGCGAATATTGTACAAGTTATTTGGTTTTTTAATGGCGACGCCAGTTAGAGAGCCGGGCAGATGCATATGTACAGCAGCCGGTTGGCAAACTGACTACGGTGTCGCTTTCAGTCGATAGCAAACACTCGAACACGTTTTGTTGTCTGGGTTTTAGACACAAAGTAGGTTCATACCCTTGAGCAACTTTTTCAATCGACAACGACCTTTTTTTTAACAGGGAACACGTCGTCGAACCACAACGCATCAAAACTGCGCTCACTTTTTCTACCACTTGCCGGAGCAGGAAAAAGGATGCACTACTTTCGCGTAGGGGTAACCAACTACGGCAGAGATTGAAATCGGGAGACAAAAGCGGCTGTGTGGAGTGTGGTAACGACAGCTTATCGAGAACCATGACAACCCGAAGGTTGTTTTTTTTTTTTGTTGTTCTTTTCGGTTTTTCTTCAATGCACTTTCTGCATGCGAAATAGCACCTGACGGCCGTTCTTTTTCATCCTGCTATTGTTATGCTGATTTTATCAAGGTTTATGCAGGAAAGATTAAGCATCCATTTGGGAGCTACGGACCTCATCAGGTTGTCATGCAGATACTGATCGAGCTTCACAACGGTGTGTGTTACTATGGCGTTGACACGTTTCGGTTTAATTTAACCCCTTCACTGCCAAGTGGACTGAAACTCGCGTCTTTGCTAGCAGGAAAAATTCAAGACAGGACGATCCCATCAATCCAAGGAACGTGATGTGAATAAGGTCAGCAAGAAGATTGTGTGGCCCTTGCAGTTGGGTGGCCTTCGCAGTAAAAAAAAAAAAAGGTTAACCACTTCAAACCTTATCTCTCTTCAGGGGCGGATCAGTTAACTCCTTGGGGGTGGGGGGGGGGAGGAGGAGAAGGTTCCAACGTTTTGTTTGGGACCTTCAGCCGGACTAAAAAAGCCCCCCCCCCCCTTCCCCTCTCCCCCCTCCCCCGGCGCCAGTGGCCGAAAAATAAAAAAGCTCATCCGGCCGACGTCAGCCGCCGTTGGCCCGCGCACAGCCGTGCGCGGGCCAACGGCGGCTGACGTCGACCCGATGGCCTTTGCGCACTGGGAAGGGGATGGAGGTCTAAACTATAAAAAAGTCACATTTTTTCATGTTTTATCCAAAAGATACTAGAACAAGGGTTGCCATAGCCGTGAGACGGCCTTTGTCGCCCACTCGGCTTTAAAGCAGAACAACTAATTAACTCATTCGAGACGCGTCGCCTCTAGATACGTGGCTTATGCCAGTGGACGCGCGCAGGCTGTGTTTCTAAAACCATTGTTAACCCATTCAGCCCTGACGCACTACAGCAGGAGATGGGTCGACCATGATAATTCAAGGGCAGTCAGATTAGCTTGGCGCCTGTTGGCGCCAAGCTAATCTGGCACTGCCCTTGAATTATCACGGTCGATCCATCTCCTGCAACTGGTGCATAGTCATTAGAGGACGCCTCCAAAATTTGGAAATTACGGCCGTCGGGCTGAATGAGTTAACTTATTAAAAGACAAAGAAACGAGACGTCCGCAGAACAAGGATTCAAAGTGGTGTCAGCAAGAGACATAGATCCTCATGCGCCCGCGCGGGCTCATAAAGATCTATGTCTCTTGCAGCAGGGTTGTGTTCAATACTTCTCGGCAGTGAAAATAAATAAAAATGCATTTCATAATTGCTTTGATTTTTTTCGATTTTTTAAAAGCTGGCCCTAGTATAGGTATGTCTATGTCTCTTGCGGTTGGGTTGAGTTCAATATTTCTCGGCAGTGTAAGGGTTAAAATGCATTTCATGATTGCTTTGATTTTTCGATTTTGTTTTTTAGGAATGCATATATGTCTCTTGCATGTTGGTTGTGTTCAATATTTCTCGGCAGTCTAAGGGTTAAAATGCATTTCATGATTGCTTTGATTTTTCGATTTTTTAAAAGCTTGCCCAGTATAGGTATGCATATATGTCTCTTGCATGTGGGTTGTGTTCAATCAGTATTTCTCGGCAATGAAAAGTGTTAAATTGTACTTCATAATTGCTTTAATTTTTCGATTTTTTTAAAGCTAGCCCAGTACATGCACGCTGATTCTATTTCGGCTGTGTTTGAACATGCAATTGCACGTACTGTAGTGTTGTGCGCACACGTTTTTCAACAGAAACACTCAAAGACCCCCCCCCCCCCTCCTCCCCCCCTCCCCCCACCCCCAACCCCAACTCAGGTCCGGCTACTGATTATGTTTGGCCCATGTACGGCACGCCGTATTTTCTTCATTGGTTACTATCATCAATTCATGTTGAAGCAGAAAAAAATAGCAAACTACTTTCTTTGCGGACTGTATTTGAAGGTTAAACCATTTGGGTGTCGGTAGCGGGTTTAAACCATTTGGGTGTCGGTAGCGTTAAATAGCGTAAAACCATTTGCGTGTCGGTAGCGGGTTTAAACCATTTATTGGGTCTCGGTAGCGTTAAATAGCGTAAAACCGTTTGCGTGTCGGTAGCGGTTTTAAACCAAATTTTGGGTGTCGGTAGCGTTAAATCGCGTAAACCCATTTGCGTGTCGGTAGCGGTTTTAGTCGCGATGATTCCTGTCGGAATCATCGCGACTAAAACCCCTACCGAAACCCAAAGGGTTAATGAGGTACTTGAGGTCAGTGGCGGAAAAGAAGAAGAATGGCACCATACATGCCGAAGAATTACACAGGAGTGGTTAAATATTGGACACGACTGGTATCAAAAATAGATATATACTGTATACAAATATCGGCTTACATGTGGTTCAAGACTTGTGATGAATGAAAACCTGTGACATTTTTATTGTAACAAAATTGCAGGCTGTTTATAACACTTTCCTCATTGTAACGCTTAGGCTGTCGGTAGCGGCTTTTGTCGCAATGATGCCTGCAGGGATCATCGCGACAAAAGCCGCTACCGACAGTCGAAGGGTTAAAGGCTGAGCGCATTTACATAAAACATTGAACCGAATTGGAAAATGCAATCATAATTGAATTGAATTTAATAAACCTTATTGTCCATTAAACAACAAGCTTAAAATGGAAAATTTACTTTGGTTCACAGAAACATAAAACACACAAGTAAGACATAATGACGTAAACTAAGAGAATACTAGAGATACTACTAAAACGTGTGAAAACATAGTAAAACATATTGTGGATCTGGCCGCGAGCTGCAAACACACACACACACACACACACACACACACACACACACACACACACACACACACACACACATCAGTCACCACTCGTATATCACACTGGCTAGTATCACAGGTATTGAGCGAGGAAGGCCAGTGATACAAGTGTGTTTGTGTGTGTGTGTGTGTGTGTGTGTGTGTGTGTGTGTGTGTGTGTGTGTGTGTGTGTGTGTGTGTGTGTGTGTGTGTGTGTGTGTGTGTGTGTGTGTGTGTGTGGAAGATGAGCGTGGGTGTGTACGGTATGTATTGGTTTGTGATATTAGTTGCTTAGTTTTAAAGTTTTTACAGTGTGTGCAGGGCATTGGATTTGTGTGATAGAGTATTAATTGTTTTTTTGTTTGTGGTTTTTTTTTTTTTTAAATTGTTGACTGTGATGTTTGTAATTGTAATGACACCAACACACATTCCTATGCTTTATGTTCTTAAGGCAAATGGCAATAAACAGTATCTTATCTTATCTTATCTTATCTTATCTTATCTTATCTTATCTTATCTTATCTTATCTTATCTTATATAATATCATATATCCCATTATTTTACTATCAGATATCACGCTAAAGTTTACCAGCCGGTATCATGGTCCAGCTTTATCATAGACCTGTGGGTACAAATAGACTAGTTATGAATTAAGCACGTTCACAGCTGATGGCACAAATGCTCTTTTGTAGATATTTTTACGAGCAAGTGGCACCTTGAGTCGCCGACCAGACGGGAGGAATTCAAAAGTGCCATTGAGAGGGTGGTGAGAATCACCAATAATTTGCGCACACACACACACACACACACACACACACACACACACACACACACACACACACACGTACGCATACACACATACACACGCACACACACACACACACACAAACACTCTCATACGCAAGCACACACATGCACACACGCACAAACACACACACACACACACACACACCCAGGCTCACACACACACGCACGCACGCACGCGCGCACACACACACACACACACACACTCAAACATTCTCATATGCACATACACACATACACACAGAAAGAAACAAGATGGGCCCCCAGCCCAAAGTTGTTCCTATTTTCAAGATTATCCTTCTGATCCATCTCCTTCTACTCTAACCCACCCTCTGATCCACACACACTGGCACACAGAAATAAAGACGGACACACGGCAATCCAGAGTTGCCACATTCCTTCTGCGATAAGATAAGTAGCGACTGATCACTACTTGTTTGTTTGTCTATTTTGAAAAAGGGTATTTACCCGAAACATTAATAACTTGTTATCACTGTCTTTTATAAGCGTGTTTCTTTCTTCGTTGGGTTCTTCACGGACACACGACAATTCCCGCCATTCGTAGGCTCTGAGGTCTGGCGTAGCGATAGCTATTTTGAAGAAGAATGATAGCACGAGCAGCGAAATGACGTCACTTCAAGCTTCACGTCATGGCATCATTTGTCCCACGACGCCGTGTTCATAGTGACGACTCGATGTTATACGTCACACATCGCAGTACTAACATTTTACATATTATACTTTATAAGATCAAACTTGGCAATTTTCTTGCTGATTTTCACACCTAGTATAGGGATTGCAGGTCACAATTTGACCGAATCCTACCCAGAGTCGTGACGAACAGCATCTTTGTTTATGAAAAATCATGCGGGTATTAATGAGAAGATAGTTTTTTTCGTAAAAGAAACATCAAAGTTATGTTAGCTGTTTTAAAATTAACTCCGAAAAAGTGGTGCAGAAAAGTAACTGATTTTCACACCTAGACTTACAGGTCACAATTGACCTAATCGTACCCCACAGCCGAGACAAACTGTAGGGTTATGTAAATACCTATATGAAAAATCATCCAATTATTACTGAGAAGATTTCTTTTTTCGTAAAAATGATTCAATTGTTTTAAGATTAATCCTAAATAATTTGTGAAATTAATCCCAAAAACGTGAAACTATTTTTTAAAGATATTTAATTATCACTCAAAACGTTCAACGAACTCATTCAATGTTTTTCTTTTATCTAGATATATGCAAAATATCAAGAAACAAATAAGCAAAATTACGGACACCAGTGTGGATCAACCGGTTTTTGTGAAACGGCCATTTTCTCGCCAGGGAGCATCTTAATCCAAAAATTAAAAAAAATGTCTCGAGATTATTCTTTTAGGGACAATATCCTAAAACACACACACACACACACACACACACACACACACACACACACACACACACACACACACACACACACACATACGGCGCTTTGCGCCAAAAAGACATTCTCTAGCAAGGTTTGCGTAGCTAGACGTGACGTCATTTTTATCTTCTTACGTCTTTGCCATAATTTGTGCCTCGCACGCCAAAAACGTCATGTGCATGCTCCGCAATGCGCTCCGACTAGCCCCATTTCAAATTTTTTCATATTTTTAAATATGAACAACAAAAAATAAGAAAAAGATGCCTGCATGTCTTAACTCATTCGCGGCCAGCTGCGCATCCGGATGCGGCTGGCCGCGAATGAGTTAAGGCCAAAGCCATATACAAGCACTCTGTAACCCAGACGAAAATGATGCCTGCCAAGGGTGTCAAACGCAGAGAATAACCTAACGAAGAAAGAAACACGCTTAGAAATACACAATTTATTAATGTTAATAAACAAATAAACAAACAAGTATGCAATTCGATACTTATATTTGTCAGTGCGTGGAGAAAGAAATATTAATAAAATTAATATTGTGTTGTAACTGCAAGTCTTTTCTAAGCGTGCTTCTTTTCTCGTTGGGTTATTCTCAAGCACACTGAAAGTTTCTCCACAAAGCAATTCTACCTACCTCGACAACAGCTGCTTCTTCGACTGGTGAAGAATGTCTCCTAACATGCATGGTAACCGCGGCACTACCCCGCATTGCGCAAAAGGCCATCTGGCCGATGTCGGCCCGATGGCCTTTTGCGCATTGTGTAAGAACTAGCCTACGTCAACGTTATCGCCTTTCGCAACTAGACCTAGTGTTAGTTTTCATACAGAAGCGTTTGACGAGCGCTAGCTACAGGAAAGCATGGGTCACTATAGCTCAGGGTTAGTGCTAGATTAGCTTGGTCCTGTTAATCCAGCGCTACCTTTAAACCATCCTGACCAGTCCAGTGACCGCAAATGGCGCTGGAAGTGAAATGTGCACTTTTTCGTTAAAGTCAAAGTGTCCCAAAGCAGCTGGAAATTTGGATGTTTTTTTTTTTTTAATTGAACAGAAAACAACATGATTTGTCTAGGAAATGGGACGTCTTATTCAAATACAATTTATTTCTCTGGTTAAACATCGCAAGATAACAGATTAAGACGTGTGATCAATATGTCAGAAACAGAAAGAACAATGGTTCAGCTTGCAAAAATATTCACCGAAGAATCTTTTTTTAAGTACCGAAACACCAGAAGACAATGTGTGGGGCCGGTTGTCAAGGTTTCACGTCAACACAGGCTGAAGGAGAGAAACGGGTTCTCACAGTGTGTATCAAATCAATGTAGATTATTTATTTATTTGCTGATAGACAGCGAACAGCAGAAAATGTAACCTGTTGGGTTGTCGGTAGCGCTTTTTGTCGCGATGATTCCTGTCGGAATCATCGCGACAAAAAGCGCTACCGACAATCAAAGGGTTAATAAAATCTTTACATTAATAACCATCGTGAAAGCACGTCTCTACTTCAGCCCGACTGCGCACGCTGACTCGTGTTTGTACTAAGGAACTTCGAAAATGTAGGGGAAAGTCCCCAAATACCAAACACTTAAGGAAATCTGCCATTTTCTCAAAAACAACAGAAGACAGACCGTTTTAAAATGTGAATTTTAATAAAGTAAATGATCAGCAACATTCATACCGCTTTTTGTGAAAAGAAATCAACATAAACGAAAGTTATCTTAATTGTAAAAAATCAAAAAATATATTCGGAATTAAAACACGTGTTCCCTAATCCGAACAAAAGGTTCAAACTCCAAACAGCAAAAAACAAATTACAACACGTGTTCCCTAAATCCGAACAAAGAGGTTCGAAATCCAAACAGCAATAACCAATGTTAGGCCTACTTTGACTGACAAACATCGCAAAAGTACTCTCTTTGGCTTTCTGTTATTCCAGCAGAATCCACATGTACCATTTTGAGCATATCAAACACTGAATCATGTCCTCTTCTCGGCATTCTCGGCACAAAAAACAGAACCAGTTAGCTTGCTGATGACTGACGTTTCTAGCCTTCGTGTTTTTAGCTTTCTGTTTCTCTCTGTTCTCTGTGATTGGCTTTGATTTGCTTGTTTTCTTTGTTGGTTTTTGTTTTGCCTGCGACACTTCAAGTTTACGTTTGTAGGGACTTGACGTGATCATTTCAGCTTCTGGTTTTCTGGCTTTTCGCTTCGCCGCTAATTTCTGTCGTGAAACACTGGCAGGCCTAGTGGGAGAAATCATAGTCACTGAGACAGCTGACTCAAGGACGCAGTCATAGTGTCCTACATTGTCCCCATGAGGTGAGTAAAGGACAGACACAGGTTGAGCCAATGGAAAAGCGTCATCCTTGTATTTGACAACGTTCCCAAAATTTGCATTGATGATGTGGATGGGCTGCTGCAACGCCTCATTTGTAGCAGAAATTTCCATCTCTCCCACTGGCGAAGTTGGATTAGCCATTTGAAGAATCCTTTCTTCTAGGGAGGAAAATGCGACAGATGACGGCATGTCACTGTTTAGGCCTACTGCAGCTGACACTTGGCGGAAGTCTTCAATGTTGCTGAGCATGTGACTGATCATCTTTCCTCTATGAGCATCAGCTTGGATCTGTTCTTGGATTCTCGTTTGAGACTCTATAACGCGAGGAACAAGATTTAGACATGAACAGACGTTACAGATCTTTAATCACAATCTCTCCTTTCTTAACTATACAGAGAGACATCTTAAAAACAATAATAGAAGTGAAAGTACAAAAGGATAAATAGATATGATTTTAAGAACAATGTGAAAAATAAAATATAATAATAATAATAATAAAAGAGTGAGAGAGAGAGAGAGAGAGAGAGAGAGAGAGAGAGAGAGAGAGAGAGAGAGAGAGAGAGAGAGAGAGAGAGAGAGAGAGAGAGAGAGAGAGAGAGAGAGTCAAAATCCGAACACAATTGTTCAAATACCGAACATTGTTCGGTATTTGAACCATTGGGGTGTTCGGTAATTGAAATCTACCTAACTGTTTTAAAACCACATGGTGCTCAGGAAAGATTACGACGAATGCTTGCAAACAGACATATTTGGCTAGCAGATAGATCACACTGTTCATTTCAACCATAACTTTTCACTAAAAACAACTCAAATTCATACTATGATTAGTCTTCTGTAGGTCGAAAATAGCTTTGAGAGTCATAAAATCCGAAAATCACTCACCGTCTTCTTGTGCAGTCTTTCGCCGCCATAATTTTTTGTACAGGATAATAAGGGACGGTACTCTATCACCTCGTGCAGTCAAATTTGAGCAGTCGCCCCTTGTTTTCGAGAAATCAGCTGTTCGGTATTAGTCACCTGTTCGATATTTGGGGACTTTCCCCTAGATGTCAGCACTCACGATCGGTTGAAAAATAAATCGATTTACCGATGGACGTTTATCAGAAGTAGAAAAAAAATCAGAAGTAAGTCAAACTTGCACGTGTTTCGACGAAAACAGTGGATTAACCGACACATCACCGACACATCACAACAAGACATAGATGGAGCATGATAGTTCAAGGGTGGTGCCTGAATAGCTTGGCGCCCAACGATCATTCTCGATCTGTCGCTAAAATTGTAATACAATCCTTCGGAGGGCAACTTGAAAAGTTGGGGATTTCGGTTCTGGGGCGTAATGTGTTAAAGCCCGGACAACATGTGTGTTACGTACCAGTCGTGGTCGTAGTATGATGCAATTACACCAAACACTCACGTAGGCTTCTTGTAGAAACACCTGACTCAGGTGCAACTCGTCACACCTGGTACAAGGTTGTAGATCACACTGGAGTAACCAACAGTACTTTGTTTCTCACGATGCACTCATAGCACAATGCATCCACACTTTGATGCACTATCTCTCACAAATGCATACACACTTTGATACACTGTCTCATACAATGCATGCACTACCTCTCTTTTATACTATCACAAATTTCCAGAATAATCCCGCAAATTACACAATTCAACCAATCAGAAAAGAAAACGTAACCAAAAATCATAATATTCATTAAAAGGAACACTCAAGATTTTTCTACAATCTTCCACTAAAATCTAGGTGCATTACGTAAACGTTATGAGATGTAACCAATATGTGTACTACAAAACTTTCACGTCATGTTTAAAGTCACTGGTACAATCGCGCCTTTTTCAGAACCTTTCAGCTTAATCTAGGTCGGACTTTGCTACAAGTGAGCAAAAAAATTCTCACACACACAAAATCGATCGCAATTCTCCATGCAAAAGAAAACGAATTGCATTAAAAATGTACGTGATTCTAATATAAAATAATTCAACTGAACATCGGATCTTTCCTAGGAACGACGCACGCATACCCTAAAAAGAATAACACAACCACAAACGTAACAATGCGATCGCATGTTTGTCCGGACTTTCCCACTGTTCCCGTCGCAAAACGTGCAATTTTGACTGACCTTCTTCAAATTTCTGGAAATCGCCTATTTCAACAATGTACTGTTAAGACGGTGGGGTGAGCGTGGGGAAGAAGGGAAAAACAAAAACCAAAGAAAATTATCGAAACTAATTAGAAAACCACAGTTAAAAAAGAAATCAGGACAAATTAGTTTTTTTTTTTTTAATTCCCTATCAGTACACAAGTCAGATTTTTTAAAAATTGTAACACATTCTACCCCAGGACCGAGATCCCCAAATTTTGAAGTTGCCCCCTGAAGGACTGTATTACAATTCTAGAGACAGATCGAGCATGATAGTTCAACTATGGACGCCAAGCTATTTTGGCACCACCCTCGAACTATCATGCTCGAACCATTGTGGTGCGTCGGGGCTGAATTAATTAATTAGCGACAATAGCTGTGGATCAAAGTGTCTTTCTGTACTACGTCACAAGCCATATAAAAAATAATTATGTCTATCTATTGCTTTTGATAGTTTGATCACGAGGTACAAGCGCTGTGTTTTTTCGCTTCTTGCTCCTTATGCCTTCAGCCACCGATACTGTTTACTAAAGTTGCTTTACGCCTCCGTGCATACACCCACTTGTAATATTTACTGTACTGGTTTCTGTACGCACAGGGGCGTGTGATTAATTATTTTCACTTCTAATTGGTACTGTTGTGTCATCCAGAGCTGGTTTTATTACCGTTCGAATGTTTACGCTGTGAAATGTTATATCCCTTTCAACGGGCATGAAGATGACAGTGCTGCTGAGCGAGAGGTTGTCGGGCCGATGTTGGCCGCAGATGGCCCGCGCATGCTTGTGTGCGGGCCACCTGCGGCCGACGCCGGCCCGAGGATATTTTGCTTCCTGGGAAATTTAGGACCAAACCATTGGTATGTCTATCCCGTGATAAATCGTGCAATAAAAGAAAAACCCACAAAACAAACAAATAAACAAACAAACAAACAAACAAAAGACAACCCCCAAAAAAACAAACAAACAAACAAACAAACAAAAACGAACACGTTAACGTTTAGTGCTGAAAGTCCGTGTGTCCACCAGGAATGGGATTTCAAAGACGGGGCACCGAATAGGATCTGAATAAATTTTGACCCCAGCTGGGTTCAAACCCGTGACCTAGCTGTCAGACTAGAGCCCCCCTCCCCCCTCCCTCTCCCCCTCCCCCTCTTTTAGTTACAGCATACGCATGGACGTGATATACATCTTGAAGCCCAGCACACGGACGCATATACTGTGCTGGTGGGGACATGGAACAATCTAGAATCCTGGGGATCACAGGCGCTGGATGGCATTGAGTAATCGATCAGCTCTTAACATGGGTAAGCAGTCGTCGATTACAAAGTGATCATGCACTGGGGATAGCGTGTTTAACTTCTGCCGAGGAAAAGTGAGATTGAAAGAGACATAGATTTTTATGAGCCCCCGCAGTTGCGGGGGCTCATGAGGATCTGTGCCTCTTGACGATACTACTTTGTATCCGTGTTGTTGGACGCTCGGACATCTTCATCTTCGTTGAATGAAGACCAGATTTCAGAAACACAAACTGCGTCCACTAAGAGTGAAGGGGTTAAAGTTATTTGATCCGAGCAGCGCTTTTTGTGCTCAAGTGCGCCTATAAAAGGGAGCATCAATGTTTGTTCTGCTTTGACTCACACATTCCTACCCGTCTTTTTACTCAAGCCGCGTGGGTCGGCACATGTCACAGAGGTGTCCTTACGTTCCTCTCGCGCACTGGGGAATTCTCCTGAGACTTTCTATATATTGCACTTTTGTAGCAAGTCGAAAGAGCTAAAATACCTTTTATCTTTATCTATACCTTTTAGCCCCGGGACCCTGCAGCAGGAGATGGATTGATCATGATAATTCAAGGGTAGTGCCAGATGAGCTTGGCGCCAAACTGTACGTACGGTGGCAGGGAACGGGTTAAGAGCCCGGGACAAACATGCAAATTCGACTATTTCCTGATTTCGAACATCTCATGCCCTCGTTAGTAAAGTGGGAACGGGCAAAATAAATAGGGTACAGAGGCCATATTAGTCCATTACATCCTGAGGCTGATTTTTTTTTTTTTTTTTTTTTAATCCTTGTTGTCCTATACAGGCTACATACAGATTAGGAGACAGATTGACCATTTTAGTTTAAAGGTGGTGCCAGAATAGCTTGGCGCCTCAGCCGCCAAGCTATTCTGGCACCATCTTTGACCTATCATAGTCAAACTAATTTCAAACAATTGTGTATCAGGATGAAAAGTGTTAGTCCAGACCACTCTATTTGCAAGAAGCACATGTGTGACAACTCACGTGGATTGCGAAAAGAAGTATAAAAAAAGTCTTAGTTGAGGCAAGACAACTTTGAACACCCATTGTATTTGCAAATTTCGCAGTGAAAGCCTGCCATGGAGCAGATCGGTTTAACCCTTTGCGTGTCGGTGGCGGTTTTAGTCGCGATGATTCCTATAGGAATCATCGCGACTAAAACCGCCACCGACACGCAAAGGGTTAGGATCTTTTTCTCTAACCTGTGTCTGTGTTTGCAGGGTTAGATGCCTACAGCTGAACATTAATTTTCTCTGTACTCGTCGCTGTTGTTGGTGCTGTCGTCCTTGTTCTTGTTGCTGCCGCTGCTGCTGCTCCTAACTTGGGCAATAGGTGGGACTCGGGGTTTTATATTATGTCTGCTGACCGTGGTGGGTTGTGTGTGTGTGTGTGTGTGTGTGTGTGTGTGTGTGTGTGTGTGTGTGTGTGTGTGTGTGTGTGTGTGTGTGTGTGTGTGTGTGTGTGTGTGTGTGTGTGGAACAAATGCATGTGAGCTGACACGTACTGCATAGGTTCACGCGTGTGTGCTTTGTGTGTGTGTGTGTGTGTGTGTGTGTGTGTGTGTGTGTGTGTGTGTGTGTGTGTGTGTGTGTGTGTGTGTGTGTGTGTGTGTGCGTGTGTGTGTGTGTGCGCGCGCGCGTGCGCGTGTGTGCCTGAATGAGTGCTAATTGTGTGCGTGCGTTCGCTCACTTGCTCACTTAATCGAACTGCGTCCAATACAAACAGACGAGGTCACAAAATCGGACAAATTACAAAAAGTCTCTCGTGCGTACATCACTGACATTTTACTGAGACAAAAAATAAACTCATTAAGAGGGCAATTAGGCGAAAGAATATTCCATAAAATTTTACAAGATGCCGTTTACTGCTGACAATCGTGCATTGAAATCAAGACAAACAAAGAAAAAATCTTCAGACGTCTAACCCATTGTTTAATGTCAGCAATAATATTAAGGTACACAACAAACAATCATTTGATATTGAATACAGAGAACCCTCATAGTGCTTTTAAAACATCTGTTTGCTTGTGCTCACATGGTATGAAGTATGTCAATTTCAAGGTATTGATTAGCTGCCATTTGAGCTATTTTAAAGTGTTTAGTACAACAGTTTTGTCAGAAGCATGTTTACTGAATACGAGATATGATCAAAAAGTAATGATAGTTGTGACGTAAAACCGAAACCGTTGGCCCAATTTACTTGATATTTTCACATTTTGCAATAGCACTATCCTCCACTGTTTATGCACAACTTCAGCTACCTCAGGCGCGATTCAAAGGGATGTGGTGTTCTGATGAAGGGACGGATCTGTGAATTTACGGCCTTTACTAGGTCCTGGATGCGGTAAAACTCCGCATTGCCAGCCTCTTTTTCAGTTTAGGGAAGAACCAAAAGTCGCTTTGGTCGCGGCCAGGACTGTATGATAGTTGCAGAAAAACAATGTTTTGCTGCTCTGTGTAGGACACAGCGACCTTGGTTTTATGGTCATTACCATTTTCAAGGAAAAACAAGATGTTCGGGCCATTGAGAGTTGGCCGCTGCTCATGAACAAACTTCAACACTTTTGGAAAAATAATTTCTAACATGATATTTTGCACTGACTGCACGCTCCACTGGTAAATATGAACATGGATCTCTAAGTTGAAAAAAAAAAGAGAAAATGTTGCAGTCCATTCTGAAAATCTGACAAAAGTGCCCATACTCGCTTCTTATCAGAGTCCAACCACTCCTGATTGGACTGTTTGCTGGGGATGCCGTTACAGGACAAGCAAGTGTCGCCTTCAGTGATGACACCACTGGCTTGTTTGAGGCAATGTATGTTAAACATTTTGAGTAGTTAATCTAAGCACTCAACTTTCTGTTGCATCTGAGTCTCTGTCAAGAAATGGGATATCCTTATTGCAGATAGTTTTTGGAGGTCAAGGTCATTTCGCACTACCCTTTGAACTGTTCCAAGAGAAAGATCGGAAGTTTAAGATAGTTCTCAAAATAAAATATATACGTATTTTCCTATTAATATGTAAATAAAGAGCAAGCAGAACTCGTTCCCGGCTGAAATTTGTCCGTCAGACCAGTAGTACTCGTCCTCAAAGTACTCTCTTTTATAGATAAATTGCACAATCCACTTGCAGTCAGTGCCAGACAATACACAAGTACCATATCAAACAAATTTAAAATGTGTTTGGCTTTTGACAGGACTGTCTTAAAGTTTCATTCTTTTATAAATGTAGAAAAAAAATGTATTGTCTTCGAGAGTCCATTGTTTTCAACTAACAGCAGTTTACACCACTTTTTCAATGACGTGACACAGCCGTCTGGCTGAAAATACCAGCCCCATATTGTGCCTGAATAAGCTGCAATTTATTTTGATACTAATTTTATTTATTTGACCTTAGTAGTTTAGAAATGGCGGCCCAACTATCATTACTTTCTGATCATACCTCGTACACGTGGAACTGAACCAAACAGAGAGTTGTTTTAAGATGACAGGAGCCAGATCGACCAGTATAGTTCAAGGGTGGTGCCAGAATAGCTTGGCGCCATTAGGCGCCAAGCTATTCGGGCACCACCCTTGAACTATACTGGTCGAGCTATGTCTTGTACTGCTTTAGGACTGAACTTGTCTGGGAGTTGTTTTATGATGGCAGGAGCCAGATCGACCAGTATAGTTCACGGGTGGTGCCAGAATAGCTTGGCGCCATTAGGCGCCAAGGTATTCGGGCACCACCTTGAACTATACTGGTCGATCCATGACTTGTAAATGTTTTAGGGCTAAATTGGTTAATTGAGGTACAAAACGTGTTAAAGCAACCCATTAGTCGACTGTGCTCATCCATAATGGGAGTTTGTAAATTAGCCAAACTCCCCAGCGGTTGTGTCCGTGCGCACAGATAGCTTCCTTTCTGTTTAACTCATTCCACACCAGGACCGAAATCCCTAAATTTTGAAGTTGCCCTCTGAAGGACTGTATTACAATTCTAGAGACAGATTGAGGATGATAGTTCAAGGGTGGTGCCAGAATAGCTTGGCGCCTATGGGCGCCAAGCTATTCTGGCACTATCCTTGAACTATGATGCTCGATCCATGACTTGCTGTGGTGTTCCGGGGCTGAATGAATTAAACCTTCCAGAGGCGGATCAGTTACCTTCCGAAGGAGGATGAGGGGGTGGGTATGTTCCAACGTTTTGTTCGTGACCTTAAACCTGAGACATATGGCGCTCATTGGGCAAACACCTTGCTTCCCACTGATCTAAAAATAAAAAAATGGGGGTTGGGGGTGGGGTGGGAGGAGGGGGGGGGCGGGAGAGGGGGACGGGGGGGGGGGGGGGGGGGGGGGGTAAACGTGTGTGAGGACCGCTGGCACCTTCTCGCCGCCAGCCGAAATATCGAAAGGAAGGCGACGCGGGTGTATCACTTTAACACTATTAAAGTTGTTCTTAATTGGACGAACTTTTGATCGGCAAACCTACATCGGAGAAGATCGGCGATCTTTTGGTTTGTTTCTTAACTGAGGTTGAACGAACCTAGGCGAACTTTAGCAAACCAGGTTTGCCATGGTTCTCTTTCTTAATTGAAGTGCTTGATTCGGCGTACTTACTGTCTGCGAAGGTGTTCAAAATGGCTGCCGCTATGCCGCTTCGCGATTTGAACGATTTTTGTTTTTGTACTCCTTGCAGTAGCCCACAAACAACCTTGCGCCTCCCACAAATCAATAAAGATAAGTCTTGTTCTTCGCACAAGTGAAATATCGCCGTCCGCCATAGTTGTTGTATCGGTGACTATCTTCTTATCTCCAACGCAGAAGAGGGTAAATGTTTGACCAATCAGAGAAAAGGTTCGCCTTGGATCGCTCGACATGTGGAGCGATCTTTTTCCGACAGCGAACTATGGTGTGCCGAGGTTCGTGAACTACCTCGAACTAGGTTCACCGTATCTTTAGATCGTCCAATTAAGAACCAACCTGGTTCGGCCGAGATCGTGAACTCTAGATCGTCAGAGTTCGCGAACTAATGTTCGTTTAATTAAGAACGGCCTTTACCGTTTCAATATACAAGATATAAAACAAGGAGTAGGCGACTTTGATAGAAATCTTTCTTTTGGGTGAGCGTGTGGGCATGGGGAGTGGAGAGTGGGGCGGGGGAGGAGGGGGGATGTTCTGGAATACCTGGAACACCCTTCCTAACCCCCCTCTTTCTTTCCCACTTGATCCGCCCCTGCCTTCTGTTTATTGCATGTTCATTAAAAAAAAAAAAAAATCACGTCGGCTGTGTCGCTCTTCACGATTACTAGTGACATTATTTTAAACGGAATGCAGAGTGCATTAATTGTTCTCAGTTTGTGAAGACGGCAAATAAAATAATGGGTACGTATAATGCTTCCATCGATCAACATCAGAACCAAGAAATAAAAATCGAAATACACTTCTGGAGAGCAAAGGCAAATACCTTCTAAATTTAACCCCCTGGCTGTCGGTAGCGGTTTTTGTGAAGGGGATTCCTGTAGGAATCACCTCGACAAAAACCGCTACCGACAGCCAAAGGGTTAAACTATACAAACTATGATGTACGCATTAAACACAAAGATAGGTAAATGAATCTCCTCTTTATGAAGATCGATGACAACAATGAATGCACGGTGAAAGGGGTCTAATTATATGGAATTCATAGCGTACAAAACATAAGTTAATGGTGGCCAAATACGCCATTAGATAATGTATCGTGTTTGTTGTGATCATGTATAATGTAAGACTAAAGCATGACTGCAACTATAATCTTAACACAATGAAAAGAACATAAAAAGCACCGGTTGGAAATGAGATATGTCCTATTTTATTATGTTTATGGACAGGACTAGTATACGATTTATGTTTATGTGTACAGTATTCATGTTGTGTGATGATACATGTATAATTCCCTCTCTCTCTCTCTCTCTCTCTCTCTCTCTCTCTCTCTCTCTCTCTCTCTCTCTCTCTCTCTCTCTCTCTCTCTCTCTCTCTCTCTCTCTCTCTCTCTCTCTCTCTCTCTCTCTCTCTCTTTCTCTCTCTCCATTTGCGTGACCGGCTAGCGGTTTTATTCGCGATGATTCCTTCACGACTAAAACCGCTACCGACATGCAAAGGGTTAAACTTTATTTGCATGTGCAGGATTTACATCAACGCCTCAACACAGCAATTGATCACCAAGGTAGACATTCCCCGAATCCGGAAACTTCCTCTGTAGTTATGGAGATATATCGACCATGATAGTTCAAGGGGGGTGCCAGAATAGCTTGGCGCCTGTCGGCGCCAAGCTATTCTGGCACCACCCTTGAACTATCATGATCGATCCTGTGAATTTTAGTAGCAGGCCTGATTGTGTTTAACGTCTTTCGCAAGATGGCTGTGAAGTGACCGAGTGGCATAACCGTGATTTTACACAGAGTGGGTTATAACCAGATCCACGGATTACCATCACAACGTGACACGTGACAGCTAGTCTTTTTGCTTACTTTCTTCTCTGAACACACTTTCGCCCTGTGACATAGAACTGGATTTGCGAAATATGAACACTTCAATTAAATCCGCATCATCGCTTGACGAAAATGTTCTTGATGCTGGACCAAAGTTTCCTCTTCTTCTGAGGACGCAGCACTGAGGTAACAGCCTGCCGGAAGACCTTGTCCAGTCCACTTCCGGTCAGGGCCGAGCACTCCGCGTAACAGATGGCGCCGAGTTTTTGCGCCAGTTTCTTGCCCTTGCTGAAAGACACGAAGTCTGTCGACAATGCGTCTTTTTGATCGCGAAGATCGGACTGCGTGCCGACGAGAAGAAATGGCGTCCCGGGTTTGTACTCACGAAGTTCAGGGATCCATCGACTGCGGACGTTAACGAAGGAGTCCATGCTGGCAAGGGAGAAGCAGACGACAAAAATGTCCGTGTCGTAGTAGCTAAGAGTGCGAAGCCTGTCGTACGTCTCCTGCACACAGACGAAGCATGTATTCTTATGATGCCATCGTACACTACACCAGGTGACAGTGCATCCGTGTTGCCATAGGTTGCTTGGCAAATGACCGATGTGATAGTTCAAGGGTGGAGCCAAAATAGCTCGGCGCCTTTAGGCGCCAAGCTATTCTGGCACCACCCTTGAACCATCATGGTCGTTCCATCTCTTTAACACGCACACAGTTCTTAGACAACTTGGGAATTTGGACCTTACGCCTCACGCAATTTGTGGTTTTATTGTGTATACATGTTACGCCAGTAGCCGGATGATGCGGCAAGCATGTAACGTGTTTAACCCCTTGACTGCCGGAACACAACGAGCAGAACCCAAATACAAGAGGCAAAGATCCTCATGAGCCCCCGCAGTTGCGGGGGCTCATGAGGATCTATGCCTCTTGCTGAGCCCACTTTGTGTCCATGTTCCTTGACTGTCTTTACCGTTCAGGTGACAAGGTCTTCGGGAACACAATCTGCGTCCGGTAGCAGAGAAAGGGTTAAAAGATTGATGGCTTCAGATTAACCTAACGAAACAGAACTTTTCTAACAGAGACAAAAAAAAAAAAATTAAAAAATAGAGAAGCACACAATGCCGCACCTTGTCATGTACCTTTGTTTCTTCTTATATATTATCCTGTCATATTCTTCCTTACTCGTGCTTATTTGTTGCCTGACGTCAGTAAGCCTGGTGTCACACTTTCCTAAGATGATTTAGAGTTTCCTCAACAAGCGCAGTAGCAACAAGAGTTTGGTGTGTAAAGGTCTGCACCGGATAAATGACTTTTGTCACAACACAAAGTCCTTGCTGCAAATTTATTGTCTTCCGGTCAACAACAAAAAAGAGGTCTGTAAACTATGCATGTATTGTTCTGGATGACGACGAAATATCGCAAGATAATTGAAGCAACTTAACCTGTGTCGATTCTTTTTTTGACACCTTCACTGTCAGTGGACGCAGACTGTCTTTCTGGAACCTTCGTTCGATTAACGTCAGTGACCCCGAGCGCTCAAAGGTCATGGATAGAAAGTGGTGTAATCAAGAGACATAGATCCTCATGAGCCCCCGCGAATGCGGGGGCTCATGAGGATCTATGTCTCTTGCAGACAGATCGCGTGCACCTTTTCTCGGCAGGGTAAGGGTTAAGGCGCAGGGTATTCTGACACCACCTTAGAATTATCATGGTCAGTCGATTCACTCGTCAGTTGTAGTGTGCCGCGGCTAAAAGGGACCAAGCCCAGGTCGCACTTGTCTTGGGGCATGCAAGCCCATGATAATAAATGTCTTGTGGCTTAGACAAACGCAACGCTTACCGCGTGAAACGGTCTGACAGTACATCAGTTTCTTTCTCTCATAACATCACAGTTTAATTTCATAAGCCTGCGGCGAACGAACAGACAAAGCAGCCAACTCCCGCGCTTTACCATAACAATTGAGGCCGGAAAACCAGCTCGACACAGTCGTGCCGCGGCGGGCTCACTGCGGCCGACGTCGGCCCGAGGTCATTTGTTTACTGTGTAGCCAGCATAAACGAACGACTACCAACAACGAACGAGAGCCCGTGAGCGAAATCGAGGCGGATAACCAATTTGTGCTTTAAGCGTAGGAAAAAAATCCAAAGTGACATCTCCAAGAGGCATAGATCCTCATGAGCCCAGAGTGTTATCTATGCTTATAGTAGGTGCTGACTTCGCTCTCGTTCGTCGTTGTGAGTCGTTCGTCGCAAACGAAACCTCACTAATATTACTTTCAACCACACAGGCAGGAAAATGACTCCATGAGGGGGGATGAGGCATACAAAAAAAAAGACCTACAATTATCACAAAATAATCTTACGTACATCGTTCACGATAATCCGGATGGAGCTGAAGGTGTGTGAAGGCCCGTGTGAGCGTTGGGGATGGAAGAAGGTGTGTGTGTGTGTGTGTGTGTGTGTGGCGGGGTGGGGTCTAGATCTGCGTCACTGCGTCAAATAGAACCAAGAAGTTATCATGTGGGATTAATCCATTCAGTCCTGACGCACTACAGCAGGAGATGGGTCGACCATGATAATTCAAGGGTAGTGCCAGATTAGCTTGTCGCCTGTCGGTGCCAAGCTAATCTGGCACTGCCCTTGAATTATCATGGTCGATCCATGTCCTGCAACTGGTGCATATCGTTAGATGACGCCTCCAAAATTTAGGAAATACGGCCGTCGGGCTGAATGAGTTAAGGGTGTCCTTGAACCAGCGACCCACGTATAACGTTGTGAAACAAAGGGTCAGTTGTTTTTATAAGTACGAGAAACAAAGCATATGGTGTACCCGCAAGTTCTTCCACTGGGTTTTATATCAGGTATACTGCGCAAACAGTAGTAGACTCAACCCTAAAGTCGACTATCCAAAATCCAAAATTAGTGAGCTGTCCTCTGTTCAGGACATACAACTACCAATAGTTAAAGGGTGGTACCAGGAAAGCTCGGCGTCATTTTACTAAATCTGACTCGGGTTATTCAACATTCAGACGAAACTTTATCATACCACGCCCCAGAATTGACATATTTAAAACTAGCCCCTCATTTTCGGGTTTCTCATTTTGGAATACCTTGCCATCGAGCATAACGCACGCCAGACCACTCTCTTCGTTCAAAGATAGCATCTCCAAGCACCTATTACTAAGTCCAACATGAACTCTAACAGGCTGTTCCAGATTTTAATATTTCCTGTACATCTTAGCTATCCAACGTACTTGCCGTACTACATAATATACTATTGCCTTTCAGTATCAGTAGTTAGATGGAAGCGAGCGCCAACAGTGTGTATGGGTGCCTCTGTGTGTGTGTGTGTGTGTGTGTGTGTGTGTGTGTGTGTGTGTGTGTGTGTGTATGCTTAACCCTTTTAGCCCCGGATCCCTACAGCAGGAGATGGCTTGACCATGATAATTCAAGGGTAGTGCCATATTAGCTTGGCGCCTGAATGCGCCAAGCTAATCGGGCACTACCCTTGAATTATCATGGTCAAACCATCTCCTGCAACTGGTACATAGTCGTTAGGCAACACCTCCAAAATTTGAGAAATGGGACCTTGGGGATAAAATGGTTAAACTAACTGTTGTATCTCGATGTATGTCTCTTTTTGTAGTGTAGCAACGGCAATTACGAACAAGATGGGATGAACCATAACCCGCCACAAAGTCCCTTCTATATGAGAGCTGTCCTCGCTGTCAATAGTCTCACCTTTTATCTTTGACCTGATTCTTATGTTGAATTATCTCCTATTGAAAAAGTCTCGCAGATCTGCCAATGCGTCAGTGAGTTCTATAAAGGGCACATGGCATACGCGTCACTCATTTGTCAAACGTCATTTGTCATGACGTAAGTTTTAGTTTTTACGTAATTTTATTTTACGTGATATGAGTTTCACTTCCGCTTCATAGGCTTGAGAAAATGGTGATAAAACTAGAACTTCACGGTACAATTTCAGTCTTGCTATAATTTGTGTGAGAGCAGGTTGACTTTACCTAGCTACATGATATACTAAGGGTCACCTGCATGCTCTTCTGAAAGCGCGTCGATGTGTGTGTGCGTGTTAGTGCGTGCATGCGCGCGCGCTCCAAACATCTCCAAGAGGCATAGATCCTCATGCGCCTGGAGGGCGCATGAGGATCTATTCCTCCTGGAGATGCACGCATGTGTGTGTGTGTGTGTGTGTGTGCGTGCGTGCGTGCGTGCGTGCGTGCGAGAGAGAGAGAGAGAGAGAGAGAGAGAGAGAGAGAGAGAGAGAGAGAGAGAGAGAGAGAGAGAGAGAGAGAGAGAGCCTCGCGCGAGAGAGAGAATGACGTCACATTTAGAGTATTATGTCAGTGTTTGCGTGGTGACGGAGTTGCCTCTTTTACGTCACCACCAATGTCTGACTTTCTCTAGAAGTAAAGGTTTTTTTAGTGTTTTAATTCTTTTCTGAAAATAAATAATTAGTACTAAAGAAGTTGAAAGGATACAAAGCTGGCTAACGAACTCATCCAATGTCTTTCTCCAAACTAGCTATATGTAAAAGTTCAAGTAAATATGACAAAAATCACTGACTCTAATCTGGGTCAACCGACTTCCTATGTTTATGTCTTCAAGGAGAAATTCAAGTACAATATGCTCGGAGGGTATCTTAGCCACCCACTTAAGAAAGTATTTCGCCAAGTTTCAAGCTTGTATGTACAGAAATATCGGAGATTTTCTTGTTTACATACATACGCATACACATACATACATACATACATACGCACATACATACATACTCAAATACGGCGCTTCGCGCCAAATGTACGTGCAGCAGCGAGGTTAGCGTAACTAGACAAGACGTAATTTTTATCTTATTACTTCAATTGTTAGAGTTTAGGCCCGCCTTTGACATCATGGACATGCTATTAAATTCGCCGTCCTAAAAAGTCCCTTCTATAAATAGAAGGGACTTAAAAATGGCCTGTGTGCTAATTACATGGTAAATAATTGACAAATTTTAAAGTGTAACGTCATAAAATTAGAATTTCTGCACTGTTGTGCAACAGCTTACACTCAGTTTTCAGGCGCCGAGCTATTCTGGCACTCGCCCTTGAACTATCATGGCCGATCTATCCAGGGAAAGAAAAGGGGTTAAGCGGATACTTGAAAGGTGAATGCAGTACATTAATCATGGCTCTGTACCAGAATGACAAGAAGAATGCTGTTGTTGGTACAGGCTGTGCTTGTTCAGGGAAAGAGTGCGATGAAAGCTGAACTTGTTTACCTGTCCGGCTGTGTCGATGAGAACAAGGCTCCCCTGTCTGTCTCCAAGGTCCAGGGGCACTGCGAACAAGCCACACAACAACACGTTATTCCATTCATTCTGTCCCTGATATTATACACTGTTACAACAAACGGACGTGATAGGTTCAAAGATGCGTGCCAGAATGGGTGGCAAATCGAAAGATCATGATGGTTCAAGGGTGGTGCCAGATTAGCTTGGCGCCTACAGGCGCCAAGCTTTTCTGGCACCACCATTGAACTATCGTGTTCGTTCGATTTCTTACACCGGTATGTCAGTGCTGACAAACTGGGAAGCTTAGCGTTTGACACATCCGAGAAGTGCCGAACACGGATACGCGGCAAGTAACCGCGTATGTAAAAGCGGCACATCTCCAATCATTCTGGGTGGAGCCTATTGGGAGTATTTTATCCGTGCCCACTTTATTTTCGCATGACTGCTCTTTTATGTCCTATTTTATTACATCAACGCTGAGTCTATGGCAAGCTCAAATTTCTCCCTTTCCAGAGCATAGTTACACTAGCCAGAAGGGTATCGAATGTATCGAAGGAGAGCGTTGGCATATCGTGTTCACCTTTAATGGGACAGGGGGTGAGGGGGGGGGGGGAGGGGAGGGGAGGGTGGAGGCGATGGGGGAGGGGGGCTGTAATGTTTTACCCTCTTCCCTACCACTGGACTCTACATTTTGCTCATCGAAAGCTTTGTTTATTGAATGACCAAAAGCTAAAACCGACCCAAATAAAACAGGGATACACATCGGTCCCAGCAAAACGTATAGATCCTCATGAGCCCCCGCAGTCTCGGGGGCTCATGAGGATCTATACCTCTTGCAGTAGGATCGTGTTCACCTTTTCTCGACAGTGAAGGGGTTAAAAATAGCTTATTAAATATATTATCAGGTCAATTTACAGGAGAAAACGCTACGTATATTTTTCATAGTTGGTTGGATGATTGGTTGGTTAGTTCGTCGGTCGGTCGGTTCGTTTGATTGGTTGCTCATATGCCTGGTTGGATGGCTGTTTGTCTCGATGGTTTGTCGGGTTTTTTTTTGTTGGTGGCATGGTTGTTGTTGTTGTAGCTATGTAAGTAAAGTTGTCTGTTTGTTTGTTTGTTTGTTTGCTGTTGTTGTTTTTGTTGTTTTTGTTTTTTGTTTGTTTTGTTTGGGTTTTTTCATTTCTTGCCCTTTATGCTTTGTGTGCTATCCATGTCACGTAACCTTTTTTTAGTTTAAAAAAAATTCAGAGCAACCTTCCATCAGTCAAGAGAGTGATGGAAATACCTCAAACGCTAGGCTGTCAGCTTGTGACAGCTGGCGTGCCACTGAATACATGGGTAATTTACACCACCTGACAGGCTGGTTATATCTGTTGTATTACAAGCATGATTATGTGACATTCCAAACCTCAGACCACCTGTCGGGTCAGACAACTATTACGTCGAAATAAACAACAGCATGCCAATGCTGAACTAAATTCCCCACACCGGCGGACGCTTGATACTAGAATGATTCCGCTCTGCTGAGTTATTACAAAGACAACAATTTTTAGAGGTACGAAAATAGCGTCGGCTGTTTGAACATCTAATGATCTCCCTATCTGAGGAACATATATATAAATCAGCAAGAGGTATCGATCCCCATGAGCCCCCGCCAGAGGCGGGGGCGCATGGGGATCTATGCCTCTTGCGACTATTAGTGCAATTATATTGCACAAGCACAGTCATTACATGTCAGTTTGTGCGCATTGCCTTTGTACTGAGCCTGAAGATTAAGTGTTCAGGCGCATTGCTGATATCTGCCGGTCCATGACATGATTTTGGAGCTTACGGCCTTATACGTTAGATCCAAATTCGCAGACCAGCACAAAGTAGCAATAGGGTTATTACTATACAGTATTTTGTTTCTGCTTAGTTGCATCAGAAAAGTGCAGAAGTACATGATACCAAAAGCAAGTTTGTTGTTTCTACCGTCACTACAATAACATATATTTGTGAATACATTAGAATGAAGGGAACAATCTCATATTGAATATTCATGAATGTAATTATGCTTCCAATTACTAATTAGCCCTTTGGCTGTCTGGTAGCGGTTTCAGTTGTCGCCGTGACACCGCGACAAAAACAAGTCAAGTAAAAAAAACTGTATTTATCCCGCTGACGAAGAGGCAATTCCAGTTTGAACGGGAGCGAATAAATATATCAAGTGAAGTAAAAAAAAAAAATGGATAAGACGGACATACGCACACACATACACCCAGGCACACAGGCACCCATGCACGCAGAAATAAGAACTATACTAATACTAACAGCTATGCTAATACTGACAACTATACTAATACTGACAACTATACTAATACTGACATCTATGCTGATACTGACATACATTACATGTATTAACCCATTCAGTCCTGACGCACTACAGCAGGAGATGGGTCGACTATGATAATTCAAGGGTATTGCCAGATTAGCTTGGCTCCTGACGGCGCCAAGCTAATCTGGCACTGCCATTGAATTATCATGGTCGATCCATCTCCTACAACAGGTGCATAGTCGATAGATGACGCCTCCAAAATTTGGGAAATACGTGCGTCGGGCTGAATGAGTTTTAAAAAAAGTTATTATCACATAAACCTTACAAGAACAAAACCGACAATTTCCATCCCCCTCATGCTCGAGTACAGCTACTGCTACCGAGGGACAAACAAAAAGGTTAGTCGTCATTCAACACTCCATTCATTTGCTTTATGCCTGCAACCATTATCATTATGAAAATAATACATAATCGTGACTACAGATGTGCCCAGCTTCTGTCGCTACCGTCTACATGTGTGCTGATCTACAGCTTTAAATCTTGCGGCTTACAGTCATCACATCAAAAATCACAGACCTACACACGTGCGTGTAATAAGAAATATTTCTGCCCTGTGAAGGCTGACGACAGCAAGTCCCTTTTTATGAAAAGCGAGATTTTCATTATAATACAATGAAAATGTTGCTTTTCTCACACATGGACTTATGCTGTCTTGTGCTTTTTCAGGGCAAATCTGACGCATACATAATAAACCCTTTAACCCATTCAGCCCTGACGCCCTACAGCAGGAGATGGGTCGACCATGATAATTCAAGGGTAGTCAGTGTCAGATTAGCTTGGCGCCTGTCGGCGCCAATCTAATCTGGCACTACCCTTGAATTATCATGGTCGATCCATCTCCTGCAACTGATGCATAGTCATTAGATGACAACCTCCACAATTTGGGAAATACGGCCGTCGGGCTGAATGCGTTAATTGCACTGGACGCATTCCTTGTTTTTGAACTCTGTTCAAAGACCAAAAGCTATAACCGTTCAGGGAACATAGATACAAACTGGTCACGGCAACAGGCATAGATCCTCATGAGGACCCGCAGTCGCGGGGGCTCATGAGGATCTATGCCTCTTGCAGGTGGATCGTGTTTAGTTTTTTTTCAGCAGTGAACAGGTTAATCTCTCTCTATTTTGTGCTGTGATTTCAATCAGGGCGACACGTCGCCACTGTGTGTACGGGAAAGGTTAAAACAACAAAACATATGCTTGAATTGCGCTTGCAGATCCAAAATAAACAATTTGTTTTTGTCACTATTGTCAAGGCTACTTTGCAATTTGGTTTCAACCACAGGCGCCAGACGCGCTGAGTGCGTGCCTATATGCAGAGAACATCCCCACGGAGAGAGAACACGCTTAGAAAAGACAATTATGACTCAATTTATTAATACATTGTGTTGTAATTCTCTTTTCTAAACGTGTTTCTTTCTTCCTTTGGATGTTCTGTGCGTCTGATATTACTCGCTTGGCGGTCATCTTTCGGCTTGTCTGGGTTTTATGTTAATACGTGCAAATACGACCCCTCGCGCGCGTGCAGTTCGCAACTCAATCTCTACATGTACAGAGTGAATAGGTGCTCACTCTACATATTTTGAGTAGTGCATTGCCGGCGCGCGCGACAGTGCTGACTCACATATCAACACGCACTCAGCACGTCAGGCGCCTGTGGTTTCACCTACTGTTAACTCATTGAAAGAGCCCCGCATCAAGCGCTGCGGAAGTCGTATAGCGTTGCCGAGCCGCTATACAAAGCTTTCGCGGCTCTTGATGAGGGGTTTCTAAATGAATAAATTCTCAGTCGTTTCACGGCGACATATGGTTGACAGTAACGAACGCAAAAAATGGACCCTACTGACTTGTGCTAAAGATTTCAGGGGGTCCTATACCTCTTAATGTGACTGGGAACGCATGAGGATCTCAGCACTGAGAATTGCCAAACAGGCGTACGTGCCTTTGCATCAGATTCAGTTGCAGCTGAATACAAACGTAATATTGAGTGCAAAATCCCCCCATCCCCCCAAAAATAGGCCACCAAATATCTTGTTCTTTGCGCTTCCTTGTGTGACGCAAATATGGAGCGGGGTTTGCTGTCTTGAAGTTGTCTGTTTACAGCAGGCAAACTCCGCCGCAGAGAACAACCATCAAGAACAACAGTTCTGCACTCCGTGTGTGATGTGATCCGGTTAAAGCCCTCCCAACCACTTCCGCCTGCAAGAGGCTTATGTAAGCTTGATTCAATACTGCCAAAGGAGAACATGGGGAACAATAACTTCTGCTTATAAGATTCAGTCCAAGACAAGAATTTCCTAAACACAAGACAATACAACAAAAACAAAAACGCAATGTGACAATACAACGCAACACACTACAATTCAGTACAATAATATTTTAATATTTAACTCACTCTGCCCGCGACACACCACAGCAAGCTATGGCTCGATCATGATAGTTCAAGGATGGTGACCGAATAGCTCGGCGCCTATAGGCGCCAAGCTATTCTGCCACCACCCTTGAACTATCATGGTCGATCTGTCTCCTGAATTGCAATGCAGTCCTCAGGTTTGGTTGTACATTGCTTTTCGTCCCGACAGCAACAAGACTTTCTCAGGACGTGCCTGCCGCTAAACAGAATATTGAAGGTATGTCACCAGCCGGTCTAATAGCTAAATAAACCTAAGACCATTTAGCAACACACATCCATTATCAAGAGCTACAGGCAGCGCAGACAGTAGGGAGAGTATAAAAAAGGAAAATACAGGTGAATGGACCAAGGGTAGACAGAAAAGCTTGCCCCAGAATGGAGGGGAAAACCCACCCTGTGGGGCTGACCAGGGTGACCCTGGGAACTATAAAGTAGTTAACCCCACCCAAGTCCCCCAGGGCAGACCCGGGTGGGAGCAATGCAGTCCTCAGAGGATAACTCCAAAATGTGGGTATTTTGTACCTCAGGCACAATGAGTTAACACTTTCGATCACCAAAGAAAAGATAAGAGTACTTGTCTGTATGTCTGTTTTGAAAATGTTAATGACTTGTGTTGTAACTGTCGTGTTGTTTCTTTCTTTGTTGGATTTTTAAAAATATATTTACTTTTCATGTGGAGATTGTGTGTCGGCCGATTAATTCACCCAGTTAACCCCGAGTCCCTACAGCAGGAGATTGACCATGATAATTCAAGGGTAGTGCCAGATTAGCTTGGCGCCTGAAGGCGCCAAGCTGATCTGGCACTACCTTTGAATTATCATGGTCAATCAATCTCCTGCAACTGGTACAAAGTCATTAGGCAACACCTCCCAAATTTAAAAATGGGACCTTGGGGCTGAAAGGTGTAAGGCTACACTAGTACTTGACTAAACATAAAACCTGCACCACATCACAGAACAAGAAAGTAACATTAAAAAGCCGGATCACGTGCTACTTAACACACACATATCTCCATATGTAGTTAACACATTCGAGACGCGCTGCATCCGTATACGCGGCTTTAAGTTTATGCCGCGTATCCGGATGCGGCCCGTCTCGAATGACTGAAGACGCTGCTGACATCTATAGAAACAAGGGGCGTGGATTTCCAAGAAACACTACAAGCAGTCAGACATGCGAAAACAGGGCCGATCTTTCACCAGCAAAGGTTATGGATTGTCACGAACCCCAGTATCCAAATCACCCATCTACAGATCTGACATAGATTCTCATGAGCCCCTGCAATGCATGAATGCCTACAGTGCGAGGATGTGTGAGGAACTGTTATTTTCATCATTAACTCATTGCGCCCGAGGTACGAAATACCCACATTTTGGAGTTATCCTCTGAGGACTGCATTTTAATTCAGGAGACAGATCGACCATGATAGTTCAAGGGTGGTGCCAGAATAACTTGGCGCCTATAGGCGCCAAGCCGCTATTCCGGCTGCCACCACCTTGAACTATCATGGTCGAGCCATATTTTGCTGTGGTGTGTCGCGGGTAGAATGAGTTAAATGTCGTACAAACTATAAACATTATAAATAGCTAAGCAAGTCATGATTCAGGGTCGTTCTCTGATGCGGGTCCGCATCAGAGAACGACTGACCAGTAGCCATACCTTTCCAGTGCTGCCAACTTTTTTATGACTGCATGGGCTCATGAGAATCTATGGCTCTTGCAGATGGCAGGCAATGGCTGAAGATGGTGCTTACACTAACAACGGAAGCTGTACAAGTGGGGGCCCGGGGCAAACACTGAGCTTTCTCGTGGGGCCGCCCTCGCCAATTAGCTCTGTCGCCTCTATTGTTTGGCGTCGCTTGATCAAGCTTTTGCACTTTCAGCGCCAGAATGAATCGGCCGTGACAGCTCACGGCTGAAACCCGATTTAAGAGCCAGAGTCAGACCGCAGAAATGAAAACAAAGTTAACCCATTCATCCCTGACGCACAACAGCAGGAGATAGGTCGACCATGATAATTCAAAGGTAGTGCCAGATTAGCATGGCGCCAAGCTAATCTGGCACTGCCCTTGAATTATCATTGTCAGTCCATCTCCTGCAACTGGTGCATAGTCATTAGATGACGCCTCCAAAATTTGGAGAAATACGTGCGTCGGGCTGAATGAGTTAATAACAAATTAAAAAAGCAACCAAAATCTAAAAAATGACAAGTACAACACGGTTTATCTATAGTAATAAACTGTGTTGTTCATATCCTTTCTTCTTTTTTGGCTATTTCTTTGCATTTTACACGCTTGGCAGTCGCTGTTTTTGTCTGAATTTTGCAGACTCTGCCTCAAATACCACACAAATCATGTTTTGCATTCCTAACAAAGACAGAGGGTCGCTTGGAAAGGACAACTACAACACAATTAACCCATTCACCCCTGACGCACTACAGCGGGAGATGGGTCGACCATGATAATTCAAGGGTAGTGCCAGATTAGTTTGGCGCCTGTCGGCGCCAAGCTAATCTGGCACTGCCATTGAAGTATCATGGTCGATCCATCTCCTGCAACTGGTGCATATTCATTAGATGACGCCTCCAAAATTTGGGAAATACGGCCGTTGGGCTGAATGAGTTAATAACATTTTTTTTTTAAAGCAACCAACTCTAATAAAACGGTTTATCTATAGTAATAAACTGTGTTATTCTTGTCCTTCTTTGTTGGGTATTTCTTTGTAGTTTACGCGCTGGACAGTCGCTGTGTTTGTCACTCTGGATTTTGCAGACTCTGCCTCAAATACCACACGAATCATGTCTTGCATTCCTAACAATGACAGAGGGTCGCTTAGAAAGGACAACTACAACACAATTAACCCATTCACCCCTGACGCACTACAGCAGGCGATGGGTCGACCATGATACTTCAAGGGTTGTGCCAGATTAGCTTGGCGCCTGTCGGCGCCAAGCCTAATCTGGCACTGCCCTTGAAGTATCGTGGTCTATCCATCTCCTGCAACGGGTGCATAGTCATTAGATGACGCCACCAAAATTTGGGAAATACGGCCCCTCGGGCTGAATGAGTTAACCAAAACGTCATTTTCATAGTAGACAAACAAACAGAAATGGACTACGTGTATCTATCTTTTTCAGAGAGGCACGATAGAGATACTGACGTGACTGCGACAGTTCATTTCTGTCTATGAACGGTCCATTTTGTAAAAAAAAAAAAAAAAAAAAAAAGGGCTTTAACTGGAAAATGTAATGACTTGTCTTGCGCTTGTCCTTCCTAAGCGTGTTCCCTTCTTTGCTGGGAACATACTTAGATTACGTAGCTCCAGCTCTCGAACAGGATTTTCCACTGGAAGTGAAAGGGCGATACAGTCACTGGTCACGACCACCACCGCCCTTCCGTGTTTTCGGTACACAGCTATAGGCCGTTTGACATCGGAGGGCATAACGTTCAAGAATGATTTGCCAAATATCTCCGCAAAGAAAGACTTAATTAAGAACACATTAAGAACAAATATAATTTAGTACCAATTGACCTAATATGGAATAATTGTTACTGAACTCCCATGATTTGTTGATTTTTCTCTACAGTCGTAACAATTTGATGAAAAGACAAGAACAAGCAATTTCAATGCCCTAAATCAAGCCCCGGCAGATTTCACTATCGAGGTCAAGCACGCAAAATTCATCGGCCTGCGCTGTTTCAGGTTTGAAAACTTGGCCAATTCACGTGGAAGCTGATATTTCTTATACTTGGCTGATTATATCTGGAGCACATTTAGGGATGTAAAATAAGTCATTTAATGAAAAATAAAATTACGACGGTACAGCAAAACTGACACATTGTTCGAGTGTCTTAACTCATTCTACCCCAGACACACCACAGGACGATAAGGATCGACCATGATAGTTCAAGGGTGATGCCAGAATAGCTTGGCGCCTATGGGCGCCAAGCTATTCTGGCATCACCCTTGAACTATCATGGTCGATCTGTGTCCTGCACTGCAATGCAGTCTTCAGAGGACAACGGCAAAATTTAAGGACTTCGGTGTTGGGGTAGAATGAGTTATAAGTAAATCGTATTAGGTCAACCGTCACTGAATGATATTTGTTCTAAGATTGATATAGAAAAGTGGCTATTTGCGGAGATGTTTGCGAAAAACGTTGTGCGCTCCGATGTCAAACGACCCATACGGCGTATCTTTACAGAATGCAGACGGGCATGATGATCTGTTCTCGCTCCAGACAATGAAAGTTTTTTTTTTATGGAGCACTGTTAGAGAGATGAGGTGTTGGTCTGATTGCTCGCTGGGTGTTACCTCCACGCCTCAAACAACATATTTAACAAATCTTTCATCTTTCAGCATCTCGCCCAGCGAAAGGGATCCATCGGCAAGAAGCATAGATTCTCATGGGCACCCACATTCGCGGGGGCTCATGAGAATCTATGCTTCTTGCCTTTTGTTCCTTTAGATTTTATGTCCCTGCACATTTGACTTTTGCGAATTTATTCTTTTTGGCGTTGGTCCTGTTTACGCTGGTGTTTACCCTATACGTAGGATGGAAATTCAGTGGGGAGTCTGTTGGAGAACGTTGAGTGTCACACCTACACCCATTTGTGATTACTGCATGTTGACCATGACAGCACACACTGGGAGCGTTCCGGAGACTTGACGCATCCACAGTTACAATGATTTTCCCATCATTTCCAAAACTGGTCCCCAAAATGCGCTTATTAGAGAATCAGCCAAAAAAGCTTTCTTGTTCGTGTCGTGTCCTGTCGTGAGAAAAGAGCATCCTTGCACCCTTCATTCGAGAAGCGCCTGCATTCGGATACAGTCTTTGGTCTTGAAAAAAAAAATCAAAAAAAAGGAAAGCATCTGTTTGGGTTAAAGGGGCATATATCTGGGGATGGACCGGGGTGGGGATGGAGATCTTACAGGTGTTCCGGACTCTCTCCCCCCTCCCCCCCCCCCCCCCCCCCCTCCCCCCCCCCCCCCGTCCCCTCCCCCTGTCCCAAGCCTAAAAATTGAAAGCTCCCTTTCTTTGGAGTTTACTCCCCCCCCCCCCCCCCCCCCCCCCACCTCCTTGTAATTTTATCTAAAATTGTAATGTTAGAAGTGTGATGGTCACACACACACACACTTGCCGCCTACCCGCCAATTCCCCCGATTCCCCCACCCCACCCCCCACCCCACCCCACCCCCCCACACCCCATCCCCCTCGCTTTTTGACTTTATAGGCCAGCGGGGAGAAGCAAGGCCTGCCCACTCTTTGTGTCAGTTTAAAGGTCCCAAACAACTTTGTAATCCCCAACCCCCTCCCCTCCGCTCGGGAGGTAACTGATCCGCCCCTGGGTTAGCGACTTAAACTCCTAATAAGACGTGACAAATTACATCGTCGAGAGAGCGTAAGCAAATCGCGGAACCCAGGAAACCCTAATAGTAATACGTGCATGAAAGCCATCCAGTACATGCTATCCGCTAGGATCAAACTGTCACGGCGAAGGATGGGAAGGAGACACCGAAAACTTCAGGGAAGCTCTCACTAAAAAAAAAAAAAAACATCAACTCGTTTATTTCCTCAGCCAGCCACGGGAAACGGGTCCACTGTGATAGCTCACGGGTTTTACTTGATTAGCCTGGCGCCTTTTTAGCGTCACGACTGAAAGGGGTGCTTCAGCGTACAATGGAGATGAAAAGCAGAATAGTCTTCAGTTTTAACTTATTCAAGACGTGCCGCCTCCAAATACGCGGTTTATGCCGCGTATCCGGAGACGGCACGCCTCGAATGACTCGAGTTAGGGCATCTAAATTTCATACTTTAAGTTTTGTCCAACATTATAAAAGAAGATATTGCGATCTCTCAAGTCTGGAGTAGGGCGCTTTAACCCATTCAGCCCTGACGCACTACAGCAGGAGATGGGTCGACCATGATAATTCAAGGGTAGTGCCAGATTAGCTTGGCGCCTGTCGGCGCCAAGCTAATCTGGCAATGCCCTTGAATTATCATGGTCGATCCATCTCCTGCAACTGGTGCATATTCATTAGATGACGCCTCCAAAATTTGGGAAATACGGCCGTCTGTCTGAATGAGTTAAAAGTGTCTTTGTCTCTCCAAACAGACATCTAAATTTAACAGACACTGCCCATGAAATTCCACGTCAAATCCATTTCCCTGAGGACAAGCTAATCAGGCACTGCCAATAAACTTCCATTTTAAATCCATCTCCTTGAGACTTGAACCTAGTACTCAACAGAAACAGTATAATTATATTTCAACCTCCCTCAGTCTCTCTATAACTAAGAATTGACATTAACGCGCTAAGTTAATTAAGCACTGCCTATGAACTTTCACTTTCGATCCATCTCCCTGAGGCTTGAACCTAGCACTCAGCAGACACAGATACTTTAAATGTGACAAGACATTAAGAGCGCCAACACCCATTACGGACAGGACTCAACAATAGCAAAGGCACCTTAGGAATTTTAGTGGGCTCCGTACACATTGTTAAAAGTAAAATGCGAGACTTCAGCCATCTGTTTTGTCACTTGAGACGTAGACGTATGGGTGCCGGCTCGTGACTTTTGGACCTTACGACCTGTGTGCTGGTCTGTGATTTTGGACCTTACGGCTACGGCCGTAATGTCCAAAATCACAGACCAGCACACATTTTACGACAAGGGGGGGGGGGGGAGGGAGGTTTGACCTGAGTAAATGACATTTGAGGAGTGTTGAAGAATGCTAGGCGTTTTACAAAGTGGGAGTTGTTTTTTTTTCTTTCTTTTTTTTTTTTTTTGCGAGTCAGGTTTTTGTTGGTCGTAAAACTTTTCCCAAGGGAATGTAAAGACTGCAGCGTTGTCACTTTTCCTTTCAAGGCTTCGAGGTGTCTGGACTCACCGAAGTTTCATTCCATAAAAAAAGATATTGTAGTCTGTGTAAAGTTGCGAGAGGTTCCCCACAGAAATGTTCACCCTTTTAGCCCCAAGGTCCCATTTCTTCAATTTTGGAGGTGTTGCCTAACGACCATGTACTAGGGGACAGATTGGCCATGATAATTCAAGGGTAGTGCCAGATCTGGCACTATCCTTGATTTATCATGGTCAATCCATGTCCTGCTGCAGGGACTACTCGGGGCTAAATGGGTTAATGTTTCAACTTTACCTTTCGAAAGTCACGTGCCAGGTTTCTAGTGTACATTGCAAAAGAACAGTTTTGGGCGGAAAGGTCATGTTGAACGAATCTGAATACAAAAGAAAACAAATCAACTGCGCATACCGAATGAGCTATCATCTCTCTGCCAACCGCATGACCACTCCCGAATCCCCGAGAGATGTCAGACTGTTCGTAACATTAACACATTCTGCTTCAGAGCCGAAATCCGCAAATTTTGAAGTTGCCCCCTAAAGACTGTATTACACTTCTGGAAACAGATCGAGCGTGATAGTTCAAGGGTTGTGCCAGAATAGCTTGGCGCCTATGGGCGCCAAGCTATTCTGGTACAACCCTTAAACTATCACACTCGATCCATGTCTTGCCGTGGCGTGTCGGAGTTGAACGAGTTAAACTTATACAAACGAAGACGACTAGATATTTTAGTCATTCACTTCATCCATGGCGTTTCTTGTCAGAACAATACTGCTTGCACTACCCTCGCTCTCAAAGGACACTGTCTACTTTGTTTGGTCGGCTTATGATTTCGGGAATTGAGCAACTTGTATAGTTGGGATTTAATCAGTGCAAAATTAATGTTGCTCCAAATCGGGACAAGTCCATTACCATACATCAGAAGCATTTTGTTGGTTTGTATGAGTTGTTAGTTTGTGTGATTTATTACTTGTATGTTACTTATTATTTAGGCGCTTAACAAAAACTAATTGTACAAAAATAACTAATTACAAAAACGCAATTTACAAAAAGCATTAAAAAATACAACGCACTCTACAAACAATCTATAAAGTCACCATTCAAAAATGATACGCTTATGGACTCATACTCGCACTCACGCACGCGCGCGCACGCGCGCGCACACACACACACACACACACACACACACACACACTACTTCTAATAGAGATAGAGATGACTTCAACATGACAGGCCTGTGACAAAAGTCATTCGTAGCAGACAGAAAAAAAAGATGAGTCTTATATGTTACTTGTATGACTTGTTGGTTTGTTTGTTGGTTGATTTGGCTTGTTTCTTAGTTGGCTGACTGTTCATTGTTTGGTTTCATTATTCTTTTCTCTGTTTTCAGTTCTGATTTCAATGACAGCTGGATCCAGACCGGGGTGATTTCCAAGCGCGTAAAATGTAAAGAAAATCCCAACAAAGTAAAAATATAAAATAAAATAACACGTATAGAAAGGACAATAGCAACACAATTTTATAAACTGTGTTGCAATTGTTGTTTATAATCGCGTGTCTTTTATTGCGTCGGATTTTCTTAGCATTTTAACAGCAGCAGCAGGGACAGCCACTTTTCTCGCCAGTCATCCCCCAATGCGCAAAAGGCCATCGGGCCGACGTCGGTACGCGCACAGCTGTGCGCGGGCCGACTGCGGCCGACGCTGGCCCAATGGCTTTTTGCGCACTGGAATGTCGTCGTTGACCGCTCTGAAGTTACAAATAATTTTGTGAGAGTAAAGGATTATGCAGATGAGGACCCCTCACGCACGAAACAGAGACATTATTCACTACCTAACAAAGACGTTTGATGCATACAAGAGTAACCTGTGTCTCCGTGTCGAGACATAATTACCCAATGCGCAAACGGCAATCGGGCCGACGTCGGCCGCCGTTGGCCCGCGCACGACCGTGCGCGGGTCACCGGCGGCTGACGACGGCCCGATGACCTTTGTGCACTGGGTATGTCTCCACGCGGCGACGCCGTAAGTTACTTTTGTATGCATCAAACGGCCATTGTTTATAGAGTGCGTTGCATTTATTTATTTATTTATTTTAATATTTTTTTGTAAATTGCGTTTTTGTATTTAGTTACTTTTGTACAATTAGTTTTTGTTAAGCGCCTATAGCTCTAATCAGAGGTTAGGCGCTATACAAGTACTATTATTATTATTATTAAATTGGTTAATTCAACTGCAGCAAAACAAAAACAAAAAAAACAACACCAAGCTGTCTAAGACACAAAGTGGCGTCAGGAAGAGACATAGATCCTCATGAGTCTCCGCAGTTGCGGGGGCTCATGAGGAACTATGTCTCTTGCAGATGGATTGCGCTCACTATCGTCTCATCAGCGAAGGGATTAATACTATGCGCAGCGGATATCTATGTCTTCCATGAAGCTGTGCGCGGAATACACGGTAGAATTTCGGCCACACGTCAGGCCGCTAGCCTCGTACATTATCCCGGCGACATGAATATTTCACATCTGGCCGGTCATCTGATAATTATGGTCCTGATAATTATATCTATACCGCTTACAAGGCGAGGTAATGTGGAGACCACACTGGTTGCCTCCCTCGACTGATTTGCGATGCTTCATACCGAGCGAATCGAGAGAGGACGGTAGCCAGTACGCTTCGGTGGTTAGTTAGTTAGTTTGTTCGTTAACTCATTCGAGACGTGCCGCCTCCGGATGCGCGGCTTATGCCGCGTATCCGGTGGCGGCACGTCACGAATGAGTTAATGCATCCGTGCGTTGATTCATTCATTTATATGCGGATATTTGAGGATACTGTCTTATTTATTTATGTTTCCATTTATTTTCAAACGGCAGATTTGAAAACCTACTCTTATGTCAAATACATTTACTTGAATTAAAATTTAGTTTGATTGATTCGTTGACAGTTTGATTCATTGTTTCTCTCTCCTTAGTGTGTGTGTGTGTGTTTGTGTGTGTGTATGTGTGTGTGTGTGCGTGCGTGCGTGCGTGCGTGTGCGTGCGTGCGTGCGCGTGCGTGCTTGCGTGCGTGTGTGTGTGTGCGTGTGTGTGTGTGTGTGTGTGTGTGTGTGTGTGTGTGTGTGTTTGTTGTTGGTTGGTTGGCGGGTCGGTTGGTTGATTGGTTGTTTGGTAGCTTGCTTGCTTGCTTGCTTGCTTTGTTCATTCTTTCGATCGTTTATTTGTTCGTTCTGTTCATTTGTTTGCTTAGCGCCGTGGTAACAACAGACTCAGACTGGTTGGTTGGTTAGTTCGGGTTTAACGTCCACAGCACCGAGGTGATCATGGACGGCCCTGACGGGCGGGTTATGGGGGACAGGGAAATCTATTGCCTATGGAGTACGACCTGAACACTGATCAATTCAGGCGCACTCCAACTGTGCCACTTTGATTTACCAGGACTTTTCAGACTGAGCCGAGAACGCTTTATGTCTGGACATAAGCCCGCCGTGAAACGTGTGTCCCGCCACTTGGTGCTAGCACTACATCTTCATCACGGCCACTACACGGCCTCTATCACTTTCCAAGTCAGCGCCAGCTGTGGGTTACGGACTGACGGACGTGAACCAGCTGAACCAGATTTATGAAAGTGCTTGAGATAATCAGCACTCCATCTTGAGCTATCAGGGTCAGTTTTGTTGGGTTTTTTCCTACGTGGTCGCAATGTTTTGCGAGTCAACTGCTTACCCCGTCCAGTGCCCATTGACGGAAACTGTGTTCAGTTCTGCAGTCTTCGTCAATTCAACACCAACAAGCCCTAGCTGTCCTAGGAACATGGATTCAAAGTGGTGTCAGCAAGAGGCATAGATCCTCATGAGCCCCCGCGACTGCGGGGGCTCATGAGGATCTATACCTCTTGCAGTAGTTGGGTGTGTTCAAATTTTCTCGGCGCTTAACGGGTTAAAGCCTTTGAGTCGGTTGACTAAGTTAATCCTTGCACTATCGGCAGTCAGAAATTCTTTATGTAAATTATTTATGTCTGAAACAATCGCATATTAACCTTTTGTCTGTCGGAACAACCTCGACAAAAAGAGCTACCGACAGCCAAAGGGTTAAATATAAAATAAAGAGCGAATGACGATGACTGCCATGGTGGTAAAGTAAAAAATGAAATCCCCAACTTAGCCCGTTCAGTGGCGAGAAAATATAATCACCACCCAACTGCAAGAGGCATAGATCCTCTTGAGCCCCCGCAGTTGCGGGGGCTCATGAGGATCTATGCCTCTTGCTGACGACACTGTGAATCCGTGTTCCTATGACAGCTAGTGTTTTCTGGTGTTAAATCAACGAAGATCAACACAGTCTGCGTCAGCTGGCACTGAACGGGTTAAAAAAAGAAATACGCTTAGAGAAAACAAGTACAACACAATTTTATTCAAAGAATTCAACAGCCCGACAACCGCTCTAAGTGAGAAACACAAGTGTGGAAGAAATGCCTAACACTGATGTGGGGCGGCCTATGCTCCTTGCACTATTGCCAGTAGTCTGATGCTCGCTGTGGTCCCGGCAATAAAGGGGTCAACAGGCAATGCATGGTCCTTGAAACACGCCTTAAACTGCACAAGCTGAGTGGGCCTATTTCTCGTTGTGTTCCGGCAGTGAAAGGGCCATGAGGTTCTGCAATATGCTACAAGTGAAATATGTAGGCTTGATGATGCCTGGACCACTTAGTGTCTGACTGGCCGCCTTGGCAGCGAAATCGGCTAAGACGCTTTATGGACCAAGGTTGCTAGGGGCAACGAAGATGATGATGATGCTAGAGGATTGACCCTGATACCCTTGTCGTCACAAGCAGCACAACTGACATTCTTCAGATTGACCTTTATCATAAAAGCTTCAAATTTGTACACTGCCATACGCCCCATCCACGCAGCGCCCAACCCCTCGACCAAGAATCGACTGGCCGCCACCACCACCACCCTACCTCCCCAAACCCTACCACAACCGGCCACGGCTTACCCGGCCGACATCACCACCCCCGCCACCACTCCTGCAAGATCTTTTGGAGTGGCTGGCCTACCTACCACCACCCAACAGCCTGGCGCTAGGCGACGGTCTCCCGGCCACACCACCAGCAACCACCCGGCCCCGGCAGTACCATCAGCCAGCTGCGCGACGGAGCGGCAGACAGACAGCGAGACAGCCCGCCCCCCCCCCCAAACCCCCTGCCCCCCCCCCCCCCGGACGAAATCAACGGAAGTTGGAAGTCCCTGTCCCTTTTCAAGTTCATCGTCATCATCACTGCCATACGCAAGCTACATTATAGTACTTACAGATCAGGATATAGACCAATGGCTTTAGTTCAAGGGTTGTGCCAGAATAGCTTGGCGCCTAGAGGCGCAAAGCTATTCTGGCACTACCCTTGAACTATTTTAGTCACACCTATTTCACACACTTGTGTATTCCGAATGATAAGGGTTAACACTGCAAAGGCGAGACGATCGAAGTCCTTCTGCAAGAGGCATGGATCCTCATGAGCCCCATCCTAACATGGGGGCTCATGAGGATCTACGCCTCTTGCTGAGGCGGATCTGCGTCAATCGCATCCGTTTTCCGACAGGACATCCCTTCGATCTACTAGGACGCGTGGACGCTGCCAGCGGGCAATAAAGATCAATGACTTGCCGACTGACTTGGAGCAACATTTGCACTGATTCGTTCCGACTTTACGCGTTACTCAATTCCGAAATCAGAAGTCAGTCAAAGAAAGTAGGCAGCGCCCTTTGAAAGCGAGGGCAGTGAAAGCAGTATTGTTCGGACTACGAGAAAAGCCATAGATGGAGCGACTACATCTAGTCGTCATCGCTTGTGTAAGTTTAACTCATTCAGCCCGACGGCTGTATTTTCCAAATTTTGAAGGCTAATGACTATGCAACAGTTGCAGGAGAGGGATCGACCATGATAATTCAAGGGCAGTGCCAGATTAGCTTAGCTACCTTGAATTATCATGGTCGATATTTTGTACTTAGTTAATCGTAGTTTTAGCAACGGCAGGTACGAAAAATGACATAGTCACTGACTGTGTTAATATCTTCACCGTTGTAAAATAAAGATTCATTGATTCATGGTCGACCCATCTCCTGATGTAGTGCGTCAGGGCTGAATGGGTTAATGTAATGAACAGTCTGACATCTCTCGCTTGACCGACGCGATCACTGTGGTCATCGAACAGTCGCACAGTGAAAACTCCGATTGAGTACTTAAATTGTGATGTAAATGGGCCATGATTTTTTAGCAGGAGGCATACATTCTCATGGATCCCTGCAGCCGAAGCGGGGCTCATGCGACTATATGCCTCTCATCACAGGATCGGAATTTAGTTGACTGCATCACCGTTACGTACATTAATTTACAGCTGTGTCTCAGACGACAGATGAGGAGACTTGAAAATTACCCTTTCAACTCCCACATCTAAATAACTTCCATTCTATAGAATAGAAGCCATTCATTCTCTATTCTTGACCGCAAGGCCTAGGCTTGCCTAGGCTTTGCGGTCAAGAAAAGAGAGTGACCTTT
>BTPG01000004.1:122040256-122232756 GCA_036245525.1 Semisulcospira habei | reverse complement strand
TCTCCTCTCCTTAGTGATAGTTCAAAGGTGATGTCAGAATAGTTTGGCGCCCTTAGGCGCGCCAAACTGTTCTGACGGCACCACCACTGATCGCCAAACTATTCTGTCAGCACCCCCGAACTATCACGGTTTATAATGATCTATGAGCGAAGGTTGCGTGGGCTCATGAGAGTCTATTAGTTAGGGCCCTCAATAGCGGATATTCGAGGTTACGCTGCATATGTTGTAACAAGCAAAATCTCTTTTGTATATTGTACTTTGGACATCAGTGATTCATATGAGCGAGGGAAACACGTTGTCACTCAACCAGAAGTTGGCGTGGCTGGGTACTAAAGTAGGTCACTGTAATATTCCAATGAATTTGCCAGTGCACGGAAATTACTATTTATCAGTGGAGAAAAAATCAGATTATAGAAACTGTTGAATTGTATGCATTCCCACTTATTTTATTTTTCTAATGATGTAATTAGTCTTCAACAGGAAGTGTTAGTAAGCACACTGTACCTAATTAGGTCACCGTGACCTAATTTCACATAAATTTGCTTCTGCATGAGTTAATACGCACAACATGTCTTGAAACACGCCTTTTTATTGTGCACTTCACATACTGTGCTTTTGTTATTGTAGCGAACTTTTGCTTCATGAAACCCAAGTAGAGGCAGAAGAGGATGCGTATGGGGGTTCTGTTCTCTTTGCAACAAAGTTGAATTAAAGTGAAAATTTCTGTGAGTTTGTGTGTGCGTACAGATGTTACGATCAAGAAAGGCACTTAATGGCACTTGATTTCACTAAAATTGAGTTTAATCAAATGAATACAAAATACATGTAAAGATAATGGAAAGTAAAGCACAAGCGGATCCAGAATGGGATCAAATATCAGTCATATTAAGTAGCAGTAGGACACAGTTGCCTGGCAAAATCTGGTCATATATTTTCACTGTATCATATTTATGACAATACTCCTAGAATATCTGAAGCACTGCTAATGATAAAACATTATCTCTACACTCGAATTAAATCAATTAAGCATATCTCTTAGAATATGCTTTTTTTAAAGTAGAGAAAGGCAGACACAGATCATGGGTCTCATGTTGCAACTATGTGCATAGTAGTTCACAATAGCTTCATTTTTTGAAAACTACACACATATGGTGGTCTGGACAGTCTTTTCAAGGGATTCATGCATGCTACCAAATTTTTTTTTTTAAAAGGTGGGTCCAGGTTCAGGTGTGTGAGCACGAAAGATTTTCGTTTGAACAGGTAGTCTAGTCACAGCCAAGTGTACAGTGCTGTGTTGTGACGTGTTTCAGCAGTCTCCTCCACAACTGCACAGAACAGTACACGTTAGGCTGGCTTTTCTGCATTTGCATCTTCACGAACGACATCCTTGTTTGCAGGAACATCTGATCAGTTCATAGCACGACTGTTCTGCTTGTGGCAGCGTTGTCGATACAGGCACCCATGGTTCCGTCGCGCTGTTTTGTCTTACAGTTCCAGGTTGCTTGAGTGAAGTGTTTTCCATGGGCATCCTTCTTCCACCCCCATTCCGCTGGACATGGTATTTGTGGTGCTTTTTTCAAGCAATGCCCCCACACGTGCCCCCCTTGGTAAGCTGCCTGGAGAACGTGTAACCTAAGTGCATCCGCAGTTGGTGGTATAGCCTCCAGAGATTTGCACTGTCTGGCAAAAAGCGTTTGTCTTACTGCATTGACTTTTACAAGCTGGCTTGTTTTGTCGTATATGAGTACAACAAAGTGTTCTATTGTCTCTATCCAAGTCTCTGATACAGCGTGAGGACCATCTGCCAAAGCAAGGAAAACATCTGTGACTTGTGGATTTGTTCTCCACACTTCCCAGGCTCTCTTCTTACCCTTTCCGGCAAAGCATGACACGGTATCACAACCAGTGAATGCATGAAAAAATGCAAGAGCTTTCGCTTTCTTTGGCCCAAGCCGCTGGACAATGTCATTGACGCAGGTGTGTCTAAACTGCTTACCGGCACCAAATCCACCCAGAGTTCTGTTGCAGATATAGCGACAGCATTGGCCACAGCCAAAACGACGACATCGGTGTCTGTAGTTCTTATGATGATCCTCATGAAACCTTTCCTCACACAGTCGTTTGCATGCAACAGAATCCTTTTGTCTGCTTCTTCGTGTGTACACGGTTGCAGAGACGACGTTTGAAAACCTGGCGGGTCAAGGACATGACTTAAGTGGGTGCTGATGACAATCTTCCCTGTGATATCGAGCTGTGCAAGATTTTGACCGAGGAAGGAAAACAGCTCTTCTTTGTTGTCGTTGACAATAAGAAAACTGTGCCAGTTCTCTGGAATGAGAGCCGTAGATGTAACTCTTCTTCTCAGACCAGATCCCCTTATTTCCCTTGTGGACGCTTTGAGGCTGTCTTTGAGATAAACATCCCATACGACATCAATTTTTGTAACTGTTTCCAGCTGGTGAAGAATTAGGGGATGAAGACCTTGTCTGCATACTCCTGAAACGTCTTAGCCAGTTTGGGTGGCAACATCTGAACAAGAGCAGCACCATCATAGATCTTTGCGTCAACTCGTGGGGTACCCTCTGCAAATGTGTTAGAGGGTATGTTGGCCGGCTTCATCACAGTGTCTCCGTCTATCTCTGCAACCGTCTCTGCATCTCCATCTCTCTGCGCGTCTGTTGCGTAGATCAAATCATCAGGTATAGGAAACGATTCGTCATCCCCTAGTTCATCAACTACTGTATCCTGGAAATCTCCCAACTCAAAACTGCCATCTTCTACGCTCTCTACGGCGTCAGCAGGCTCGGAATGCTCTTGTGCAGATAAGTCTGTCGGTTTTAAGCATGCAAGGTCTGCTTTTTTGCCTGTACTGAGCTCTCCAAGTTTTGATAGTAACGGCGGCCACGGCTGATTTTCATGTCTGAAAAAGTTTTCGAGGTCTCCATCCCTTGTTTCGCATGATATGTATAGGCGAGAAAACAAAGAGCAGTCGTAACGTAGTGCTGTAATGCTGGTTTTTGAAACCCTGCCTTTTGAGCTTCGTTTTGAAAAGCATGGCAGATTGTTTTTCTCGATTGGCCGACTAAGGGATTTGGTACAAGGGCATTGTACTGAGACTGCCCGATGTAGAAGATGTTCTTGGCTGTGTCAACAACCTCTTCTGGCATGTCGTTCTTGGTATCTAGTGCAATGAGGTACCCACTGTCTTCCACAAATGGGTCTCCCACTTCTCGGAAGACAGAAACCACAGCCTTCACCTCTCTGACAAAAGTCTTTTGCACGTTTGGGAGTCCCTCGTGATCGACATCCCGGTCATAAGTAGTAGCTGACAGTTGAAAAGCTACAACTTGATGTGACATTTTCTTGAAAATGCCGGAAATCAAGTAACTAAGTATTGTGAGAACTGACACCCCGTTAATGTTTCGCCCGTTTGTAATTATTCTCGCATATGTAGTCCAGCTGCTTTGGTCAGGGCGCCTCCTAAAGACAAGAATGTACTCTTTTCTTTGCAAAGTTAAAAATCATGTCAGGAGTGGCTGCCCGTAACTACTCAAGGCGGCTAGAAGGTAACTGCACACGCTGTCCTGAATTCACTGAGCCGGTCTGAATAAAATTTACACTACAACTTTCACAGGCTGAACACTGACGCGGTTGTTTTGTCATCACTAAGGACGACATCCCTTGTTACTGAGTGAGTTTGTGTCGTCGCGAAATCTTTCTCATCGAAAATACATGAATAAAGTTTGTGAAGTAAAAGTCTAGCTTGACAGCAGTACATTGCTGTTTGAGTGGGAATTACACCCAAGTAAATTTTATACAGTTTGAAAAAAAACGTGTCAGTTGTGTTAACTTAGACACGGATTTACACAGATGTTGAATCGACATCCAGTGGAATAGCCTGCACGGTACTGATTTGCCGGCCGGCCATTAACTTTATAATATTTGTTAGGCAAAGTCATTAATTAAGTCACTTTTCTCAATTGAACTGTGGAAAATAGAAGTATTTAAACATTAATAGGACGGATACTCGAAAACCAGCAGTCATATAGCTGGACGCCGCGAGAAATTATAAAGTAAATTCTATCTATTCTAACATTGTTGGTTTACCATACATCACAAACACCGCGAGGCAGCAAAATGGCACAGATATTCATAAGCAACAGTTTACGCAGGGCTTCGTGAGGCTCTATGTTTTACGCTGACCTAATGTGCAGCCGTTTTTCGCAGACTGACGAGAGCATTTTGGCGGCCTATTCGAGTTTCCGACATCGCAGCGCACACGTAAACCTGTCTAGGCGAAGAATGTAGGACACGACACAGCAAACAACAAATACCTCATCAGAATAGTGCATTTAAGAGATACCGATGTAACTATGTTTTGGTTGATTTGTGAACTACCTGAAATAAGTTAAAATACCTCTTAAAATGTCAGACAGCAAACATTATTTGGATTATAATAGAAACTTGAATTATGTAATTAGGCGATTATTATTAGTATGGACAAACCATACGGCAGCATGCACTGATTATACGATAAGCACATGTTTGATGCGGATACTTGTGGTACATTATGTATCAGCAGACATGTACTTGAGGAGGCATTCCTTGAAAGAGGAGAGGGAGCTAGCGTGTGTTATACATGTAGGCAGTTTGTTCCAGAAACTGAGATGCGCCTGAGAAAGATACACTGGTTCATTAAATAGATCTATCCTGGGGCGAGGCCCGTGTAATAAAGTTGAGAGAGAGAGAGAGAGAGAGAGAGAGAGAGAGAGAGAGAGAGAGAGAGAGAGAGAGAGAGAGAGAGAGAGAGAGAGAGAGAGAGAGAGAGAGATGATGATGATGATGATGATGAAACGTTTTTATTCAGGATAAAACGTTTTAGGCATAGCAATGCCTATCTTCCAAACTGTCCTGCTACTCTACACATATAAAAATACATCAGACGATACATCAAAAGATAAAACATATGTAAGTAAAAAGACCCATCCCCCTCCCCCCCCCCCCCCCCCCACCCACCACCACTCAGAGGGAAAAAAATGGAAATTAAAAAATATATATATATATATATATATATATATATATATATATATATATATATATATATATATATATAATATATATATATATATATATATATATATATATATATATATATATATATATATATATATATATATATATAATTATATGCACAGGTATGAACCCGACATGTTAATGCAGACAGTCGAACTATTACATAATCTGTAGCAACAGTAGAAGAGTATTAGGTAGGCCTAATAGGAAACTTGTCACTAACTATACGAATAGTAGCATAAGGGAGCCGAACATACTATTACTTCTGAAGTAAATATTTATGGAGGCGATCTTTGAAGACGCTAGTCTTACAAATTGATTTCAGGTGTGGAGGTAACATATTCCACGCTTTAGCGCCTGAAAAAGACAGACTGGTTTTACAGATGTCTAATCTAATTTTTGGAAGGTGGATCAAACTATTTCTCGTGTTTTTCCTATTATTGTCGGAAAATAGAGTTTTTAGATAGGGTGGGGCTTTTCCGTGCATGATCTTGTGCAGTAGAACACAGCGATTAAATTCAAACTGTTTCTTCAATGTTAGTAACTTGAGAGATTTTAATTTTTCATCAGTCGAAGTAGGACTGGGAAGTATTAATTTAATGCCCCGACGATACAAGGAATTAACTTTTTTCATGTGAACTTCGCTGCATCCATCCCAGACGGTAGAACTGTAGTCACAATGCGTTTTGATATGCGCATGGGAAAAGAGTTTACGGATATCAGTATTAACTATATGGCGTAGTTTTGATAACAGGAACAAATTTTTGGAGATTGTTTTGCATATTGAGTCAGTATGCGGCTCCCAGCTTAATTGGTTGTCCACTATAACGCCTAATAAGCGATGCCTAGTTACTTGTTCAACAAGCTGTCTATCTAAGGAAAGTGTTAAAGGTGGTAGGCAATGCTGGTGTTTCTGACGTGTAGTAACTAAGAGAGAGAGAGAGAGAGAGAGAGAGAGAGAGAGAGAGAGAGAGAGAGAGAGAGAGAGAGAGAGAGAGAGAGAGAGAGAGAGAGAGATTCAAAGAAGTACCCAACGGAGAAAGAAACACGCTTAGAAAAGAGAGAGAGATTGCCTTTTAGTCATGTTCTGTTTCAGTTCCGGAGGGTGTTAGTGTTTGGTTCATGTTCTACTTGAGTGGTTCAGTTCCTATGTCGTCTGAAGTGCAAAATTGGTGAGTCACGCATAACAGAATATTTGGACTACCAAACATCATTCGCCATCACAGTAAGAGGAAATAAAATTCTATACGGCGTGCCAGCACAACAATAGAACTTGTGTACGTCTAAATATAGTATCTGACTTTAACCCCTTAACTGTCGAGGAAAAATCACAACACGATCCAACTGCAAGAGGCATAGACCCTCGTGAGGCCCCGCAGCCTCGGGGGCTCATGAGGATCTATGCCTCTTGCTGACACCAATTCTTATCCATGTTCCTCGGGCGGACGGAGCGTTTTTGTCGGAATTAACAAAGATTGCAGAGACATGTACACACGACCACTTTTCAGTATAGCGCAGGGGCAAAATACGCTAGAACAAACTCCAAATTAAGGACTTACGATAACACTTGGCTGAACAAGAGAGGAATACAATGGGGAGGGGCGGGGGGGGGGGGGGGGGGACGGGGGGGGGGGCGGGGGCGGAGGCCGAGGGAGTAGGTAGAGGGGGGGGGGGGGACTGGGGCGACGATTATCACGATTGCACAGAGTTTTTGATGTATCGTTTCGAAACTCAAATATTCACTGAGCCATTAGGATTTTTTTTTTCGGAAAACACAGGGGAATTAACGCTTTGTGTGCTCCGTCACAAATAATTAAATATTAGCCCAAGTGTACACCAGTCACGTTTCACGAATTAAACAGTATAATCAGCTATTCAGAATGAACGATCTTTGAAGGCCCACTACCGCCGTAACTACCGCCGTTCATAGATACACTTCTGTAACAGATGGTTACAAGACACACACATTAGTCTAGCAGCTTACGCAATTTCTGCAGAGGGCTAAGTAGTTCGTCAAAAGAGTAACAATGGTTTGCAGGTACGAAACGAAAGTACTGAATGCCATATAGTTTATGCATGGCAACAATATTTGTCCTTAGGATGGAGACATTTTTGTAGAAGTGTTTTTCGAAAGCTATTTTTCGATGTGAGGGAACCAGTCCTCGTACACGGCCCGGATAAGGTGCAAGACTGACATTTTTTGTGCATAACATTGAAAATTTCAAGCATACAAGTTACAAGTTTATTCAAGTGAGTAAATTAATATCATGAGCAAGTAAACATGCATACATATATACGATAAAATAAGTTTAAAAGTATTATTTTTAATGCGGTAAGCATACTCGCGTCGCTAGTTTCAAAATGGCGGTCAGCGGCGAGATGCCTTCGAAAGAAGTCAATCAGACGCGCACGGTTGATGCAGCTTTACTTTGCTCCTGAAGTGAAAGAGAGATTATTTTCGATTTGAACATTGAAGTACATCTTATCAACGTCAAATACGTTATTTTTCCTGGTCTTGAAAACAGCCTTTTCCATAGAACTCGGTCTTTTGTGGGACTGAGGAAAGCATATCAGTCGAAAGTAAACTCCCTTTGTGCATGTCGTGCAATGTGTCTGCCGACCATCTTCAACATTCTGAAGACTTTTTGTCCGGATACAACATGCATGTTGTTCGTCTGTTTTTCAGCCTAACGGCTCTAAGTGCAGGTCTGCTCTTTTTTTTATTTTTATTTTTTTTATTAGTTAGTGGGCATGGGATTTTTAACTGGTCAAGCACACTCGTATCTGACTGGTCTTAAGCACAAGCCAGGCAGAGTGAAATCAATCTCCGAACCGTTTCCATCTAAATCACCATGTTCAGCTAAACATCTAAATATACAAATTTTAGTTTTTGCAACCCATTCAACCAATCCGCACTCAAGTACTTACAAGGACTCTTATGATCAAGCTTTATCGGGACTGCATGAGACACAATACAGATAGTAGCCCTCTCCATTATATTACATGTTTTATTTATTATTGATTCATTTATGTATTCACTTACATATTTATTTATTATTTATCCTTTTAATTATGGATGGAGGGAATTCCTTGATGCACATGATCACTATAGTGCAGTGGCCACCAAGGAGAGGAAATTTGTTTTCAATATGCATACATCTGTGCATGTTCATAATCTATCCTTTACTTAACATGCATATTCATAGGTCCCAGGTATCTCCAACTTATTTTATTTATTAATTTATTATTTTATTTGTTTGTTTGTTTGTTTGTTTGTTTGTGATGTATGTTTGCACATACACATCAGCATAAAATGATTGATTGTACATTGCTTAACGTCCCGACAGCAACAAGACTTTCTCAGGACGTGCCTGCACTGCTTGTGAAAAAAACCAAACTAAACAGAATATTGAATGTATGTCGCCAGCCGGTCTAATACACTAAATAAACCTAACCAGATCATTTAGCAACACACATCCAATATCAAGAGCTACAGGCAGTGCAGACAGTAGGGAGAGTTTAAAAAAGGAAAATACAGGTGAATGTACCAAGGATAGACAGAAACACATGCCCCAGAATAGAGGGGAAAACCCACCCTGTGGGGCTGACCAGGGTGACCCTTGGAACTAAAAAGTAGTTAACCCCACCCAAGTCCCCCAGGGCAGACCCGGGTGGGGGACATCAGCATACAAGATGAGAACATACATGTACACATATATGGTAATATATGATGTGAACATAACATGTACACATATATGGTAATAGGTGCATACCACCCGCTCCCCACCCCACATACAAAACCACAGAACACCCATTAAAGGACATGCACACCTGTGCATGTTCATAATATATCCTTTACTTGGTATTCATATGTCCTAGTTATTTAAATTTATTATTTATTTTTATTTGTTTGAAAAGTAGGTTTTGTACATATGCTGATGTTTACATACACATACATGGTAATACTGCCCTCTCCCAACCCCACTCCACAACCAGAGAACACCCACCAAAAGACACTTACATCTGTGCATGTTCATAATCTATCTCTACTGAGCATTCATATGTCCCAGGTATCTTGACTTACTTTATCTTTTTTATTAACCGCCATGAGATGGCATTGGTCGCCTGCTTGACAATAAACCCAAATAACTATATATTTAAATTATTTATTTTCTTTTTGTTTATAATGAAGGTTTTGTAAATACACATCAGCATACAAGAAAATATACACATATATAGATGGTAATAGGTGCCATACTGCCTGCTCCCAACCCCTACCTAAATGCACACATAAAACCGCAGAACACCTACCAAAGGACATGCACATCTGTGTATGTTCATAATTTTTAATCTATCCTTTACCTAGCATGCATATATCCCAGGTACCTTAGATTTACTTTATCTTAATTATTTAAATTATTTATTTATTTATTTTGTTTGTTTGTAATGTAGGTTTTGTACATGACATCAGCATACAGCTCAAGAACATACACCATGGTGCCCCTGTGCATGTGGCCACCAATACTATTCTGTCAGATCTGTCACACCCAGCCAATCATCTCTTCGAGCTTCTGCCCTCTGGCCGGCAGTTCCGTGCTTTTAAAGCCAGAACCTCTCGATTCAGATGCAATTTTTTTTCCAGAAGCTGTCCTCAATACATCACCATGCATGGAACAACGTGATTCCTTGATTTGTGACATATGACTGATTTGTGTTTAATATTGTGTTTATCTAATAATAATAAAATAATAAATAATAATAATAATTATGGTATTTATAATGCGCTTATCTTATAATAATTATAACTCTAAGCGCGCACTCACAATTCGCGCACGCTTTAGACAACGACTCACGTACCACAAATAGTGAAATACATTACAACAGTCAGCTTGGGATCTATCTTTTAGTGCTGTATATAGGATGATCGCCAACTAAGTGTATGACATGATGAATGCCCTACAAGTGAGGATGTATTTTACTGTCGCCATGCCACACAAAAATCCTTGTAACGTTTTACTTGGTGAATAAATGTCTTATGTCTTATACACGTACATGGTAATAGGTGCCGTACCGCTCGCTCCCAACCCCAATCCAGTTACACACACAAAACCGCAGAACACCCACCAAAAGAATGTACATCTGTGCATGATCATAATCTATACTTTACTTAGCATTCATATGTCCCAGGTATCTTTGACTTACTTTATCTTATTTATTTAACTGCCGTGAGATGGCCGTAGTCACCCGCACGGTGTGCGTTAAACCCAAATAACTATTTATTTAAATTATTAATTTATGTTTGTTTGTAATGTAGGTTTTGTACATACACATACACGGTAATAGGTGCCATACCGCCCCACTTTCAATCCCACCCCACATACACACACAAAACCACAGAACACCCACAAAAGACATGCACAATTGTCTACTGATGGGCATTAGTGGACTGTAAAACCTATATATAGAGACTTCAGGTTAAGAAAGTGGCTTGTATTGACTGCCTGTATTTTAGCTGCCCACCTACAAATTTCATGTGTACAGTTAACCACACTGCACATGCAGCCATCAGTTCTGTGAAAAGTACTGTTGGCCTCATGCACAGGGGCACCAAAACTTAGAGATAAGGCCACACCTGATAACAATAACAGTACTAATAATAATATGCATACTCAGCCACTAATTCTGTAAACAGCACCTTTGTAAACAGTACCAGTGGCCAAATGCACACATACATCATGGATGATGCTACCACTGATCACTTCAAACAATAGGCTGCCCAGTTCACATTTATAAGTGATACTGTGAACTAGCCTGCACATGCAGTCATCAGTTCTGTAAATAGTACTGGTGGCCACATGCACAGCGGCACCAAACTTAAAGGTGAGGCCAAAACTGCCACCTGAAACAAAACGCTACCTACACACACATATCAAGATACAGTCAACCTCCGTGTGCGTTAGGTGGAACAGGCTTAATGTATGGGACTGTAAATCTTACAGCGAAAGAATGTACATCTGTGCATGATCATAATCTATACTTTACTTAGCATTCATATGTCCCAGGTATCTTTGACTTACTTTATCTTATTTATTTAACTGCCATGAGATGGCCGTAGTCGCCCGCGCGGTGCTTGAACCCAAAAAACTATTTATTTAAATTATTAATTTATGTTTGTTTGTAATGTAGGTTTTGTACATACACATACATGGTAATAGGTGCCATACCACCCCACTTTCAACCCCACCCCACATACACACACAAAACCACAGAACACCCACAAAAGACATGCACAATTGTATACTGATGGGCATTAGTGGACTGTAAAACCTATATATAAAGACTTCAGGTTAAGAAAGTGGCTTGTATTGACTGCCTGTATTTTAGCTGCCCACCTACAAATTTCATGTGTACAGTTAACCACACTGCACATGCAGCCATCAGTTCTGTGAAAAGTACTGTTGGCCTCATGCACAGGGGGCACCAAAACTTAGAGATAAGGCCACACCTGATAACAATAACAGTACTAATAATAATATGCATTCTCAGCCACTAGTTCTGTAAACAGCACCTTTGTAAACAGTACCAGTGGCCAAATGCACACATACATCATGGATGATGCTACAACTGATCACTTCAAACAATAGGCTGCCCAGTTCACATTGATAAGTGATACCGTGAACTAGCCTGCACATGCAGTCATCAGTTCTGTAAATAGTACTGGTGGCCACATGCACAGCGGCACCAAACTTAAAGGTGAGGCCAAAACTGCCACCTGAAACAAAACGCTACCTACACACACATATCAAGATACAGTCAACCTCCACGTGCGTTAGGCAGAACAGTCTTAATGTATGGGACTGTAAATCTTACAACGAAATGTCAAAACCAGTAAGAAGATAATGTAACAGCACCAAGTACATGTATTTTGTAAACACCTCAAAACATGAGAACTCATCGAGCCTAATGGTGTTATGAGTGGGTGATGGAACACTGAAAGAAATAGTATGTGTACATTATAAAGTATGTGCCTCCTCCCCCCCCCCCCACCCCCCCCCCCCTCCACCCCCCATAACTAGCTGTTCATCATAAAACATATGTATCTCATTCATTTGATCACTTGACTGATTTATTAAATCATATCTGCGTCACCTTTCTCTGTTTTCTTTTTCGTTTTAATCCCAATATATATGTCAGTGCTAATGTCAGCTGCTAAGAATCCTTGCAGCGAACTGCAAATGTCTATAAGCAGACAAACTGCAAATAACACAGCAGCAAAATAAGTTCCTCTTTTGTGCAGTAGGCTACTGCTAGCAAGATAGGGTTTAATTTTAAACAAAGCATTGCATGAACTTCCAAGCGTGTTCACATTGTGCTGTGCATTTCTTTCAGTGTGAAGTGTACTGTACCATCAGCGATCACTGAGACTGCATAATTGGCACTGGCAGTGATCGCACATCACAACATAGCTTGTCAGTGCAACTGATTAACATAAAATAATTAATCAAGTTCCGAAACTTTGCTCAGCCATGACAGTTAAACCAAGTGGTGTGGCACTCTTTTTCTTTTACAGCATGCAGCATGTTGCACTCCGGACATAGGTTTCGAAGATAGTGTTTGTGTTGTGGGTTACGTTTTGTTTTGGTGTACGTGGTGTCGCCAATGAAACGGGCAAAGCGATGGTAAAGTGAATGAAAATAAACGTGACAAACCTTTATCAAGACGTAAAAATGCACACAGCAACTTTACACGTTTGCTTTTTTTTTTTAAACAATCAAGCTTATGTAGAACAAATCAAAAAGAACCCGTCGCACACGGAAATTCCCAGCAAGGAATGCGCGTTTGTTTTGATCACGTGATTTGGGATACCTTATTGTTGAGTAACGATATTTGAGTTCAAGGCAAGCTTTTTCGTAATTGTTTCTTCTCTTAATATATCTAAGTGTGAAAATTTTACTTAAAATATAATGAAATCCTTTTAAGTGACATATAGTGCATACTACCACTGCGGAATACAGGAACAATGAGACCCGTGTAAACTACTGATCCCCTGTGAACATGGCTGCGACGGTCCTCGTTTCGTCTGCAGCCATACTGGAAACAAAATGTGCTACAGAAAAATGTCTCCATCCTCCGGCGGTTTAAAACGAGTGCTCACTGCTTTTATTCATACTAGACTTAATTTTGATATAACCAAACCTTTGTTACTCTCTAGAAAATCACTATCTTGTAAACGGCTGATCGTCTATGAAGGGAGCTGCTAGACTAATCTAGTTATGGTTCATTTAGACAGGGGAGAATCCAGTTCAGCCGCGGTACACGTCGTCTTCATATCAACTGAGTAACGTGACCTGACTATGACTCCACTCCGTTCCAGAAATACAATGCCATCAGTACGAGTAATAACTAAAAATAGATTAAAACGCTCACCGGCGCAGAATAAATAAGTGAGATTACGCGTGTGCTTTTGCTGCGTGTCCCAACTGCTGTTAAAGTTCATTAGGTGTGACGATCATGCATAATAAACACAAATGGTGCTGAAATGTGTCTTCAAATTTACGCGTAGTGGTACTTTAAAATTATTGTTCACCCCTTTGCTGCTGGTGATCACGAAATTCACGTAGTCAAAATAGACTCCACACTGACCGACATTCTCATGAAGAACACAGATGTAAATGTGACAGTGACGCAGAAAGAACGCAGGACCAACAAGAGACATAAATCATGAGGATTTATATCCGTCTGGTAGCTGGGTAGCGTTCGCCTGGTCTCGGCAGTTACGGGGTTAAACATGACAAATCATTACTGAATAAAATAGTCCCTGATTTCACTGTATCTATTTAGAGTCCGAAATAGCTCAGGCGGTTAAGCGTCGGAGCAGGAGAGCGAAGGGAATCGCCGGGTCGTGGGTTCGAATCCCGTCCCGGCCCCGGTAGCTGGACTCGCAATCCATGGGGAAAAGTCGGGCTTCAGTTGTCACATAACATGTCCGTTGAAAGGTCCTGGTCGTGGGTTCGAATCCCGTCCCGGCCCCGGTAGCTGGACTCGCAATCCATGGCCGAAAAGACGGGCTTCAGTTGTCACATAACATGTCGGTTGAAAGGTCCTGGTAAATCAAAGTGGCACAGTTGGAGTGCGCCTGAGTTGATCAGTGTTCAGGTCGTACTCCATAGGCAATAGATTTCCCTGTTCCCCATGGACCATTCTCAACGAATATTCATGAGGTGAAGGTCGCATCGAAAGCGAGGCTATATGGGGAACATGTGGGAGGGGCAGACAGTACTTTCATGGCGACAGAGAAGGATCAGTCGAAGCGCAGATCGAAATACCATTGCGTTGTTCCTGTGTGCACATCAAATAGAGCACAGAATATTGAAAACGCGAAACTTTTATTTCATACTTTTCCAAAAGCAACCGAAACTCAACGGAGGAAGGAGTGGTTGATCCGAATTCATCTGCTCAGAGTCGTGTGTGGGTGCATGTGCAGTGTGTTGGGTGTGAGAGAAACTTGCATGTATAGACTTTATGGTCTACAGCAGAAACTGTTTTGAGCGACCATCCTTACAGCAGGTCACTTGTCTTTACAAACCAACATTTAGGTGGCTGCAGCCCGAGTGACAGTTTGCCCTACAAGACCTCTCTTGAGAGAGCATGAGATGTTTAAGGCCACTTTCTTCTAGCAAAAATGGTGATTGCCAGAACAGGTTCTGCTGTGTTAACATTTATTTTTGTTGTTGTAAAATTTAAGTTAGATGCCTGTTCTCACGTGTGTATGTGTGCGTGTTTTGCTATAGAATGTCAATGTATTAAAGTTTTGGCTTACAATCTTGATTCCAAGAAAACAGGGGATCAGCTGTGATAGCTTAACGGGGGTATTGTCTGATCAGCTTAACACGTGAAAATACCACTACCCTTCAAAAATCATAGTTGATTCCTTTAGATGATTGAGTAGTGCTGCCACACTCACACACACACACACTCACACACACACACACACACACACACACACACACACACACACTCACATACACACACACACTCACACACACACACACACACACACACACAGTGATGAATGTCATAATTTTATTCTGCTGCAGTCTTCTGACTTCGACAATTTTAACCCTTTAGCTGTCAGCAGCGATTTGGTTCAAATGATGCCTGTGAAAAACACTTGTCTGAAATTGCTACCAACTGCGAAATGGTTAAGAGAGGACAAACACTTGTACATAGTGTTAACCCGCTAGTGTAGATAGTGTTAACCCGCTAGCTTATTTATGTACCTGACGCACACCCACACATGCGTCAATTCACCAAACTGGAAACATTGAGGGGGGGTGGGGGGTGGGGGGTGGGGCAGCATGGGACAACACTAAGTAGGCCCACAACCGATAATTGAATTCAAACTGTGTTGTTTTTCGCTGGCTAAATTTACGAAATATAACCAAGTTGACCCCTCCAACAATGCTAATGTGCTGTCAAATCTTTGGAAGAAAAAAATAGTGTGCACTCAGTATGTTACAAGTTTCGTGTAAGCTATGACAAAACACTCATATATCTCAAACTGTGTAGAAGAAAGTCATAAAACCACAATCTTCTGAATGCTCAATCTGCTGACAAGTTTCTTTGAACACAATTCAATCAAGCTTCAATGCAAATGGCTGTGATTGGTTTACAGGGGACTGATTTTTATATGTGGTCAGATATTTGCTAATGCTCAAAATATGGCACAATTCTAAGGCCTCGACGTTCTGCGCTTTCACTCGCCATGTTGCTGTCGCGCGTCCAGCCCCAGATAGCCTCGTTTTCGCGCACGCGACCTTTTGACCCCAAGCTCATTAAGAATCGTCCATAACCCGCCCGTCAGGGACGTCCATTATCACTTCGGTGCCGTGGCGGACGTGAAACCCCGGCTAACCAACCAACCAACTGTATCTATATGTACACAAGCTTACAAGCTGCCAAGGACGACAGTCAGTGCGGACAAACAATAGCCACCAAAAAATGAATATCATTACGCGTGATTACTTCAGTCCAGGTCACACACTCGCTATAGTGGATTTTGACACGGCGTCGTCAAGTTATAAGCCCCGCGATTGTAGCCTACGTATCTGCTGCCATTTGGAAAGAGCCAAAAAGTCCGTTTCTGAGAAAAGCGCAATTGTCATTGTTAAACAATAAAAACATCGCTTTTCTCCAAATAAATGACATGCCGGCTTTTGCCAAAATGACGGAAAATATTATATTATATTGAGCAGCATTTTGCTTGATATAGTGCGATAACAGGCAGATGTGATTACTCCGACTGACGAGTTGAGACCCGAATCAAAATGTCCGAGTCCGGCGAAGCCGAGGACATTAGATTCGGGTCAAGTAATCACATCTGTCTGTCCGCACTATATCAAGAAAAATGGTGCTCAATATATTTTATGTACGCGTACCCAGTCCAAAACAAACTTTACCTTCGCTTCTTGTCCTCCACTGACTCTGTGCGACCATGTTAGGTTTGCATACCGAGACCACTGATCATGCACACCGGCGAAACCAGACACATGCATATTCACAAAATGATTTTAAATTCAGTTTAATTCATATGTAAAGTTTGGCAATGAAACACCCATATCAGCAATGTGGTTAGTAACTTGAAAAAGAAAAAAATAGTAGCGAACAAACAAGAAAACAAACAGCAAATACTGGCGAGACAGCAGACGACAGGTTTCTTGACGCAAGGGAGCTAACTGTGTTCAGTGAATTTTCAGCGTTTGGCTGTTACAACTACCTCCTACGATAATACAGTTTTTCCGCGGCGATGTTTTTTAGGTTGGAATGTTGCATTTCGCGACTATAGTTGGCGTTACGCATCTATAACATGAAGGTTTGAAGTTACAGGTTAGTTTCTTTAGCTATTTGTACTCTTTGTATCGCTTTTATACGGGTTTCCACGTTCCGCAATGCAAGTCAGTGCCTAGGAAGCACACGATGGGCGGCACTCCGCGTCTGAGTACACGGACTGCACGAGAAATATCTTCAGCATTGCTGAAGAACGGCAAGTCAGTTTAAATTAATCAAAGTGTTAACGTTGTCATAGTTAAAAAGGATGCATTAACTTTTGTATTTTATTTTGCGGCAAGCCCTTGGCTTGAAAATTCATCACAACACTTGAAGTGACCCGGCGTGGGCGCAATGCTTCTTGGGAAGCCGGCCGGAAAGTATATCGAGCAAGCTCATGAATAATTAATTTGCTTGTTATACAATATATCACTACATGTGTCAAAGAAGGAAAAAAAAAAACATGGAGTGGGTACATATATATATATATATGTATATATGTATTAGTACATATATATATATATATATATATATATATAATATATATATATATATATATATATATATATATATATATATATATATATATATATATAATATATATATATATATATATATATATATATATATATGTACTAATACACAACTTTCAAACACGAAACGGTACGACTGAACCATTCTGTGCCAGTTCAGGCGGACCCTGTTTCTGCGGCAATCTTCGTGAATTCAACACCAAAAGTCCGGCATAGCTGTCCCAGCAACATGGATGCAAAGTGGTGTCGGCAAGAGGCATATATCCTCATGAGCCCCCGCAACTGCGGGGGCTCATGAGGATCTATACCTCTTGCAGTTGTGTAGTGTTCAAATTTTCTCGGCACTGAAAGGCTTAAAAACGAAACCCTGCTCATCGGCAATTATTTCCCTCACTGCAACTAAATTTAGCGTTTTTAGATTGTTTAGTTTATAAGTAAAAAAAAAAAAAAAAAGTGACATGCATCACTAGATCTCCTTGTAATGTTTTTGGGGGGTTTTAATCGCTCTCGATTTCTCTCTTTTTTTCTCTCTCATTTTTTTTTTTTTTTTTTTTTACGAGACTCCGTCGCAGTAGTGTGTAAACAGGCGTGCCCTTTGGTAGTGCACGATGAAAAACATATGTCACAGCGATGAATGCTGGTCTGTGATTTTGCACCTTATGGTGAAACCCGTGACGTCCAAGACTCACAGACCTGCACACATGTGTAACACTGTCAACCCCAAGTTCGCTGCCAGTCATCACGAATTTCGCTTCTCAGTGAAACGACTGCACACTGACCGAGGACGTAGAAGGACTGACAAACTTTGGCCTAAAGATCATAGGACTAACAAGAGACATAAATCCTCATGAGGCCCCGCGACCGCTTTTATGCTTCTTGCAGCTGCCCGTGTGGGTAGCGTTCGCCTTGCCCCGGCAGTTAATGGGGTTAACACAACCACCGCCAAACTTCATCAACTGAACATGACTCATAAACATACGCACCACTGAACCTGCTGACATTGTTGCAGCTGTACAGTGCGGTGATTATTCAGCACAGTCACGTGTTTAGCCATTGTGGCGTTCATGTGCGCGACATGAGTTGTTTGTGCGACCGTAAGTAAAATTAGGATCAGGTTACCGGCACAAGCAAAAGAAATGCGACATTCTTTGAATTATCGAAAACACTCAAGTGTTTCCGAAGCCCGATCAAAAAAATGTCGCATTTCTTTTGCTCGACAGTATGCAATCAAACCAGATCAGACATGACTTTTATTTATCGTCTGTACACATCTAGGTGATTTCACACACACACACACACACACACACACACACACACACACACACACACACACACACACACACACACACACACACACACACACACACACACACACACACACACACACACACACAACTAGATCCTGTTCATCAAACTGAAACTAGTAACCACGTAACCTGCAAATATGTTTTTATACGCTGCCTTTTACTAGTTCATTTCGCCAGCCATGCACAATTTATCACCACTGTCGCGCGCGCGCGCGCGTGTGTGTGTGTGTGTGTGTGTGTGTGTGTGTGTGTGTGTGTGTGTGTGCGTGCGTGTGTGTGTGTGTGCGTGTGTTTGAGTGTTTGTGTGTGTGTGCGTGTGTTGTGGGTGTGTGTGGGTGCGTGTTAGCAGTTAGCCTTTTCCTTGTATCAGCGCTTAGACTATGCTACTTTTAGAATAAGCGCTTACTCTAACTAACAAATATTTTTATTATTATTATTATTATTATTATTATTATTATTATTATTATTATTGTTATTATATTTTAAAAGTAATTGTGACATCACCACGTATTCGCTAAAGCGGAAAGAAACAAAAGCGTTCTTTTCTGGTCAACTTCACCTGCCAGCCAATGTCAGTGTCTCAGCACCATGGGTGACATTCTTCAGTCCTGGAGGTTGATTCCGCTCTTTCTGCTATTGGGTTCAGTCATGAAGCCGGCCCTTTTGCAAGAGGCTTAGATTCTCATGAGCCCCTGCAGCTGCACACACACACACACACACACACACACACACACACACACACACACACACACACACACACACACACACACACACACTCACGCGCGCGCGCGTGCAGCTACAGGAGCTCATGAGAATCTATGCCTCTTGCTGGCGCGGGCCTGTCACAAGTAGGCCTACATCTGCATCATTAACTCTTCGGCTGAACATAAAACTTGTTCGTTTTATGACACACAAGCTTAGACTATTCAGTACTTATCCGTGAGCCATCCCAGTAAACAAAGTCCTTCGGCCGACGACAGCCGCAGTACTGAAGCATAGGTAGCCAGTGGACATTTGTTTCCAATTTAGTGTTTTGGACTGTCATCCTTTACAGTACTTAGAGAGTATAGACATTGCCGCTGGCCAGGCAGTCTTCTGGTGAACTTTCTGAGGACTGTGTACCAATCCTGGAAGCAAAGGCGCTCGTCAAGCGTGCGTTGATGCGATTCAAACTAGTCGAGTGAACTCTGGCGTGCCCGATAGGTCTCCGTGACTACAGGCCTTAGACCACAACTGGCCTTCCCTACAGTCCCATCTGTTTAAAATGCTAACCTTAGTCTGTCCGAGTCATCCCCTAATGTTTCAAATCCCCTAAACAACACTACCACATAGGCCTACTTGCTGCACATTTGCCATAAACAAAATCCATTAAAAAAAAATTGACATCAGCCGGCTCATTACCTGGCTTTGAATCTGATTCTGTACCAACCCTACCCAGAGCGCAGCCAAAACTGGTACACCGACCTCAAATCACTATCCGCTTGGCAACTCAAACTAGGCAAAAAAGAATTCGCTGGTTAGGCCAAGGCTGGCATGAATCAATGCACCAAACATATCTCTTCTCATCTAACAAGAGATTTCAAGCAAATCCAAGCATACTGCCTGAGTACAAAATGCCAAATTAGGCAGAATTTTCTTTTTAAACATTGTCCTGAACTACCTAATTTGAATGTATACTGTACTGTAACCTACAGTGAGTCTGTACCGGCCACGCCTGGGTTCCGGGCACTCGCGCTGATAAATCGTACATTGTGACATCACGGAATGTGTGATTGACGGGCGCATTTCGCTCTGCCGGATCAGTCCTAAATATTCAGGAAGCACAAGAAGTTTTCGATGCAGACCTTTCTCCCTAGCCGAGGACCCCGTGCAGCATGAAGGTCAAGGCCGCCAGTATAGAAAATCCCACGGCCACGAGAAGTGGCCTTGCGTCATATCCGGTGAGCTGGATGAGCGGCCCGCTGAGAAGGTAGAACGTGCAGAAATACAGCGGTAGCATACAGGACATGGCCGCCATTGCCTTGCCCACGCTGGATTCTCTGTCCGAGGACGTCTGTAAACCGCAAAACGAAAGTCTCAGAACAGACGATGTAAATGGAAAACATACGTTATTGATTAGAAACGTGCAGCATGAAGCCGCGCATTGGAATGCAGGACGTCTGGAAAGTGTTAACCCTAAACCTGTACGTGCAACCATGCAGCACGGGCACAGTCCTCATGGGGCCTACGCCCTATTCGGCAAAACTGAAAAAGAACTCTTTCTGCAAGAAAGAAATATACATGTAATTTATTTTCCTGTTGTCAACAAGCCAAAATGACTACCTCAATCTGAGGATGTACTGTCATGATGTAGCTATAACCTCTAGTAAGAGACGCGTGCCCATCCTGTGAAGGCAAAAGACGGTATCCGATGTCCATTTTTGTGAAAAGCGAAATTTTCATTGTAATACAGCGGACCTCTTGCTCTTCACAAACTGGGCGTAGTGTCCTTTGGCTTCGCAGGGTATACGCTCACACTCAGGTTTTGGTCGTTGATTTCGAACCTCATTACCCAATGCGTAAACGGCCATCGGGCCGACGTCCCGATGACCTTTTTCGCATTGGTTTACTTATAGTCTGCATTCTGTTGCCTTCGATTCGGAGCCTATTTATCCCCACGGCCGCGTTTCACAAATTCTGGAGGTGTCACCTAACGACTAAGTACCGGTTGCAGGAGATGATTCGACCATGATAATTCAAGGGCAGTGGCAGGTTAGCATAGCGCCAGGCTAATCAGGCACTACCCTTCAATTATCATGGTCGATCCATCTCCTGTTGCAGTGCGTTCGGACTAAATGGGTTAACACGATCACGGAGTTCAGCAGTGAACTTGTTTAAACATGACCTCAGTATGACTTTGAATGTCCTTGAACAGTTTGACCTCTCACCTTCTCCTGCGCGTAGCGATTGGCCAGGACGAAGGGTATGGTGAGCAGAGCGGATCTCTGGAAGCCGTACAGGACGCACGCAACATAGTACCACACCAAGTCCTTGACCAAGGTCATTGTCAGAATGATGCCCGCCATCATCACGTGGGCAAGACAGAAATTTAGTTTGGCGCCTGTTCAGTGAAGATGTTCAAGAAAATATTTAGTAGTTAGTATTTCAACTCAAAATGTGTCAGTTTTTAATTTTAACTTTTTGACTTGAGCATGCCCCCGCCCCCACATACACCCCGTTTGATTTTAACCGCTTTCATGGCAGTCATAAGGTTGTTTTTATACCGCCCCCCCCCCCCCCCCTTCGCCAAAGCCAACTTAAAGCAAAAAATTTACACACACACGATTATGTGCCCATAAAAAAGAAACTGCGCGTATAATTATGGGCTGAGGGAATTGTCCTCCCAGGGACTTCGTTTGTCATTCCAATAATTTCTGTCATCAATATCATAATATCTATATATTCACCGATTTATTGACAAACAAACAACGCATGCATTATGAATTTTTCATGCCACGAGTTTCTCCTCCCTCCCCTCAATACTGCGTGTGTGTGTGTGTGTGTGTGTGTGTGTGTGTGTGTGTGTGTGTGTGTGTGTGTGTGTGTAGACGAAAGACCTAAAACGGGTGACTGTCTTTACCATCCTTATGGAAACTGGGTATGTGTATAATTCTGGGTTTCCAAGTCAGACACCCATTTTTTCTGAGGGTTGTTTCTGCATTGTCTTGCGGTAAAGATTCATAAAAAGTAAAAAAATCCGTTTTTCTCATTTTGGCGTTAACACATGCACTTTTGTGTTTAACAGACACGCCGGTAGTGTGTTTGAAAACTTGTCCCTCCCAGCAATGTGTGTGTGTGTGTTGTGACACAGAACCCTGAAAATGAGCGTGTATGTATTACATCACCCTTCTCAGCTAGCTATAAATAACTTCATAGCTGATATGGGTCAGGGGGGATATTTTGTTGTTTTAGGGAGTAAATTGTTTATGTTTCTACAGAATTAGGTTTGTTATTTGAGGGTGTGGTTGTTTTGTTAAAAAAAGTGTTGAGTTGTAATGTACTTCCGGGGTGATGTGGAGAAAGGTCATGTCTAGTGGCAGATTTGAGATTCATGTATACGTTCACCAGGGACTTAGCCTATACGTTTTCTACGTTTGTTTCCATGTCAGATGAAGAATATTTGATCTGAAACGTCGTTCTTTGTTTCTATTTTAAAGGGTTTTTCGCCACTATCTTCTGTTTTAGTTTGACTTAGCCTATAATTATATTCGTGCGCCGGTTGCTAAGAAGTGAAGTGATTGTATGAGTGCGCATTGTAAGAGAGGACGTTTAGACTTTGGGTGAGGCTGCTGTTGTCTTTTGTCCTGCCCGACCTTTTGGTTGAACCTGTTGCTTTATTTTGTAGGTTTGTCGATGTTATCAATGCCGCATCTCCTTTTGGATTGTATGCACAAATTGATTGAATGGAAATGACGTCACAGAGTCAGCGTCGTTTCATGCGTCGTCTGCACCAGTCAGTCGTTTAGTGCAGTTAAAAGAGTGCAGGCTTGGATGGGCCATTTTCTGATGTAATAGTAAAGTATTATTTGTGTGAATGCTGTCCGTTTGAAGGAAGGTTGATTGATTGTACATAGCTTAACGTCCCGACAGCAACAAGACTTTCTCAGGACGTGCCTGCACTGCTAGTGACAAAAACTCAACAGAATATTGAATGTATGTCGCCAGCCGGTCCAATACGTTAAATAAAACCTACGACATGGGGCCTAAATAAAGCTAAGACCATTTAGCAACACACATCGAATATCAAGAGCCACAGGCAGCGCAGACAGTAGGGAGAGTTTAAAAAAGGAAAATGCAGGTGAATGGACCAAGGGTAGACAGAAACACATGCCCCCGGAATATAGAGAAAAAACCCACCCTGTGGGGCTGACCAGGGTGCCCCTGGGAACTAAAAAGTCCCCCAGGGCAGACCCGGTTGGGGGTGTTTGAAGGAAGGACTGGAAAGTCGAGTGTTGAGGGCAGACCGGTTGGGGGTGTTTCAGGGAAGGACTGGAAAGTCGAGTGTTGAGCGAAGCCCGAGAGAAGGCGAGGATGGGAAAAATATCCAGCACTATACGTTGGAATAGATGCATATCAGTTACGACATGCTTGTAAATTAAAACACTTTTAACCCCACCCGGGTCTGCCCTGGGGGACTTGGGTGGGGTTAACTACTTTTTATTTCCCAGGGGCACCCTGGTCAGCCCCACAGGGTGGGTTTTTCTCTCTATTCTGGGGCATGTGTCTCTGTCGGCCCTTTGTCCATTCACCTGTATTTGACTTTTTAAAACTCTCCCTACTGTCTGCACTGCCTGTAGCTCTTGATATTGGATGTGTGTTGCTAAATGGTCTTAGCTTTATGTAGGCCCCATGTGTTAGGTTTATTTAATGTATTTGACCGGCTGGCGATATACATTCAATGTTCTGTTTAGTTGTTGTTTTTTCACAAGCAGTGCAGGCACGTCCTGAGAAAGCCTTGTTGCTGTCGGGACGTTAAGTAATGTACAATAAAACACTTTTAACATTAAGAAAAGTTGAGTTAAAAGAGGTTTTAAAACAGTTTTCATAAAAACTTTTGCCCGACACGCTTCTAAAAACAACATTTTCTTAGTTTTAAACCTTGTACCGCGCCATAAACGCCGCGATTGCTTTTCAGTCTTAGCTGTCCTATAGTGTGGAATGTGGGACTTTGCCAACTGGATCCATCTGGTGCACTCCAAATGAGTATTTGTGAGTGGTTTGACGTGCAACTCAGTGTGCGCCTCTGAAATGACCTACTGATTCCACTGATAATGAAACTCTTTCATTCATAAGAGTGCATTGAGCAGCTCTATAAACCAAAAGTGATGACCCCCTCTCCCCCCCCCCACCCTCCCCTCCCCCCCCCCCCCCCCCGCCCCGCCCCCCACACACACACACACTTCTCCCCCCCCCCCCCAACCCCCTTACAACCCCACTCAAACAATCATAATAGTAAAATCAACCAAAGGTATCTTTAGTGAGGTATTTTCACTGTAATCCCAGTTTTGTGTGAGAGGCACCCACTTTTGGGGTAAACACCCATTTTTTTTCCATCCAGTGGCTCTGTTTCTAGAAAATGTCTATTTTATTTTAAGTTGTAGAGCTTAGTTATAAGGTGAGTTCTAAACATTGGCATCAACTCCAGAGCCCTAGAATAAATAGAAATATGGGAACCCATTTTCACATAAAATGGTAGGTCACCCAGTCTGAGGGTTTTGTGTTCATGTGTGTGTGTGTGTGTGTGTGTGTGTTGTGTGTTGTGTATGTGTGTGTGTGTGTGTGTGTGTGTGTGTGTGCGTGTGTGTGTGAAAATTGACTTTGAATTGGTTCTGAGTGTCACCTATTTATATTTGCATTTGGAAGACTATTCAAAACGAGGCTTTCAAACTCTTTGATCAAATAGTTCAGCCAAACGCACCACGCCGTATATGCCTTCAGTTACCCGAAGACTAAAACAAGCAGCACGACTTTCCGTTTCACATTTCATTGTTTTCTTTTTCAAACACCAAATGACACACTGCTTAATTAGTCTGAGCCTCGCTGTCAATTTCAGTCTTTTGGATAATGAAATAATGGTATAGTCTTCCAACTGTCCCGATAGTTAGCCACCCGAAAATGCGGGTGACCCGCTACTTAGTTTGGGTTAGCAAACACGGCACGCTCTATTCTGACTCGTGTCACTTTTTAGCCCCCGTGTGATCATTTTAAACCGAGATAAATGCCCGTTAACTCGGTCTAAATTGCTCGTGTGGCGGCGTTATTAGATATCGTACGCAGAGACTCACGTGGATCTATGTCTTTGAAAGTTGGATATTGTCCGCTGTACTTCGGCAGTGACAGGCTGAACTCATCCGCGACATGCCACATTCGGATGCGCGGTATATCACCAAGTATCCGGATGCACTAGCCCGTCTTGGTTGTGTTAACCCGTTCAGTGCCGAGAAAATGTGAACGAAACCCAGCTGCAAGAGGTATAGATCCTCATGAGTTCCCGCAGCCTCTTGCTGAAAACACTTTGAATACATGTTCCTTGGACGGCTAATGCTTTTTGGTATTGAATTAACGAAGATTGCAAAAAACACTGTCTGCGTCAGGTGACACTGAACGGGTGAAAGTCCAATGGGGACGTTAGATAGTCTGTTCTCACCTAGCCGCCTGAGGAGTCTGTCTTGTAGCATGCTGACGACAAAGTAACAACAGAAGTCTATCAGCAGTCCGGAAGACGCCAAACTCACCCCCTCTTCATACGCATTCAGCTCCGCACTACCTTTTGCGGCGTAAGGGTTTCCGCCGAACAACGACCTCCCCAGGAAGTCGGACACGTAAGCGTTGAACGAATACAAGACGGAGGATCCCATGAAGAGAGACAAAGCTACGATGGTCATGTTCAGGATGCGCTTGTCACATCCACGTCTTCTGGGGGTGTGAGGCGGAGTTTCGGGACACTCTGACCACCCTGAGGTGGTTGAAGATCGACAGGAAAGTTTTGGTGTTATCGCACTTGGCAACCCCGTCCAAGATTCAGACATTACAGATGATACAGGAGATGGATGAATACGATTGTCACTCAAGTTGGATTCTTGTTTATTGTGTGAACAACAATTTTTGTTCAAGCTGGATTCTTGTTGAACGCAAGTGCTGTCTTTATCAGGACTATCGGATCTTACAGAATCTTGCGCTTGTGACAGTTCGTCGTTTGTTGCGACGGCTGAGCCGTTAACTTCAGTAGCGCCATCGGGAGAAGAGCTCAGCCCTTTCTGTCTGTACTGACTGTCATTTGCCTCTGTGACTGTTCCGTAGCCTAAGAATTCTCCGCCGCCAGAATTGAATACTTTCAGCGGGACGTATTCAACGTCTCCCAGGCGCGCCGCAGTGTACTTGCACGTCGCTATAGTGGACACCATGCCCACAATGACGAAAACAGCACAGATTAGGAGCTGGACGGTCGTCTGGGCTGGTAACGATCTGCACATATTCATAAAATGTGTGCTGGTCTGTGATTTTGGACCTTACGGCCTGACGGCCGTCAGGTCCAAAATCACAGACCAGCATATAAATGGGATAAAGCCCACAATGACGGCAGTGACGGCCGAGATGAGATTCGTCGAGACTCGTAGCGAGCAACACGTAGCATTTATAACATTTTGGAAATGAGGACAGTGGCGCATGTACGGGTATGGCATGGTGCCTTCTCTGGTAGGAAACACCCCTCCCCCTCCAATCTCCCGTCGAGCTCCTCCTCTCCCCACCCCCACCCCCTCCTTCCCTCATGAATTGCCTCCCTTCCATCTCCATCACCTCTACCTCCTCCCCCCCCCACCCCCCACCCCTCGCCCCCTTCCCGTCTGTCGCTTTGTTTTTTATACAGTGTGTTATTCCTCCCCAAAAAATGAGTATGCCACTGACTTCAGATGAAGATCCGATAATGTTATAGATATTGGCACTATTTACCCGCTGTCGGCGTTGAGTAACGGTGCCAGGTCGATGGGTTCACAGACAAACCTGAGGGCTGGGGGAGGTCTGTGATGACAGTGACTACAACAACAACATTAACCAACAATCAGCCTGCGGGAGAGGGGCCATGACGAGACCACAGGCACATGTCTAATAAATGTAGGCACTACTTACCCGCTATCAGCGTATAGTAGCGGCGCCAGGTTGATGAGTCCACAGCCACAGGTGACACAACCTCCCAGGGCCCCCATGCCCAGCGCCAGAGCCAACAGCGACGCGTGGTCCTGACGGGGACTGCTAGACAACACGCACGACCTGACAAATCACGGAAAAAACAGTAATGTTAACAGAACATGTCTTTACAAATACAACAGACACACAAACGCACTTGATGTGTGACCGACCCTGATAGTTCAAGAGAAGTGACAAATGAGCTTGACGTCCGCAAAGTTTATTTTGCTTTTATTCTATTTCATGTCATATATGCATATATGTCGAGACAACCCGAAAGCTACCCTGCAGCAAGAATTATAAATCATCTGCACACAACAAACGAACTTACCCTCGTATGCCTCCGCGAGGACGAGGAAAAATTGCGCTGCCTTACTCACCTGACGGAAGAAGTGTTGCTTTCGTAACCAAGCTCGAACAGAACAAATCCCATCAGGCCGATGATAGCGGTGTAGGACAAAGAGAACAGATCCACATCGCTAGATGTTGCGTCCATCAGACTTGGCCTTGATACAGCAACACCCATGAATGACGCGTTCCGCTGAGCCGGCTTCTCTGAGACTGATGATGGAACAGTTGATGATTCATCTGCGGCGGAGAAGTCATCTCTGGACGCGGTGGTCTCGAGGACATTCCGAGTGCGCAAAGGCCAGTCGGGTCGACGTCGGCCACCGATGGCTCGCGCACGGCCGTGTGTGGGCCAACGTCGGCCGGCGTCGGCCCGATGGCCTTTTGCGCATTGGGATTGTGTCCTCGTTGTGCTCAGTCGGAGATGTGCTTGTATGTGAGTTTGGACTTGTGGTCCATTGGAAGGGTGTGTCCGGGGCAGAAGATGATCGTTCTGCAGCAGGCGCTGCTCCCGCATCCAATAACGTCGATGTGGGATCCTCTATCAAGAAACGCCTGCTCAGGACATCTGTTTGATCGACATACACCCCATTTTGTATTCGTGCAGACCCTTCCAAAAAATTGTTCTCCGCTGTTCCGTTGTTACGATGTGCGCCTCCTGTCTCAGACAACTTCAGCAAATTCGCCGTAATAATCAGAGCAAATCCCGCGAGAAACATGACAGTGTTGATAATGACTGCCATCATTTTTCTCCGCCTGTGGTTAGCTCCCTTGTCCGTCACGTGACCGGTGACCTGGATGAGGAGCATGGCGAGGGGTCCGGCAACAATAGGGTAGATCGACACGAGCCCCACAGGAACCCCCCATGTCTGTAGCAAAGGTACCTCGTACAGCTGAGCGAAGGCCACAGCACTGTCCGCGCCCAGCATCAGACCGTTGAGAAGAACCTTCTGGAGAAACGGCAGACTCTTTCCATCGTTGGCACCAATTTCCGCTTGCTCCATGTTTTTTTTTTTTTTTTTTTTTTTTTTTTTTAAGCGAACTCTTTCTTAGCTTTTTTTTAAAACGAGTCTTTTCTGCAGAGCTTTCCGTTGCTGTCTCTGTTGTTGTTGTTTAAATGAAATTCTTTCACCTTTTTTGCATACACTCCAAGAATGTCAGATCTGTCTCAGTTCAGTTCTGCAGATAACACGGTTGTTGTTTTTTTTGGAGGGGGTATGTATCAGTTCCATCCCAAAGCGCAAAAGGCCATCGGGACGATGACGGCCGCCACGCGCAGGTCAACGGCGGCCGACTTCGGCTCGATGGCTTTTTGCTCATTGTGATGATGTACTGCAGAACAAATGGGCAATCGCTTGTCTGCCACTGTAACTACTGTAGACTGAGAGTTGACAACCCTCTTGATCTGAAAACATAGGGATATAAATAAGACTAGCAAGATACATCGATCTCATGTGCGCTGGAATAGTTGCAGGGGCTCATGATAATCTATGCCTCTTGCACTATTCCAGCGCACACGAGACGTAATTGTAAAATTGTAGGCGTGCAATTTAAACGTGTTTGCTCAATACACAAAAAACGAGTCATGCAGAGACATGTTATTAATGAAATGGAAGGAAATTTAATTATCTTTTGAACATTATTAATTAAACACGAATGACACGCCAGTGCGAAAATATTGGAACACATTTAATTGAATTTGTGAAAGGTGCGCATCTGCTGTGTGTGCAAGATAAAAATCGATAAGAACAATTTTGTTTTGTTTCAGTTTGTTGGAACACAATGTCTATTTGGATATATAGACTATATTCATGTTTACGTTGGATAATATAAATTATTGATCGTACGGGTATGCTACACGGACCCTTGTAGGCCTGAGGGAGGTCAAAGGAAACATTGTACCCCGAAGGCCGAAGGCCTGAGGGGTACAATGGTTCCTATGACCTCCCGAAGGCCTACAAGAGTCCGTGCAGCGAACCCCTCCGACCAATAACGTATTTGTTTTCATTCCTCCACTATTTTCGTAAAAGAAATCAAGAAGACATCTTGCGACCTGGATCACGCCAGACATGACTGACGTCAAAGGAATATACCTTTATACATAATACACTTATGACGTAATTTAAAATATGTCATGACGTTGCCGTCTCCAGTACTGAGTGTGCTTGTTGTTTCGAACAACACTAAGTAACTTTGTACTTTAGAACGTTTGGCGATCTTTTATAGAACAAAACTGGCAGCCAAGATGCGTCATCGAGAGGACTACAACACGTCCGCCATTTTTCGCTACAGGGGTTTTTATATCACGGTCACGTGGTACGGTTTGCGCTAAAGTGACTGGTCGGGTGACGTAGGAGAGGAAAACGAGTGCCTTTATGGGATATGTTATAACTTCGCAGATGCCGCCCAGCTCTTTGGACTTGAGGTCAGTCTGAAAAAGACACAGGTCCTTCATCAGCCGGCACCCAAGGAAGAGCATCGCCCTCCCCACATCACCATCAGCGAGTCCGAACTGAAGTCTGTACACCAGTTTACCTACCTTGGCTGCATCATCACGTCAGACGCCAAGCTGGACAAGGAGCTGGACAACAGGCTGGCAAAAGCGAACAGTGCTTTCGGGCGACTATTCAAGCGGGTGTGGCACAATCAACAGCTGAAAAAAGGCACCAAGATCAGCGTGTACAGAGCTGTCGTCCTCACCACCCTGCTGTACGGTTCCGAGTCCTGGGCCCTCTACCGCAGCCAACTACGACTCCTCGAACGCTTTCACCAGCGCTGCCTGCGTACCATCCTCAGCATTCACTGGAGTGACTATGTCACCAACGTCGAGGTCCTTGAACAGGCGGAAACTGTGAGCATCGAGGCTTTGCTGCTGCGGACACAGCTTCGCTGGGCGGGGCACGTCTCCAGGATGGAGGATCATCGCCTACCCAAGATCACTCTGTTCGGCGAGCTCGCCACTGGACACCGAGACAGAGGGGCACCAAAGAAGAGATACAAAGACGGTCTCAAGAAGTCACTTAGTGCCTGCCAAATCGACCACCGCCAGTGGTCTTCGCTTGCTGCGGACCGTGACACCTGGCGCTCCACCATTCACAAGGCAGCCGTCTCCTTTGAGGACTCTCGCAGAGCTAACCTTAAGGACAAGCGGCTCAGAAGAAAAAACAGAGCTGTCGTAACCCAGAACCCTGACCAGACCTTCCCCTGCAGCCACTGCGGTCGAACCTGCCTGTCCCGGATTGGCCTCCGCAGCCACGAAAATGCCTGCAGACGACGTGGGCAAGCCCTATAGAATCTTCGTTCGCGAAGTCAAGCCAAGAGATAACTTGTAGAAGGCACCATGCCACATCCGTAAAAGCGCCACTGTTCTCATTTTCAAAAATTATAACTTCGTATAGGCTTCCGGGCCTCGAAACATGGTAGGATCCTTTCCTGCCACACCATACCGTTTTCTACGCCAAACAGTTATCACTGTTATAGCAATACATGGGCTGGCATATGGCGAGATCAGAGTGCTCGCGTCCATGAGGTTGTCCAAGCCAGCGGCAAAAGGCCATGTGCCGTCAGTGATGACGGTCGCAATTACCGGACCTGCGCACGACCTTTGAGCGCGTTCTGCCGGGAAACAATTTCACTGGTTGGTGAGAACTTTCACTGCCGAAAAAAAAGCGAACGCAATCTAACTGCAAGACGCATAGATCCTCGTATTCTAGCGCTATACCATGTTTTTCTAACACTGAAGCGTACTACGGCATGCTGCAGAAGCTTTTGAGTTTGATGTAGATCTTGAAGATGACATTACTTCACGCGGGCCGAAAGACTCCTAACAACGAACGAGAGCGAAGTCACGGCGGATAAGCAGTGTGTACTAGAAGCATAGACTGACAACACATCGAACATCTCCAAGAGGCATAGATCCTCATGAGCCCAGAGGGCTCATGAGGATCAATTTCTCTTGGAGATGATTGAAGTGTTGTCGATGCTTATGGCAGAATCTGGTTATCCACCGTGACTTCGCTCTCGTTCGTTGTTGGGAGTCGTTTGGCGCAAACGGAACCTCACCATTGATGGCAATAATGTCAGAATTTTGATATTTTTTTTACTAACGATGACAAAACTGGGAATCCCAAAAATGACTCTTTAGCGGAGAAAATAAACACAGGCATTTGGTTTTCAGCAGGCAAAGATTTGTTGTCTGAGGGTTGGTTTTTTTGTGGCTCTTTTTTTTTTTTTTTTTTTTTTTTTTTTAAATTCTAAATCTTGTTCACAATGGCCGCGCTAGTCATACTTGTAGAGGATCCAGTGTTGCTGTGTGTGTTTGCGTGCGTGCGTGCTTGTGTGTGTGTGTGTGTGTGTGTGTGTGTGTGTGTGTGTGTGTGTGTGTGTGTGTGTGTGTGTGTGTGTGTGTGTGTGTGTGTGTGTGTGTGTGTGTGTGTGTTCATACTGAAACGGAGACAGGTAGTAGAACTTGTTATTTATCATCTTTTCTTCCACTGCGGAACTTGTGTTGTTTGCTAATCTCCAGCCAATCGTATGTAATAACTTTTGCCAGTGGGCTACGATAAATAATTGGGAAGTGAATCTACTAATTACACACACTTAGACAGTCGTTTCATCTCTAGGAACTAACGTGTTTATGTCAATGTAGATGAGAACTTGTTGATGGTCCACGGGACCACGGGACCAGTAGTTTTCATTATCACCTTGAGATCCACCCTTTATTCCTTAAGGCTTCCCTACACGGAGAAACGAAATGCACAAGAAACGAAACATTTTCATTGCATTGAAATGCCTCCTCCGCACACGTAGAAACGCGGTGAAAATTTATTTTCGCTTGGTACAGGGGAAGTAACTCTTCACTGACACATGCTCTGGTTTGTATCGGTGAATATCGGGTCATATTTCTGACTACTGACGCTTAAAAACTAAACATATAAGACATGTGTGCCTTCACTTACACAATTAAAGTGAATTGCCGACCATATCGAATAACCGTAAGCGCTTTTGAATGCGTAAACAAAGCTGGTTCAAGTGAATCGAGGATGCCGCCGTCTCGAAGCGATAGCCGCCATTGTGTAGGCGACTTCGCAGAGCAGCCGATGAAAGTGGGGTTCAGAAAACTGACCTAAAATCATATTTTGGTAGTACTTTAGTGATGATACTTGATAGATTTCATTTCGAAAACGATTTCTCCGCTTAAATCTTACAGAATCGTGCGTCACATCATGCAATTCTAGCCATAATAGACCTGAATCCACGGCATCGCTTTCCCGTTACTATCCTCAGTGTTTGGGCTTGAATGACGTCAGATTGGCAGCGGACGACGCTGATTGGGTAACGGTCGAAATGTTTCGGCGAAATGTTTCGCAAAATAGAGACAAGTTCTATTTCGTGAAATGTGTCGTTTCGCATTTCGTGAAACGGTGAAATGTTGGAGAAATGTCTGAAATGCGGACATTTCGACGAAATGTTTCGTTTCGTTTCTCCGTCTGAGGAAGCCCTTAAGAACTTTGGTGACTCAATCGCCAAAAATCTTGGTCATAGCGGACAATGGCAAGAAGAGGGGTGTTGGGTGGTGTAGTGAGTGTGATGGTACAGTGACATTGCTGACCTAGTTGGGATGGTGTTGGAGATACTTTTAAAACAAATGACCGCCACCTTTCGAACAGTCACCAGATAGTTTATGAAGATGGTATCTAGCTGAAGCATAGGAACAATGCGTTCTGAACAGCTTTAGTGCGTCTGGTTTTAGTCAGTGGGTGCGTTAACCCTTTTAGCGCCATGGGCGCATTTCCCGAATTTGGAAGTGTTACTTAAGGACTATGTACCACTTGCAGGAGGTGGATTGACCATGATGATTCATGGATAGTGCCAGATTAGCTTGGCGTCTTCAGGCGCCAAGCTAATCTGGCACTACCCTTGAATTATCATGGTCAATTAATCTCCTGCTGTATGATGTTGACGCTGAAAGGGTTAAATGGGAGGTCTTTTCTACCAGTCACATCGAAGAATCGAACGGGAGTGGCGTTCGCTCATACCCCGCCTGATTAAGGATTTGTGTCACGTCAATATGGTCTGCATGACAATGTGACTCTCTCTCACGAAACCAGTCTTAACTCGCAGTGAGCCAATCAGCACTACACACAGTAATATGTGGTGGGGGTCAATCTGGGTCATTTTCACTTTTTTGCAGAAATGTATTCTACATACACCAAAGTATCGTATGGTTTAAAATCTTTATCATGTAAAATGCCATTAAATAGGTTAAAATGATTGTAAAAGTCTGCGCTTGGCCCCAATTATGTCGCAGGCTGTTTTCTCAAAATGGCCACCGGAGGCTTTAACAACTTTAAACACAGACGGGCCAAGGTTGAAGAGGAAACCTGGAATCTGGACTATAAAGTAGCATCTCTGCACCCTTGGTTTGCAGATCTGCAGACTCTCGACGAGAATGCGTCTGAGTTTGACATCATCGCATCATGTCAGAAGACAATACTATGCCCAGTACGACAACGGAAGAGATGAGGACCGTCTGAATTGTCCCCGTCATCGTCAGTTAATTGAGAAAAACGAGTTTCAGCCATGGATCGTATAAACAAATATGGCCACAAGTTCACATACGGTGTGATCTTTTTTTACCTTGACATTGAAAAGAGGTTAACTTAAAATGCTTTGTTATAAATGATGCACATCCCGTCTTTGCGCCAAGTTTGATGTGGCTGGTCTGAATAGTCTTGAGAAAATGGCACGTTTATTTTTTTTTTTAAATGATTGACAGATAGGTGAGCGCACGCATAGGTGTCCTACGCAATATGACCCATTTTCAGGATAGTGTTTGCCTGGAGGAAATGTTGCCGATGTTTTGTTTTTTTGTTTTTTTTTGTTTTTGTTTTTTTTTAACAGACTCTAGAGACACTACCCTTCATGTTGCAACACAGAAAGCTCGTGACGCACGGATGTCTAGGCTGGCCGTTTTGGCAGTATCTGCCCTAGCCTAGAAGATAATATAGACTAAACACCGAAAAAGCAAATAGTATATTTATTAAATGTGTGCAGGTGTGTGATTTTAGACGTTCGAGCCATTTGCCACAACGTTCAAAATGACAGTCCAGCACACACGCATACATTCTTGCCAGAACAGTTGGTTGGTAAAATTAATGTGTGTAGGTAGGCCGGCATTCGTACACAACTTTCAAACACGAAACAGCTGAACCGTCGAGTGCCAGCTGACACGGACTGTGTTTCTACAATTTTTGTTAATACAACACCAAAAAGTCCCAGCTGTCCCAGGAACTTGGACGCAAAGTGGTGTCAGCAAGATGCATAGATCCTCATGAGCCAGGGGAGGATCGGGAGGAGAGGGGGGGCACAACAGCCCCCGCCTTCCCCCCGTTTTCCAAACTGTGTCATACAAAGTAAATCCAGACTGGCAGGCGCGTATAATGCAAAGAAAATCCGAACAAAGAAAGAAACACGTTTAGAACGAACAATTACAATTTAGTTGTGTTGAAATTGTTCTTTCTGGTGCATTTCTTTTGGGGGATTTTCTTTACAAGTGTGTTATTGTTTCGTATTTGTTCTTTATACCCGTGTTTCCTTTTAGTTGGGGTTTTCTCAGACACACTTATAGTTTTCAGGGGTTAAGATTTTTATTTGTTGAAACGTTTCTTCTTTTATCTCGGGACTTAGCACAGTTTTTAAAACTTATGTTACGGAGGGGCTGATCATATTTTACACGCACTTGTCCTCCTCCCCGCCTCTACCCCACCTGGTTTAAATAGTTTATTGCTTTGCAAAATGCACAAAAGGATATAATAATAATAATAATAATAATAATAATAATAATAATAATAATAATAATAATAATAATAATAATAATAATAATAATAATAATAATAATAAAGGCGATTTGTTAAGCGCTTATTCTAAAAGTATATTTAAGCGCTAATACAATGAAAAGGCAACACGCACACACACACGGACAACATACGTACACACGCACAACATGCGCACAACATGCGCGCACACACACACACACACACACACACACACACACACACACACACACAAACACACACACACATACACACACACACACACACACACATACGTGACAGTGGTGATGAATTGTGCATGGCTGGAAAAATATACAGCAATTTCATCAGATCAAAACAAGCCACAGGCGTATAGGATGATCAGGACACCGAATCAATTATATTTGCATTTCCATGGCGGTGGTTAGGAGATTGTAAATACAATGTAGGTACGTAAATCAATATATATATATATATATATATATATATATATATATATATATATATATATATATATATATATATATATATATAATATATATATATATATATATATATATATATATATATATATATATATATATATATACGTACCTACATTGTATTTATATTGTGATGAAGCTCTATGCTCGCGCATAGGGTTCACACAGTAGGTTTAATACGGCACAGTTTTTGTTAGCGGGTTGTTTTGTGCCGATATTCTGTGAGGCACGTGGTCCACTTGAAATCTTTAAGAAACGGTTGGCACGGGGAGTTTTAGTGAGTTTTAGGCGAGAGCTCATTCTGTCAGGGGTCTAAATACGTCAGTACGGAGCTTACTGTCAGTGAGCCCGTGAGGACAGACGTGTGTGAGATACCTTAGCCCGTATTCCAAGACTCTGAAACCTAGAATTCAGGTATGTTTCTATACGTATTATTGGTGGTTACTGCGTTAAAGATAGTATGCGTTAATCGGAGTTAATTCGGTTGTGCAGTGTTGACTGGTTTGGTTCAGTTATGTTGGTTTGGAATTCAGAGAGGCAACCGGTGTTTTCTATGTAGTTATTTACCGATATGGATAACTAAGGAATGTGAGGCGTGTAGGCCTAAGGGCGTTATGAAGGTAGTACGTGGTTAAGTATAGTCTTTTCCAGCGTATGGGATAACGTACAGCGAGAGTGTTAGGTTATAGTCTGTTTCAATGTAGTGACAGTTATGGGCTGTTACGAAAGTGGTTCGGGTTATAAAGCACGTGTGTGTGTGTGAGTGAACGTCTGAGTTATTTGTATCAGCCAGGTTACGTAATGTATCTCATATTATCCAATATGTGGGTGTGTTTAGCAAGTGTTACGATTTAGGACTTTATTATTGTTCAGAGTGCTTGTCGGAGTTTGGAGCGACGGACGCCGAGACGTCAGTCACCAGGGACCTAATGCGAGGTCATCTCTCCATCTTTTCACTCAGGGAGTGAGCGACCGGGACCGAGACACCCGGGTCACAGCGAGGACTGCGCTATACGGTACGAGTAGCGAGGACGTCCACGGTACGAGAGGCAAGACGACTAGAGAGCGTGCCCAGTAGGCACCGGCCTCCACGTGGAGTGGATGGGTAGTCTCCTCAGTCACTGACTGAGTGGGCTAGCAGAGGGGTGCCATCTTCGTCCAGGATTAGGACTTGATGTCAGCAGATATGTTGTTCAGTCTTTTTCACTGATCCGGTTTTTGAGGAGCTGTGCTAACCCAGGTCTTACCATGTTGGATTGGTTCTTAAAAATACTCGTGAGCTTTTGGTCCTTTGGATCCCAAGTGTTTGTCGTGCTTGGAGACCCGTGTCGGGGGAGAAGAGGATCCTGGTGGCTGAGGTTCCCTTTGGGTTGCGGCTCACTGGTGCCAACACTCCACTTCTGCCTTGACTTCTACCTAAACGGGAGGCTAGTCGTACCGGCCTAGTCAATCGGCTCTTGTCACGTTGAGCCCTATCCCACTGTTGACATACGCGTTGCTATACGGGGCACCATGCTATAGCCTTTGCTGCTGATTAGATGCTTTACGCAGTATTCCCCTGCATTCAACAGTGTGATAGGGGCGGTCCGTGGCGCAAAGGTTAAGGCGCCTGCCACCAATGCCAAAGGTGCGAGGTTCGATACCGGGTTCCGGCGTTGGACTTTTCTCTTCTGGTAAGTGTCACCGTTAATTCGGGCGGACCGTCGGGGGTTCTTTCTCCGGGTACTCCGGTTCTTCCACCCCCCCCCCCCCAACCCCCAACACTTTGGTACCGGTCTCAGGCCACTTCACAAATTTCAAATACAAGCGATCAAAAATCTCTGTAACTTCAGTAGCTGACTGGCCCTTCGTTTGTCTTGTACTGTGTTCGTACTGTGTTTGTCTTAAATGGCGTAAATCCGTGTCTGTTTCGTGAGTGAGTGTGTTGGGTTTCAGGCGCGGCGCTTTGAGTCGATTTCCCCAAAAATTGAGAAAAAGCGCCTATATAATAACGGTATTATTATTATTATTATTATAGAAGGCGGTGGCTCAGACGGTTCAATCGGGCTTACCCCCTTGAGTATATCTTTCAGGCAGTCTCCATTGTGCGTCGGCTGGAGACCCGCCGACAGTTGCACTTTCCCTTGTTAGGCTCGGTGGCGGGCGGGGACCCCCGGGGGATGAATATCTCTACTATTATATGGAGAAAAAAAATTGCACAGAAGCGGCACATAGCCACCGACATTGAACATGACAGTGACTCGGACTGTGAGGAAGCGACGCCACAGGCGTCGGCCGTATGGCCTCGCTTCCTCATTGCCCATAGCAAGGTGAAGGAGAAACCTGTTTCCAAGCTACATCCTTTTCTGGTGGGGGAGACCCTCAGGAGCCGTGTTGGCAGGCCTGATGCCCAGCGCCTCAGGTCTGGTGACTTGCTGGTAGAATGCCGTACCCGGGCACAGTCCAACGGGCTACTGGGGCTCTCTTCCATCGGAGACACTCCAGTGGAGGTCACACCCCACAAAACTATGAATTCGTCAAGAAGCGTAATCAAAGATCAAGCTTTGGCAGAACTGTCAGAAGATGAACTTGTACGGAACCTTCAGTCTCAGGGGGTGACTTACGTCAAGCGAGGTGGTGGGGAGATCCGTCTCCCTAACATCATCCTGACGTTTGGCACCCCCACCCCTCCTACTACCATCTGGGGAGGTTACTACTCCTTTAAAGTGAAGAAGTACGTCCCTCTCCCCCTCCTGTGCTTTAAGTGCCAAAAGTATGGCCATGGGCAGAAGACATGCCGCCAGGCAGAGGCTTCATGCGCCCGTTGCACTAAGTCCGGACACTCTGCTGAGTCCTGCACATCCACCCCACCCCCCCCCCCCCCCCCTGTGTGTGAATTGCCAGGGGGCGCATATGGCTTCGGACAAGAAATGCCCTCGTTGGATATCCGAGTGCAGGATTCAGCAAGTGCGCGTGGAGAAGGGGATGTCCTTTTTGGACGCCAAGAAACTGGTTGAAGGTCCTGGTGCAGCTGTGGCTGCCCCAACCTCTAACACCTCTGTGTATACTTTCAGTGCAGCGGTGTCAGGCAAGCGCCCCACCAAAGACTTCTCATGTCAAACCCCAACTTCTTGGTTGGAGGCGGAGCCTCGGCTCCTCTCGCTCCTGGAGAGTAACCCTCCTCCGGTGGTGTCGAGGAGCCAAGGAACGCAGAAGACGGACACTGCCGGTCCGGTAGTGCCGCCTTCTGTTGCCCCTAAGCCTCAGCCCCCACCCAAACCTGTTAGTCTGTCAACTCCAAAGGCTTCTGGCTCTGGTCAACCTTCTAAGGCCGCTAACTCTAGTGGCAGCAACGCTGCCCAGGACCAGAAGTCTAAGAAATCTATGGGACCGCTGTGCGCACCAAATATGCTGCACTGGAGGAGCGGATGGAGGGAGTGGAAGTTGTCTTTGCTGATGCTGCGGCAGCTCCACCCCCTTCATCTCCGAAGAACCAGAGGAGGCCCGGGAGCCGGCCCCCCTCTGTTTCTTCAACTCCTTCCAAGGTAAAGGAAAAAGGGGGGCGGGGGGAGAGAAACTCTTCACCCCCAGATAAGACATAATCATGTACTCTCTGCTTCAGTGGAATTGTCGTGGTTTTCAAGCTAACTTTGAGGAATTACGTCTCTTAGTCAAGTTCTATAACCCCTCAGTAATATCTCTTCAGGAGACTTACCTGAAGACTTCTGACCCTGTGTCCTTTAATGGTTTTAACGTTATACATAAAGGCTCTGATTCGGAGAGGCGCTCGGGTGGAGTGGCTCTTCTCATTCGTAGCCAAATTTTATGTAGCCCCGTTAGCATCGACACATGTCTTCAGGCTGTCGCAGCTCGGGTTACCTTGAAAAAGACTATAACCGTATGCAGTGTTTACCTGCCACCATCCCTGCGGGTCTGTAGTAATGATATTTTTAACTTAGTAGATCAGCTGCCCGCTCCCTTTATTCTCATGGGGGATTTTAACGGTCACTCTCACCTTTGGGGTAGTGACCACTATGATGGCAGAGGTCAGATGTTAGATGGTTTTTCTCACCTTAACCTATGTGTCTTTAACGATGGCTCACCTACGTACTCTAACCCAGGACCAGGATCTAGTTCTGTTCTAGACATCACTGTGTGTGATCCTTCTCTCATGCTGGACTTTGACTGGAAGGTTCACGACGACCTGTGTGGTAGTGACAACTTCCCAGTAGTCCTGTCATCGGTCAGCTGTGAGGAGGATTCGCCGGTGGGGCGCTGTAATCTCAAGAAAGCTAACTGGCCTCTGTTCGCCTCCCTCTGTCAGTCTCGTCTTACAGAGGAGGTGGTCAAATCAGCTGAAGAACCTGTTTCTTGTTTTACTTCTATTTTGTTGGACGTAGCAGGTGAGACCATCCCTAGAACTTCCACATCACTCCCTCGGAAGCCGAGAGTACCATGGTTCAATGAAGAGTGCCGCAAGGCCCAAAAAAAAACCACGCAAATCTGCTCAGCGACGTGCTTTTCGTAATCCGTCGCAAGTAAATATTTTAACATTTAAAAGACAGCGGGCGAAAGCCCGTTACATTTTTAAACGTGAACGCCGTGCTTCCTGGAGACGATTCGTCTCATCTTTATCTTCTAGGACTCCATCCCAAAAAGTCTGGAAGGCTGTTCGAAAAATTAGGGGCGGGGGTGGCTCGGCTTCTGTCGGCCATCTTAGAGATGGTGCCAGTCTGGTCACGGATAAAAAGGCTGTGGCCAATTTGCTTGCCTCCACCATTGCCCATAATTCTTCAACAGAGCATTATTCACCTTTCTTCCACAGAGAGAAGGAGAAGCGAGAATCTTGTACTTGTGATTTTATATCGGATAACTCGGAATATAGTCAATGCCCCTTTTACGTTTTCAGAATTGCAGCAAGCCATGCAGAAATGTACTCACTCTGCTGCTGGATTAGATACCATCCACTATCAGCTCTAACACATCTGCCTGAGGATTCACTCCTTGTACTTCTCAAGTCCTTTAACCATATCTGGATAACTGGTCATTTTCCGCCATCTTGGCGTCAGGCTGTGGTTGTGCCAATCCCCAAGCCGGGTAAGGATCCTTCCGACCCGGACAACTACCGGCCCATCGCTTTGACATCATGTTTATGCAAAACTATGGAACGCTTGGTCAACGCCCGCCTGGTGTGGCATCTTGAGTCACAGGGTCTCATCACAGACCTCCAGTGCGGTTTTCGGCGCTTCCGTAGTACAACTGACCATCTAGTCCGCTTTGAGTCGTTTATCCGAGATGCTTTTGTAGACAAGCAGCATGTCTATGCAATTTCTTTCGGTCTTGAGAAGGCATATGACACTACCTGGAAGTATGGTATAATGTCTGATTTGTCGGACTTGGGTTTTAAAGGGCACCTGCCCGTTTTTATTCTCAATTTTTTTTTTGTCTAACCGGTCGTTTCATGTCCGTGTGGGCTCCACCCTCTCCGACTCATTTGAACAGGAGATGGGTGTCTCGCAGGGCAGCATTTTATCTCCTGTTTTATTTAGCATTAAAATTAATAACATTGTAAAGGCCATCAAGGATGATTCTGAATGCTCTTTGTTTGTGGACGACTTTGCTTTGTGTGCACGAGGTCGAGGGCTTGCGCCCCTTGAGAGGCACTTGCAGCTGTGCCAGGGGTGGGTGTCTCTCAACGGATTCAGGTTCTCGCCCCGCCCTCCAAGACAGTCTGTGTGCATTTTACTAACCAGACGAATTTTTTTCCAGAACCTAGCTGAGCATTGCTGGAGTGCTAATTAAGGTGGCCGAGGAGGCAAAGTTTCTGGGGGTCATCTTTGACAAAAGACTGATCTTCTGCAAACAGATTACTTACCTTAGAACCTCTTGTCAGAAGGCCCTCGACGTTCTTCGTGTCGTTGGTCGTACTGACTCGGGTGCAGACCGCATTGTCTTACTTCGACTGTACCGGGCCCTTGTTCGGTCCAAACTGGATTACGGCTCTGTGGTATATGGCTCGGCTTCCAATTCTGTTCTACAGCGTCTGAACACAATCCACCATCAAGGTCTGCGCATATGTCTGGGGGCCTTCAGGACATCTCCAGTTCCTAGTCTGTATGCTGAGGTAGGGGAGCCTTCTCTCAAGCTCCGCCGCATCCGCCTCATGCTCAGCTACGTTCTGAAGCTGAAGGCCCATCCAGACAATCCTGCCTATGACTGTGTTTTTAACCCGTCGTTTGCAGAGATTTACGATGCCCATCCGGGTGCTGTCCGTCCACTTTCCTTCCGTGTCCGACCTCATCTGCAGGCGGCCGGAGTGGACCTGGACAAAGTTTCGGAATCTCTGCAACACATCACTCCATCCTGGCTATTACCAGTTCCTGACATCTTGCTGGACTTGACCGCTCAGAAGAAGGACTGTACTCCACCAGCCATATACCAACAGAGCCTCAATGAACTCCTTTCAAGTTCTCCTGGCTATTGTCGTATTTATACGGATGGGTCCAAGTCTGAGGATGGGAGAGTGGCTGCGGCTGCAGTGTCTTCTCGCCATCCTAGACGCCCATTTAAGCTCCGCCTCCCTGACCATTCCTCCGTATTTAGTGCAGAACTGCAGGCAATTCTGCTGGCACTCAAGCATACCTATCAGTCTCGAGAAAAGAACTTCCTGATTCTGTCTGACTCTCTTTTTGCCCTGCAGGCCCTTCAGGGCGCGGGAACAGACCACCCCCTGCTGGTGCAGATTAAAGAGCTTTACGCGGACTTGATGAAGGAATATTATGACATCATTTTTATTTGGGTCCCAGGGCATGTGGGCATCGAAGGCAACAGGATCGCTGATTCTGCTGCCAACAGTGCCCGCAATGACCCTGTCCCTGACACACAGACTGTTCATAGTGATTTTAAACCTATGATCAGTGCGTACCGCGAGTGGCAATCCGAGTGGGACAAAGAGGAAGAAAACAAGCTGCATGAGGCTCTTCCTACGGTGTCCGACAGTCTACCTCATCGCTGCGGCAGCCGCCTTGAGGAGACTGTCCTTACTCGGCTCCACATCGGGCACACGTATGTTACGCACTCTTACTTACTAAAACAGGATGAGCGTCCATGGTGTTTTGCCTGTGACGAGCAGTTTTCTGTTCGACACTTTGTGCTATATTGTGCCGATCTCATTGACACCAGATATAAACACTTCACAGCAGAATCCTTGAAGGTTTTGTTCCGGGATGTTCCCCCGGACAAAATCTTCAATTTCTTGAGAGAATGCAATATTTTTAACAAGATCTGGGCATTCATAGACTATATGAATTTCACTATTTTGCCCTTTTTGAGAGTCTGTAGATGTTTCCTTTAAAGACTCGTTCGACATTTTAGCCTGCCATATTTTTAAGGTATATTTACATCTTGTCTTAAGACCTTGCTTTTAGTCTGGCCAACCAGGTCTTTACCCATCCCGCCGTGAGATGGCCTTAGTCGCCTGCTCGGCGTTAAATACCAATAATCTAATATATCTACTAGAGAGCGTACAACAAAGGACTTGCACGCCTAGACGTGAAAAGGATTGAACGTAAACGGGCGAGAACACCAAACAGGTTGGAGTGTGAGATACTACTACCTAGCCTGGCATTGATATTGTGTATGCATGTGGTGTTGAGATGTTGGTAGTGGGGAAGGTGTGGCGTAGATAGTTTTATAGTTGTGTGCATTCTTTTGTTTGTCTATTTTGTTATAAAAGCCTTCGTTAGACAGAAAGCCCGTGTTGAGTTTTACCGCGTGAATGTGCCTGTCTGAGTCAGTGGCGGTGTATGCGTCTGTTGTGCGAGAGTCTGTACGTGCGACTGTGAGTAAGTTTGCCTGCGTTATATATATATATATATATATATATATATATATATATATATATATATATATATATATATATATATATATATATATATATATATATATATATATATATATATATATATATATATATATATATATATATACTTTACTTTTAACAAAAGCGTCGCCCAAAGCCACAAGATGCACTCAATCAGAGTAGCTCCAAGGGACGTCTTGGCTTGACTTCGCGAACGAAGATTTTATAGGAGTTGCCCACGACGTCTGCAGGCTTGTTCGTGGCCGCGGAGGCCAATCCGAGACAGGCAGGTTCGACCGCAGTGGCTGCAGGGGAAGGTATGGCCAGGGTTCTGAGCTGCGGCATCTCTGTTTTTTTCTCCTGAGCCGCTTGTCCTTAAGGCTAGCTCTGTGAGAGTCCTCAAAGGAGACAGCTGCCTTGTAAATGGTGGAGCGCCAGGTGTCACGGTCCGCAGCAAGCGAAGACCACTGGTGGTGGTCGATTTGGCAGGCACTAAGTGACATCTTGAGACAGTCTTTGTATCTCTTCTTTGGTGCCCCTCTGTCACGGTGTCCAGTAGCAAGCTCGCCGAACAGGGTGATCTTTTGTAGGCGATGATCCTCCATCCTGGAGACATGCCCCGCCCAGCGGAGCTGTGTCCGCAGCAGCAAATCCTCGATGCTCACAGTTTCAGCCTGTTCAAGGACCTCGACGTTGGTGACATAGTCACTCCAGTGAATGCCCAGGATGGTACGCAGGCAGCGCTGGTGGAAGCGTTCGAGGAGTCGTAGTTGGCTGTGGTAGAGGGCCCAGGACTCGGAACCATACAGCAGGGTGGTGAGGACCACAGCTCTGTACACGCTGATCTTGGTGCCTGTTTTCAGCTGTTGGTTGTGCCACACCCGCTTGAAAAGTCGCCCGAAAGCGCTGTTCGCTTTTGCCAGCCTGCTGTCAAGCTCCTTGTCCAGCTTGACGTCCGACGTGATAATGCAGCCAAGGTAAGTAAACTGGTGCACTGACTTTAGTTCAGACTCGCCAATGGTGATGTGAGGAGGGCGATACACTGTCTTGGGTGCCGGCTGATGGAGGACCTCTGTCTTTTTCAGACTGACCTCGAGTCCAAAGAGCTGGGCAGCATCTGCGAAGCAAGACGTGATGCGCTGCAGGGCTCTCTCTGTGTGTGCAACGAGGGCAGCATCATCAGCAAAAAGCAGCTCACGAATCAGTTGGTCTAGGGTTTTCGTGTGGGCCTGCAGTCGTCAGAGGTTGAACAGGCTGCCATCGAGACGATACCTGATGTACACTGCTCGTCATCATCGAGGTCCACTGTGGCCTGCTTCAACATCATGCTAAAAAAGATGGTGAAGAGGGTCGGTGCCAGCACGCAGCCCTGCTTTACGCCGTTGAGAATAGGGAATGGTTCTGAGAGGTCATTGTTGAGTCTGACCTGGCCTTGCTGGTCCTCGTGTAGCTGGACAATCATGTTGAGGAACTTTGGGGGACAGCCAAGTCGCTCCAGGATCTGCCACATGCCTTGCCTGCTCACAGTGTCGAACGCTTTTGTTAGGTCGACAAATGTTACGTACAGCCCTTTGTTCTGCTCGCGGCACTTCTCCTGTAGCTGTCTCAGCACAAAGACCATATCGGTGGTGCTCCTGTTTGCTCTGAAGCCACACTGGCCCTCTGGGAGTTGGTCTTCAGCGATGGCAGGTACCAGCCGATTCAGGAGCAGCCTTGCAAGGATTTTCCCAGCAATGGACAGCAGGGTAATTCACCGATAGTTGGAACAGTCAGACTTCTCGCCTTTGTTCTTGTACAGGGTGATAACGACTGCATCACGGAGATCTTTTGGTAGTGTTCCTTCCTCCCAGCAGCAGAGAAAGAGGTCATGGAGCTTGTTGTGCAGTGCTGTGCCTCCATGTTTCCAGATCTCTGGCGGTATTCCATCAATGCCTGCTGCTTTGTCACTCTTGAGCTGGCGGATGGCTGTGAGGGTCTCTTCAGCGGTGGGCGGTTCGTCCAATTCAACCTTTACTGGGAGGTGTGGGATTTGTAGGACGACTGCTTCTTGAACAGTGCGCTCAGCGCTGAAGAGGCTCTGAAAGTATTCCGACCAGCGGTTCAAGATGGAGGTATTATCTGTGAGGAGTGCCTGGCCATTCGCGCTTCGCAGGGGACTTTGTACCAGGTGCCTGGGGCCATACACTGCTTTCAGTGCTTCGTAGAAGCCCCTGTAGTCACCATTGTCAGCACAAAGCTGGGTCCTCTGTGCAAGTCTGGTCCACCACTCATTCTGGAGATCTCTGAGCTTGCGCTGGAGACTGCTGCAGACGAGGCGGAAGGCAGACTTCTTCACAGGGCAGGAAGGCTGGGCTAGGTGGGCCTGATGGGCGGCTCTTTTTTTTTTTTTTGCTAGGTGTTCCTGGATCTCTACATCGTTTTCGTCAAACCAGTCTTTGTTCTTCTTTCTGGCGAAACCCAAGACTTCTGCAGAGGATTTTGCAATAGCAGTTTTCAGTTGTTCCCAAAGTGTTTCAGGGGAGGAGTCTACTGGGTCCGCTGTGTCTTTGAGCCTGCGCTGTAAATCTGTCTGAAAGGCAGCTTTCACATCGTCACGCTGAAGGCTGGCAACATCAAGCTTTTTCTTGGGGGGCCCCCATTTCTTGGGTTTTGGCTTGAAGTGGAACCTGAGTTTGCAGCGGACAAGGCGGTGGTCAGTGTGGCACTCTGCGCTGGGCATCACTCTGGTGAGGAGGACGTCACTGCGGTCCCTCTGACGCACTAGGACATAGTCGATAAGGTGCCAGTGTTTGGAGCGAGGATGCATCCAGGTGGTCTTTCGACTGTCCTTTTGCTGAAAAGTAGTGTTGGTGATGACCAGTTGCTGCTCCGCACAGAACTCCAACAGTAGGCGGCCATTGTCATTGCAGTTCCCCACGCCATGCTTGCCGAGGACTCCTTTCCAGGCTTCAGAGTCCTGGCCCACTCTGGCGTTGAAGTCGCCAAGGATGATGACTTTGTCGTCTGCAGGGGTACTCTGTAGGAGGCTGCGCAGGTCAGTGTAAAACTTGCCCTTTTCAGCAGGCTCTGCCAGGAGGGTTGGGGAGTACACACTGAGAAGGGTGACGTGCTGCTGGTGTCTCAGTGGGAGGCGCATGGACATGATGCGGTCTGAGTGGCCCGTTGGTAGGTTTTCCAGCTTAGTCGCAATGGATGTCTTGACCATGAAACCCACGCCTGAAAGCCGTCTTTCTGATGCAGGCCTGCCTGACCAGTAGAGGGTGTACCCAGCACCAAGTTCTTGGAGGCTACCTTCGTCCGGAAGGCGTACTTCGCTGAGCGCGGCGATGTCGATGTTTAACCTCCGCAATTCATGGGCAATGAGGGCGGAGCGACGTTCAGGGCGTCCACTGTCTGCTTTGTCGAGCATGGTTCGGACGTTCCAGCATGCTACGTTGAGTCCGGTCGTGGTCGCCATGAGAGTGGATCCGTTATTCTTTCTTGTTTTTTGACCGCAGGAGAAGATGCCCGTTGACCGCGGCTAGCCAACTGGGGTTGCGAGGGGACGAGCTTTGGTTAGGCCACCTTTTCTAGGCCCCTCTCCGTGTGGAGCAAGCAGTGCTGTCCCTAGAGAAGGCTGCTTGGTCGATCAGGGTGTGCCGAGTGATGTTGTCATCCCCAAGTCAACATCAGGCGACCAATATCCTGAACCGCCTGCATGCAGGTTTGAGACTGCGGCTTCCAGTGACATCTTTCACCTGCCGTTTCGCCCCTCGCCCGTCGCTACAGGACTTGGAATGGTCAGTGTCATGGTCCGTGGACGTTTCCTAAAGCCTGCGCGGTGGAGCTTTTTGGTGGAGTGCAGTGTGCGCAGTACTGGCCCCACCCTTTAAACCCTTGGTTCATCTGCCATGGCCTAGCAAGCTGGGACGATGGCATCGAGGTCCTCGGGTCGTAGTTTTATATCAGACTGTCCTTTGTCCTAGTCTCTGGCTCAAAAGCCTTCCCCGGAGACACGTCCAAGGGACGTAATTTTTCATTAAATTCTGAGAATGCTGTGCTAATGCCATGGGATTCCAGGCTGGTAAGCTTGCATTGTGTCATCAGGACATCAGCTGCCCTTTTGTGACTGCATCGCTTATTATATCTTTTGAGCCTTCCACTGAACACCTATTAGATAAAGCAATAAGGACTACCCCTAGGCGCCCCGTCATCCGCTGGAGAACATCTAGTCCTCCCCCTGAGGGGGGGGGGAGATAGAAAATATTCCCATAAAGATATTGGACCTGCTGAGTAGGTTTAAAGTTTGTGCCACCTACAACCGGTTTCACCCCAAGGGGGTGGGGGCGGGGGGGGGGGGGGCTCTTCAAGTAGGCATACGACGTAACCTGGTTGGTTGGTTAGTTCGGGTTTAACGTCCACAGCACCGAGGTGATCATGGACGGCCCTGACGGGCTGTTTATGGGGGACAGGGAAATCTATTGCCTATGGAGTACGACCTGAACACTAATCAACTCAGGCGCACTCCAACTGTGCCATTTTGATTTACCAGGACCTTTCAACGGACATGCTATTGAACAAATCCGTTTTTCCCCCTGGATTGTGGAGTCCAGCTACCGGGGCCGGGACGGGATTCGAACCCACGACCCGGCGATTCCCTTCGCTCTCCTGCTCCGACGTTTAACCGCCTGAGCTATTTCGGACTCTCGACGTAACCTGGTTGGTTGGTTAGTTCGGGTTTAACGTCCACAGCACCGAGGTGATCATGGACGGCCCTGACGGGCGGGTTATGGGCGACAGGGTAATCTATTGCCTATGGAGTACGACCTGAACACAGATCAACTCAGGTGCACTCCAACTGTGCCACTTTGATTTACCAGGACCTTTCAACGGATATGCTATTGAACAAATCCGTTTTTCCCCCTGGATTGTGAGTCCAGCTACCGGGGTCGGGACGGGATGCAAACCCACGACCCGGCGATTCCCTTCGCTCTCCTGCTCCGACGTTTAACCGCCTGAGCTAGTTCGGACTCTCGTAACCTGAATTTGCAAACAACGCATGTACTAGAAGCCGCCTCCAGAATTTACTGGTAGCACCACCAGTACAACGTGGATTGCATCCCTAAAGCTTTATGAGGTGTTGCAGTGGAAGAAGACAGACTAATTTTGAAAAGGCAACACCTAGGCAATTTTGTGGTACAATTAGTCTTTACTTTTAACAAAAGCGTCGCCCAAAGCCAAAAAATGCACTCAATCAGAGTAGCTCCAAGGGACGTAATTTTTCATTAAATTCTGAGAATGCTGTGCTAATGCCATGGGATTCCAGGCTGGTAAGCTTGCATTGTGTCATCAGGACATCAGCTGCCCTTTTGTGTCTGCATCGCTTATTAGATCTTTTGAGCCTTCCACTGAACACCTATTACATAAAGCAATAGGGACTACCCCCAGGCGCCCCGCCATCCGCTGGAGAACATCCAGTCCTCCCCCATCCAGTCCTCTTAATGAAAAATTACGTCCCTTGGAGCTACTCTGAGTGCATTTTTTTGGGCTTTGGGCGACGCTTTTGTTAAAAGAATAATTGTACCACAAAATTGCCTAGCTGTTGCCTTTTCAAAATTAGTCTGTCTTCTTCTGTCTGTATATCTATATATATATATATATATATATATATATATATATATATATATATATATATATATATATATATATATATATATATATATATATATATATATTTGTTTTCCTCCCTACGTCACACGACCAGTAAATTTAGCGCAAACTGTACCATGTGACCGTGATATAAAAACCACTGTAGCGAAAAATGGCGGACGTTTTATAGCCCTCTCGATGACGCGTTACGACCTCGTTTTCGAGTCTTGATAGCAACTCGGTTCGACAAAATAGCAGAAAAAAAACGCACTAAAGTAGTCCTATTTGACGTAATACATATCATCTGCCTTATTTTTTACGACGTGAGGAGCCAACTAAACAATATTTCACCACTAATTACACAGCGCAAACAGCAAAAGCCTTCCACCGAGACATTTTGAAAGTTCGGGAAACCACGGAACAAAAATAGCTTCCGAGGTTTTTTTTTTAACCAATCAGAGACTCAATCCTTGCAAACCGGCAACACACTGTCGTCTGCTCAACCACCAACAGGCAACATGCCACAATTTCACCAAAGCACAGAGCAAAAAATTCAAGAACTAAAACGAAAATACACACCCAGCAACACTATACACAAAGCACGCTATTGCCAAATTTTCACGTCACTCAATGCGGGACTATCTGAAGAAAAACATCTCCCGTATTTTCGAAGACTATCTGACATCATGTCTACGCTGTAAAATAAAATCTTACCTTAAAATCCATCTCAGCACTAGTCCTGCTGTTAACAACGAGCGTTTTGTTTTGGTATTTCCTTTTCCAGATATCCCAACACAAATGACACTTTAGGATATAACAACGACAATCTGCTGCACACTCGAAGCCATCACCTTCTGTCATAATTGAATCTAAAAGCACGAGGCACCATGCTAACTTGCACTGACAAGCTGTCATATCAGTGGTCAAATGACGATCGCTTCATTAAAAAGTTCTTAATTTTTCTGAATCACACAGCAGTCAAGAAGCACTGTCACTGTCATACTTTAACGACCTTTTGTATACATTGTAGCTTGAATCATTCTGTACACAAGCCAAGATTAGTAGATTTTTACTCGCGAAACTTGCTCTTCTGACACGAAATCATGCTACGTCACAGTCTGGGAATCCCCGGCAGAACATGCATATTCAATGGTGTCACCTATCCGCCACAGAAGCGGCTGTCTTCATAAACCGGATTTTTTCTCAACAATAAACGGAGGAAGGAAAACAAATACGTTATTGGTCGGAGGGGTTCGCTACACGGAGCTTTGTAAGCCTTCGGGAGGTCAAAGGAATCATTGTACCCCTCAGGCCTTCGGCCTTCGGGGTACAATGATTCCTTTGACCTCGAGGCCTCAGGCCTACAAAGGTCCGTGTAGCGAACCCCTCCGACCAATAACTTTATAATATATATATATATATATATATATATATATATATATATATATTATATATATATATATATATATATATATATATATATATATATATATATGCAAAATGAAAATAGATGGAAAAGTTTCAAATATTATAGTGGAGAGAGAGAGAGAGAGAGAGAGAGAGAGAGAGAGAGAGAGAGAGAGAGAGAGGAGATGAAATTAAATAATGAAATGAAACTTTATTTCTCAAAAATAAATGATTAGATACATAGACCTGTTTTCAATCATGTCTTTGCACACATACACACACACACACACACACACCATCACACACACACACACACACACACACAAACATACACACGCACGCACGCACATACGCACTACGCACGCACGCAAGCGCTCACACAGACACACACACACACACACACACACACACACACACACACACACACACACAATGCTTGGAGGAAGAAATGTAGTTAACCCCATCCAAGTTTCCAGGGCAGACCCGGGTGGGGAAAAGTACAACGTAATAATACATTTACAAGAAAAAAACTGTAAACAGAAATCAGTGTTTGCATGTATACATGTGTGCATCGGGTATTTACAAGAAATTACATGGTAAACAAATGGTAAAAAGAGAATACACTGATATAGGTGTGGGGGGAAAATAGGCACTTACAAGAATAGCTTCAACAAGTCTACGCTATGTACGTATTGAAGGTTTACTACACCAATTTCAGAAACAAAAAGCCATAGTCACGTGAGAAAAGAAAAGCCATAATCACGTGGATTACTCTTTACAGCATTTTAAGTATTCCTGAGATACTTCAGCAGCTGGGTTTTAAATGTTCTAACCGATGGCGCTGCTCTAATATCTGCCGGAACAAAATTCCATAATTTGGCCCCAGAATAGGACAAAGATGACTTGTAAATATCCAAGCGGGGCATTGGTACTAGCATATTGTTTCCAGGTGTTCGGCTGGACCTATGGGCAAAACGGAATAAATTTGTGAGATACGAAGGAGATTCTGAGAGGGTGATTTTGCGCATGAATACCAGTTTATTATAGAAAAACAGTTTGTGAAGAGGTAAGACAGCTAGCAACTTGAATTTGTCATCTGTACTAATGCTTTCTGTGGGTCTGTCAACAATTAGTTTTATGGCCCTTCTGTGGAGCGAGTTGAGTCTTTTAAAGTTAGCATCACTACTCCCGTCCCAGATAGTAGAGGCATAATCCAAATGTTGCTGAATATGAGCATAATAGAAAAAAAAATTGGGCACATTCATCAGTGAAAAATCTCAGTTTAGAAAGTAGGTATATATTTTTAGATATTGTTTTATAAACATTTGCAATATAATTCTGCCAGCACAGCTTGTCGTCTATGGTGATTCCAAGCACGCGCTGCTCCCTTATTTGCTCAACAGACTGGCCATTAAATGCGAGTTTTAATGGAGGGGCGTTCACCTGGTGTTTTTGCTAGTGGTAATCAGCATACATTTAGTTTTGGAAGGATTCGGTACCATGGAGTTGTTTTGACACCACTGTGAAACATCATTCAAACTACTCTGAAGAGATCTAGTTATACAATATATATCTGATGATGAAACGTCAAGAGTTCCGTCGTCTGCAAAGAGCCTGCAGGTTACATTGGGGTCAGATATATGTATTGGAGGATCGTTGATATAGACAGAAAACAATAATGGACCAAGAATAGATCCTTGCGGTACTCCTTGCGCTATCACCCCCTCACGTGAGTTTGTCCCATTCACATGGACATAATTATTAGTGTGCCGCCGCTCGTGCAGGTATGACGTAAGGAACGCAAGGGTGCCAGCACTTAACTGATATGCCGCAAGCTTCTGAATTAAACTCTCATGATTAAAGAAGTCAAAAGCTTTCGATAGGTTCAAAAAGACAGCCCCAGTCATTTGACCGTTATTCATCGCGGTCAGCCATCTATCAACTAAATGTGTTAGTGCTGTGTGCCAAGAGTGCTTTAAAGGAAAGCCCGATTGCAGTGAGTGAATGAGTTTGTGTTTTTTGAGATAATGTTGCAAATGCATGTGGATGTGCCTTTCAATTGGTTTAGACAAAGTTGATAGCAGGGAAATAGGTCTAAACTTGTTTGGGTCAGTGAGGTCCTGTTTTTTAGGTAATGGTATCACCTTTGCTGTCTTTAAGATGGAAGGAAAGTTACCTTGCTGTACGCAAAGGTTGTAAACGTAAGTTAACGAATCTATGATATAGGGCAGAGCCAATTTGAGAACAGTGTTGCTAATGGCCAGACGTATATTTTAATCCCGAGATGGATTTTCTCACGTCATGAACCGTTAATAATGGAATATGACACCACAGATCGGGAGATGTGGTCTGGAGTAGTGTACTGGCGGCAGAAAGAAAATGCTGATTAAATATATCAGTTGGGATGTTTGTACACTGAGCAGTATTTTTGTACCTCGTGAAAGCGTTCAGCGCACGCCGAGAGAGAAAGAGAGAGAGAGAGAGAGAGAGAGAGAGAGAGAGAGAGAGAGAGAGAGAGAGAGAGAGAGAGAGAGAGAGAGAGAGAGAGAGAGAGAGAGAGAGAGAGAGACTGACTGACTGACTGACTGAAACTTTATGTATCAAGGATCGAGATATTAGGCGCACAGGCCTTTTTTCCAATCTGTTCTTACTACATCTAGTGACATACAATAACTGTATAATAAAGTTACGTTACACTCACAAACAACATCGAAAAAGGATACCTTCACTCGAATGACATGCTAAGCACATCGCTCGAATAAACGGTGCACCCGCGCTGCCCCGCCCCCCCCCCCCCCCACCACCACCCCCGACCGAGCCCACACGGGAAGCACCCCAAAAACGACACGTGAGCGCAAGTGGTATGATCCAAAAGTATTTTAAAATAATACAAAAGGAATATATGTTAAGACAACACGAGATAAATAATTTACGTTGATTTAGATAAATGCTTGTACAGTTTTGCTTTAAACGCAGCTAGGGAATTAACTCGTTGTAGTTGCGGAGGAAGTGAATTTCACAGGAAACCACCTGTATGACAAACTGGATTTATGTTAATCAATGCGGGGCCGCTTTATGCTCAGGCTGCTCCGAGAGGTGCTGTATATCTTAGTGGAAGAGCCCTATCAAAAATCATTACATAGACATGGGACAAATTGCAACAAAAGGTTTTAGAGAACAATATGTAGAACACACCCTCAAAAGTACTGCCCCCACGCGGGTGCCCCCAAAACGATTTGGCAAAGCATAATGTGCAAAAATCAAAGATACAAAGGGCCAGATCGAATATTTTTATGATTTGTTTGTGAACTGCTTGACCTTGGAGCAGAAGTGTGCTCTGCATTCATAGAAATCCGAAATTCCGCATTCAGCGCTCAATAGAGCACTGTAGATCTGAACGATTTAGATTCAGGAATCTCAAGTCGTTCGTCTGTTGTAACATCTTAATATTTTGGTCTGATCAGAAACTATAATTATGTACATTTATTGTGAGATGCTCTCATCACTACTGACAAAACGTATGCATACGTGAAAGGAATATGCCAGCTCAAGGAAACACAGGTCTGCATGATAACGATAATGAACATTGTGCACCGGTCCGTTCGTAGGGAGAAAGTGTTAGGATTTCGGCAGTACCACGTCCCACATAAAATGTCACCCAAAACTCGTGTTTGCAGGAATGATAGTCCAACATCATATGCACAAGCAATTACTTAATTATATGATTTTCCATTGTAAAAAGATCAATGTACATCATACACGTATTTGTTTCCCTTGGTCAAAGAGACTACAAAGTACACTGTGAAAGTTCTGAACTCAGGCAAGATGCAGCTGTCATTGTAATGGTGTAGGTGTGAGTCTGCAGTAAACCCGCAGTATGGTCCAAATTATAAAATGCAGCCTCATCAAGTTAGTATGGCATGTGTTTACATCTTCCACAGCAATCACCATGAGCATGCAAAATGGGTGTGTATGAGGTGTGATGTTAACAGGCTGCTTTTTTAAGCTGTATGCGCGTTTCATGAACTAACCGATTATATATTGTCAGACATACAAGATGTTTAAATACTTTATTTACTTGTGTTAAATCATTATGTTTTCATTACGAATCGGTCTCTCCTATTTCAAGTAATGTAACAACTGGCTATGGCCTTTGCATGCAATGAACACAGTGCAGGGGCATGTAACAAACTAGATTGCAGCTTCTGATACTTTAGGAACAGCACTACTCCTCAAAGCTGACAGGCCCCCACCCGGGTCTGCCCTGGGGGACTTGGGTGGGGTAACCTTTTTAGTTCCCAGGGTCACCCTGGTCAGCCCCACAGGGTGGGGTTTTCCCTCTATTCTGGGGAATGTGTTTCTGTCTACCCTTGGTCCATTCACCTGTATTTTCCTTTTTTAAACTCTCCCTACTGTCTGTGCTGCCTGTAGCTCTTGATTTTGGATGTGTGTCTTAGCTTTATTTAGGCCCCATGTCGTGGGTTTATTTAACGTATTGGACCGGCTGGCGACATACATTCAATATTCTGGTGGTTTTTCTTTTCACAAGCAGTGCAGGCACGTCCTGAGAAAGTCTTGTTGCTGTCGGGACGTTAAGCAATGTACAATCAATCAAAGCTGACAGAACTCTAAACCATTTTCCCGTCTTCAACAAAGTATATTTAGCATTAACAGTTTGTGTAAACTGCACGGATGTACAAGCATAATGTGTATATGCTGACACACAAGAAAGCAATAAATGTAAACTGGTGTGAGACAAGTGTTCGTGTATAATATTTACCCTTGGCTTACCCTTCCGACTTTTAGGAATGTTAAACAATGATAGAAATGGATATTTTTTCCTGTCGTGAGAAAGCCCAATGTCATCTGCTGCCACAGTAAACACACACAGACACTTTTACATCGACAAAACAACCCGGACATTTAGTTATTTGGGTTTAACGCCGAGCAGGCGACTAAGGCCATCTCACGGCGGGATGCAGCCCGGACAGATTGGTTTTCACCAGTGAGTCACACTTTGACAAGTGCAACTACATAATTATAAGTTAAGAACTTATGGTTGTGAGTATACACCCTGACAAATATTGCCAATTACTCTACCAACCTTTCTGCTTACATCTACCATATATTCTGTCTGAATACCAGTTGTCTACGTGAAGCGTATACAGTGGAAAACAAACAGGCACTAGGGTGCTTCAATAGCGCATCATTGTGTCTACACGAGGTAACGTTGATTCACAATATCTAATCCGCCTGGGTTTGCTTGGTTGCTCGTATGTTGCAATGCTAAGCATAGATTGTGCATCATCATGCTACAAACATGATATAAGTTAAAATGTGTTCACAAATAATATTTTGGTAAAATTTGACACAGAGCCCAAATAAATCTTTCTTTGTTTTAACGTATGCTGTGGTGAAGCATAGGAATTATTTGCAGACAAACGCGTAGGAATCGTTCTCCTCTTCAAATATTGCAACACGTCCTCTAAAGCAGTAAACATAGAAAAAAAATTGCATTTTTATACCAAAAATAACTAAAACATTTGCGTTAGTTAATTATTGCATGGGTTTCCTAATATACATACTTTTAGAATTAAAACAAAGCCTTTGGTGCGAGACTGCGCGGCACAAACTGCAACACAAGATGGCGGAACACAAAGCGAAAGTGTGTGAGGAAAAGGCACAGATTCGTTGATTTTGGGTAAGTACAAGCGTTTATTTTCCTACAAAAGTGCCTTCTGCAACAATGTGATTTTGTTAGTTACCAACTACCACATGATCTTTAAAATATGCACGTTGATTTGACCAAAACGTCTAGGTTATTTTGCACAAAATATGATTTTTGATCTAAATAGGAAAACGCCGTTATTTAATTTTGAAAACACTTAAAACAATGAAAGAATGAGCAGAGCTGAGAGTACGTACGTGTTACTAGCAAGTTGGCTGAGCGCTAGCATAGCATCTCTCCCTTTCTTTCTTTGTCGGAAGAATGCAGGGATGGGTCAGGATCATGAGGTCAATCGGGCACGGTACACTTTTGTTTACGTTTGATCCTCTGGCATTGTATGAAGGAAAATAAGCGCTCAAAGAGGAGCAAGACAGGTTTTTTTCCCCCAGAGAAATAAAAACACCAGCAAACTGGTAGTGATAATGAAGTAGAGAATGTAAGTACTTTGTATTAGATCAGTATTCAATTTGAAAGGAAAAAAAGAACTTTGATTTTTCTCTTTCTTTCAGATTGTGCAACCACTGTTTTCTGCCATGGATAATGTAAGTCGTGAAAATCAAGGTGCCTCTCGTTTTCAACCCACTAACTGGGATATGTGTGCGTTGTGTCAGGAAAATATTAAAGAGAAATTGCAGTGTCCCGCTAATGCCAGTCAAACAAATCAAGGATCTACGTATGTGACTTTGGCTGACAATTTGACTAAGTTTGGTGAATGTTACGCACTGTCACCCGGCTTTTTAAATAGACTTGATGATGGAGATGGTGTTGAAGAAACGTTCAGGAAAAATAAAGCTTCATTTCATCTGTCATGTCGTTTGAAGTACAATTCAACAAAGCTGAAGAGAAAACTTGCATCTCAATAATAATAATAATACCGTTATTATATAATAATAATAATGTTGAATGCGAAGCAAGTGAGGAAAGTGGACCTGCTAAAAAAGTTACTCGCAGGGAACAGAAATCAACTGGAGATGGAGTAGTTGACAAGGATCTCAGTTGTTTTTTGTGTGATAAGAATGCACCACCAAAGGATCTTAGACATGTTTCTACTTTTCAGTTGGATGAAAGGATTAGAAACTGTGCCCTGATTCTTCAAGACAGCCACCTTTTGGCAAAATTAAGTAGAGGTGATGTGATTGCCCAAGAACTGAAATACCACCCTGCCTGCCTCACTAGCCTATACAGAAAAGCTCAGCCTAAATTAGACTGCGTCGATCAGAGATCAGATCAAATTCGAAAAGCCTTGGTCTTTGCTGAATTGACAGAGTACATAGAAGAAGTAAAACACTCGTCTACAGGTGACAACTTAAAAGTGTTCAAACTGGCTGATCTTTCTAAAATATACCTAAGTCGTCTACAGGAATTTGGTGTAGAAACTGGCTCATTACACAGTAACAGACTGAAAACACGGCTGTTGGCACATTTTCCAGACCTTCAAGCCCACAACAGTGGCAGAGACGTTCTATTGACATTCGCAGACAGTTTGAACACTACCTTACAAGAGGCCTATGCTGAAACCAAAGATGACGAAGCTGTACATCTAGCAAAGGCAGCAAGGTTAGTACGCAGGGACCTATTTAGTTTGCAGGTCAGGTTTAATGTTCCATGCACTGAAGATTGTCAGAACACGAGTGTTCCAGAGAGTCTGTTGGCTCTGATGCAGATGATACTGCAAAGCCCAATCATTAAATCAAACGGGGAAGAACCAAGCAGCACTGTCACTTGCTCAGCTTGCAAGTTTTAATGCTGTGAAGACAGATGGGAAGAGATCAAGGGCAAACACTTCCACAACGAATAAACATTCTAAAGACAGAGAACTACCTGTCCCTGTCTATGTTGGTTTAACCATACATGCACAGACCAGAAAAAAGGAACTAGTTGAACGCATGCACAGTCTAGGCTTGAGCATTTCATACATCAGAGTTTTAGAAATTTCATCAGAATTGGCAGGGAAAGCCTGCAGACAATTCCAACACGACGGGGTTGTGTGTCCTATGAAACTTAGACATGGTCTCTTCACAACAGCTGCAGTTGACAATATAGACCACAATCCTAGCTCTACCACTTCCAAGGACTCATTCCATGGCACTGCAATATCTCTATTTCAACACCCTACTCAACACTGCAAAGGAACTGAGAGAATGCTGTCACCAGAATTAGAAGTTGAAACGACAGGTCAGTGCTGGAGCGTTTTGTGACGCTTTTGTATGACAGAGGAAGCAACTGCCAGGACGTAAACAGTGCCAGGAAACGCATGTTTCCAAAGACAGGCCGCCAAATTGAGAATATTCCTCCAACCAGTGAAGCCTTGTTCCAGCACTGCAAACGGGCAATTTACAAAGGAGGACATATTTGGAGCCAAGCGCATGAACCACAACCAGTGCCTCCCGATCCATGTGAGTGGGGTTGGCAGTCGGTTTGTGGACAGACAATGGCAGCCTTTCTGGAATGTTTTGCCACAAACATCCATGACTTGTGAACTGTTGAAGTGTGCGTGTAAAAAGGACTGCAGAACAAAGCGTTGTAAGTGCAACAAGGCCAGTTTAAAATGCACTGCTTTATGCAGCTGCGTCTGTGGAGCCGATTGTTCAGTGACAATGTGTCAACGTCCGGTTCCAGCATCGAAAACGAATTGAAAAGGTGCCAGATTCAAGAATGTAAGGTACACGTCAATTTCATTTATTGTGTGTGTGGGTTTGTGTGTGTGTACTTCTGCTTGTGTGTGTATGTGTGTTTGTTCCTTTCCTTCCTTTCATATATTTTAGAACATCTTTGTATTAGCCTATAGGTATACTAGCATAACATCAAATGTGCATGGGGTCTGTGTTACATTAATTCAATAATAGAATGATCTAATGTAATTTATTACAACAGCTTTTTAAAACTGAAAATTATGCGATTGGCAACACCCAAGTGTTACTACAGCGGCCATTTTTAATGTTACTAATAATAGAAACTGAACAAACTTTTGCTTTGCTGTGTGTGACATATTGTTCAGCATTCAAAACTACATCTGAGCCAGGGTTGGTGTTCGTAGCACAAAAAATGATCAAATGGTCACATACACAAGATTTACTTCAGCGGCCATTTTTTAAATTAAAAATAGAATTTTTGGGGGGCAACTCATGTGTGTCACATTTTGTTCTGCATTAAAAAACTGTACATCTGTGCCAGGTTTGGTGTTTGTAGCACAAAAAATTGCCAATTTGTCACTATACTAAAAATTTACTTAGGCGGCCATTTTGTATGTTACTAAAAATAGAAACTGAACAAACTTTTGCGTTTTGTGTGTCACATTTTGTTTTGTATTATAAACTAAACATCTGTGCCAGGTTTGGTGTTTGTAGCTTAAAAATTATCGATTTGTCACCTACCACGACTTACTTAAGCGGCCATTTTTAAATGTTACTAAAAATAGAAACTGAACAAACGTTTGCTTTGGCTCTGTGTCACATTTTATTCAGCATTAAAAACTGTACATCTGTGCCAGGTTTGGTGTTTGTAGCACAAAAATGCATGATTTGTCAACATACAAGCCTAGCTACTAAGCATGCAAAACTGTAGCATCCCGGTAGGCATAATACACGCAGGGTTTCTGGAAAGTTTGCATGTCTGCACTGCGTAAAGGTTTTATCGTGTGAAAAACATCATAAACCAACGATTTCAGGTGACATGTTAGAGCTGTGTATGTTGGGGAAAAAAGCGGCACATTGCTGAAACTTGTTTTTGCGGTTTTCTAAAAATTGTAATTTTGGGGGACATATTGAGGAAACAAATATCTGAAAATGTACTAGTCAGATGATAGTGAAATTTTACATGCAAGTTCACAAATGGGTTTATTATGGAATGTCGGAGCCGATTGTTTAATTTCAGCTTAGTTTCCCCCCACCCGGGTCTGCCCTGAGGGACTTGGGTGGGGTAACTACTTTTTAGTTCCCAGGGTCATCCTGGTCAGCCCTACAGGTTGGGTTTTCTTCTGTATTCTGGGGCATGTGTTTCTGTCTACCCTTGGTCCATTCACCTCTATTTTCCTTTTTTTTAACTCTCCCTACTGTCTGCGCTGCATGTAGCTCTTGATGTTGATGTGTGTTGCTAAATGGTCTTAGCTTTATTTAGGCCCCATGTCGTAGGTTTATTTAACGTATTGGACCAGCTGGCGACATACATTCAATATTCTGTTTATTTATTTATTTTTTCACAAGCAGTGCAGGATATTTTGACCAAATTTGGCTTTTCAGAAGCATCAACGGTAGCCGAACTTTGTTTCCTTAGCAACCAGGTGTAACGGTCACTCAGTGTTCGTTGCCTTGGCAAAGGTGAGCATACCTGACTAAATGAGCATGTCGGAACATTCAGGACAGACAAATACTGATTCTAATGATGTACAATGAAACAAATGTCCATAAACCAAAAAAAATTGCGCCGAGGTGTCCTAGCTCGCCTTAAACAATAATGCAAACCATTCTCGTAACATACCTAATTGGATTAAGCTGCTTTGTGTTTACTGATTCTTTTCTTTATATCCAAACTAATATAAAATGAATTGAATTGCTGTTTCTGATTTCATTCCGCCTCGCTGTTTGTGTGTTGGTTTTTTGTTTTGTTTTTTTGCTTTTTTGCCAGTGAGCGCAAGTTACATTTTTCTGCAGTGGACTCGAAATTTGAACTGTTTTGTGACCCGAAGTGTTCAGTGAAAAGTTTATTTCTTTCTTTATCTGTAAGTTAATATAAAAGTGTGTTCATCTGCTGCTTCTGATTTTACTCTGCCGAGCTGTTCGAATTTTCTTTGACTGCAAGTTACGTCTGCCTGAGGTGGACTCGGAATGTGAACTGTTTTGTGACCCAAAGTGTTTAGTGACAAGTTTGTTTTCTGAAAGACAGTTTTGCGGTATTTGTTTCGTGAATCTGGACTTTGTTTCTACATTGGTATCATTTGGATTCCCGTTTACAAGAATCTGTCTCTAAAGTCTGCACTTACTGAGAAAGGCTAAATTTACGGTAAGTGCTTTGTTTTGTTTGTTATTTCATGCACTTTTTAAAAAGACTCTTAGATTAATGACCTGTCCCCCTTTCTGTTCTTTACACTTCATACATATGAAATGTTACTTACCATTCTAATGAGCCTCTTTTCTATCGATCACATTAAGGCATTCTGATACCACATTTCCATCAGAAAAATAGGGGAATGTCCCGTTTTATATTGACTACTTTAAGATATTTTGATACCTTGTTGTCACAGCAAAAAATGTTTGATATACGACTTTTCACACTTAAAAAGCGCGCCCTCTTGCAACCTATGTAAGTGCAAGTTGCTATAAAACAAATACTGGCTGGATGTAGAGGCAACTCTGGACATTTCACGCGAAACGTTACCTGAGTTTATCGTTTTTTCGTGGTTAAAATTTAGGTCATACATTTTCCGAGGGTGTAAGGAGGAGGGGGTGGGGGTGAGGTGGGGGGGGGGGGAGGTGGGTGGCCACCAGAAATTTTATTGTGAATGAAGTTTCAGATTTCTTTAATGTAATATAATCATGTAATCTGTACAAATGTTTAGATTTGCTAGTTGTACTATAATGTTCACTTCCCTTTATCACATGTCGTACATTGTTTACTTTAAGAATAATAGTCCCATCTGGAACTGGAGCGAAAATCTTTAGCATGTACATGTGTGATATTATAATTTGTACTTTATTGTACTTTATTGTACCACACTGCATGCGACACAAATACTGTGATCAGTTTTAGTTTTTGATCGCAGTATTAAGTTCACATCCTTTACATTAAAAAACCCCACGAAAATTACCCGTTACGGTGAACACTACTATTTCCGTTCAGCTATTTGATCATATTTGATGATCATATAATTATATTTTCAAACAGGTTTATCTTCATGTTACGTGACCAGCTACAAGAACAGTGCTTTACAACAATCCACGCCAGAGACGACGCTGACCTTATTGTGCAAACTGCGGTGAAGATGGCGGCACAGATCACCGTCATCGACATCGGGGAAGACACAGATCTTCTGGTTCTACTTTGTCACCATGGAATCCAAAGCCATATTCTTGCGTTCGGACATAAAGGAAACGATGGTGCTAGAACATTCTCCGGACAAAGACTGTACTCGGAAGCGTGTGTCTTTAACTTCCATTTGTCCACGCACTAACTGGGGATTGTGACACAACATCAAGACCGTTTGGAATAGGCAAGTCTGTTGCATTCAAGCGGATGTATGGACTGACTTGTTTCAGGAAGATCGCAGAAACAGTCCATGACACTGACGCGACGCCGGAAGACATGATCAAAGCTGGGAAGACGCCCTAGTGGTCGTTTATAAAGCAGAGCTGATGAGAAACTAGACGATCTTCGACACCGCCATTTCTCCGCAAAAAGTCGCAACAGGAACTAGCTGTGTCAGCGTTCAAACCCTCCCGCCCACCAACAGCAGCTGCAGCCAAGTTTCACAGCTTGAGGGTGTACTGACATGCCTGGATGGGCAACGATCTTGATCCGACCTTGAGGGGCTGGACCTTAGCGAATGGCAGACTCATGTCAGTAACAACAGACCTCCCATGAGCGCCTCTTCATCTCCAACGGGTGATAAGGTGCAGCTGCAAGACTGACTGTGATAGTAGACCATGTACCTGTAGAAAGCATGGACTTGATTGTACAGGTGGATGTGGAGAGAGCCGTGGTATCAGATGTTCAAATAGACAGGAGCTGACAGCTGATTATTGTGAGTAAAACATTCACTATAATCAGATATCTTCAGTGACTTGTTTTCCAGTCTGTCCATCTCGTTCGTTGTATTGTTGTCTTTAGTTTGATTTTATTACTTTCATTACTATTGCCACATAGTCAGTCTTTAGGACTGGATTTCTTTTAACACCCAAGTGTGTGGCTTAGTTACTATATAATTGTGGTGTACTAAATATGGTGTGATTATTCGAAAGTGTTTGTGACTTAGTACGAGTACATCAATGTTTGCTGACAGCAGCACTCATAAGAATTCACTATACTTTAATATGAGAGAGAGAGAGAGAGAGAGAGAGAGAGAGAGAGAGAGAGAGAGAGAGAGAGACAGACAGACAGACAGACAGACAGACAGACAGACAGACAGAGAGAGAGAGAGGAGAGACAGACAGACAGAGACAGAGATAGACAGAGACAGACAGACAGACAGACACTCGTGGCGTAATTAAATCTCAGCAGAAATATAAACTTGCCGACGGTTTAATTAAGATTGCGCAGCGGAATGAAAGTTGAGTGGAGAGCGCGGGCTTCGGAGAACACCCGGTCCACGCGGACAGTAGCGCCGTCTGTTTGGAAAACACTGAAAGCTCTTGCGACTTTAACTCATTTGCGGCCAGCCGCATCTGGATGCGCGGCATAAGCAGCGCATCCGGATGCGGCTCGCCGCGAATGAATTAATGGCCGAAAAAGATCTAACAGAAGTTTTCCTTGTTATTGTAATTGGATATTCATTGACGAAAAATTATCTGTTTTATGAAAATAAATTCACCCGCTTTTGAATCTCCACATATTTTTTTTTAAATCTATTTTGTTGTTTTTGTTGTTGTATTTTCTTCATATTTGCACAGAGGGCATTAAATTCCTCATTAGCCAGCTTCTTACTTCTCGAACCTTTTTATTTTGTAAAACAACGTGAAAAGTCAAACAAAGTGCAGTGACGTAAACGATTAGAAACGTCATGCAACATACAGTGACGCCAAAAGATCTCTCTCTCTCTCTCTCTCTCTCTCTCTCTCTCTCTCTCTCTCTCTCTCTCTCTCTCTCTCTCTCTCTCTCTCTCTCTACTTGAAACACGATTGTTTTACGTCATTGAGCTTGCTAGTTTTGACGTTATCCTGACCAGAATTAGATAAGTTACGCAGTTCCTGTCAGTTTGGAGAATGATAATTTTATCGCCGGTGTTACGAAGAATTTGGAGAAATTTATTTTTTACTTGTTCAAAAAAGAAGTGTGATCTGCGCTAGCTTAGCAGAGGTAAGTAAATCTCTGTGTGTTCAAGCTTTTTGAGTGTAGAAGAAAGGGGATGAAAAATGGCTGCGCTGATGAACTGTAAAGACGAGTAGTTTCTATCATTTACAATACATGTCTGTGCTGACGAACTGGGGAACAAGCAGTTTCTATCATTCACAATACAGGTCTGTCCTGAAGAACTGGGAGACAAGCAGTTTATATCATTCACGATACAGGTCTGTGCTGACAGACTGCCAGACAAACAGTTTTTGTCATTCACAATACAGGTCTGCGCTGATGAACTGTAAACACGAATAGTTTCTATTATTCACAATACAGGTCTGTGCTGACGAACTGGGAAACAAGCAGTTTCTATCATTCACAATACAGGTCTGTCCTGAAGAACTGGGAGACAAGCAGTTTCTATCATTCACGATACAGGTCTGTGCTGACGAACTGGAAAACAAGCAGTTTCTATCATTCACGATACTGGCCTGCGCTGACGAACTGGGAAACAAGCAGTTTATCATTCACAATACAGATCTGTGCTGACGAACTGGGAGACGAGCAGTTTCTATCATTCACAATACAGGTCTGCGCTGATGAACTGCAAAGACAAGCAGTTTCTATTATTTGCATACAGGTCTGTGTTGACGAACTGGGAAACAAGCAGTTTCTATCATTCACAATACAAGTCTGTGCTGACGGACTGCCAGACAAACAGTTTTTGTCATTCACAATACAGGTCTACACTGATGAACTGTAAAGACGAATGGTTTCTATTATTCACAATACAGGTCTGTTCTGACGAACTGGGAAACTAGCAGTTTCTATCATTCACAATACAGGTCTGTCCTGAAGAACTGGGAGACAAGCAGTTCTATCATTTACGATACAGGTCTGTGGTGACGAACTGGAAAACAAGCAGTTTCTATCATTCACGAAACAGGCCTGTGCTGATGAACTGGGAAACGAGCAGTTTATCATTCACAATACAGGTCTGTGCTGACGAACTGGGAGACGAGCAGTTTCTATTATTCACAATACAGGTCTGTGGTGACGAACTAGGAGTCAAACAGTTCCTATCATTCACAATACAGGTCTGCGCTGATGAACTGTAAAGACAAGCAGTTTCTATTATTTACACACAGGTCTGTGCTGACGACCTGGGAGACAAGCAGTTTCTATCATTCACGATACTGGTCTGTGGTGACGAACTAGGAAACAAACAGTTTTTTACTCATTCACGATACAGGTCTGTGCTGACGAACTGGGAAACGAGCAGTTTTTACTCATTCACGATACAGGTCTGTGATGACGATCTAGGAAACAAGCAGTTTCTATCATTCACGATACAGGTCTGTGATGACGATCTAGGAAACAAGCAGTTTCTATCATTCACGATACAGGTCTGTGCTGACGAACTGCAGGACAAACAGATTCTGTCATTCACAATACAGGTCTGCGCTGATAAACTGTAAAGACAAACAGTTTCTATTAATCACAATACAGGTCTGTGCTGACGAACTGGGAAACAAGCAGTTTCTATCATTCACGATGCAGGTCTGTGCTGACGAACTAGGAAACAGGCAGTTTCTTTTCACAATACAGGACTGTGCTGACGAACTGGGAGACAAGCAGTTCCTATCATTCACAATACAGGTCTGTGCTGACGAACTAGGAAACAAGCAATTTCTATCATTCACGATACAGGTCTGTGCTGACGAACTGCAGGACAAACAGATTCTGTCATTCACAATACAGATCTTCGCTGATGAACTGTAAAGACGAGTAGTTCCTATCATTCACAATATAGGTATGTGCTGACGAATTTGGAGGCAATTCACAATACAAGTCTGTGCTGACGGACTGCCAGGCAAACAGTTTTTGTCATTCACAATACAGGACTGCGCTGATGAACTGTAAAGACGAATAGTTTCTATTATTCACAATACAGGTCTGTGCTGACGAACTGGGAGACAAGCAGTTTATATTATTCACATTACAGGTCTGTGCTGACGAACTGGGAGACAAACGGTTTCTATCATTCACAATACAGGTCTGTTCTGACGAACTTCAAGATAAGCATGTAATTCAATCTTGGCTTAAAGCAGTGACACAGACCAACCGTTGCAACTTTATAGAGACCAGCATAACTGTGTGCTGATATGTGATTTTGAAACGCATTTTTAGAAGACGTATTGAATACTTACAAAGCAACATTAACAATTTTAAAAAATCACGCAATATTTTTTTCTGGCACATTTTGTATGCACATTTTATTGCGTTACGAAAATGTTCAGCGCATGTATCAAAGAAAGAGCGTTTGATCTCTTGAAGACATCTATCGCATCAATATTGTAAGTATTCTGACTAGATGGAAATTGAAAACGGACTTATCACTTTGAAGACCTGTGTCCATCACATGCACGAGTCTAACACTTGCGAATCGTCAGAGACGCTGAGCCTATACGCTTGTCACAGCAGTGGCCGCCGTGGGCAGGGGAGTTGTGAGTCTAGAAACCAGTTAAAGAAAATACTGGCGGCTCTTAGCTTAGGGTGTCTCTCCGGAGAGCCCTCGTGTGTTTCCTGTTCGCGCGCCCTGTACCACTCGGCCATGGCAATAATTATTGTAGTCAGAGACCTAGTCTTTGTCTCTGTGGCAAGGTCAGTCGGTCCGGGAGATTGAACGTGCAGGGGTCCCTTAGGCTCGTGTCCGTGATTTCATTTGGCTCGTAGGTAAAGAGTTTCGGATATTCTTTGTAAGTTCAAAAAATACACATGGATGTTATTTTTTAAAGGATGTGTGTGTGTGTGTGGGGGGGGGGGTGGTGGGGGGTGGGGGAGGGGGAGGGGTGGAGAGGAGGTTGGTTCACTCGCGCGAAAGTGAGCAAAAGTGAGTTTATATGTTGAGCCATCTGTCATCCGTCTCTCTGTGGCAAACTTTAAAATTGACATCTTCTTTGATTATATTTAATCCTTTGCGTGTCGGTAGCGGTTTTAGTCGCGATGATTCCGACAGGAATCATTGCGACTAAAACCGCTACCGACACGCAAAGGGTTAAGCCACACGCTTTCAACTTAGTCATGCCTTTTTTTATTTTTTAAATTATAGAAACATGAGTGAACCCTCTCAAAGGTCAAGGTCACACAGAGCCAGTAAGCCCGGTTTCCAATGCAAGAGGACGAAACCTTAAACATCTACTCCGTGGTAAACTGGAGACTACATAAATTATTATTGTTTTGTGAAACAAGTTTGTTTCTGCCTTGCCAGTTAGGAATATTTTTGTAAGAGTAGTGCATTGCTAATATTGTTTTGGGGTTAATATTCTTTTTTTCCATCCTGTTTCATCTTCACCTTTCATGGCTCCAAGTTGAAATGGCCGGGAGCACGGACACCAGGCTACAAGCTCACCCAAGGTGGTTTCACTCAGAATCTCATTTTGAAACTGCACCAACAGTAAGTCCTGTTTTTCGTTATCCTATCGAGGGAGTACAGGCATCTGATGAACAGTGAGAATTCTGCAGGATATCCACAGTAATAATAATAATAATAATAATAATAATAATACATAGTATTTATAAGGCGCATTTCTCATATTTATAATATAACTCAATGCGCAGGATATAGCCGCGAACTGAACCCAACAAGCACGCTCACGTGAATCACGCGCATTCCCTCACACACTCTACATAAACACAGAACATTCACGTGGTGGTAAGGGCAAGCTCAAGCTCAAGCGAGCTACTGAAATTGGAAATTTAAATCGTTCTTTTATATTTTTGAAATTTGATTAAGTGGACTGAAATTAATACCGAATTCTTGGGGGAGGAAAGAGCCGAATACCCGGAGAAAGAACCCCCGACGGTCCGCCTGAATTAATGGTGACACTAGAGGAGAAAAGTCCACTCTGGAACCGGGTATCGAACCTCGCACCTCTGCATTGATGGCAGGCGCTTTTACCGCTGCGCCACGGACCGCCCCGGTGATATGTGGAGTATATAATCATAATTAACCCCTTCACTGCCAGTGATCACGGATTTCGCGTCTGAACCCACTGCACGCTGACTGATATTCGCGTGAAAAACACAGATGAAATGGGAGAACAAAATAGATATAAAGAACATATATAACTAACAAGTGGCATGACTCCAGGTTGTGTAAACCCTTATGACCCCGGGGCTCATGAGGGTTTACGCAAGCTGGTGAACGGTGTTCCATACCGTAGCGGCTCGTATCCGGTCACGTTCCAGCACGTAAGCGTCCAAATTTCTCACTTGCTTCAGGACGGCGGAATACGTAGGACTGCTGGACGGTGTAGCTCAGCAATTTCTAATGCTACAAGTCACAGACTGGTCCAGCTGTCTTGTCAGTTGTCGGCAAGGCGCCAGGCAACCGGTTTATTTCTGGTGTAAATGTGACAATAATGCCGTGGTTTTTTTTTTCTCACACATTGGCACTTTCCTCGTACTACGAACATAACCAGTCGCCAGCAGCTTCACTGCCGGTGTTTTGGCGCCGGCCTTCAGAGTGGATCAATAAAGAAAATGTGTCAGAAACATTTTAGCTTGCCTACAAAATAGATTTTTGTGTGTGGTAAAATGCGGTGTTCCAGCTCGTATACCTACGTACCAGCTCGTAGCAAATCAGACGTTCCATCTCGTAGGATTTGTGTTCCAGCTCGTACATAATGAGCAACACTGTGAAAATACAGCTTGTGTAGTCTTTAGTTTTGAGAGAGAAAAAAAAATATGGCCAGGTTTGAACGCCAAAGTCACGACCAAACTGGCCTGCTGCCTGGACAGGGCACAAAGCGCTCGACCCTTGACTTGCCTTAATCGGATTAGGGGACCGTGCTGACCGCCGTTTACCTGCGTATGGTGAACCACTAATGCAGTAATGTTGGTTTATTACTAGCAAATTATTTTTAAATTAATTATTACGGGCGCTTTAAGGCCGATATTTCTTAGTACTTTTGAGGGTGTGTTCTGTATAGTGTTCTCTACCGCCGATTGGCGTTGAGACACCCTCTGGATCCGCCCCTGAACGGGCGAGAGCGAAGTCACGGCGGATAACCAGCTTCTGCCATCAGCATAGACAACACTCCAAACATCACCAAGAGGCATCGATCCGCATGAGGATCTATGCCTCTTGGAGATGTTCGATGTTGTCAGTCTATGCTTCTACTACACACTGCTTATCCGCCGTGACTTCGCTCTCGTTTGTTGTTAGGAGTCGTTCGGCGTAAAGTAGGCTAATGTCATCTTCAAGGTCAACGTCAAACTCAAAAGCTTCTGCAGCATGCCGTAGTACGCTTGGGGGACAGGGAAATCTATTGCCCCCATAACCCGCCCCGATCCATGATCACCTCGGTGCGGCTGTGGACGTTAAACCCGAACCGGCTAACCAACCGTAGTACGCTTGTTAGAAAGACATGGTATAGCGCTAGAATATGAGGATATATGCCTATTGCAGTTACATCGCATTCATGGCCTTTTGCTCACTTGGATCAACCCACAGGGTCCTGACGATGGTGCTTTGACTAAATGCAAATCCGCTGCGCCACCGCGCGCACGCGGTGGCGCAGCGGATTTGCATTTAGTCAAAGCACCATCGTCAGGCCCATAAGGATCAACCTCATGGACGAGAGCACTCTGATCTCGGCAGACAAAGGTGGGGCACGCCATATGCCAGCCTATGTATTGCTATACTAGTAATAATCGGTAGGAAACGGTATGGTATGGCAGGACAGGGTTCTACCACGCTCCGAGGCCCAGAAACCTATACGAAGTTATAATATTTTGAAAATGACAACAGTGGCACAGGTACGAGTGTGGCGTGGCATTTGCTACGAAGTTATGATGTTATGATATGTTTCATAAAGGCACTTTAGGGACGGATCAGATACCTCGAGGTGGGGGGGGGGGGGGGGCCCAACTTTTGGGGGGACCTTCAACCTGATACAAAAGGAAGAGAGAGAAGACGCGTGTGTGATAAGACTCACCACTTGCCAAAATATCAAACAACGGGGGGAGGAGGGAGGGGGGGGGCTGGGGGGTCCAAACACCCCTAAAAGGGACTTTGTTATAGCATCTTCAGGAAATTTGGGTCGAGGGAGCGAGCGAGGGGGGGGGGAGGGTCCGGACTCCCCTCCCCCTTCCGAGATCCGCCCCTGCGCTTATTCAATATAAACGTGAATATAATATATTTTTGTGTTCTAACGAACTGAAAGAAAACAAATTGTTCTTATCGATTTTTATCTTGCACGCACAGCAGATGCGCACTTTTCACAATTCAGTAACATGTGTTGCCAAATATTTTTCACGGGGTTTGGTTTTCATTCATGTGTAACTAATACTGTTCAAGAGATAATTAAATTTCCGTTTTAGCAATTACCTCTCGTGTGCGCTGGAATAGTACAAGAGGCATAGATTATCATGAGTCCCCGCAGTTGCGGGGCTCATGAGGATCGATGTATCTTGCTAGTCACATTTATCTCCATTTTTTTCAGATCAAGAGGTATGTCAGCTGTCAGTCTACAGTAGTTGGAGATGCAGCCATTCAATAGCAGGCAAGCGATTGCAAGCAGGCGCCCATTTGTTCTGCAATGCGTCATCCCAATGCTCAAAAGGCCATCGGGCTGACGTCGGCCCGATAGCCTTTTGCGCATTGGGATGGAACTGATACATATAAACTTCCTCTTGAGGTCAGAAACAGGGAGTCTGTCTCTGACTTCAAGAGGTCGTTGAAAACTCACCTCTTCAAGCTTTACTTTGAATAACTGCCAGTGTTTGATGCCTTAGTTGTAGTTCTGCAATCCTCCTTTTGTTTAGACAGAATGTTAATTAGAATATAAATTATTATGTATGTATTGTTGTTTAGTTTATTGTAAATGTGGTGTGTTCGGTCATTGTGTTTTGTTTGTTATGTGCATGTGTCATTGTATTTTTAGTTTTGTGTATAGATTGTAAAGCGCTTAGAGCTTTTGAGTAAGATTAAGCGCTATATAAATAATCATTATTATATTATTATATTATTATAAACCCAAAATAACAAACGCCTCATCTGCACGGCTGAACTGAGACACATCTGACATTCTTGGAATGTATGCACAATCCTCAAAGGTCAAAAGAATTTCATTCTTGAACAGTGACAGCAACAGAAAGCTCGCCTAAAAACTCGCAGAAAGAGTTCGCTAAAAACATGGAGCAAGCGAAACTTGGTGCCAGCGATGGAAAGAGTCTGTCGTTTTTTCCAGAAGGTTCTTCTCAACGGTCTATGCGGACAGTGCTCTGGCCTTCGCTCAGCTGTACAGGGTACCTTTGCTACAGACGTGGGGGGTTCCTGTGGGGCTCGTGTCGATCCACCCTATTGTTGCCGGACCCCTCGCCATGCTCCTCATCCAGGTCACCGGTCACGTGACCGACAAGGGAGCTAATCACAGGCGAAGAAAAATGATGGCAGACATTATCAACACCGTTCTGTTTCTTGCGGGATTTTCTCTGATTATTACGGCGAATTTGCTGAAGTTGTCTGAGACAGGAGGTGGAACAGCGGGGAACAATTCGTTGGAAGGATCTGCACGACTACAAAGTGGGGTGTCAGTGAATCAAACAGATGTCCTGAGCAGGCGTTTCGCGTCTTGATAGAGGACTCCACATCGACGATACTGGATGCAGGAGCAGCGCCTGCAGTAGAACGGTCATCTTCTTCTGACCCGGGCACACTCTAACAATGGACCACAAGACCAAACTCACATACATGCACAGCTCCGACTGAGCGCAACGAGGACAACAATGTCCTCGAGACCACAGCGTCCAGAGTTGACTTCTGCGGCAGAGAAGCCGGCTCAGCGGAACGCGTCATTCATGGATGCTGCTGCATCAAGGTCAAGTCTGATAGACGCAGCATCTAGCGATGTGGATCTGTTCTCTTTGCCCCTACACCACTGTCATCGGCCTGATGGGATGTGTTCTGTTCGCGCTTGGTTACGATAGCAACACCTCTGCCATCAGGTGAGTAAGGCAGCGCAATTTTCCTCTCCCTGCGAAGGCAGACGACAGCAAGTTCATTTTTTGTGCAGCAACGGCCAACAATAAATAAAACAGACATAACAAAATAAACTATGCGGGGGCGGGGGCTCATGAGGATTTATATCTCTTGCAGCTGGGTAGCGTTTGCGTGTCTCGACTGATAAACATGGCATGAAATAAAATAAAAACAAAATAAACTTTGCGGATGTCAAGCTCATTTGTCACTTCTCTTGAACTGTCAGGGTCGGTCAGCCCTCAAATGCATTTGTGTGGCTGTTGTATTTTTCAAGACACCCTGTTCTGTTAAAATTATTTGTTCTTTCGTGTTTTATCAGGTCGTGCGTGTTGTCTAGCAGTCCCCGTCAGGACCACACGTCGCTGTTGGCTCAGGCGCTGGGCATGTCGGCCCTGGGGGGTTGTGTCACCTGTGTCTTTGGGCTCATCGACCTGGCGCCGCTACTACACGCTGGAAGCGGGTAAGTAGTGCAAGTGCATACATTTATTAAACGTGTGCCTGTGGTCTCATCTCACAAACCAGATAGGTGAGGCTAGCGCTGGTAGAATAGTACTCTTACCAAGGGGAAATGCTCAGCTCTGAACATACAAAACAACTTAACCTAATGCATCCTTTTTAAGGGATGTATATGATCGTCTTGGTCTTTACTTGCATATTTTTGGGTGGGCTGGCGATTGTGCGCCTGACAGGAGGGGGCAGGAGATCTAATTCAGCGCTGTGGTCTCATCGACATGGCGCCTCTCCTTCCAGGCTGATTGTGGGTTAATATATCGTCGTTGTTGTAGTCATTATCATCACAGGCATCCCCCAACCCTTAAGTTTGTCTGTGGACTCATCGACCTGGCGCCGTTACTCAACGCCGACAGCGGGTAAATAGTGCCTATATCTATAACGTCTATCGGATCTTCATTTGAAGTCAGTGACATACTAATTTTTCGGGAGGTATAACAGATTGTCTGAAAAACAAAGCGGCAGACGGAAGGGGGACGGGTTGGAGGAGGAGGAGAATAAAGGTGATGGAGAGGAGAGGGAAGGGAGGCAATTCATGAGAGAAAGGTGGGGGTGGGTAGGGGGTGGGGGGAAAGAAGCTTTGACGGGAGATGGGAGGGGAATGGTGTTTCCTACCAGAGAAGGCACCATGCCATACCCGTACTTGCGCCACTGTCGTCATTTCCAAAATGTTATAAATGCTACGTGCTGCTCGCTACGAGTCCAGACGACGACTCTCATCCCCGCCACTGCCGTCATCAGTTGTGGGCTTTACGCCCATCTGTATGCTGGTCTATGATTTTGGACCTTACCGCCGTCAGGCCGTAAGGTCCAAAATCACAGACCAGCACACATGTTATGAATGATATGTGCAGATTGTTACCAGCCCAGACGACCGTCCAGCTCCTAATCTGTGCTGTTCTTGTCATTGTGGGCATGGTGTCCACGATAGCGACGTGCAACTACACTGAGAGACGCTGAATACGTACTGCTGAAAGAAGACAACTCTGACGAAGAATCCTTAGGCTACGGAACAGCCACAGAGGCAAATCACAGTCAGCACAGACAGAAAGGGCTCAGCTCTGAAATTAACGGCTCAGCCGTCGCAATAAACGACGAGCTCTCACGGGCGCAAAATTCTGTCAGATCCGATAGTCCTGATGAAGACAGCACTTGCTTTCAACAAGAATCCAGCTTGAACAAAAATTGTTGTTCACACAGTGAACAAGAATGCAACTTGAGTGACACTCGTATTCATCCATCTCCTATATCACCTGTAATATCTGAATCTTGGACAGGGTTGCCAAGTGCGATAACCCCAGAACCTTTCAGTCAATCGTCAGCCACCTCGGGGTCGGCAAGGTGTACCGAAACTTCGCCTCACACCCCCAGGAGACGTGGATGTGACAAGCGCATCCTGAACATGACCATCGTGTCTTTGTCTCTCTTCATAGGATCCTCCGTCCTGTATTCATACAATGCTTACGTGTCCGACTTCCTGGGGAGGTCGTCGTTCGGCGGAAATGATAACGGTAGTGCGGAGCTGAAAGCGTTTGAAGAGGGGGTGAGCTTGGCGTCGTCCGGACTGCTGATAGTCTTCTGTGGTTACTTTGTCGTCAGCATGCTACAGGACAGACTCCTCGGGCGGCTAGGTGAGAACAATCAATCCAGACCAAAAAGGTGACTGCCAAGCGTGTAATATGCAAAGAAGTACCCAACAGAGAAAGAAACACGCTTAGAAAAGACGGGTACAACACAATTTATTAATATTTCAGGTAAATACCCTTTGTCAAAATAGACAAACAAACAAACAGAGAGATTAGCCGCTACTTATCTTCATTGGTAGAAAGAATGTGGCAACTGAAGGAGGTGACGTAAAAGAAAGAAAAGGAAGAACAAAAGTGCGGAAAAAGTAAAAATGGTAAAAATGACGTCAACGAAAAATCGTAAGAGAGAGACTCGGAAAGAACCTGAACACGAGAGACAAGAGTGTGTGCAAGCATATGTAGGAGCGAGCGAAAGAAAAGGCGTGTAGATGAGGCCAGAGCTGAGAGAGAGAGAGAGAGAGAGAGAGAGAGAGAGAGAGAGAGAGAGAGAGAGAGAGAGAGAGAGAGAGAGAGAGAGAGAGAGAGAGAGAGAGAAAGAAAGAAAAGGAAAACGAACGGGGAGTACCCTTGGGCACGAAGTAGGCGGAGTGTCTAATACACAAAGCCTGCTAAACACCAACCCGAAGGCAAACTTTATATCACCCTCAAGTTGAGGACTACCTCGGGGAAAAACGGGAGGACCCCGGGAAAAAAAACCCAGCATTTAGCACGGTACACAACAAGTAATAAGTCATGAAAACAAAGCAAATAATCAAATTCAGTAAGATAATATTGGTATAAGTGGAGAGTAGGTAGTTGTGAAACCGTCTTCAAGGGTAACTCAAAAAATAGGGGGGGGGGGAGAGAGAGAGAGAGAGAGAGAGGGGGAGAGAGAGAGAGAAGAGAGAGAGAGAGAGAGAGAGAGAGAGAGAGAGAAGGGGGCGGGGGCGGGGGAAAGGAGGAAGGAGGAAGGGGAATAAGAGAAAAGGAAAAAGCGTAAAGAGAGAAAGAGGGCTAGAGAGAAGTGGTAAAGGGGGTATGGGGGGGGGGGGAAGAGGGAGAGAGGTAGAAGGAAAAAAAAAAAAAAAGCCAGAGCCACCAACCCCACCCAACAGGCACCCACCAGCACACCGAAAAACACACAGGCACGCAACAAGACGACCACGTACATCCCCAAGGGATGCACACGATCGCCCCGCCCCAAAACCGCGTATCAAACCGTGAGCCGGAGACCCGGCGCCCGACAGGGAAGGGCAAGGGATCCAACTAAACGTTCGGCCAGCGCTGAGAAAGTCCCCAAGGGAAATGTACATATCAACCAGCGCCAACCTCCCCTAACTGGTTAGTGAGTAGTAAAACAGTGAGGTAAAGTAGCAGACACAAGCAAGGTAAAAAATGTTAATCTTTCATATTCATCCCGAGTGGCGCCACAGTGCCCAGTTTATTAATCAAAAATTTTTCACGGTCTTTCCTGGCCCAGACATTACTGGCTTGCATAAGCCAAAGGCCTTTAACCCGAATGTCCGAGACGGAGTGGTCGGCCTGATTGAAATGTCGTCCGACCGGTCTGTTGTATTGGTACTTGACAGACTGAAGATGTTCTTTGAAACGGTCGTTGATGGTTCTTTCCGTCTCTCCAACATAGAGTTGGCCGCATTTCACACAGGAGATGACATAAATCACGTTGGTGGTTTGACACGTGAAGGTGAGAACAGACTAGTTAACGGCGTCCCCATTTGATTGTCACCCGTTCAGTGTCACCTGACGCAGACTGTGTTTTTTGCAATCTTCGCCGTTTCAACACCAAAAAGCCATAGACGTCCAAGGAACATGGATTCAAAGTGTTTTCTGCAAGAGGCATAGATCCCCAAGAGCCCCCGTAATTGCTGGTCTCACGACGATCTATACCTCTTGTAGCTGGGTGTCGTTCACATTTTCTCGGCACTGAACGGGTTAACACAACCAAGACGTGCTGCATCCGGATACTTGGTGATATATCGCGCATCCGGATGTGGCATGTTGCGGATGAGTTCAGCCTATCACTGCCGAAGTACAGCCAACAATATCCAGCTTTCCAACTTTCGATAGGCATAGATCAACGTGAGTCTCTGCGTACGATAACTAACCAAGAGCGCCCTCACACCAGCGATTTAGACTGGGTTAACGGGCAGGGCATTTAAACTGATCAGACTGGGGCTAAAAAGTGACACGAGCCAGAATAGCGTGTTTGCTAGCCCGAACTAAGTAGCGGGTCACCCGCATTTTCGGGTGGCTAACACACTCGGGAGATGTTGGAAGACTATACCATATTCATAATCCTTAAGACTGAAATTGACAGCGAGGCTCAGACTAATTAAGCAGTGTGTCAATTTGGTTTTTGAAAAAGAAAACAATGAAACGTGAAATAGAGAGTCTTGGTTCTTGTCTTAGTCTTCGGGTTACTGAGGCACATACGGCGTGGTGCGTTTGGCTGATCTAATTGATCAAAGAGTTTGAAAGCCTCGTTTTGAATAGTCTTCCAAATGCAAATATGAATTGGTGACACTCAGAACCAAGTCAAAGTCAATTTTCACAAAACAAAAAGTATTGAGGGGAGGGAGGACGGACTCGTGGCATGATGAAGTCGGCATGAGTTGTTTGTTTGTCAATAAATCGGTGGATATATAGATATTATGGTATTGATGACAGAAATTTGTGGAATGCCAAACAAAGTCCTTGGGAGGACAACTCCCTCAGCCGATGTACGGACAGTTTCTTTTTCATGGGCACACAATCGTGTGTGTGTAAATTTCTTGCTTTTAATGGCTTTGGGGAGGGGTTGGGGGGTGGGGGGGGGAAGAAGGGGGTAAAGAACTTATGACTGCCATGACGTAAAATCAAACGTAGTGTTTGTGTGTGTGTGTGTGTGTGGGGGGGGGGGGGGATTGCTCAAGTCAAAAGATTAAAGATTAAAAACTGACACATTTCAAGTTGAAAATATTACCGATCATTATCGTTTTGTATTGTACAGCGTATCGTGTCGTGTCTAAATATTTTCTTGAACTGACATCTTCACTGAACAGGCGCCAAGCTAAATTTTTGTCTTGCCGGCCACGTGCTGATGGCGGGCATCAGTGCGTCCTGTACGGCTTCCAGAGATCCGCTCTGCTCACCTACCTTTCGTCCTGGCCAATCGCTACTCGCAGGAGAAGGTGAGAGGTCAAGCTATTTAAGGACATTCAAAGTCACACTGAGGTAGTCCCTGATCACCTCGGTGCAGAGGGACAAAAAAATGGATAAAACGAACGAACGATACTGAGGTCATTTTTAAACAAGTTCGCTGCTGAACTCCGTGATCGTGTTAACCCATTTAGCACCAAAGCACTGCAGCAGAAGATGGATCGACCATGATAATTGAAGGGTAGTGCCTGATTAGCCTGGCGCCATGCTAACCTGCCACTGCCCTTGAATTATCATGGTCGAATCATCTCCTGCATCCGGTACATAGTCGTTAGGTGACACCTCCAGAATTTGTGAAACGCGGCCGTGGGGATAAATAGGGTCCGAATCGAAGGCAACAGAATGCAGACTATAGATAACCCAATGCGCAAAAGGCCATCGGGTCGACGTCGGCGCATTGGGTAATGAGGTTCGAACGAAATCAACGACCAAAACCTGAGAGTATCAGCGTGTATCCTGCGAAGCCAAAAGACAGTAAGTACGCCCAGTTTGTGAAGAGCAAGAGGTCCGCTATATTACAGTGAAAATTTCGCTTTACACAAAAACGGACATCGGATACTGTTTTTTTGCCTTCACAGGACAAGACACGCGCCTCTTACTCAGAGGTTATAGCCATACATCACGACAGCACATCCTTAGACTGAATTAGGCATTTTGGGGTGTTGACAACAGGAAAATAAATTACACGCATATTTCTTTCTTGGTTTTTGCACAAGAGGGTGTAGGCCCCATGAGGACTGTGCCCCTTGCTGCGTGGTTCCACGTACAGGATTAGGATTAACCCTTTGCTTGTCGGTAGCCGTTTTAGTCGCGATGATTCCCACAGCCTGAATCATCGCGACTAAAACCGCTACCGACACGCGAAGGTTTAACACATTAGAGACGTCCTGCATTCGGTTATTCGGCTTCATTATGCCGCGTATCCAGATGCGGCACGTCTCGAATCAGTGAAGTAAGTTTTCCGTTTAACATCATTCTGTTCTGAGATTACTTTCGTTTTGCGGTTTACAGACGGTCTCGGACAGAGAATCCAGCGTGGGCAAGGCAATGGCGGCCATGTCCTGTATGCTACCGCTGTATTTCTGCACTTCGTTCTACCTTCTCAGCGGGCCGCTCATCCAGCTAACCGGATATGACGCAATGCCACTTCTCGTGGCCGTGGGATTTTCTATATTGGCAGCCTTGACCTTCATGCTGCACGGGGTCCTCGGCTAGGGGCCGGGGAGAACTGAAGGTCTGCATCGAAAGCCGCTTCTGTGCTTCCTGAATATTTAGGATTGATCCGGGCGAGCGAAATACGCCCGGCAATCACACGTTCCGTGACGTCACAAGGTACGGTTTCTCAGTCAGCGTGAGTGCCCGGAACCAAGGCATGGCCGGTACAGACTCACAGTAGGTCAAGTCCACAGTCAACTTAGGTAGATGAGACAGTAAGAGGACCAGTGTTTTTGTCTACCGTATTGAAAATACGGTAAACTTTGAAATGGGTCTGGTCGGAGCGCATTCCGGAGAATGCACGTGACGTTTTTGGCGTGCGGGGCAGAAATTATGGCAAAGAAGTAACAAGATAAAAATGACGTCACATCTAGCTACGCAAACCTTGCTAGAGAACGTCTTTTTGGCGCCAAAGCGCCGTGTGTGTGTGTGTGTGTGTGTGTGTGTGTGTGTGTGTGTGTGTGTGTGCGTGCATACGCGCGTGCGTGTGTGCGTGTGTGTGTGTGTGTGTGTGTGTGTGTGTGTGTGTGTGTGTGTGTGTTTGTGTGTGTGTGTGTGTGTGTGTGTGTGTGTGTGTGTGTGTGTGTGTGTGTGTGTGTGTGTGTGTGTGTGTGTGACAGTGACTAGAGCCCGCGTTTGAGGACGGACAAGCTTGAAATTTTAGGATATTGTCCCTAAAAGAATTATCTCGATATCTTTTTTTTCTCGATGTTTTGATTAAGATGCTCATTGGCGAAAAAAATGGCCGTTTCACAAAAATCGGTTAATCCACACTGGAGTCCGTAATTTTTCTTATTTTTACTAGATATTTTGCATATAGCTAGATAAAAGGGAGATATTGAACGAGTTTGTTAACCAGCATTGTACCTCTAGAACGTTTGGAGTGATAATTAAATATTTTTTAAAATATAAATTTTCACATTTTGGGGATTCGTTTCACAAATTATATGGGTTAATCTTAAAACAATTGAATCTTTTTTTACGAAAACAACAACAAAACAAAACAAAACAAAACGAAAAAAACAATCTTCTCATTAATAATCGCATGATTTTTCGTATACGGTATACGGTATTTACATAAGCCTACAGCTTGTCTCGGCTGTCGGATACGATTAGGTCATTTGTGACCTGTATGCACTAGGTATGAAAATCAGACAATTTTCTGCACCACTTTTTCGGAGTCATTTGTAAAACAGTTAACATAATTTTAATTTTTCTTTTACGAAAAAAACTATATTCTCATTAATACCTGCATGATTTTTCATAAACAGTGTTTGCATAAGACTGCTATTTGTCCCGGCCCTGTGGTAGGATTAGGTCAAATTGTGACAGGTCTGTAAGCTCTAGGAATGAAAATCAGCAAGAAAATTGCAAAGTTGATTCTCTGATACGTCAAATGTTAGTACTTCGATGATGACGTATAACATCGAGTCGCCACTATGAACATGATGTCGTGGGGCTAATGATGCCATGACGTGAAGTTATTTCAATGCTCGTGCTATTATTCTTCTTCAGAATAGCTATGCTACGCCAGACCACCAGGCTTACGAATGGCGGGAATCGCCTTGTGTCCGTCTTTAGTGTGTGCGCCGACGTGTGTGTTGATCAGAGGTTGGCTTAGAGAGGAGGGAAATGGATCAGCATTATAAGCCTAAAAATATGAACTCTGAATGTTCCTTCTTCTTCTTCTTCTCGAACGCCGTCACATTTGTAGTTGCTCTCAAAATGAAATCTGTGTCTTTTGTAGCGCCTCCACAGGCCCGTACAGTTTTTCTTGTAGAATGGCGGGCTTCGGCCATATCTCCTCCCTGAATGTTCCTAAAAGATAAATACATCTGAGCTGCAAACAATGCGGTAGACTTTGTGATGAAATCCTCATCTTGTTTCTCTTTTTGTCTACCTTATTGAAAGTACGGTAGACTTTGAAATGGGGCTGATCGGAGCGCATTCCGAAGCACATGACGTTTTTAGCGTGCGAGGCAGAAATTCTGGCAAAGAAGTAACAAGATAAAAAAAAATGACGTCACGTCTAGCTAAGCAAACCTGCTAGAAAACGACTTTTTTGGCGCCAAAGCGCCGCGCGCGTTTGTGTGTGTGTGTGTGTGTGTGTGTGTGTGTGTGTGTGTGTGTGTGTGTGTGTGTGTGTGTGGTGTGTGTGTGTGTGTGCGTGTGCGTGTGTGTGTGTGTGTGTGTGTGTGTGTGTGTGTGTACACGAAACCACTGAAATGGGTGACTTTCTTTACCATCCTTATGCAAAATGGGTGTGTGTAAAATTCTGGGTGACCAAGTCAGGCACCCATTTTTTCTGAGGGTTGTTTTCTGCATTATCTTTCATTCAAAAGTCAGAAAAAAAATATCAAAATAGGATGTCCCCATTTTCCCAGATTTACTTCATGTTGTGTTTTTGCGACGCCCTGGGCCTGTGTGTTCACACGGAAGCGAGCGTTTTCAGATCAACTTGATGATCGCTGATTGGTCAGCCCAACACCGATGAACGGAGTTGTTTCCCTTGCCCTTCCTAAAACGTCTTTCGTCCCCCGCTGGCCATTCTTCACGTTTGCAGAGGTACTTTATGCAATATTTCTTAGTTAAGAGCATGCCCAAATGTACTTGTTCAGTGCAGTTATTTAACTGAGAGATGCCTCCAATCCCCGATACCCGTTTGGCCCAGAAAAATAATGCGTCTGCTTCGGCTGTGGCTCGGTCCGTGTCTTCCTCTCTGACCGTTGAGTCTTGTAGTAAATGATAATAGAACCCCACAATTTTAACAAAAGCTTTCTTCTTCAACGAAAGGAATTCGTTCAATAACACCATTACAAGGTCAATCTGCCACGCGATTTTGTTTCTTTTTTTTCTGACATGTGTGATTGTCTCAAGCTAAAGAAAATCCGCACAGAGACAACAAGAAGACGGCGCTATAATGTAGGCCTCCTGAGAGAAACTGGAGTTAGAGAAGAGTTCAAACTGGTGCTGTCCAACCGGTTTCAAGCGCTACAGGAGCTAGTAAGTGAAGAGGAGGTGGTCACCACAGAGCAGGAGTGGAAGGCAGTTAGAGAGGCGCTGAACTCAACCTGCAAAGACACTGTAGGGTTCAGGAAACACCATCACAAGGACTGGCTGTCGGCACAGACCTTGAAGAAGATAGAAGTGAGGAAGCAGAAGAAAGCAATTGTCAACAACAGTCGCACGAGAGCAGCCAAAGTAAGGGCACAGGGGGAATACTCAGAAGCCAACCGCGAGGTGAAGAGGAGTATCAGGGCAGACAAGAGGGCCTACACAGACAGCCTGGCAGCAGAGGCAGAAAAGGCAGCAGGCAGCGGCAACATGAAACAGCTCTATGACATTACCAGAAGATTGTCAGGCAAGTATGGCCATACAGAAAGACCAGTAAAAGACAAAGAAGGCAAGCCAATTGCAGACAGAGCAGACCAACTCGACAGATGGGCCGAGTATTTTGAAGAGTTACTGAACAGACCTATCCCACCCGACCCCCCAGACATCCAGCTGGCAGAGACCGACCTACTCATCAGCTGTGACAGACCCAGCTGGGAAGAGATCAGAAGAGCAGTGGCATTTTTGAAGAACGGCAAAGCAGCAGGCCCAGATGGCATCCCAGCGGAGTCTCTGAAAGCAGACCTAGAGACAACAGTGGAGATGCTGTACCCACTCTTAGGAAAGATCTGGGAAGAGGAGGTGATGCCGGCTGACTGGAAGGAGGGGTACCTAATCAAGCTTCCCAAGAAAGGCGACCTCAGCAAGTGTTCCAACTACAGAGGAATCACCTTGCTGTCAGTACCAGGAAAGGTCTTCAACAGGATCATCCTGGAGAGAATGAAGAGCTCCGTTGACCCCCAGCTAAGAGACCAGCAAGCAGGATTCAGGAAGAACCGATCATGTACAGACCAGATCGCCACTCTCCGCATCATCGTGGAACAGTCTCTGGAGTGGAGCTCCCCGCTGTACGTCAACTTTGTGGATTATGAGAAAGCATTTGACAGTGTGGACCGAGAGACTCTGTGGAAACTCCTACGACACTACGGTGTACCCACAAAGCTCGTCCGCCTGATCAAGAGCAGCTATGATGGCATGACATGTCGTGTGATCCACGAAGGGCAGTTCACCAGGGAGCTCCAGGTCAGAACTGGTGTCAGGCAGGGCTGTCTGCTGTCTCCGTTCCTCTTCCTACTGGCCATAGACTGGGTCATGAAGATGACCACAGAGCACAGACGAAGTGGAATACAGTGGACACTGTGGACACAGCTTGACGACTTCGATTTTGCAGACGACTTGGCATTACTGTCCCACACTCATCAACAAATGCAGGACAAGACCACGAGGCTTGCTGACATCTCGTCCCAAGTGGGCCTCACCATTCACAAACAGAAAACAAAGACAATGAGGCTGAACGCAAGCAGGGAAGAACCAGTCTTGCTTGCTGGCACCCCGTTGGAGGAGGTGGAGTCCTTCACCTATCTCGGGAGCATCATAGACAAAAAAGTCGGCACTGATGCAGATGTCAGAGCACGAATCGGTAAAGCCAGAGCAGCCTTTCTCCAGTTGAAAAAAGTGTGGAGTTCCAGAGAGCTGTCACAACACACCAAAGTCCGGATTTTCAGCTCCAATGTAAAAGCAGTTCTCCTATATGGAGCAGAGACTTGGAGATTGACAAAAACCACAGTCAACAGAGTACAGACCTTCATGAACAGTTGCCTTAGAAGAATTTTGAAAATCCACTGGCCAGAGAAGATCAGCAACGTCAGACTCTGGGAGAGAACAGAGCAGATAACAGCAGAGAATGAAATTGGGCGAAGAAGGTGGGGATGGATCGGTCACAGTCTGAGAAAGCCAGCTTCCAGTATCACTAGGCAGGCATTGTCATGGAACCCCCAGGGAAAGAGGAAAAGAGGTAGGTCGAGAAACTCCTGGCGTCGAGACCTCCAAGCAGACATCAAGAGACTGGGAACCACCTGGAGTAGAATCGAAGGAGAAGCACAGGACAGGAGTTGCTGGAGGTCTCTCGTCGACGGCCTATACCCGGGTTGGGGTGACAGGCGTAAGTAAGTAAGTAATGTGTGATTGTCAGTGATCGAAAAGTAACTTGACACATGCATGCACAGTATGAGTTGAGATGCTAAGATTGGATCGATCACCAATCAAGATATCTTGAAAGGTCTCACAGAGGTTGAGAAGAAAATGGTGAATCATTTTCAGGGAGTGGAAATCAGAGGCAAGTTTAATAGGAGTGTTCCCATTTTGCTGACGAAGAAGATGATGACAACTGTGGACAGAATCCTTCAAATGAGGCAATCAGTGCCAGCTCTCGCTGATTCCCAGTACATCTTTGAAACACCTTCTGGTCAGAGGCCTTACAGAGGCCATGATGTTCTGAAGGCCCATGCCCTAGAAGCACGGGTGTCATACCCAGCCATGTTCACATTTACTGAGTTACGGAAGCAGATTGCAACTTTGGCTCAGTCCATGGCCATCTCGGAGTTAGACCAGGATCAGCTGGCAGACTTCCTTGGTCATGATATTCGGATACATCGCCATATCTTCCGCCAACCTCAAGACGTCCTTCAAAAGGCAAAAGTGGCAAAGATTCTTCTGTCAGTTAACAATGGGATGACAGATTTTGAGAGTTGCATTAGAGCTGAGCTGGGCGATGATGAAGAGATTGACTTTGACAATGAAGACACATCAGAAACTGGCAGAGAGGTCTCGGGGGGGAGGGGAGGGGGGGGGGAACAGCACCTGTGAATGAAGCAAGTAGCAAGTCAACAACACAGGAATCAATGAGCATGATGGAGAAAAGACGTCCAGAGCCTGATGACAATCTAGATAGTTTTGATGATGACAGTACTGCGTCAGCTTCTGTTCGAAAGAAAGCTAGATTTACAAGGAAACCATGGGGGGAAGCTGAAGAGAAAGCTGTTCAAACTCGTTTCAAGACACACCTCATGAACAAACTTCCTGGAAAGGCCGAGATACAGCACGCAATGGCAGAAGAGCCTGCACTTAGACATAGGCGCTGGACAAACATTAAGGATTACGCCCGCAACAGACTGAAAAAGTTACAAAAGAATTGAATTGAGGTTCCCCGCCACTCGCGGCATTTTCGGTTTCATACAGATTTATTACAAGAGTGTTATTATTGGGGTGGTTTCAGCATGTATAGCCTGCTTTTTTTTATCTGATGGACGCCTGGATCATTTTGTATACAGGGCTGTATAACCTTTGGATTTGCAAAACGAAACAGCCGGCTGGGGACAAAAGACAATAATAAGATAAGAAAACCATTGACAACGTAAAGATTTATTACAAGAGTGTTATTATTGGGGGGGGGGGGGGGTCTGCCTGGATCATTTTGTATACTGCATATTAAAAATCTGCAAACGGAAGAATGGTTGGCTGGGGACGAAAGACAATAATAAAGGCTGAAGTTTCAAGTGATTTCTTATGTTGTCAGTTAATTAATTAATGTCAGTGTTCTGTTCTGTCATTTTAACTCATTCTACCCCAAGACCGGAATCCCCAAATGTTGAAGTCGTCTTCAGAAGACTGCGTTGCAGTGCAGGACACAGATCCACCATGATAGCCCATAGGCGCCAAGCTATTCTGGCATCACCCTTGAACTATCATGGTGGATTTTTATTTTGCTGTGGTGTGTCTGGGGTAGAATAAGTTAAGTGTTAGTTTCTTCGTCTGGGTCTTTTTCTATCTTTCATATTTTTCCACACTTTTTGGCCCGCATCATACTGAGGCTAAAAGCTTCAAATTTGTTCACTGCCATAATTCTATGCAAGCTACATTACAGTACTTACAGATGAGGACATAGACCAATGGCTTTAATTCAAGGGTGGTGCCACAATAGCTTGGCGCCTAGAGGCACCAAGCTATTCTGGCACTAACCCTTGGACTATTTCAGTCACACTTGTTGCACACACTGGTGTATTCCGAATGATAAGGGTTAATATTCAAAATGCTCTGTTGCTGTTTGTCTGAAACTCCAGAGTACCCAAAACCTAAAAAAAAAGTCCTTTAATTCCCAGAATACATTATGTTGATTCTCACATAAATGCCATGATAAACTGTTTTGCTTCAGAAGGACAAAACGCAGCAATGTTTAAAAGATTTCCTCTGTAAAAATCATAATCGAAAGGTTACGGGCCAGTGTTTATTGAATTTTGCACCATACAATGTTAAAAATGTTAAAGCACACATACACATGAAGTTGGGAAAAAAAATAATGTGAAAAAGAAGTATTCCATGAACTTGACCTTATTACAGACGCCTAATGTTGTGAAGACACCCATTTTGACTGTAATGCCAGTTTTTGTGTGAGAGGCACCCACTTTATTGGTAGAAACCCATTTTTTTCCCATCTAGTGGCTCTGTTTCTAGAAAATGTCTATTTTATTTTAAGTTATAGAGCTTTTTTATAAGGTGAGTTCTAAACATTCGCATCAACTCCAGAGCCCTAGAATAAATAGAAATATGGGAACCCATTTTGACATAAAATGGTTGGTAACCCACTCTGACGCTTTTGTCCCCAGGTGTGTGTGTGTGTATGTGGCAGAGACTAGAGCCCGCGTCTGATGACGGACAAGCTTGAAATTGTATGACAAGCTTGAAGGTGTCCCTAAAATAATAATCTCGATTTTTTAATTTATTTTTTTATTAAGATGCTCATTTGCGAGAGTAAATGGCCGTTTCACAAAAACCGATTGATCCACATTGGAGTTTGTATTTCTTCTTATTTTTACTAAATATTTTGCATATAGCTAGATAGAAGGGAGATATTGAATGAGTTCGTTAACCAGCATTGTACCGGCTCCAAAACTTTTTGAGTGATAATTAAATATTTTTTGAAAAAATATATATTTTCACGTTTTGGGGATTAAATTCACGAATTATATGGGTTAATCTTAAAACAATTGATTTGTTGACGGAAAAAAAAAATCTTTTCATTAGTAATCGCATGATTTTTCATATACGATATTTACATAAGCCTAAGGTTTGTCTCGGCTGTCAGGTACGATTAGGTCAATTGTGACCTGTATGCCCTATGTGTGAAAATCAGACAATTTTCTCCACCACTTTTTCGGAGTCATTTGTAAAACAGCTAACATTACTTTAATTTTTCTTTTAAAAAAATACTATCTTCTCATTAATACCCGCCTCGCGCTGGGACCATATGGCGTTGAGGCGCGTCCCCTGGGTGGTGGATAGGGGGTCCCTCGCGAGAGGGGTGCACCGAATGAAATAAGGTGCCGTGAACCAACATGGTCTAAGGGAAGGTGTCCCCGAAAGAAAACCCCTGGTCCTAATAGTAAGGGGGTTGGGCGTGGGGGGTAGCTTCCCCACCCTGCAAAAAGGAAATAGCTACAAAAACACCGACGAAAAGACAAACAGTAATTCCTTTCCTGGAGGAGGAAGGTTCTTCTACCAGAAGATTTATGACGTCCTGTGGTGAAAGCCGGAAGTCTTCGGAAGCCACAGGACCGAGCCGCCTCTCTCTATCCAGGGACACAACCATGGGCACATGGAATGTCAAGACCATGTACCAGAGCGGCAAGGCCGCCCAGATAGCAGCGGAATTGCAAAAGTACAACCTTTCCCTGCTAGGTATCAGTGAAGCCAGATGGACGCAGTCTAGCCAGAAAAGGCTGTTAAGTGGGGAGATGATTCTGTATTCAGGTCATGAAGAGGCGAATGCCCCCCATACAGAAGGAGTAGCATTCAACGTCATGCTGTCACCAGTGGCACAGAGAGCGCTGATGGGCTGGGAACCTCTTGGGCCAAGAATTAAAAGAATTTTGAAAATCCACTGGCCAGAGAAGATCAGCAACGTCAGACTCTGGGAGAGAACAGAGCAGATAACAGCAGAGAATGAAATTGGGCGAAGAAGATGAGGATGGATTGGTCACAGTCTGAGAAAGCCAGCTTCCAGTATCACTAGGCAGGCATTTTCATGCAACCCCCAGGGAAAGAGGAAAAGAGGTAGGCCGAGAAACACCTGGCGTCTGTCACGTAACGGATGTGACATGTTGTTTTATTTTTTTCGCCAAGTCGTTTTGCTGTTAATAAATGTAGGTCGCCGAATTCTGTACATAGCCTTAGTTTAGGGAAGTTAATAAATGTAGTGTGAGCGTAATCGTAAAGCCCGTGCAGCAAGCTTAACAGTGAGCGAGTACAGCGGTTGCACGCTTTAGCCAAGTAGCTTTAAACCGAACAGTGTTCAGAAGCAAAGTTAACCTGCGAGGTAGCAGTAGGATATTAGTCAGTCAGCGGAGTTAGCCAGCGAAGTGAGAGTCTGGGTCAGGGTGCGGCCTCGTTTGGAGCCCTTGACAAGCTGTGTGAGGGTTCTTTTACCCTCCCTGCAAGACCACGGCCAGTGTTCCTGGGTGTGGGTGTCCCGAGAGACTTGTGACCACGGCTGCTGCTCATCAGAAGACCCCTCCGGTTCGTGTTTGTCCTGTTTGTCTCGTCCTGCCGGAGGACTCACCAGTGACAGTGCACTGGCTTCGATCATTGGCTTCGATCATTGGCTTCGATCATTGGCTTCGATCATTGGCTTCGAAGATTTCGTTCTTCGATCTCATCATCCACGACCAACGGTGACGCATCATCGGGAGTCGGAACGCCTTCGCTAGCCGGTCCTGTTGGACAAGCACGTTGGGCTACAGCAGGCTGATTCTACGTTCTGAGCGTCGGTCACAGGCGTGCGTGGGCAAGCGCGGCTACGGTGCTCTGTGGTGCAGGGGTAGTACTCGTACGTTATGAGCCACCCTGTCTAGTGTGGGACAGAGGACACTGTACAGAGACAAAGTTACCCGCCTTGTATAGCCGTTGGCCATATTAGTCATTATCACCTGTTAGTCATATTCACATATTAGTCATTATCACCTGTTAGTCATATTCACATATTAGTCATTATCACCTGTTAGTCATATTCATCTGTTAGTCATATTCACCTGTTAGTCATATTCACCTGTTAGTCATTTTCACTTGTTAGTCATTTTTTATATGTTAATCTTTTTTTTAAGTGTTAATACGTTATGAGTGCATGTGTGGGTATGTGTGAGTGTGTGGGGCGTTAGTGGGTCGGGGTGGGAGTTAGAGTAAGGGTAGGTAATAAAGGATTTGTTTGTTGTTTATCACTGGCGTTGCGTTATTTATTTAGAGTGGGTGGGTTTTCTCGAGTGTCTGCACTCATATTGTCCACGGCGCCCTGACTCCGTCAGGCGTGTCGTGACAGCGTCGAGACCTCCAAGCAGACATCAAGAGACTGGGAACCACCTGGAGTAAAATCGAAGGAGAAGCACAGGACAGGAGTCGCTGGAGGTCTCTCGTCGACGGCCTATACCCGGGGATGGGTGACAGGCGTAAGTAAGTAAAGTAATTAATACCCGCATGATTTTTTCATACACAGTGTTTGCATAAGCCTGCTATTTGTCTGGGCCCTGCGGTAGGATTACGTCAAATTGTGACCTGTAAGCTCTAGGCGTGAAATCAGCAAGAAAATTGCAAAGATGATCTTCTGATACGTCAAATGTTAGTACTGTGATGAGTGAGGAATAACAACTATGAACACGGCGTCGTGGGACTAATGATGGCATGGCGTGAAGCTTGAAGTGACCTCATTTCTCTGCTCGTGCTATCGTGATTCTTCTCCGTTCAGAATAGCTATGCTACGCCAGATCACCGAGCTTACGAATGACGGGAATCGCCGTGTCACAATTTCCGTCTTTATTTATGTGTGCCATGGTGCGCGCGCGCGCGCGTGTGTGTGTGTGTGTGTGTGTGTGTGTGTGTGTATGTGTGTGTGTGTGTGTGTGTGTGTGTGTGTGTGTGGGTAGGTGGGTGGGTTAGAGTAGAAGGAGATGGATTCCTGTCTCTACACGAGCCCACAGAGCGTACTAATGGCGGGAAGAGCCTTGTGTCAGTCTTTATTTTTTTTATTTTCTTTTTTATATTTTTTTTTAAAAAATTATTTACATAACACACACAGGCACATAACACAACCAAAGTTACAAATTACAAAATTACAGATAGAATACAATATACTACACATAACATTTGACCCTAACAAGAAAACACATAATGTTTACTTATAATCTACAATATACGGAGCATGAGAGAGAGAAAGAGAGAGAGAGAGAGAGAGAGGGGGTGGGGGGAGAGAGAGAGAGAGAGAGAGAGTAATAATACAATTACGAGGTAATTTCTGAATACAGAGACCAATGACGATTAAATATCTCTAATTTACTTTTAATTACGTATGTTTGTTTTTCTACAGAATAGCGGTATTTAAGCATCTGCTTAAAATGCACAATATTTCAAAAACTATTTTGCAGTCTTGATTTGTATATGTGAAATTTTGCCAATAACAGAATAAGGTCAATCACCTTATCTGTAACAATATTTTGCTGTCTACCAAAAAGTACAAATATCTCGGACAGGGAGAGAGTGGGGAAGTGGTTATATGTATCTTTTAACCAGTCGATTAGATCTGTCCAAAAGGACTGGACGTGCTCACAATTCCAGAAAATATGTGTTAAGGTTTCTTCATCATTTCCACAAAAGGTACAGACAGATGAATCTGACAATTTTCTCCAAAAAAAAAAAAATCTTTTCGTTGGAAGCATTCGGTGAATAAGTCTGTACTGAAACCAACGCAGCTGAGGATCAGAAGTAGTTTTTATGGCCGTACAGAAAATTTTCTCCCACTCTAATAGAGTTTTAAAGTGCTTGCTCCATTTTTCTACGCAGATGGGGTTTGATCTTAGTTTGGTCAGCCGTTGATAAGTAATCTTGCACCCTTGGCAGATAACTTTCCAAGCACAAGTGTCCGAGATGACTAATGAACTATCTGCATCGATGTTGACACATTTTTTTGTAATCCCTAATTGCTCTAATAATCCCAGCATACGTCAGAATGTGTGTGCTTATATCAGGATATTTTACCTTGAAGTCTTTAAAACTTAAAACGTTTCCATAATTGTCCATAAGATCTTTAATTTGACAGATCCCATTGCGTACCCATTCGGGAACAAGTACATTTTTTTCTATCAAGCACAATATGTACATTATAATAAATAGATTCATTTGCAAAATCACTAAAACACTCTATCGTACACTTATTGTACACCTTTTTATAATGTCTGAGAACATCAAACCAAAACTTGTTGTCTGCACACTTTAACATCAGTACATTTGCAAACTCCCCTCCGAGCGGAAAAATGTTTACAAACCTAGGATATGACAAGAACAAAATCTTTTTCACAAGAGAGTCATTACAGTACAATCTTCTCAGCCAGCTCACCTTCATAGATGAGAGGAATGAGTAAATATCGACCATTTTTAAACCACCTTGCTCGAAAAAGGAACAAGCTTGAGATTTGTTAACCTTTCCCCTTTTGTTGTTCCACAGGAACGAGAAGAATACTTTATTTACTTCCATCAGAAAAGTGTCTGGTGGATCCGGAATATTTACAAATAAGTGTACAATTTTGGACAATGCAAGGGTTTTTATAACAGTTACTTTTCCATAAGGTGTCAGGTCCCTTCTCGACCAGACTGAAATAATCTTCCTAATTTCTATTAATTTATTTTAATTTATTTTCATAGTTTATTTCCACAATATCTTCAGTATTAGTAGAGAATTTTCTCCTAAGACTGTAAATATACTTGGGTTCCAGGATAGATTCAAATTTCGCATAAAACGTTTATTTAAATTTTTCCTTGACCCAACCCATATAACATGCGTTTTGTCATAGTTTATTTTCAGCCCTGACATAACAACAAACCTTTCAAGGGTTTCGTGTCCGTCTTTATTTGTGTGTGCCGATGTGTGTGTTGATCAGAGGTTGGCTTAGAGAGGAGGGAAATGGATCAGCATTATAAGCCTAAAAATATGAATAACTCTGATAGTGCCTACTGAAAAGATAAACGCATCTGAGCTCCAAACCGGCAATACGGTAGACTTTGGGATGAAATCATCATCTTGTTTTATTTAATCTGCCTTTTTGGGCATTTTGTACAGAGGCAGTATGCTGGTATTTGCTTGAAATCTCTTGATAGATGAGAGGAGACATGTTTGGTGGTTTGATTCATATCAGCCTCGGCTTACTAGAATCCGGACTGTTTGGCCTAGTTTGCGTTGCCACGCGAATCGGAATGTTGATTTGTTGTGTGTACCAGAATTAGTCCATAAGCTAGGAAGGTCTACCGTGCACCCCGCCCCCTCCCCCCCCCCCCGCCCCCAGTACTCAATAAGATGGGTTTCAAAGTGTTCCTTAGTATGTCTTGAGATGTTTAAGCCATGTTCCCTGAAAATCCTTAGGAACACACCAGAGATATAGCCGATGGCGCAAGGGTACCCCCATTCACGCTCTTCGCAGGTGCTAAAATGAGGTTGAGAAACATTTTCCTCTAAATAAATCAGAATTCATTCCAGAAGCCCAAATCAGGCAATATTATGTCAAGGCACACCTTCAGCTTCTGCATCCTCTGCAAAAAACAGAATGAAAAAATCTTGAATCTGTGGCTCACAGTGAAGGTATTTGTGCGCCCAGTAAACGACCATTTCTGCGAAATCGCAAAAAAAAAAAAGACAAAAATAATGTGTCAGATACCTTCAGACATTTTCTATAGCACTGACAGTCCATTTTCAGGTTTACATCATTAAAACAGGATGTCACAATTATTATAAACTTGACTAGATGATGATGTGATCAATGTGAGTGCCACAGTGGTTGATTTTGTATCCCTACCCCCAAGTTGTAAAAATACACAAAATTAATTAGAAAAAATTACTTAAGTTATTCCATTTTATTTTGACCTCTCTTTGCCTATTAAGTTTCAATAATATGAGCATAAAGTGAAAGAAAATAAGGAAAGTCGGCATCCGTTACGGTATGTTTGTGGTGAATGATAGCTTTTTCCCATTTAAAATTGCCATATTGGGAAACGTACGTTGTTTCTGATGCCCTCAGAAATTTTGTATACAATTGATAGGTCTTTTTTATGTTTTATTGGTTAGGATAGAGTACCACAGTTACTCCCAACCTGATTTTATGATGCTGTGATGCATTTAGGGGCCACAGTGGCTGAATCCGCTGCCCTACCCCAATTTACCAGTATGCAAAGGAACGAAAAATGATCATAACAATTGCTCCTCTGTTTAAATATTTTTGTTGCCAGTTTTCTTAACAAAATATGCATATTGAGCATAAACATTTGTGATCATTTCATTAATTTCAATGTGACCCATCAATTTAATTGTAATTATTTTTATTTAAGGCATGCTTAACAGGGGCTGCCGCTGAAGCTTCTACCGTCTGCACATTCAGCACTCTTGTCAAACTCGGGGAAGATGTACCTCAGGGAGATGTTGTGTCTGATGCTGTTTTTGGTCTACATTAATGACATCAGTACAACAGTACCAAGGTTCGTCTCGAACATCCTCCATGCGGATGACTTTGCAGTGTGGAGCGCAGCAGAACATCAAAAAATAGCATCCTCCAGAATCCAGGATGCTGCCAATAGAGTCAGCAGCTGGACTGAAAGAAGCCACTCAAATTGAGCTAGACCATCTCTTTCAATCAGACGGAAGAGGTCACCTCAAAACTGGAGACCTTTCAGTGCCAAAAACAGACAGGCCAACTTTACTGGCAACAAATAAATTACTGGATTCACGTGGAGGCCTCACATCGAAGCCATGGAAGCTAGAGCTGCAAAAAAAAGGTCTCTGGTTTCTTCTTGGGGACCACATTGGCGCAAATTACAGCATCCTGGCACAAGCAAACACCTGCTCGGTCAGACCAGTTGTGCGGTGCCAAGATACATCGACAACATGAAACACTGCCTGCAAAACCCAAAAAGCCAGGCTTGACAAGATGCAGAACATGGGTCATTCTCATGATGCAGTGACATTCTTAGAGCCATCTGGTGCACACCAATTTAGGAAATGGAGGACATTGGAGCCACTGGAATGCAGAACAGCACACACGATGAAGAGACTTACTAAACACCGACAGCATGGGAGACTACAGGAGCAGACCAAGAACCGTCAGAAACGCCAAAGTCTGAACCGCCAACTGAAGGTCCTGCAAAGGGCTAACACTGACGTCCTGGAACCAAGCCCAAAGATGTGTGAACAGCTCCCTTCAGATACCTGGACATCTCGAAAGAGCCTTCAAGACAACATAAACAATGTTCCAGGACTCTTTGCCAAAGGTTGCGGCACTGCACAAAGCCATCGTGCTGGAGGTTGTGCACAAGCGCTACCCTCACAGCAGCTGTGATACCACACAAGATGCCGTGCGGAATGAAGGAAGTGGCGTGTACATCTGTTGTGCAGACCGCACTACTACCTCCCTCTCCTTACCAGCTTGCGGCAGCAGCTCCAACTATCATACAGATCTTCAGGTGCTCAACACAGCAGCAGAGCACTAGCTAGGGAAAGGCAGCAGCTTGATCCACTGATCTCACCAGGAAGCTTCAAGATAGACTGGATGCCCTGTCCACAAAAAAAGTGCTGCAGTGGATTCCAGTGCATTCTGGACTAGCTGGGAATAGAGACACTACAATAACAAAGTGATTGGCAACAGCAGAATGGCGGCTGCAGCCCGTGGGCAGATGACATCAACAAGCTGAACAGTGAGAGCCAGGCCACCATCTTTCATCTACGCACTGATTACTCTGAACTGGCTCCATACATAAAAGCAGGAACGTTTCACAAACCTAAACTGAAGCCTGAAGGTTTAGACACTTTAATCAGATCATTCTGTAGGTCACGGTATACATTTAAATTGGGGAGTTGAGGCAGTGCAAGGTCCCGTGTTTTTAAAAATAATTTTTGCCTTGTTTGAAAATTTGCAGTTGGGCTGAATGTGGGAATTTGCTGGAAATTTGTGGTTAGCTGAGAGGAGACATGTTTGGTGCTTTGATTCATACCATCCTGAGCTTATCCAGTGGACATTTGTGGGCCTATGTTGAGTTGCCTTTGGCGTAGTGATTTGAGGGGCACGCTGATTTCAGCTGTGCTTGGGTGTGGGGTTGGTAAGGAACCAGTTTCATAGCCAAGAAATGAGACGGGTCATGTGCTGTTTTTTTTGTTGGTATTTTGTGCATGGCAAATGTGCAGCTGGTGGGCGGTAGTGCTTTTTAGGGAATTGAACAATTAGGGGATGACTGGGATTGACTAAGGCTAAGAGACTGGACAGTACGGAAACACCACTGTGGTCCGTGGCCTGTCAGGTGCACCACATGCCATGTGTGACATAGACCGGAAACTGGTTTAGTGTAACCAGATCAATGAGTTTGGATGGTTGCAGTTGGAAAAGTAAGAAAATCATGAAAAATTTGAAATTTTGCCAAAAAATCGCTGTGCATGCAGTTTATAGGCGTTTTGGCATGTTTTGCATGGCAACACCCTGTTTACCTGCACTGTGAGCTAGGTTTAGTGTGTTTGCTCATTTATTTTTTGTCTTACAGGTAGTCATGAGTCTTTCCTTCGACCATGAGCTGTGACCTTTGACCTTGACCTTGAAAGGGGTGGGGTTTGGGGTGTTCAGTTTGATAAATGCGTTAAAAAAATTCACTCTTTCAGTTATTGAAGTTGTGTGGTGTGGGTGTAAGGTGGGGTGGGCAGGGGTTTGGGTTGGAGGCCCGGGGGGGGGGGGGGGGGGGGGTTGGGGGCTTAAGGTCAAAGGTTAAGATAAAAACTACAATGAAACAGTGTTAGCATGTGCATTTCATCAGACAGCTGACCTCAGAGTGAAATAAGCGGCCAAAATAATGTGACCTGCAGAAGTGTTATTTTGCATGGTACTGCTACACTGGTTGCATCTGAGGTGTCATTCTGCTGTAATTGTCATGAGGGATGTCTCTGGTGTCTATTCTAAGCCAAACACAAGCACTTGTACACTGAGTAAAGCTCATTTGAGTGCATTGTTATGGGACCAGCAGTTGCAGGCACCAGTACAGGGTTTTACAGGAGTGTTGACAAGTTTGGCACCCACATGCCTACTACATCTGCAAGATGAGCTGAGATGTTTTGAGACTCTGACAAGTGTGTTTTATATAAAAATGAACTGTACATAACCATTTTTCTATGCTACCTCCTAAATCAGCACTCCAGACACTTGTTAGCATATGCGGCGTGTCCCGCATAGCATAGTTTTGGTTGTTTTGTGTAGTCTTTTTCCTGTGGGATAGCTCAATAGACTTAATGTTTAAATTGCAGAGCTGTTTCATGACCCCTTTTGCCTAGGGAAAGATTGCCAGCAGCACATAGGGCATGGCAGCTGGTTACAGGCCTCTTCCAGCTTGTTGTCACCAGACAACAGGGTCAATGAGGATGCCTGGGTGTTGTCTTTTGGGCTGCCCTAAGATACACAAGGAAATGGCCTTGGGTTTGAAAGCTCATTTTTCATCAGTGTCAGTGTCATGGTAACTGTTTTAAGTTGTCCAGCCCACCAGAAGTCAGTTTGACTGTATTGCATGCGTGTGTAAACTTGGAAAAACAGAAAAAGTAGGGGGGTAGGCAATGGAAAAATATGAAAAAAAAACACTTTCATGTGCCTGTGTCTCAAATGCAACATTTCTGAAGATCAGATATATTACTTGATGTACATGCCAATTTTGGAGGCATTCTGACCATATCTAGGCTGTTTTTCATGGCATCAGATATGCATGATCCAGCACGTCAGCAGCGTTGTGAACGCCACATCAAGGCACTTCACATAATGGGCCATAACATAAAGATGCAGCAACTTTCAAGGGTGTCACTTTGGATTTGACTTAGCTATTGTCTAAGGGTTGCACTGATAGCAGATTGAATGGTGTTCAGGTGGGACAAGTTTCTCTGTATCAGCAATTATTTGAAGCTTTCGTGCATAATGCATGAAGAGATACCAAAATAAAAGAACGCTTAGCGAATGACGGACTTCGGTAGAAGCGTAAACAACCAATCAGAATGTTCAGCAGAAAGGCCGTGCAGTCACTTTATGATCAGAGCTAAATATAGATCACTTGCAAAAAGAGTCAGCATGATCGTTTGCAATGGAATAGTCACAAATTGGGGGAGAAAGAAAAAAAAAAGAAGTAGACAAAGTTTGCCAGCACTTTGTCATTTTTTACAAACTTCACAGACTTTAAGGAAAAAGACTGAAATTGACAGACTTTCCAGGGCCCTAAAAAAGCCTTGTAATTTTTTAACAACTTTCACAAATGTTCACACGGACCGTAAGGACCCTGCTGGACTCACCTCGTGAGACTGGGTCATGCGGAAACAGCCCTATGCGAATTTGGCGTAGAAAATCAGTCTCCTCAGCACATTCTCCAAACATGTCCATACAGAGAAGCGGTCTGCTGGCAGTTCTGACCAGAAGACACGCCCCTATACACCAAACTCTGAAAACATGCTGCCGAGCTCTTGACAGCTCACTTATTGGCAGCCAGAACAATATAAGATTTAAAGACGGCCATCCAAAAATTGAACGTTGCAGAAGGTGTAAGTGGAGATCTCGTGGTCGACATGTGGAAACTAAGTATTTTGATAACATTGTTTTGGCTATTAGGAACCATGAAACTTTATTACGCATATTCATATTTATACATTTCTAGATGGAAATAAATGAAAAAAAAAAAAGGGGAGACCTTACTAGACCCGCCTTACGCTAGGTAAAATATCACCTAAAAGACCAGCTAGTTTAAAAATAGTTACAATTAAATGACCAAAAAATTAAATTACAATTAAATAGTTACATTGAAATTAATGAAATGATCACAACTTTTTATGCTCAATATGCATACTTTAAAAAAAATGGCAAAAAAAAATATTTAAGAGTATGACGTAAGCAATTTATTATGATTATTTTGCGTTACTTTGCGTACTGGTAAAATGGGGGTAGGGCAGCAGATTCAGCCACTGTGGCCCCTAAATGCATCACAGCATCACAAAATCAGGTTAGGAGTAACTGTGGTACTCTATCCTAACCAATAAAACCTAAAAAAAAGACCTATCGGTTCTATACAAAATTTCTGAGGGCATCGGAAACAACGTACGTTTCCCAATATGGCAATTTTAAATGGGAAAAAGCTATCATTCACCACGAATGTACCGTAAAGGATGCCGACTTTCCTTATTTTCTTTCACTTTATGCTCACATTATTGAAACTTAATAGGTAAAGAGAGGTCAAAATGAAATGGAATAACTTTAGTAATTTTTTTTCGAATTAATTTTGTGTATTTTTACAACTTGGGGGTAGGGATACAAAATCAACCACTGTGGCACTCACAGTGATCACAGCATTACCTAGTCAAGTTTATAATAATTTTGACATCCTGTTTTAATGATGTAAGCCTGAAAATGGACTGCCAGCGCTATAGAAAATGTCTGAAGGCATCTGATACATTATTTTTGTCTTTTTTTTTTTGCGATTTCGCGGAAATGGCCGTTTGCTGGGTGCACAAATACCTTCACTGTGAACCAGAGATTCAATATTTTTTTCATTCTGTTTTTAGCAGAAGCTGCAGAACGTGTGCCTTAACATAATATTGCCTGATTTGGGCTTCTGGAATGAATTCTGATTTATTTAGAGGAAAATGTTTCTCAACCTCATTTTAGCACCTGCGAAGAGCGTGAATGGGGGTACCCTTGCGCCATCGGCTATATCTCTGGTGTGTTCCTAAAGATTTTCGGGGAACATGGCTTAAACATCTCAGGACATACTAAGGAACACTTTGAAACCCATCTTATTGAGTACTGGGGGGGGGGGGGGGGTACACGGTAGACCTTCCTAGCTTATGGACTAAATTGGCTGCGCTTGGGTGTAGGGGTTGGTACAGAATCAGGTTCATAGCCAGGAAATGAGACGGCTGATGTCCTGATATTTAAAAAATGTATATTTTGTGCCCGTATGGCAAATGTGCAGCAAGTGGGCGGAAGTGGTATTTAGGGGACTGAAAAATTATTTGATGACAGACTAAGGCTAAGGCATTTTAACAGATGGGACTGTAGGGAAGGCCAATTGTGGTCCAAGACCTGTGTTGACGCCGAGACCGTATGGGGCACGCCAGTTTACTCGAAGAGTTGTATCACACCAATGCGCGCTCGACGAGCGCCCTTGCCTACAGGCTTGGTGCACAGTCCTCAGAAAGTTCACCAGAAGACTGCCTCCCCAAGTAATGCATAGGGTGACAGTCCAAAACACTGAACTGGAAAATATTAATGTCCATGGGCTACCTATGCCTCGGTACCCAGTAAGCAAAGGTCCTCGGGCCCACGACGCCCGCAGTGGGCCCGCGCACGGCTGTGCGTGGGCCCACTGCGGCCGTCGTGGGCCCGAATACGTTTTGCTAGTGGGGTATGGCTCATGGACAAGTACTGAATAGTCTATGCTTGTGTGTCAGACAACGAACGAGTTTTCTATTCGACAAGTTAACGATGATGTACTTGTGACTAGTTTGAATCGCATCAACGCACGCTTGACGAGCGCCTTTGCTTTCAGGATTGGTACACAGTCCTCAGAAAGTTCACCAGAAGACTGCCTGGCCAGCGGCAATGTCTATACTCTCTAAGTACTGTAAAAGATGACAGTCCAAAACACTAAATTGGAAACAAATGTCCACTGGCTACCGCTATGCTTCAGTACTGCGGCTGTCGTCGGCCGAAGGACTTTGCTTACTGGGATGGCTCACGGATAAGTACTGAATAGTCTAAGCTTGTGTGTCATAAAAGAACAAGTTTTATGTTCAGCCGAAGAGTTAATGATGAAGATGTACTTGTGACAGGCCCGCGCCAGCAAGAGGCATAGATTCTCATGAGCCCATGCAGCTGCAGGGGCGCATGAGAATCTATGCCTCTAGCAAAAGGGCTGGCTTCATGATTTAACCCAACAGAAGAAATTCAGCATTCCGGGATTTGTAATCAGCCTCCAGCACTGAAGACTGTCAATCATGGTGCCGAGACACCGACATTGGCTGGCAGGCGAAACTGATCAGAAAAGAACGCTTTTGTTTCTTTTTGATTTAGCGAATACGTGGTATGTCACAATTAAAAAAATATATATAAAAATATATTTTGCTGGTTACATGGTTACTAGTTTCAGTTTGATAACCTGAAAACGAGTGATTCAAGGACACAAAAGTAGTTGATTGATTGATTGTACATTGCTAACGTCCGACAGCAACAAGGCTTCTCAGACGTGCTGCACTTCTTCCGAAAAAATAAAAATAACAGAACATTGAATGTATGTCGCAGCGGTCAAATACGTTAAATAAACTAACACATGGGCCTAAATAAAGCTAAGACCATTTAGCAACACACATCCATATCAAGAGCTACAGGCAGTGCAGACAGTAGGAGAGTTTTAAAAGGCAAATACAGGTGAATGGACAAAGGTAGACAGAAACATGCCCAGATAGAGAGAAAAACCACCTGTGGGGCTGACAGGTGACCTGGAACTAAAAATACTAACCCCCCAAGTCCCAGGCAGACCGGTGGGGTCACAAAGTATGTCGTGTCACAAAATAGTCTACTGCATAATGACAACAGAGAGAGGGGGAGAGATAGTGATCCTGCCACAGAACGATTGGATCATTCACCGAACACGCGAACATACACCGCTTATTTTTAAAGCTTTAATCACACAGAAGAGCAGTACAATACACGTACATTTTTCAAAGTTCTTAACGTGCATCAATTTCTTTAAAGTTAGAAGTCACGGCTGGACAACATTACCATAGTAACATGTTTCTAAGGTACAGTGTGAAAATGTACAAAAAGTGTAGTACTTTTGCGTTTTAAAAGATATCAAACAAATTAAACCATCACTAGAATCACAATGAAAATCTCCTAATAAAACACGCCATGAAATCATAATAAAACGAAAGATATGAAGTCATGATGTGAAATTATTCATGATCAAAAGCAACGGCCACAAACACAAAATGTTTTTACCACCATATCACGTTTAGCATTCATCCGGCAAAACATGATCGCACACTCACAACATAAAGGCATGAAGAGAGAGAGAGAGAGAGAGAGAGAGAGAGAGATTGATTGTACATTGCTTAACGTCCCGACAGCAAGAGAGAGAGAGAGAGAGAGAGAGAGAGAGAGAGAGAGACTTTCCAAGAGAGAGAGAGAGAGAGCTTTACTTTCCAAGAGAGAGAGAGAGAGAGAGAGAGAGAGAGAGACTTTACTTTCCAAGGATGAAAAATACATTTTCATTTCAGAGAAAAAAATGTTAGTGCGCGCAAACACTGGATTGTACGTAAACACTATGACCAAGAAAGCAACAAAACAAGAAAACACACACAAGCAATATATGCGATGCTGCCTCTTCGAGAAATAAAAGATGTCTTCGGCCCTGTTCCTCCTCATATTCCCAATGAGCAAAAGGCCATCGGACTGACGTTGGCCCGCGCACGATCGTGCCCGAGGTCCTTTTGCGCATTGGGTTACACCTTCCACTGAAATCGCCCTCCGTAGAAGCACGTTATTTCTTTTTCATTACTTGTAATGCACGCACTGCCACCTTCGAAAGATGTTTTCCAATAGGGAAGTCATCGAGACAAACATTATCTCAACAACATGCATGTGAGCATGCCCAAAAACACCCTAGCCTATTTCTGTTCGGTCGGAACTTCAATCTGCATTACACACTGGTTGTCTGCCTCGATTCGCAACCGCTGATAAGCTTTAGCGAATCGAGGGAGACAACCAGTGCGCCCGCATTACCCCCTCGATTTGTGGATGTAGCAGAACCTGTTTTAGGCTACCATCTTATTCTGCAAGATAGAGGAGGACAGGCGCTCTCTCAAGAGAAGTCTTGAAGGCCAGAAAATGGCATCATCCCTCATACTAAAGATGACCATTTAGACGGTTGCAGCCACCTAAATGACGATCTTTCATGCGAGATGCTGCAGCCACCTAAATGACGATCTTTCATGAGAGATGGTGCAGCCTCAACATGAGTGACGATCTTTCATGAGATGGTGCAGCCACCTAAATGACGATATTTCATGAGATGGAGCAGCCACCTAAACGACGATCTTTCATGAGAGATGGTGCAGCCACCTAAATGATATTTCATGAGATGGTGCAGCCACCTAAACGACGATCTTTCACGAGATGGTGCAGCCACCTAAATGATTGTCTTTCAGTGCAAGTGATCTCTTAACCCGTACATACCGAGGCTAAAAGCTTCAAATGCAAGCTACATTATAGTACTTACAGATAAGGATATAGACCAATGGCTTTAGTTCAAGGGTGGTGCCGGAATAGCTTGGCGCCTGTAGGCGCCAAGCTATTGGCACTACTCTTGAACCATTTCAGTCAAACCTTTTTCACACACTGGTGTATTCTGAATGATACGGGTTAAGGGTGGTCGCTCAAAACAGGTTCTGCTGTGATGCTGGTCACTGCCAGCAAGAGGAGCCGACTCTTCCGCGCCTGTAGTGCAGCAGTCGAGACACCGCGTATCCCCATGCGGTACGTCGCGAATGAGTTAACACATTCGAGACGCGCCCCGTCCGGAGCAGGAAGCTGCACGTCTCGAGTGTGTGAACCCGTTCTGTCAGCGGACACAGGCTGTGTTCCTGCAATCTTCATTAGTTCAACACCAAAAGACCCTAGTTGTCCCAGGAATATGGATCCAAAGTGGTGTCACCAAGAGGCATAGATCCTCATGAGCCCCCGCAAATACCTTTTGCAGTTGGGTGGTGTTCAGAATTTCCCAGCACCGAGTTGGGCGGTGTTGAAATTTTCTCCGCACTGAACGGGTTAATCTCCTTGTGTGTGCAGCCGCCGGAAGTGAACTGGTCATGGCACCCGTGGCTGCATGCGCGTGGCTGCATGCGCGAAAAGGTTATCTCACTCACACCTATAATAATTCACGATTTAACCACTTATAGACAGACTGCGTGGGAGATGGCTGTGTGAGACATCCAGCCAATCTTTAACCATCGCGGTTGATCCATCTCATGCTGTGATATCTCAGGCTGATTGTGTTAACCCCTTCACGATCCAACAGAGCCCCACAGTCGCGGTTGTTTGTGGGGATCTATGCCTCTTGCCGAGACCAATTTTTGCTTCTTGGACGGTTGTGGCTTTTGCTCGCTGAATGAACAAAGATTTCAAAAATAAAATGTGTGACCAATGACATGGAAGGGGTTAAGATTATGTACCATTCCAAAGCCATACTTCCAAGACGTACTTACATTAACTGTTCGGCTATCGGTAATGACAAAGAACACTACCAACATCAAACGATTAAAAGTCTTTAACAATTTTTTGGAAGGGTTCAGTTCACATAAAAAAGAAATCACTCAGTGCCGGACATTTAGATCCCTTGACCTCCCCTTTGGTTTGTGATTTATTTCTCGTACATCATTTACAACTGAAGTGTTTATGTAATGTAGTCAAACAGTTCATTCAGTCACATTCCGAAAATGGAGGAACAGGTTCGAGACCTACGACACAAGCTCTGCCAAAAAACAAACAAACAAACAAAACACCAAGCAAGTATCCAACTAATTTAACGTGGTGTACTGTAGCAACATAGGAAAATACACAGCAGGAAAAAAAAACACAATAAAACATTCATTCCTGAGGAAATCAACACCAGTTAACATTCATCCCGTATGTTTATATATAAAACTCACAATGTGTACAAACAAATACACTGTCAAAACACGTCACTTAAACAATGTGCCAGATATGCACGAATGTACGAAAACTACCGACGAACCTGACAAAATACACCATTGCAAGAAGAAATTCATCTACTACAACAAATACATTTTTTTCATAAAACATGTAAAGACAAACCTACAAAATACATCATACAGGTTGGAAATAAGCTTTGTGTTAAATGCTCACTGGCCTGAAATTTCAGTCTGGGGGATATGGGAGGAAGGAAGTACAAAGACAAGCTTACTTATCCTGTCGAAACAGGACTGTCATTCCATAATGACCCACAACAAAGGAGTGATGGTCATATTTTGACTCATTTAAGGCACCCTGCATCAACAGCCGCAAAAGTGTCATAGAGGGTTGCCGGAGGCAAATCTGTATGACACTTTTGCAGCTGTTGATGCAGGGTGCCTTTAATCGTATAGCGTTGCCTGAGGCAGCTTTTGCTGTTAACGGGATATATTTACTCTGTGTATGTGCGAGTGTATGTGACAGAGAGAGAGAGAGAAAGGGAGAGAATTTGTTCGGTAGAAACCACTTTACCGTCCCTTGCGCATGTAGCCAACGATACTAACTGTAAACAAGTACCAGTGGCTGCTTGCATGCACTTAGGAGTTAACTCACAGAATGAGCCCTGCATCAATAGATGCGAAAGTGTCATATAGCATGGCCGGCAGCAACGCTGTATTACGCTTTTGCAGCTATTGATGAGGGGGGCACCTTCAACAAGCTGATACATACTTCATAAATGAAAACAAATTTAATATACTCAAACCTGGTTAAATAACACCGATTAGAAAACAGACTATGAGAAATGTTTTGGGCAGTTTGCTAGAGTTGAGTTCTAGCCATAGAATCAAACAGTACAGCACCATCAAAATGCAATGAAACATCAACACAAACAACATTGCCTTGTCAAGGCAAAAAAACAGCAAGTCAATTTTCTTGAAAAGCAAGATTTTCATTGCATTATTTCACTGATAGTTCAGGGTGGTGCCAGAATAGCTTGGCAGCTGAGGCGCCAAGCTATTCTGGCACTACCCTTGAACATAAACAGTTGATCTATCTCCTAATCTGTAATGTAGCCTACAGAGAATGTTACAAAATCAGCCTCAGGATGTAATGGGACAAAGATCCCGCCCGCTTTTCACACAAATGAACCTGCTGTCTTTTGTCCTCACAAGACAGTTTACATCTAAATTCATTCATACTAAGTGAGCAAATATTCGGATGATTTATATTAGAAAAACTGTAAAGATATGAACATAGGTAAATTTGTCATGAATTTTCATGTATGTACAAACATACATGGCACACTGAAATAGTGATTGATGAAACCATTCAGCGCGGACACACTAAACAGGGAGACAGATCAACCATGATAGTTTCAGGGTGGTGCCAGAACACCTTGGCAGAAAAGGCACTGTAAACAAAATACACTACAATTTGTACAATACTTTTCTTTCATGAAAGTCTTACTTGGCTATTTTCTTTTATTCACTTTTTCAATTCTGAAACAGCTCTTGTTTTTATTCATGTGTGTATGCACAACTGAAAGTATGTGATAGCAAGAATACTACAGAGGCTATGATGGTTTTCGCAGAAACCTGTGGGGGGGGGGGGGGGGGGGGGGGGCTGATAGGTAGCTAGCCTGACAGGCATGCTGCAGAGGCTAGGATGGTTTTCCAATTTCACGTAAGTCCATGAAATTGTGGAAAAGTAGCATGCTGGATAGTGAGAGTACTTTTCTAAATGTCACACACGATATATATCTGCAAGTGAATTATGTTTACGGTTGGTTTAAGAATGGACTCTTGATTATTAAAAATTCACTTTTCTCTAAAAGGTATTTTTTCGAAAAATGCTTACCGATGACATGACTTTATGGAAGTGTCTATTACTTACTCAATTTTAACCTAAGAACCCGTTGTGTTACCACACAACCTGGGAGGCACTCGGGGAACCCCCAGGGGGGGCCGAGAGTTGTCTCCTGTTCCTGCCCATCCAGTTCCGAGTCACGTGGTGACCAACCAGTCAGTATACTGAGCTCACCAGCGGCAAGCGGGGCAGGTGGGAGGGTCCTCCGAGTCATGTCATCGGTAAGTATTTTTCGAAAAAATACCTTTTAGAGAAAAATGAATTTATTTCTTCAAAAACATTACCGATGACATGACTTTATGGAAGAATTGCGATAAGGAGGACGGTGCCGCACCCAACACCCCCGACAGGGCCAATTAGAGCCATCCTCCCTGCCGCAAAACTCCCGACAATTTTAGCGAAGTGCGTACCTACGGCGCCGGGAGGGAGTGTTGTGCCGCAGTGATGTCCCCCACCAGTGCGAGGTTGTCTCGCTGGCCTGCCAGATCCCGGAGGTAAAAGCGGACGAAAGTTGATTCTGCCCGCCAGCCCACGGCTGCCACAATGTCTTTGACAGCGCAGTTCCAGTCAAACGCGACGCTCGTGGCCATGGCGCGTACCTCGTGTGCATGTATCTTTAGCCTCTTTGCTCCCTGTGGGGAGAGGTCCTGGTAGGTGAAACGTATGACCCAGCATAGCCAGGAAGATATCGTCTGGGCAGTAATGTCAGTTCTGCTGGGCTTTAAAAATATGAAGAGGCATGAGCGTCCTCTTCGGACGGCTTTGGTTCGGCGTAGGTACACGCGTAGGGCTCGCACAGGATCTTGTTGCCTGGTCTCCTGGGAGAGGTTCGTCCCTCTCAGCGGCCGTAAGGTGATTACCTGTGGCGCGGTCAAAGGAGACCTGGTCTTGGCAATAAAGGCAGGGTCCGTAAGCAGCTGCACGGAACCATCCGCTCGAACGCGTGTAGCTCGCTAACTCGGGCCGCCGTGGCAAGGGCCAACAGGAAGCATGTCTTACGAGTCACATCCGCGAAGCGGGCCAAAGGCAGCGGTTCGAATCTGGCAGAATTCAGCCAAGTCAGTACCCAGGGTAGGTCCCAGCGAGGAATGAGCGAGCGGGGCACCGGAAGATGCAGGCCGAAGTGAGTCATAAGGTCTGCGATGTCTTTAAAGGCGCTGGGGTCCGGGCGGTCGAGGTGTCGGTAGGTGTCGGCAATCATGGACAAGTACCCCCTGATGGTGATAGGGGCCAAACCTTGGTCTCCGAAGAGCCAGAGGAAAGTCCATGAGCTGGGGATTAGTTAGGTCGGTGGGGGCGAGGTGCTGGTCGTCGCACCAGGAGCACAAGACTCGCCATTTTCCCTCGTAGACGCGACGTGTCGAGGGTCTGCGGGCTGTAGCGATAGCTTCCATCGCTGCACTCGAAAAGCCTCTAGGAGTGAGGGCTTGCCGCACAACCTTCAAGCGTGAAGGAACAGGCACTCCGGCAACGGGTGGAACAGTGGTTGCCGGGGCTGCTTGAGCATCGGTGGGGGGGGGGGGGGGGGGTGCCATGGCGAGGCTGAGGAGGTCGGTGGTCCAGGACCGGTTCCAGGAGAATGGGGCGACCAGTAAGACGACCGCATTGCATCCTTGAAGCTTAAGCACTTTGGGGACGAGGACTGTCGGGGGATACGCATACGCAATGAGACCGTCTCACGGGATGGAGAGCGCGTCGACTGCCCAGGCCATAGGGTCTGGGATCGGGGAGACGAATAGAGGAAGCTGGTGATTCCACCTCGTGGCGAACAGGTCGATCATTGGCGTCTCCCAGTGCGCGCAGATCATCTGAAAGATGTCCCGGCAAAGGGTCCACTCTGTGTGTAGCAACTGGCCGCGCCGGAGAGAGAGTCGGCCAACACATTCAGGTGACCGGGGATGTGTCGAGCTCGAAGGGAAATGTTGCGGTCCTCGCACCAGCGCATCAGACGGTAGAGGAGCATGCACAGGTCGGGTGAGCGTATCCCGCCCTGCTTCTGGATGTAAGCAACCACTGTCGCGTTGTCGGAGAGGACGAGCAGCTCCTGGTGACGGAGTTATTCCTTCCACGCGATGAGGGCTTGCCAGACTGCTTGCAGCTCCAACCAGTTGATGTGCTTGTCCGCAAACTCCTGAGGCCAGGGGCCGGACGTCGTGAGGAAACGCGGTAGCAGGTGGGCTCCCCAACCAGCCAGACTTGCGTCGACACACAGGGAGAGTTGAGGAGGTGGAGTGGCCAGGGGAACTCCCGAAGCGAGCCACGCCGTGTCCATCCAACGTAGCAGATGGGGGCAAAGCAAAGGAGACACGGGTACCATGGCGGCCAAATCGCCGGAGGAGGGACGCCAGTGAAGCAGGAGGTGCAGCTGTAGCGGCCGGGCGTAGAGACAATCGAGGGGAGTAGATCCGCCGCCGCAATCATCAAGCCAAGGAGCTGCAGCCAGACTCTGGCGGGGGCTGTGTCCTGCTGGGCTACCTGGCCGGCTAGGGCGACTAACTTCAGGATCCGCGGCTCCGGCAAACACACCCTGTTGAGGTCGTTGGCGAATTCCATGCCGAGGTGGACGAAGCGACGTGAGGGAGTGAGGTCCGACTTGCCCGCGTTGACCAGGAAACCCAACAGCGACAAGAGCCGTACCAGTGCATCTCTGTCTGATGTCAGGCCGGCCTCCGATTGGTTGCATAGGAGGAGGTCGTCGAGGTAGTTTGACGTCAGGCTGAAAGACGCCTGTCGCGCCTTGGCCACTACTGCGTCCATGATGCGGGAGAAAACCCAGGGGCTGAGGTTAAGACCGAACGGCAGTGCCCGGAACTGGTAAATTACTCCGTCGCAGGTGAAGCGGAGGTACCTCCTGGATGCCGGGTGCATGGGGACATGGAGATAAGCGTCGGATAAGTCTAGACTGATTGCATAGTCCATGGGCTGTACGGAGGCTCTGAGGGCTCGGGCGGTCTCCATGCGAAAGGACGGGGCCGTGATGAACGCATCGATGACCGATCGCCACTTGCCTCCTGGTTTGGGAACCACGAAGAGGCAACTGTAGAAGGCTGGGGAGTTGGGGTGTAGCACGACCTCTGTGGCGGCCTTCTGCAGAAGAGCGGCGACTTCTCCGCGTAGAGCGCAGGCCTTGAGCTCATCTGATGGCACCTCGGTCCACAACAGAGAGGAACGCAGCGGAGGCGGGGAGCGAAAGGCGATCCGAAGGCCCTCGGTAACTGTCTCCAAAATCCAGGTGTCATCCGTGAACAGCGAGCGCCACTCTTCGCTGCACAGCGTGAGCCTTCTGCCGACTGGAGACCCTGGTGCGGTCGGCGGAGGCAGTTGAGGGGAGGACGGGGCCAGGTGGGGGCAGGGGTCCTACCAGGTCTGGGACGGCCGAAGGCCGGGTGGCGACGAGGGGCCCGCGGGGGCGGAGGACGCGACGGGTCTGGAGGTCCGCAGGGCGCGACCCACGGCCTTGCGGGCAGCCTGAAAGCGAGTTGGAACTGTCCTGTGAGGCCAACGGTCCGAGTTTGCATCCTTCACCGTCTGCCAGGTCTCGCCGAAGAGCAGAGGGCCACCCAGGGGAGCACGGTGCAGCTGAGTTTTCAAATCGGGGGGGCATTCCGCGGCAGGCCAGCAACACGGCATCCCGACGCAACAGGTCGCAGTTGGAGGCGGCAGCCATGGCGTTGACCGACGAGTGATACGCCGCCCGATTAGCCACTTCCGCGAGAGCGAGTAGGTCTCCTAGGAGGGGCGTCAGGGAGGGGTGCCAGGCGTCCTCGATGCGGCGCACGAAGGCTTGGGTCAGCAGCTCCAGAAATCCAGCGCAGGCCAAGGTGTTACGGACGAGCGAGGCAGTCTTGTCCAGTCCGCGGGGCAGGGCATGTTTCAGCAGAGCGGCACCTCCAGCCTGAACCAAGGCCGGCGGATCCATGGCAGGAAGAGGGCAGGCGAAGGTCTGGGAGTGGCCCGAGTACCAGTCCTGACGAAAGGCAACGTCGAGACCAGCTGGCCACCTATGGTCCGAAAAGAATTCGGAGTCCCGGCAACCCGACCGGAGGTGGGCGGAGAAGACGTCACGCAGGTCCCTTAAACCGGGAGGCTGCGGCAGAGACTTGAACCTCTTCACCTGTCTTCCAGAGTCGACAAACGCAGAGATCTTCCTCTTGAGCGGGGACAATGGGGGGGCAGTCAACCGCGGGAAACGTGGCGGCGATGAGACGAGCAGCTTCGTCCAGGGCAAGCACGGTGTCCATACGCGATGAAGAGGCTAGCTTGGGGGCAACCGAGTCGTCGGAAGAAGGCGAGCGAGGCGAAGGCGAGCGGCTGTCCACAGAAAAGAGTGGAGACAGAGTCCTCGGCAAGCAGGCTCAGGGTCTTGTCCTCCATCGGGTGGGGGGAGGAGGTCCGGCGACACAGACGAGGGCTAGGGGCGACGCAATCCAAGCGTGGGTGGCCAGAGGAGGAGGAGGGGAAGCGACCAGATCCAAGAGGGGGCTGTCGACGAAGACTAGGCGGTGTCCGTGGCGTGGCACGACGAGGCGAAGACCCGTTAACGCAGCCAGGGCGTCCGGAGCGCAACGAACGACTGCGACTACGCGAACAGTGCCGACGAAGCCGAGGGGGGGGTGGGGGGGGGTCCTACAAGGGCGCCGTCGTGGAGGGGGCAAAAGGTGGCGGGCCGAGCGCGGAGGGGATGGATGAGACGAGCGCGTGGCCGATCGAGGGAAGGACGTCCGCGAGCGGGTCGAGCACGATGCAGCCGAAGATCCCTGGTGTGGAGCAGAGCGTGGTCCTTCCTGCGCTCGCCAACAGGGCAGCGGGAGCGTCTGGTAGAGCTGGAGTAGCGTGAGGGCTCTGAACTGCCAGAAGTCTTCGGACGCGTGGGTAAGGGTCTCTCTGAGCCGGGCTCTCTGCCGACGAAGCAACTCCCCGTAAGAGTCAGGCGGCATACTTGGAGACGAGCGAGGACTGACAGTGGACATGGGACGGCGCGTCTCTCCGAGCCAGGCTCAGTGAGGCGGGCTCTCTGCCTGCAAGTAGGCTCCCCATAGGAACCAGCGTGCTTTGTCCGGGCGGGCTCCCTCCTGGAAGCGATCGCGTTGATAGCAGTCCTGCTCCGAGCTCTGGGCTCCTGCGTCCGGTGTGGCGTCCGTTCCACAAGGTCGCTGCGGTCTCGTGCAGTCACTGCCTCGGGCATGGGTGATGGCACCTCCACAGGAGTCGGATCACACACTGGTGGTACCGGTCGCTTGCGTCTGTAAAAACTCCATAACTGCGACCAGCGCAGCTCAGGCCAGGTGGAGCAGGCGTCGCAAGCGTGGTTGCAGGCGCATCCGGTGCAGAGGAGACAGACCTTGAGGTTATCCGACGGCCATTGGAACCCTCGGCATTGCGTGCAGGTCAGCACTTGGCAACTGCAACACATAACATACCTGGAGGCACGCGGGCGAGGGCCTGTGGGACCCTGCCCAGGTAAGGCGAGCCTTCGCAACATAATGGCACAAAACAACAAGGTACAAGCCTGCCAGTAAGCGTCTGGTCCTGCAACACCTATCCACGTCACAGCTAGTGGGCGTGGGCACGTGGGGCCCCGCCAAGCTAAGGTGAGCATACGACACATCAGGTACAACAAAACACAAGCAAGAAGGCAAGAGCCCGATACCGCAAAACATGTCAACCAGCAAGCAAGAAGCGCGGGCATGTGTGGCCCCGCTAAGCTAAGGCAAGCACTCAACACAGCATGTCACGACAGGTACAGGCATGAAGAAAACGTCTGTCACTGCAACATTTATAACATAATGGCAACAGGGCGCGGGCACGAGGGGCCCCACCAAGCTAAGCGAGCCATAGACGCATAAAGTACCCCAAAAACCAACCAGGCACAAGCCAGCAGGTAAGCGCCAAACGTGCAACACCAGGCGAGGGCAGCAGCCAAACAAGCAGGGAACAAGCAGACCAACACAGGGCACAGGCAGGGCCGGCGCAGCAGTAGTCAAGTCGTTAGGAAGACCGGCGAAGCAACCGGTCGAACAAGGCAAAGTCTGTAGACTAAGGCAAACATGTCTGAACAGCGTGAGCGAAGTAGCATGACTGGTTGGTCACCACGTGACTTGGAACCGGATGGGCAGGAACAGGAGACAACTCTCGGCCCCCCTGGGGGTTCCCCGAGTGCCTCCCGGGTTGTGTGGTAACACAACAGGTTGTTAGGCTAAAATTGAGTAAGTAGTAGACACTTCCATAAAGTCATGTCATCGGTAATGTTTTGGAAGAAATAAATTAACCTTTGAAGCATACAACTGTATTTTTATTGGTCGAAAAGTATGAGAAAGAGAAGGAGAAGATGTCTGACAGAAATTTGTTAGCTTACATGTCATCAAGACTGACATTATTTAAACATACAAGAACAGAATCATAATCAACAAAAATCTGACTAGGAAAAATTCTGTTCTGGGCACAACTGTATGTGTACAACTGCTTTAAAACCTCTTCAACTGTTGCTTAACCCTTTTAGCCCCAAGGTCCCATTTCTCAAATTTTGGAGGAGTTGCCTAAGGACTATGTACCAGTTGCATTAGATGGCTTGACCATGATAATTCAAGGGTAGTGCCAGATTAGCTTGGCACCTGAAGCTAATCTGGCACTACCCTTGAATTATCATGGTCAAGCCATCTAATGCAACTGGTAGGGATCTGGGGCTAAAAGGGTTAACCAATTCACTTCTGAGTAAAGGTGAACCCCATCCAACTACAAGAGACATAGATCCTCATGAGCCCCCACAGGTGTGGGGGCTCAAGAGTTTCTATGCCTCTTGCTGATGCCACTTTGTGTCCATGTTTCGTGGCTGGCTGGGACTCTTGAGCCTTGTACACAAACCAAGGGGAATCACAATTTTTGTGTACAATTCTGCCAGCGCTAGCCTCACCTATCTGGTTTGTGAGTATCTTGAGCCTTGGATTAACAAACATTTCTGGTACACGATGCTTCCAATGGCAGTGAAGTTTTTATTTTGTGCATGCGGCCACTGGCATTAATGGTACAAGTGGCTGCAAGAACAAGGACATTGCATAACTGTGTGTGAGTGCAAAAGCACAAGCTCGGTCAATTCATACAAGCAACAAAATCACGTCTTTTCTTTTCCCACGCCTTCACTGCCAGTGGGCGCAGATGACGCTTATGAAATCTTTGTTCATTTAATGCAACAGAACGCCACGTGTCCTGGGAACATGGATACAAGACTTTCAGCAAGAGGCATAGATCCTCATAAGCCCCTGCAACTACAGAGACTCATGAGGATCTATGCATCTTGCAGCTGGATCTTGTTCACATTTCTCAGCAGTGAAAGGATTACATTACTTACTCTCTGTATGTGTAAAAAGCACACAGGCAACAAAATTATGTCTTTTCTTTCAAAAGCAAATGTCTAGTCAAAAATTTCAAACTTTCAATAATACATGCCATACACCATTTCCTTCTTCACACAAAAATAATTTTGGTATATGCTATAAATGTTGTTTCTCATTTGAAAATTTCAAACAAAAATAATACCTACAAGTACAATGTCTCGTTATTTTATAAAATTGGTCTACAAAATATAAAAAGAGAATAAAACAAACAACTGAAAGCTCAAATGAAATAATTTAATGAATTCCTTGGTGCAAGATGCCAACATGATTTAGTGGTACTCTAAATTACATGCACTGTAATTCTAAATCTGCATTAGGATCACCTTCACATGGTTGGTTATGTCCCTTCAGGAGTGACAAGGGAAACAATCACATAAATTAGTAACTTTTTAGTGATAATGCCGACCAAGCAACTAAAGCCATCTCATGGCAGACAATCACATAAAGCTGAATGATCCAGCAAAATATCGATATACCACAGTGACCATTCATTTGTTTATCTATCAATAATTACAGTACATGGCATGGCCTACGGAAATCAACATTTTTACACGATCCATACCATCTACCAATTATTTACATTTTAAAAAAATACTTCTAAGAATTCTGACTCGTCAGATCTATTCTATAATTTAGCAAAGCAGAAACATTTCTTTTACTTTTAACTGCACTATGTTGACCACTGCACATGCAGCCAGCAGTACTGTTAGTACTACACCGTTTGCTGCACACACGATGGGATTAATTTACATCACGTGACAAAACAACAACGCCGAGTTGGATGAGAGAGAATACTTTCTGTGCAAGCCACTATGGTGGAGCTCCGTGCTTAGTGGATTGTCTATTCTGGCACCACCCTTCAACTATCATAGTCAAATTTATTTCAAGCAAATAGCGTATCAAGATGAAAAGTGCCAACAGGACTTCAGCTCGCTCATGTAACTCAGCCCAGCACTCACGGAAAACACATTTTCACAGCGAAGTATGAGAGAATGCAAGGAAATGACAGACATGGCACCTCACAGGACAACAATGAGCACTGTACATTCACAGCCAATACAATGACGTAGATGGTTTACGATAACTACAAATATTCTGTTACCCCCTCACTCCTGCAGCTACCAAAAGGGGAGACCGGGGCTAACATCTCAACAATAACTTAGATATGAAGGCTTTGCTCATTGATCTTACTGTCTGTCTGATGTCATTTTTAAGTATTTGTAATTTGACCCATACAAAACTTTTAAGGAAATTGCTTTTAACAAGCAAAATTAGATTTTTACAACTTGCTCACGAGTTTGCAACACTGACGCCATATTCACCCAGTCGCATGGAGCTGAATGGTCAAGTGACTTAGCTATTTGACCAAATGACTGAATAAATCAAAGTCTTCAAATAAAACCCAAAGGACGGACTAGCCCCAGACTTCCTTCTGGCTCACAATACCAACGGCTGCATGGACAAGAGGGTTAACCCCCTTAACACTCGCAGTCACCTGTACTGTTAACAGTACTGATGGATGCAGGTTCTAGGGGCCTTAACCCATTTAGCCCCAGAACCCTACAGCAGGAGACGGATCGACCTTGATAATTCAAGGTCAGTGCCAGATTAGCTTGGTGCCTGAAGGCACCAAGCTAATCTGGCACTGACCTTGAATTATCATGGTCGATCATCTCCTTGCAACTGGTACATAGTCATTAGATGACACCTCAAAAATTTGGGAAAAACACCCTTGGGGTTAAATGGGTTAATCAATACAGCATAACCTATGAACAGCAGATCAGGCCTGGATTGCTCGCATCCACTCCAGCTAAATGAGTCCAGACCTATCTTGGCCCTGTAACCTTCAACTTCAAACGGTCACTGTCAGACGGATCAAACAGGGACGAACTTGGACTTGTGAGACAATGTATCGAAAATTACTTCCCCTTCATCGCACAATATAGTAGAACTTGTCTGAGTAAGCACCTTTTCCGCAAGAAGAAGTGGTCTTAAAAATAAAAAGATGCTATCGAAAAGTCTTGAAACACAAAAGTTGCCACCTGTCGTTAAGATCTTCAGGTAGCTACAGGCAGCTGAATGATGGTCATTAACCCCTTCCCTGCCACTGTCGGTACATTTTTGTGTCTGAAATCTTTGTTCATTCAACCACCAACAACCAAAACTGCCCAAGAAACATGGATACAAATGGGTCTCAGCAAGAGGCATAGATCCTCATGAGCCCCCACAGTTGCGGGGCTCAGGAGGATCTATGCCACTTGCAGGTGGACTGTGTTCAAATTTTTCTCGGCAGTGAAGGGGTTAATGCATGGTGATCTCCCATGAAGTGTGGTGGCTGATGTAAACACAAAAACAGGTTTTGTTAGGAACTCGCACATGCACCCAAAATGCTGTGACATTTCTGATTCCTGCATCTCTGTTGTCAAGTACCGCATTCTTCTTTCAATTCTGATAACAGTAAGAACATGTCTTGGCCAAAATGAGGTCAAAACATGGTCAAAAGAGGCGTGAATCATTCAGCTGGACGCAACGGAGCTTCGGGAAACGAGGGGCTGTGATGGGTTGTGGGGGATTCGTGGAGATGGCATTTCTCATCCAGACTGAGCATTATGCATGGCGGCAAAACCTTTGAATTGCCATTTTGAAAAAAAAAAGAACCTGAACATCAATGTATTACACATCACCAGAAGGCACACAAACACAGCAAAGTGACCACCACGATGCTGAAGTTAAAACAAGTAAATTACAAAATGACATTCTCATGGGCCTCTGCAAGAATTATACCCATCTGCAAGAGGCGTAGATTCTCATGGGCCCCCACAGATGAGGGAGCTGATGGGAATCTACACCTCTTGCTGGCCTGATCTACATATATATATATATTCCTCAGATTCGTCAGGCATTCAGTCTATGACATGAAGGAAAACAAACCCACCAATATGGTGACAACACACTCAAAGATCTCCACTTTGATGAGATGAAAAGAGTCATGAGAAATGCAATGCAAATGCAGCGAAAACATGTACCATTACACAAACTTAGTTGCACTATGACACAAATTGGGTGTGCGTTAGAAGATTGAAAAATCATGAGCCATTTACGACCAAAGTACTTGAACTGCACGGCACAGAGAAATCAAGGCAATCATTCAAACCATGAATAATCAAGTTAAAAATAGTCAAAACACTGCAAAGCTGTTCAAACACAACTCACGCATTTAAACCACACAAAAAAGGCGTTCAAACCAAGATTAACATGCAACGACACAAGAGCCATCAAAACGCTACACACGGTAACACAGAGCCATCAAGGTGCAACACATGTAGAATCTTTATACTGTACAGCCTCCCTCGTAACGGTCGGCGCATGTAACACGCACAGTAGTCGTATGATGCTTTAGCTGCCTAGTTCCGCACCAAAGATTGGATGGAATCGGACCACAGTGGTTACTATACATTTGCAGTGAAGAAGAGGTTACAGTGATGAGAGTGGTGTGAAATTAACTCATTCGAGACGCGACGCCTCCAGATAAGCGGCTCATGCCGCATATGCGAAGGCAGTACGTCTCGAATGAGTTAAATGTTGTGAGTGCTATCCTGTTGCAAAAAGCATAGATCCTCATGTGCCCCCACATGCTGCAGAGGCACATGAGGATCTATGCCTCTTGCTTGTAAGCCTTTTATTTACAGGTACATGTATGTACTTAGGGTTAAAGGACAAATGCATGTTCAATTTACCATTACACACAAAACAGCAAGATGCTGGATGCACGTTCAATACACGCGTAATGTTATATGTACCGATGTGTGATTCTGAAGTTACGACCTTAAGCTACAAGATGCAAAATCACAGACCAGCATATACATATATACTGTATGTCATTTGTGGCATTTATTGACACACGGTATACACTTAGCCACTATTTCATTATTTGGTTTACACCAAATGATTTAACCCCTTCACTGCTGGCAGACGAACTTAAGTGCTGCAAATTGAAAAGCAAGATAACAGAACAAATTAAAAAAAATACATGGATATAATTGGGGGCAGCAAGAGATAAAGCACATCATGAGCTCCTGCAGATGCTGGGGGTTCATGAGGTTCTTCACCTCTTGCAGCTGGGTGACATTCCTGGCAGAAAAGAGGTTAACTATATAATTATATGTAATTTACAATGCACCACCGTTTTACAGCCAATCTTCTACTCACAAAACACTTATTCTCTCTCTTTAGCTTACCCAGGCAATATATTGTATCGTGAAATGGTTAACCCCATCATGGTGAAATGCGTGGACGAGTCCAACACGTAATCATGAAATAATTGCTCGATCCGCTAAACATGCGTGGCGGGTCAAGGGAGGTAACGTGTGCCTGTGTGCCAATGGAGGTAACAATTGTGCACCATATACGTACAAATGAATGATGTCAGCAATGGTCAGTTTCCTTCTCTTTTCTTTTTTTGTGTATGTGAAAGAATTGCGTACAATGCTGCCTAGTTATGCTGCTCTCGGCAGCTGGTGCCTTGATCCATGCTTTTCAGCTTACAGTCATGTGCTTAACCTTTTTAGCCCCAAGGTCCCATTTCTCAAATTTTGGAGGTGTTGCCCAACGACTATGTACCAGTTGCAGGAGATGGCTTGACCATAATTCAAGGGTAGTGCCAGATCAGCTTGGTGCCTGAAGGTGCCAGGCTGATCTGGCACTACCCTTGAATTATCATGGTCAAGTCATCTCTTGCTGTAGGGATCCAGGGCAAAAGGGTTAAATTCAAGTAACACCCTCAATTTCAGCACAGCTGGAGCTTATCTCAGCAAGAGGTACAGATTCTCATCATGCCCTGCGGATGAAGGGGCTCATGAGAATCTGTGTCTCTTGCAGCTTACATCATGTGCTTAATTGTATGTGACGGACACCCTCAATTTCAGTCACAACTGAGGCCAATCTCAGTCAGGTAGAGGCATAGATGGTCATGAGCCCCTGCATTAGCAGAGGCTCATAAGCATCCATGCCTCTTGCCAATGGAAGGGTTGGAAAAGGGACCGATGAACTTAAGTGCACGTACACAACTTAACCCATTACACGCTGAGGATGATTTTTTTTTCTCAGATATGAGTTGTCCTATGAAGGTTAGATTACAGTTCCGGTGATAGACTGACCATGATAGTTCAAGGGCGGTGGCAGGACAGCTTTGCGCCCGTGGGCGCCAAACTGTTCTGGCACCACCCTTTAACTATCATGGTCAAATTTATCTCATCTTAGAGCATATCAGGAAGTAAAGGGTTAATACCAGTACTAATATCGTTACAACCTTTACAAGCACTTCAAAACTTCGAAGGGATGAGGAGAAGTGAGCTGTTGAATGCACAACAGCATCATACATGTATGTATACCCGTGAAAAAAAAAAGCACCGATCCTACAGCCCGAAACACACAGCCTTTCTTTGCAAACCATCCAACCTAATAGTAACAATATCGCACATCATCAGTATACATGTGTATACCTACACGAGTGTTTGTGGTTTAACAGTTTCCCACGATGAAGGTAATTAAGACACGCTCAGTAAAGTTTCACTTTTGGCTGTCAGTAGTGCTTTTTGTCCAACTGATTCCTGCATGTATAATAATAATAATAATACCGTTATTATATAGGCGCTTTTTCTCAATTTTGGGGAAATCGACTCAAAGCGCCGCGCCTGAAACCCAACACACACACACTCACGTAACAGACACGGATTTACGCCATTTAAGACAAACACAGTACAAGACAAACGAAGGGCCAGTCAGCTACTGAAGTTACAGAGATTTTTGATCGCTTGTATTTGAAATTTGTAAAGTGGCCTGAGACCCGTACCAAAGTGGGGGGGGGGGGGGGGGGGGGGGGTGGAAGAACCGGAGTACCCGGAGAAAGAACCCCCGACGGTCCGCCCGAATTAACGGTGACACTTACCAGAGGAGAAAAGTCCAACGCCGGAACCCGGTATCGAACCGCGCACCTTTGGCATTGGTGGCAGGCGCCTTAACCACTGCGCCACGGACCGCCCAATTGGACAAAACGCACTACTGACAGCCAAAGAGTTATTTGTACTTTTTTGGGGACAAATAATGTTAACTTTGTTGCAAATGTAAAACCTGAAGCTGGATACAAACTAAAAGTCATAACCCCAAGGCGCAAAAGGCCATCGGGCCGATGTCAGAGATGACCTTTGTGCACTAGGAACCTTACTCTTTGTTTGGCAGCACCCCAATGTACCATGGCTCCTTACCGAATACCGAACTGCAACAGATCTAAATGACAGTTGGCTAATAAACTGACATATCTGTGATCACTGCATCAGCCTATAGGTCCAAAATCACAGACCAGTGAAAACATGTATTTTATACAGAATAAGGAAATTCATTTGTGTAATGCTAGACCATGTTTCACAACACCTGTTCTGCAAAACATGACACCCAATTGGTCTGCCATCAATAAACCCTTTGGCTGTTGACAGTGCTCTTTGTCAAGGACAAACCTTGACAAAAAGTGCTACCGCAAACCAAAGGGGTCAGGAAGCTTATCTTGTACAATTCAGTCACTTGCTTGACACACTATCTACAATCCAGAATAAAGAAAGTTTACAATATAACAGATGACAATGGTTAACTCACTCAGCCCAGACACACCACATCAAGACATGGATTGTGCGTGATAGTTCAGGGGTGGTGCCAGAATAGCTTGGTGCCCATAGGCGCCAAGCTATTCTGGCACCAACCTAGAACAATCATGCTCGATCTGTCTCTAAATTAATAATACAGTCCTTCAGAGGGCAAGTTCAACATTTGGGGATTTCGGTCCTGGGGAAGAATGCGTTAAATGGTGATGATTTCTTTTTAACCCATATCATACTGCGGCTAAAAGCTTCAAATTTGTACACTGCCATATGCAAGCTACATTATAGTACTTACAGATAAGGATATAAACCAATGGATTTAGTTCAAGGGTGGTGCCAGAATAGCTTGGCACTTCCCTTGAACTATTTTAGTCAAACGTATTTCACACACTGGTGTGTTCCGAATGATAAGGGTTAACAGGACTAGATGTAACTGTCAGATTTCAAAGATCTGTCAGCTATTATGTTTCCTTGTTTGCACTCCAACAACATTGCTCACTGAGCATATGTCATCAGTCTCCAAATCATACACAATCAAAAGCCCACATGGCCTGCAGGGACTCATGAGAATCTGTTCTTAACTCAATCGAGACGTGCCACATCCAGATACGCGGCTTTACGCCTCATACCCAGATGCAGCACATCTCAAATGAGTTAAAGCCAGTGGTAGACAGTGAACCAAGGTTTTTGTGAATACAATGGACAGCTACAAGATCTACAGTTTTTAACCCTTTGCATGTCAGTAGTAGTTTTTGTCACGATTCCTGTAGGAATCACTGCAAAAAAAAAAAAAAAAAAAAAAAAAAAAACACACTACTGAAACGCAAAGGGCTATTATTTTTTATAGCTACCTAAAGCAAATACAGTGTGATGTATATGTGAAGGATACACACACACACACACAAACAACAACAAACAAAACCAAACAAAAAATAAACAATGAATTATGTATAATGTGGAGGGAGAAAAAAACAAAACATAAAAACAAGAAATACAACATACACAACTGAGATCACAATTAAATTGCAGTTTCTTCTTTGTCCAAGTTGTAATGGTGCACTGCTGTCCAGCTTTCAGTACAGGAGGAAACACCATTTTGGGGAAAGCTGTCATCACGTTAGTTAGTACCTACCAGTACTGACAATAATACAATTTTTGCATTTACTCAGTCACGACAAACTACAAAAACAGAAGACAGACTGACCATGGTAGTTCAAGAGTGGTGCCAGAATAATTTGGCACCTATAGGCAGCAAGGATTGTGGCACCACTCTTGAACTATCTTGGTCAATCTCTCTCATAAACTTGATAACTCCCAAATTGGGAATTTTGAAACTGTACGGGCCTGTGGAGGCGCTACAGAAGACCACAGATTTCATTTTGAGAGCCAAACTCCAAGTGTGACGGTGTTCGAGAAGAAGATTGGGAATTTTGACTGGCTCAATGTGTTAACCCTGTCAGTGATGGTAGCGTTTTTTGTCGTATTGATTCCTACAGGGTACAAAATGATTGAATAAAATGCCCAATGTCGAAAGGTATTTCTTCAAACCTCTTTAACACTTGCTAGAACTGGTTTTGCTAAATATCTGTAGCTAGTTAATAATTTATGTACAGTTAATTTTTTTTTTATTGTTGCAAGTGTATGCACTCTGAAGACTGTTTCCAGCAATATTGTTAAAAACTAGATTTTTTACCAGTATAATACTACAAAGCTTGGCAATATTGTTAAAAATAGACTCTGAAGAGGAAATGTGATTTAAAACAGTGCTATATATCATAACACTGAAGCATTTTTACACCCCCCCCCCCCCCCTCTTGCATTTTACTCCCTTGTGCAAGTACTGCACAAATACAAAATCAAGATTTGTACACCTCCTGCGTGTCCGTCCATTTGTTCAGGCCGATAGCACCGTAACATCAAAGTTCACTGTACTGATAATGTTGCACACACATTAGATAGAACTATGCACCACTCAAACTTGAAGCAATCAACACACTTATAATGCAACAACAGTACTATGATCACAAAAAGGGAACAATATGCAAAACAACAGTGGTACAGAAATACCGCACGTCAGTCCATGGCACACAAAGGCAAGAGAGTCAGCATGGCGAATTAAAGTGTCAAGTGATGAAGAGCTGTCTTTTTTGCGCTCGTTTCCTCTTACTATATACACAATATTTACAAGAATCATCGCAACAAAAAGTGCTACCGACAGACAAAGGGTGAACCCCCTTGCGCAAACAGCTTCTAGTGTAGCAGTGGCCGCATTCAGTAAGGGTTATGTTGAGACGGAGATGTTCGCATAAGCCATAGCTGCACCAATAGTTTTTCGTTTCTGAGTTTTTTTTTCTCTATTTTTGACACATTTCTGAGGGCATTCACCATTACAAAGCTCATGCACTATGCTATATGATGGCACATTCAGAAAAAGGATTCTGAAGCATGAATCACTCACCCATAAATCGATACTACACACAACAACTGGCTGTGCATAGTAATTAGTATTCCCTCTTGCGCGTTCTGTCTTTCATTATCTTCAGTCTTTTAAACTACAAACAATACATCAGACGCAAGCACTGTTGACCATGTGGCTGCAGGAATCATCACCATAAAAACTGGTACTGACAGCCAAAGGGTTAGATATAGTACACATACCAAGGGGAATCACTCAAACACATAAACATAATTAGATCCCTTTGCCCCTTACTGTTTATGTGTTTGTCCTGCCTTGAGTTGTTCCCTTTGGCATACCTACAGTCTCTGCACCACCTTCAACTGAATTTTGTTATCTTTGCACGCCTTGTTCATAACTGAAGCCAGATGATAACACAACCATTCTGTGATTCTAGTCCACATCAGTCACTAGTTATACTGCTCAGTTGCTTTATTATGCTCGAGTTTGAATTATGGTCCAATCACTCTTGGGCTTGTATAAGTCCAGTTCCTCTTGGGCTTGAAATATAGTTCTTCCACTCTTGCCATTTCCATAACATCTGAAGACAACAAAATTCCCTGATACAGAGAACTTTTCGTTTCCTCACTCCATTGAGATCCAAATCCACACTGACAGAGTCACAAAACATGCATGACGCAGTGAAAGAATACAACTATTGAGAACCTGAGATTTTCCTTGGTTTCTTGAAATATCATGTGCAGGCATGTCCAAATGTTTGGAGCCTAGCATGTCTCTGAGGTGAACAGTTCAAAAGGTGCCTTCTCGGAAGCAAACATACATACAAGCTGCAACAGTTTACTTGGTTACTGGTTCCATCACAGCAACGTCCATAGTGGAAATGAAGCCTGCGTAAAATGCTGGTGTACCGTCATGCTCCTGAAGCAAAAAGACACAGATCAGGTGACAGATGGTCACTTGTTCTGCAAAAGGGGTAAACAAGCGCACTCAGAGAGTGGTGGTCGCTGCCTTACTGTCAATGTGAAAGCATCGTGCGGTATGCAGGCTGTGTTTACTTGATAGTTGACTGTGTCCAACGCTGTGCCTTTAACGGTTTATGTAATCCATGGTAACATGAGCCCATCTAGGCTGTGTGAGCTGATGTTTGTACCAGTTTAAGTTACAATGTAAAATCAGCCTAACATTCTTTTTTAGAAGCTGCACACATTTTAATGACTGGTCTTGCAAAATCAGCTGAGGTTGTCCCACATGATACACAATTGTTCTATACCAACTAAATATCACAACAAAATGGAAGCAATTTCCTTTCACATCCACAAAAGCAAATTGAACTCATCTGTCTAATCTAGGTACACCTCACAAGTCCTTCTGAAATGATTGCTGCTGTATTCACTGAAGCAAAGTGACTTATTTCGTCAAGGAATTTGAAGCAAGTCTTGTCAGAATGGTCACTGCTGCTGTAATCGCTAAAGCACTCTCAGTCCGGTGTAGGAACGTTGGTTGAAGGGGCAATAAACGCTGCAGGAGATGGGGCCGATTTCTTCTCTGGTTCTGGTGTTTTGTGGCTCTTCATGTGAGCACTGCGCGACTTCACTTTGGTGAACACCCTGTAGGAAAATAATGGCACTGATAAATTTACATTCAAGAAACGATAAGATGGAGGATGACAGCACATGCCCTATTATAAGAAGCTAACAGGCTTAACCCTTTGGCTGTCAGGAGTTTTTTGTCGTGACGATTCCTGCAGAAATCAAATGGTGCTACCAAACAGCCAAAGGGTTAAGGAAGCAAAGCATAATGGTTCTTAATGGAACTCCAATTTACAAAGAACATTTGTCAACACATACAGTTGTGACACACTACAGTGGAATTTAGACTGGCAAAGATAGTTCAAGCATGATGCCAGAACAGCATATTGCCCTGAGGCGCCAAGCGGTCCTGGGATCACCCTTGAACCTTGTGATGAAACTCTATGCTCATGCATAGGGTTCACACAGTAGGTTTAATACGGTACAGTAGTTGTCAGCACCTCGCGCTGGGACCATATGGCGTTGAGGTGCATCCCCTGGATGGTGGATAGGGGGTCCCTTGTGAGAGGGGTGCACCGAATGAAATAAGGTGCCGTGAACCAACATGGTCTAAGGGAAGGTGACCCCGACAGAAAACCCTGGTCCTCCTAGTAAGGGGGTTGGGCATGGGGGTAGCTTCCCCACCCTGCAAAAAAGGAAATAGCTACAAAAACGCTGACGAAAAGACAAACAGTAATTCCTTTCCTGGAGGAGGAAGGTTCTTCTACCAGAAGATTTATGACGTCCTGTGGTGAAAGCCGGAAGTCTTCGGAAGCCACAGGACCGAGCCGCCTCTCTCTATCCAGGGACACAACCATGGGCACATGTAACGTCAAGACCATGTACCAGAGCGGCAAGGCCGCCCAGATAGCAGCGGAAATGCAAAAGTACAACCTTTCCCTGCTAGGTATCAGTGAAGCCAGATGGACGCAGTCTGGCCAGAAAAGGCTGTTAAGTGGGGAGATGATTCTGTATTCAGGTCATGAAGAGGAGAATGCCCCCCATACAGAAGGAGTAACATTCATGCTGTCACCAGTGGCACAGAGAGCGCTGATGGGCTGGGAACCTCTTGGGCCAAGAATTATCACAGCAGCCTTTAGAACCAAGAAAAAGCTCAAGCTGAACGTCATCCAGTGTTATGCACCCACTAATGACAGTGACGAGGAAGAGAAACAAGAGTTCTATGACCGACTCCAGAGTGCCGTGGACAAATGTGCGGAGCGAGACATCACCATCGTCATGGGCGATTTTAATGCCAAAATAGGGGAGGACAACACCGGATACGAAGAGGTGATGGGAAGACAGGGACTAGGGGAGATGAGTGAGAACGGGGAGAGGTTTGTAGACTTTTGTGCTCTAAACAGACTTGTCATTGGAGGCAGCATCTTCCCACACAGAAGAATACACAAAGCAACTTGGGTCTCACCTGACCATACTACAGAGAACCAAATAGACCATATCTGCATTAGCAAGAAATTTAGAAGATCCCTTCAAGATGTTCGAGTGAGGAGGGGAGCAGATGTCGCCTCAGACCACCATCTGCTTACCTTAAGAATAAAGCTCAAGTTAAAGAAAAGCCGCACAGAGACAACAAAAAGACAGCGTTATAATGTAGGCCTCCTGAGAGAGACTGGAGTGAGAGAAGAGTTCAAACTGGTGCTGTCCAACCGGTTTCAAGCGCTACAGGAGCTAGTAAATGAAGAGGAGGCGGTCACCACAGAGCAGCAGTGGAAGGCAATTAGAGAGGCGCTGAACTCAACCTGCAAAGACACTGTAGGGTTCAGAAAACACCATCACCAGGACTGGCTGTCGGCACAGACCTTGAAGAAGATAGAAATGAGGAAGCAGAAGAAAGCAGTTGTCAACAACAGTCGCACGAGAGCAGCCAAAGCAAGGGCACAGGAAGAATACTCGGAAGCCAACCGCTAGGTGAAGAGGAGTATCAGGGCAGACAAGAGGGCCTACACAGACAGCCTGGCAGCAGAGGCAGAAAAGGCAGCAGGCAGCGGCAACATGAAACAGCTCTACGACATTACCAGAAGATTGTCAGGCAAGTATGGCCATACAGAAAGACCAGTAAAAGACAAAAAGGGCAAGCCTATTGCAGACAGAGCAGACCAACTCGACAGATGGGCCAAGTATTTTGAAGAGTTACTGAACAGACCTAGCCCTCCCGACCCCCCAGACATCCAGCCGGCAGAGACCGACCTACCCATCAGCTGTGACAGACCCAGCCGGGAAGAGATCAGAAGAGCAGTGGCATTTTTGAAGAACGGCAAAGCAGCAGGGCCAGATGGCATCCCAGCGGAGTCTCTGAAAGCAGACCTAGAAACAACAGTGGAGATGCTGTACCCACTGTTTGGAAAGATCTGGGAAGAGGAGGTGATGCCGGCTGACTGAAAGGAGGGGAATCAAGCTTCCTAGGAAAGGCGACCTCAACAAGTGTTCCAACTACAGAGGAATCACCTTGCTGTCAGTACCAGGAAAGGTCTTCAACAGGATCATCCTGGAGAGAATGAAGAGCTCCGTTGACCCCCAGCTGAGAGACCAGCAAGCAGGATTCAGGAAAAACCGATCATGTACAGACCAGATCGCCACTCTCCGCATCATCGTGGAACAGTTTCTGGAGTGGAGCTCCCCGCTGTACATCAAATTTGCGGATTATGAGAAAGCATTTGACAGCGTGGACCGAGAGACTCTGTGGAAACTCCTACAACACTACGGTGTACCCACAATGCTCGTCTGCCTGATCAAGAGCAGCTACGATGGCATGACATGTCGCATGATCCACGAAAGGCAGTTCACCAGGGAGCTCCAGGTCAGAACCGGTGTCATTCAGGGGTGTCTGCTGTCTCCGTTCCTCTTCCTACTGGCCATAGACTGGGTCATGAAGATGACCACAGAGTACAGACGAAGTGGAATACAGTGGACACAGTGGACAAAGCTTGACGACCTTCGAATTTGCAGATGACTTGGCATTACTGTCCCACACTCATCAACAAATGCAGGGCAAGACCACGAGGCTTGCTGACATCTTGTCCCAAGTGGGCCTCACCATTCACAAACAGAAAACAAAGACACTGAGGCTGAACGCAAGCAGGGAAGAACCAGTCTTGCTTGCTGGCACCCCGTTGGAGGAGGTGGAGTCCTTCACCTATCTTGGGAGAATCATAGACAAAAAGGCGGCACTGATGCAGATGTCAGAGCACGAATCGGTAAAACCAGAGCAGCCTTTCTCCAGTTGAAAAAAGTGTGGAGTTCCAGAGAGCTGTCACAACACACCAAAGTCTGGATTTTCAACTGCAACGTAAAAGCAGTTCTCCTATATGGAGCAGAGACATGGAGATTGACAAAAACCACAGTCAACAGAGTACAGATCTTAATGAACAGTTGCCTTAGAAGAATTTTGAAAATCCACTGGCCAGAGAAGATCAGCAACGTCAGACTCTGGGAGAGAACAGAGCATATAACAGCAGAGAATGAAATTGGGCGAAGAAAATGGGGATGGATTGGTCAGTCTGAGAAAGCCGGCTTCCAGTATCACTAGGCAGGCATTGTCATGGAACCCCCAGGGAAAGAGGAAAAGAGGTAGGCCGAGAAACTCCTGGCGTCGAGACCTCCAAGCAGACATCAAGAGACTGGGAACCACCTGGAGTAAAATCGAAGGAGAAGCACAGGACAGGAGTCGCTGGAGGTCTCTCGTCGACGGCCTATACCCGGGTAGGGGTGACAGGCGTAAGTAAGTAAGTAAGTTGTCAGCAGTTTGTTTGTGCCGATAGTCCGTGGTGGCACCTTGGCCACTTGGATTCTTTAAGAAACGGTTAACACGGGGAGTTTTAGTGAGTTGTAGGCGAGAGCTCAGTCTGTCAGAGGTCTAACTATGTTAGTACGGGCTTTACTGTCAGTGGGTACAGACGTGTGCAAGATACCTTAGCCCGTATTCCAAGACTCTGAAACCTAGAATTCAGAGTGCTTGTCGGAGTTGGAGCGACGGGGCAGGGGCATACGTACAGTGGAGTCCAGTTAACACGAACTCGCTTTACACAAAATTCCGGTTAACACGAACCGTTTTTGCATTCCCGGCCGACGGCCTTCTTATTCTGCATTAAAATTTCACTGATAACACGAAATGCTTAACACGAAATTTCGCTTTACACGAAGCTGGTTTCGGTTCCCAACCAGGGCAATTTCACTATTATTCACCTGTTTAACACGAACACAGATTCCATTCACCGAAAACCAATTCACGTGTCGCTCTCGCGCTGTGGAAGTACACATGACATAGCCTTCGGCTGTTGTAATCTGTCTTCTCATTGGCTAGCATTTCTGTACTGTATTCATGTTGTATCATTCGTGTACCAACACAACCCTTTTACCGATGCGGGATTGTACTTCAGCCTGTGTTGCTTTTACCTGAGGATTGTAACTTAGTATGGATTTTACCTGATGGATTTACATTAAATACTTGAGCTGTACACGTTTCCTTGTGTTTTCCTAGCGAGCTGAAGGTATTCATAGAAAGTACGATAATGTGCACTTTTAACCTGGTACTCATTCACGCACACGTCTTACACACTTTCTCCTTGAGGGCCGTGATAAATTTTGAGGCCATATTGGTTAACACGAAATACGGTTAACACGAAATGATTTTCCCTGTCCCCAGAAATTTGTGTTAAGCGGACTCCACTGTAATTTCCCTAGATTACTGATGTTTAAGGATTCTGTCAACTTCATTGACGCTTTTCTGTGTCGTTTCGAGGCTCACGCGCAGGCGTTAAGTTGGCCACCTGCCAACTGGCCCATCTACTTTCGTCGGTGCTTTGAAGGTCAAGCCTCGAGTCTTTTCCATAGTTTGAACGTTTCGGGGAACGTAGATTACGAGACTTTGAAAAAGTGTCTCTTACAAAAATTCCAGTGTAGTGCGGAGGGTTTCAGAGAACACTTGAGAGCTTGTCGGCCAGAGAAAGGGGAATCGTTTGTGTCGTTTGGCAAACGGTTGTCCCATTTGCTCTTGCGTTGGGTCGAGCTGTCCAAGATCGACCACACGTATGAGGATTTGTTTGATCTCATGTTGGCGGAACAGTTCTTTGGTAGCGCTTCCAAAGATCTAGCGGTACTCTTGAGGGAGCGTAACCTCAAGAGTACAGATGAGTTAGTTCAGAACGCGGAGGCTTTTCGGCTAGCGCATCCGACGAAAAACCTAGCGCATAGGACTGAGTCACCGCCAGTCGGTTTGCTCGCCGCTAACACAACTGGGGGATATCGGGGCGTCAATACATTGCGTGGAGCCCAACTGGTGAACGGTAGGGGTAGTTTGCATTTCCGACGTGGGGATAGAGCTAACAGCAATGGCGGTTGCGATCCTTACGCACGGAGAAAAATCTGGGCGTGGGTACGGACATGGTCGTATGGCTAGTTCGGACACTCAATGTTTTGCGTGTCATGAGTACGGGCATTTCAGTCGTGACTGTCCTCACAGTAGTTCAGGGGCTCAGTGTTTCACCTGTCAGGGGTTCGGCCATCTGGCTCATCAATGTCCTAGCGATACTGGTATGGTGGAGGGGCAGAGCGGCCCACTCACATGGCCAGTTTTGCAGTCCCAGTCGGGGAGGAGCCACAGCTGGGTGGAGTGTGTTCAGCCGCTGGTGGACGGTGTTGTAAACGGATGTCTCGCTTCCATCAGTGTATAGGATGCTCATCGGTCATTGACGCATACAAATTTGAAATGACGCATTGCTCTGTCAGCGAGCCGGTCATATGACTTGTCATTTTTTAGACAGTCACCGAGACCCGTGCCGATTTAGTTGGCGTGTACGAAAGAGAGAGAGAGAGAGAGAGAGCTATGGCCAGCTAGCTGATGCTCTAGTGCACTGTAGGCCTACACAGTCAGACCTCTATGAACAGAGTGCATCCTAAAAATTAGGGAACAGTGATGGGTGACATTGCCCCCTCACTCGAGCAAATGTAAACAATACTGCAAGCATGGGCCCTGACTAGTACGTGGTCCAGCATGATGCAGAACGCTTTCCACCTGTAAGAGGCACACATCTTCATCAGTCCCCAAGGCTGCATTAACTTTAAATCTCTTGTTGGTCACATTGACGCTGATTTTGATCCTCGGAGTCGGTATGAAGGTGCCACAGGGGTCTATATGTCTGTAGCCATTTTTTGTTCATGCAGTTCAGCAGTTCACATATTCATAATAGATGTGTATAGAAGCAAAGGAAATGGCTTTACTGTTGTCAGTGCTGCCGGTTCGTAATTTTTGCGTATTTTTACATGATGTCCAAAATGTTGTAATGTAAGATGTTGTAGTGGTCTCTCGTGCACACACATATAACCTTCGTTCTTATTTCATGGTTACACAATCAGTAACTCAATCTTGCTTGTTCGCATCTTGTAGTTGAAGTCCACATCATGTAATTACTTGTATACTGACAACCACAATCTGTTTCTTGCTTTGTTTGTTGTTTTTGAGGGGAGGGCGGAGGGAGGGGGTGTCTATGACAATTTGACAAAAATGTGTTGTGGTTGGTGTCCTGGACACTAAATTACGGTGACTAAAGCTTGAATCAGTACTGATAGAAAACCGGTTCTTATTGCTGAAAACCATTGTGCTCTTCACTGTAGCACAGTAATTCAGTGCTTGCACATGTTTACTGAAAAAAGCATATTATATGTAATGGAAATCCTTGAGATACCTTAGCCTGTATTCCAAGACTCTGAAACCTAGAATTCAGAGTGCTTGTCGGAGTTGGAGCGACAGACGCCGAGACATCAAGTCACCAGGGCCTAATGCGAGGTCATCTCTCCATCTCTTCACTCGGGGAGTGAGCGACCGGTGCCGAGACACTTGGGTCACAGCGAAGATACGGTACGAGTAATGAGGACGTCGACGGTACGAGAGACAGGACGACTCGGGAGCGTACGAAGGACTTGCACGCCTAGACGTGAAAGGACTGAACGTAACCAGGCGGGAACACCAAACAGGTTGGAGTGTGAGAGACTACTACCTAGCCTGGCATTGATATTGTGTATGTGTATGTGATGTTTGGATGCTGGTAGTGGGGAAGGTGTAGTGTATATAGGATGATAATCATTTAAGCGTTTTCCTTGTTTATATTGTATAAAAGTTCCGTTAGAAAGGAAGCCCGTGAGTTGTGTTTTACCGCAGAAATGCGCCCGTCTGAGTCAGTGGCGGTGTATGCGTCTGTTGTGCGAGAGTCTGTGCGTACGACTGGGGGCAAGTCTGCGTGCGTTACAAACTTCATGGTCAATCTAAATCCTGAACTGTAATGTAAGACTCCAAAATGGGTGAATTCTGACCTTTGGGCTGTGAACTGCAAGTGAAAACAGTACATATACTGCGGCAAATGAATCACAATAATTTTATATAGTATAAAGTTTCTGTGAGCGAAACTTCTGTGAGAGAATACACATGTATACTTGAATGAAAGCGTGTGCAAAATGAGTTTATTCACACACTCCAAGTGGATCCACAAACACACATAAACGCAAACAGATGCCACTGACCTATCGCAGAGTTTGCAGGGGAAGATCTCCTCCCCGTGCTGATCATAGACTGGCGAGCGACTAGGGGTGGAAGGTCGAGGCTTGGGACGGGGAGCAGGCTGGGGGTTGCCCTCACTGTTCACATCCTTGAAGTGTTTGCGCATGTGCCGCACAAGGCTCTGCTTGGAATTTAATGTCTGCAAAAACACACAGTGATGGTCAGGTTAGTGAAACAAAGTCACTGTTTGACTAATAATTTGAAGATTCCTAAAACCAATTTCCCAGGGTAAGTCCAACAATTAACTTTCATGTAACGGTTACTTAGTGGTAAGTAAAAAAAAAAAATCTTTAAAAAATAACTAGCCCATTGCGTGTCTGTATCATTTTTTGTTGCGATGATTCCTGTAGGAACCATTGAGAAAAAAACCGATATGGACACGCAATGGGCTAGAAGAGATAGGTCTCTAAGTGCGCACGTCCGGCTGAAACACATGCGTTCCTGGGCACGAGACGTGACCGACACTGGTGGTTAGAGTTCAATGTCATGGCTTTACCATGATGTTTCTATGTCATAGCTTTACCATGATATAATTATGTTTTACGCCAGTCACTGTCTCTAAAACTAACCTCTGATACATGATTTCATGTGTGTATTCTAGAAAAAAGATGGTATGACCCATCAGCCCAAAGGTGTTCCTAAATGTCTTTTTACTTTTACTTTTTACTTATCCCGGCTTTTGATCCATCTCTCTCCACCCTAACCCACCCTACCCTCTGATCCACATATTAAACTGGCACACACAAACACAAACGGACCTACGGCGCTTCATGCCAGTTCATGTTTTGTGGGCTGGCATAGTGGCATCCATTGGAAGAATAGAACGAGCAGCGACATGCCATGGCATTAAAAGTTCCACAAGCCATGTACTCATTGATGAAATCGATGTTTCATGTCATTCATTGTAGTACTAAAATTTTACATATGAGGATCAAACTTTAAAATTCCATGCTGATTTTAATACATAAAGCGTTTAGGGCACAATCTGACCTAATCATACCTGAGAGCCAGGACAAACAGCAGGCCCATGTAAATACTGTTAATGAAAAATAATTCAGGTATTAATGAGACAAGAAAGGCAAAGCCCTTATGGCTCATGTGTATGACCGATCCACACGTCTGACAATAAGTCAAGGGATGGCTCTTGCACTAACAAAATCCATGTTTTCTCAAAATGTAATCAGTTTTCACACATCTGTAAAAACCCCGTGACCCTTCACCTTTGCAATGAGTCGACTAAACTAGGATACATAGGAAGGTCTTATCATCAGCTACCTTTGTGCCAAATTTGATTGAAAAGTTTGCAAAAATGTTCGTAATAACTACAATTATTGGGATTTTACACATTTGTCGACCTCGTGACATTTCTTGTGAAAATATGACTATTTTTTACCTATTTCCTGAGCTCGTGACCCTGACCTTTCCAAGGAGTCATCCAAAGTAGTAAGCATAGATAGTCTTACCATCAGGTATTTCTGTAGCAAGTTTGGGTTTGAAGTTGTGAATAGTATTTGAGAAAAATAGCTATTTTTGACTTATTTCCTGATCCCATGTGACCTTAACCTTTGTCTAAAGCGTGCGCATGCGTGTGCGAGTTGTGAGTGCGCGCTTAGAGTTATAATTATTATAAGCGCATTATAAATACCGTAATTATTATAATTATTATTATTACTCAAAGTGGTATGTTTAGAAAGGTCTTGCCACAAAGTATCCTGGGGCCAAGTTTGAAGACTGTAGCTTGAATAGTCTCAGAGAAAATGCCAACGTTAAAGTTTACCACGGATGATGGCAGTCAGACGACGGCGGATGGATGACTGGCCCAGAACATAGACTCACTTTTGCTTCGCACGCGAGCCAAAAATTGTTTTCATTAAAAGATTCACAATTTTCAAACAGTATTAAAAATAATCCCTGAAGATGGGTTTCCAAAACTTGCAAACACATTATACCTTTCATTCAAAATGCTGGTACCAGTTTCAGGCCACTTTATAAATTTCAAATACAAGCGATAAAAATTACCCCTCGCACCATGTAAATGGCCTGTGTTTTACTTGTACCCTGTTTATTTTCAGAGTGAATGCATGTGTGTCAATTGAGCATGTGTGTTGGGTTTATTTCGTGGCGCTTTGAGCCATTTCGCAAAATTAGGGAAAGTCTTCTTCTTGGCTCGACTTCGCGAACAAAGATTCTATAGGGGTTGTCCACGATGTCTGCAGGCATGCTCATGACTGTGGAGGCCGATCCGGGACAGGCAGGTTCGACCGCAGTGGCTGCAGGGGAAGGTCTGGCCAGGGTTCTGAGTTGCGGCATCTGTTTTTTCCTCCTGAGCCGCTTGTCTTTAAGGCTAGCTCTGCGCGAGTCCTCAAAGGAGACAGCTGCCTTGTAAATGGTGGAGCGCCAGGTGTCAAGATCCACAGCAAGTGAAGACCATTGGCGATGGTTGATTTGGCAGGCACTAAGTGACTTCTTGAGACAGTCTTTGTATCTCTGTGTCCAGTGGCGAGCTCACCGAACAGGGTGATCTTGGGTAGACGATGATCCTCCATCCTGGAGACGTGCCCAGCCCCGCGGAGCTGTGTCCGCAGCAGCAAAGCCTCGATCCTCACAGTTTCTGCCTGTTCAAGGACCTCGCCATTTGTGACATAGTCACTCCAGTGAATGCCAAGGATTGTACGCAGGCAGCGCTGGTGGAAGCGTTCGAGGAGTCGTAGTTAGCTGCGGTAGAGGGCCCAGGACTCGGAGCCATACAGCAGGGCGGTGAGGACGACAGCTCTGTACACGCTGATCTTGGTGCCTGTTTTCAGCTGTTGATTGTGCCACACCTGCTTGTATAGACGCCCGAAAGCGCTGTTTGCTTTGCCAACCTGCTGTCCAGCTCCTTGTTCAGCTTAGCGTCCGACATGATGATGCAGCCAAGGTAGGTAAACTGGTGCACTGACTTCAGTTCAGACTCGCCGATGGTGATGTGGGGAGGGCGATGCTCTATCTTGGGTGCCGGCTGATGGAGGACCTCTGTCTTTTTCAGACTGACCTCGAGTCCAAAGAGCTGGGCAGCGTCTGCAAAGCAGGATGTGATGCGCTGCAGTGCTCTCTCTGTGTGTGCAACGAGGGCAGCGTCGTCAGCAAAGAGCAGCTCACGAATCTGTTGGTCTAGGGTTTTGGTGTGGGCCTGCAGTCGTCTGAGGTTGAACAGGCTGCCATTGAGACGATACCTGATGTACACTGCATCGTCATCGTCAAGGTCCACTGTGGCCTGCTTCAACATCATGCTAAAAAAGATGGTGAAGAGGGTCGGTGCCAGCACAAAGCCCTGCTTCACACCGTTGAGAATGGGGAATGGTTCTGAGAGGTCACTGTTGAGTCTGACCTGGCCTTATTGGTCCCCGTGTAGCTGGACGATCATGCTGAGGAACTTTAGGGGACAGCCAAGTCGCTCCAGGATCTGTCACATGCCTTGCCTGCTCACAGTGTCGAACGCTTTTGTTAGGTCGACAAACATTACGTACAGCCCTTTGTTCTGCTCACGGCTCTTCTCCTGAAGCTGTCTCAGCACAAAGACCATGTCGGTGGTGCTCCTGTTGGCTCTGAAGCCACACTGGCCCTCTGGGAGGTGGTCTTCTGCAATGGCAGGTACCAGCCGATTCAGGAGCAGCCTTGCAAGAATTTTCCCGGCAATGGACAGCAGGGTAATTCCACGGTAGTTGGAGCAGGCAGACTTCTCTCCTTTGTTCTTGTACAGGGTGATGACGACTGCATCGCGGAGATCTTTTGGTAGTGTTCCTTCCTCCCAGCAGCAGAGAAAGAGATCATGGAGCTTGTTGTGCAGTGCTGGGCCTCCATGTTTCCAGATCTCTGGTGGGATACCGTCAATGCCTGCTGCTTTGCCACTCTTGAGCTGGTGGATGGCTGTGAGGGTCTCTTCAGCAGTGGGCGGTTCGTCCAATTCAACCTTTACTGGGAGGTGTGGGATTTGGAGGATGACCGCTTCTTGAACAGTGCGCTCAGCGGTGAAGAGGTCCTGAAAGTATTCTGACCAGTGGTTCAAGATGGAGTTATTATCTGTGAGGAGTGCCTGCCCATCAGCACTTCACAGGGGACTTTGTATCAGGTGCCTGGGGCCATACACTGCTTTCAGTGCTTTGTAGAAGTCCCTGTAGTCACCGTTGTCAGCGCAAAGCTGGGTTCTCTGTGCGAGTCTGGTCCACCACTCGTTCTGGAGATCTCTGAGCTTGCACTGGAAACTGCTGCAGACGAGGCGGAAGGCAGACTTCTTCACAGGGCAGGAAGGCTGGGCTAGGTGGGCCTGATGGGCAGCTCGTTTTTTTGCTAGGAGTTCCTGGATCTCTACGTCGTTTTCGTCAAACCAGTCTTTGTTCCTCTTTCTAGCGAAACCCAAGACTTCTGCAGAGGATTTTGCGATAGCAGTTTTCAGCTGTTCCCAGAGTGTTTCAGGGGAGGAGTCTGCTGGGTCAGCTGTGTCTGTGAGCCTGCGCTGTAAATCTGTCTGAAAGGCAGCTTTTACGTCGTCACGCTGAAGGCTGGCAACATCAAGCTTTTCGTAGGGGGACCCCCTTTCTTGGGTTTTGGCTTGAAGTGGAACCTGAGTTTGCAGCGGACAAGGCGGTGGTCAGTGTGGCACTCTGCGCTGGGCATCACTCTGGTGAGGAGGACATCACTGCGGTCCCTCTGACGCACTAGGACATAGTCGATAAGGTGCCAGTGTTTGGAGCGAGGATGCATCCAGGTGGTCTTTCGACTGTCCTTTTGCTGGAAAGTAGTGTTAGTGATGACAAGCTGCTGCTCTGCACAGAACTCCAACAGTAGGCAGCCATTGTCATTGCAGTTCCCGACGCCATGCTTGCCGAGGACTCTTTTCCAGGCTTCAGAGTCTTGGCCCACTCTGGCGTTGAAGTCGCCAAGGATTATGACTTTGTCGTCTGCAGGGGTGCTCTGTAGGAGGCTGCGCAGGTCAGTGTAGAACTTGTCCTTTTCTGCAGGCTCTGCCAGGAGGGTTGGGGAGTACACACTGAGAAGGGCGAGGTGTTGCTGGTGTCTCAGCGGGAGGCGCATGGACATGATGCAGTCTGAGTGACCCGTTGGTAGGTTTTCCAGCTTAGTCGCAATGGAGGTCTTGGCCATGAAACCCACGCCCGAGAGCCATCTTTCTGATGCAGACTTGCCTGACCAGTAGAGGGTGTAGCCAGCGCCAAGTTCTTGGAGACTGCCTTCGTCCAAGAGGCGTACTTCGCTGAGCGCAGCGATGTCGATGTTTAACCTTCGCAATTCATGGGCAATGAGGGCGGAGCAACGTTCAGGGCGTCCGCTGTCTGCTGTGTCAAGCATGGTTCGGATGTTCCAGCATGCTACGTTGAGTCCGGTCGTGGTCATCATTAGAGTGGATCCGTTGTTTTTACTTGTTTTCTGACCGCAGGAGAAGATGCCCGTTGACCGCGGCTAGCCAACTGTGGTTGTGAGGGGATGAGCTTTGGTTAGGCCACCTTTTCTAGGCCCCTCTCCGTGTGGAGCAAGCAGTGCTGTCCCTAGAGAAGGCTGCTTGGTCGTTCAGGGTGTGCCGAGTGACGTTGTCATCCCCAGGTCAACATCAGGCGACCAATATCCTGAACCGCCTGCATGCAGGTTTGAGACTGCGGCTTCCAGTGACATCTTTCACCTGCTGTTTCGCCCCTCGCCTGTCGCTACAGGACTTGGAATGGTCTGTGTCATGGTCCATGAACGTTTCCTAAAGCCTGCGCGGTGGAGCTTTTTGGTGGAGTGCAGTGTGCGCAGTACTGGCCCCCCCCCCCCCCCCCCCCCCCCCCATTAAACCTTTGGTTCGTCTGCCATGGCCTAGCAAGCTGGGACGATGGCATCGAGGTCCTCAGGTCGTAGGTTTTATATCAGACTGTCCTTGTCCTAGTCTCTGGCTCAAAAACCTTCCCCGGAGACACGGGGGCTTTGAAGTCAGGGTTTTCCTCCCTTAGCCTTTCCGCAGCCAAGCAGCCAGGCCTGCAAGGCAGCAGGACAATGTTGATTAATTTTCGAGGTTCTCTCCTCTAGATCCGCCGTGTTTAACCTGGGGGCTCGTGCTGCCCAGTTTTTGAGGTCACCTCGGAGAGGATGTGGCCAGGGACCACGCACAGGCGGTCTTGGGATAGAGGGATGCTATGCTAGTCCGGAGGGATTACACACGAGGGTGCCTCACGAAGGCCAAGAGGCTCTAGACTAGGGTGATCCAGGGAAGGCGCTGTAAGAGTTCCCCACTACCCGCACCACCAACGCAACTCGTCCCCTGGGGCCCCCACCTTTTAAGACAGGCAGCGACCCCTTGACTTTCAAGGTCTATCTCGCTATTAAAACGCAATGCGCTTGCTTGCCTTCCTATCTTCACAGCAGGCCGCGCTCTGGTGAACCGATTGGCAAAATAGTTCTGCCTACCTTGATCAAGACTTCGTATAAACAATCACACTGGTTGTCTCCCTCGATTCGCTATCGCTAATCAGCGGTAGCGAATCGAGGGAGACAACCAGAGTGATAAGTAGTCTCTCATCTGGTCCTTCCAGTTCCACTGCGCAAGAGACGCAGCTATTCAACAGCCCACGCAGTCAAAAGGACTCACGAGAAATGCTTACTGAACACATTTGTATCGGATTTATATGGCGCTATGCCGTCCATCATATATTTAGAGACCAAAAATGGCGTACGGACTGGACTCCAAGCTGCCTCTCAGATAGCGTAGGGGGCATCAGACAATACTGTCGTATGGCAAAATTGATCTATGCCTCCAACTAATCTCCTATGTATTAATTTGTAAGCAGGAAGCAACAGCAAGTGAGTTTATGACACAATTTTACGCAATTACTATCAGTTTCAGTGTTAAATAAATTTAATATCACTGCACTTTGTACTTGTAGAGTGCACACCAGTGACTAATGCAAGAGGCATAGATCCTCATGAGCCTCCGTAGTCTGCAGGGGCTCATGTGAATCTGTGCATGTTGTTGATGCATTAGATTTGCTGATGTATTGAACACTGAAACTGATAGGGAAAGTGCTTATATAATAATAGGTATTATATCATTTTCAAATTCAAGAGCCGTTTAAGGCTGGAGGGACAGGTAAATTGTGCTGAATAATACCTGGCAGTATGTAACATCTTATACCATTTAACTGCAGCACCCTTTATCCTGTGTCTGCCGCACTTTATCACAACTAAAATCTGAAATCTAACGCCCATCACTGCCCAGAGCAAGAATGGCAAAACCCTGAAGGCTCGCGTGCATGACCAATCCACATAATTAATGATTTTTTGTGACTCTTGACCTTCCAACAAGTCACTAGCACTGAAGTATTCAAGTGTCCTAACAAAACATATGGAAATGGTTGGCATTTGTACCTGGTCAAGAGTACGACTGGGTGTCCAAAGAGCGTGACATGGGTCTCTGATTTTGAACTTAAACATATGAGCATCATTGTGATGTGTTTAGTCATAAGTAACATGCCCCCCAAAAAGACTTTCCCCATGAGCAGTCGTTTGGGTGTAATTGGCGAAAAACCGTTATGGTTTGTACATAACATTTACGTCACACATTTATATAACACATTTCCTAGCTTTCACAAAGTAGATTCATGCTGTATAAAATTATCATGTTGTTCTTTCCTTACTAGACTATGCTTAAACTTCAAAGAAAGTTTGATGGGGTGAATTGATACACAATGGTGCAACACTGAAATTGTTTGAACATAACTTTACACTCAACTATACATTTATGCAAAAAAAAATGCATAAATTATATTTAAAAAATTGTGTGTGGTATTAAACACACAATTTCAATTGCACAGTGATAGATTCTAAACTATCCTAATTGAGATAAGTGTGAACACAATAGCTATAAACTTTTTTAAAAATTGGACAACTTGCTTATGAACAAAAATTTTGAAATCCTTGACAACACAGCAAAGAAAGTCAATTAAGATGGTGTGTTTTCCCTTTATTGTGTACTAAACTCTTGTAGATTACAGAATAATTTAGGAAAAAAACACCATTCACAACATAGAATGAAATGAAGGCTAAAACAAGAAACACACAATGCTTGAACATAACTTTACACCGTGACGAACAAACTTGAGGCTCTTTAACTAACATGCACAAATCCAAAAATATCAAAACACTACTCAAGTGATGTGTTTTTAACAAATACTAAAAATACACTTTTATTTATCCCAAAATTGTGTCTAAACGAGTAATGAAAGCAGCAAATACATATTGTAATTGTTTGTATATAACTTTACACCACGAGCTTCAAATTTCAGCAAAAAAGTGCCCCACAAATGGACAAGAAGCAGAAAATAAAAATTACAATCACCTGTAGCTTTCTACTACACTACAGAACAGCAGTGATGTAATTATCAGGTTTGAAATTGATAACACAAGGGAATAATGAGTGAAAATGTCAAGTTTGAACATAACTTTACACCGAACATGTTACATGTCGGTATAATGAACACTGAAGTGAAAATAAAAGATAAAAATGGGAAATTACATCAAATTATGTGGTCAGTAAACCCCAGCATTTACCAGCTTTAATAATTGTGTCTACAATGTTTAAAGCAAGTAGCAAAACAAATCTGTACATGTTTATACATAACTTTACAACATGGGGTTTGTATAGCACAAACGAACCTTGTGCTATACGGGTCAGAGGTTTGGGGTTTCCATTGATTGATTGATTGTACATTGCTTAGCGTCCCGACAGCAACAAGGCTTTCTCACGACGTGCCTGCACTGCTTGTGAAAAAAAAAAAAAAAAAAAAAAATAAACAGAACATTGAATGTATGTCGCCAGCCGGTCAAATACATTAAATAAACCTAACACATGGGGCCTAAATAAAGCTAAGACCATTTAGCAACACACATCCAATATCAAGAGCTACAGGCAGTGCAGACAGTAGGGAGAGTTTTAAAAAGGCAAATACAGGTGAATGGACCTCAGGTAGACAGAAACACATGCCCCAGAATAGAGAGAAAAACTCACCCTGTGGGGCTGACCAGGGTGACCCTGGGAACTAAAAAGTACCTAACCCCACCCAAGTCCCCCAGGGCAGACCCGGGTGGGGTTTGGGGTTTCCAGAGGCATGATGTAATTGAGCAGGTTCATATAAAGGTTTGTAAAATGGTCCTTGGTGTTGGAAGAGATGTAAAAAACAATATTGCGCTGGGTGAGTGTGGAAGATTTCCTATGTATATTGATGCCTATGTTCGAATGGTGAAGTATTGGTGCAGACTTCTTACCATGTCAGAAAACAGATACCCAAGACAGTGTTACACGATGTTATGTATGCATGATGCCTCAGGTAGATCGAACTGGGCTACACAAATAAAGACTGTTGTGTATGCATGGGTTTGGGTATGTGTGGGAAATGTAGTCAGTTGGAAACACTCCTCTGTTCATTCAGATATTCAAAGATCGGCTGATGGATTGTTTCCGACAGGACTGGCATGCATCCCTTACATCAAACACAGAATACTGCCATTACCACCCAGAAATACTTAGAGAAAGTTACATAGGGCAGCTGACTTCTTGTGAACTCAGGCGGGCAATTTGTTTACTTAGATGTAACCGTTTACCTTTAAACGGAGTATCCAGATTTGGAAAACCCATCACTAATCCAGAATGTAATTCATGTGATTGGCATAAGGCTGAAGATTTGTGTCATTTTCTTTTCGAGTGTCCAAAATATTCCCCTTTACGTAAAAAGTACATTCCACTGTTTTACTACAGATTCCCATCCGATCTCAAAAGTTCAGCTGCTGTGTGGAAACCTACATGATAAACTGGTCTTTAAAGTTGCTATGTATATTTCAGGGTGCCTTAAATTAAGGAATTAGAGGGATTTGCTTTGAACTTTCGTTGTTTTTGTTTATTTATGTGCGCTGATGTAATGCTATGTGATTGTGTTCTTTACAACCACCTTCCTGTATTTTCTGGTTGTAAATTGTATTTTGTGTTCATATGGGCCTGATGGCCTGCAAAAACTGAAATAAATTTATTATATTATTATTATATTATATTATTATATTAACATGGGGTTCAAATCTCTGCACAATGTGGTTCCACAATGTGAGAAACCACCAAGTGAAAAAAGTTTAAACTTTGAATACATTTTAGAACACCAACAGTGCATTTAACACTCTTGAAAACTGAAGTTAGTTAGCCATTGCTCATGCTTGCTATGGGCTGTAAGACATCGGAGCCTACCTTTTACCCACCCTCCGCAAAGAAACATTTTTCTGTACCACTTTCAAACAAATATAATCTAGCATCAATTGACCTAAGTTTACCACGACCGATGGTTTTCAGCAGACCACTGGCACAGAAAGTACTCACTTTAGCTTCGTACTTGAGCTAAACAGGGCAGAAACAATTAAAAATGTATCAAACCCAACCACTCTCCACTCGCGTGCACTGTTGGAGAGTGGCAGGAAATCTACAGCTGACGCTACAATCATATCATCCCCTACTTCTTGGATGTCATCTATTTCAGGGTAAACAAATACTCCTTGTTTTGTCTGGTAAGGCTTGAGGAATCTGACCCCCAGAGGATCTACTCTCACAATCACTCCTGAAACAGAAAAAAAGAGACTGCTTTATTTATGTTGCATAATGATCACAGCGCTTTCTTGAAGCAACCCATAACAAGCTTCCTGCTGATCAAGTTACCTAAGGAAACTTGAAACTCCTTTTCTTTATTGGCCAGTGACAACCAGTCCCACTTGTTTTGGCCGTACCTTTCAACCTTTTATCATTTTTCAATGTCTCCATCTCAAACTTAAATGGAGCTAAAACATGTTCAAAATCCACATTTTTCTGGTTTTAAATACTTTAAAAAGATTCCTGGCTGCTATCAATCGTAAGCACAACCTTGCCCACCAGGGTACAACCTGTCAGGGTACTGCACTACGACATGTGTTTAGCATCCATTTTCTGTGTGCTTTCATGGCTGGGAAAGACCCTTCAGCCTCGGAGACTTTCGATTCAGGAACAAATCCTGAAGAACTGAAACAGAGAGGGTCAAATAATTTCAATTTGTGTCCATGTTTGCGATTTGTTTTTAGCTAGCATCAGCCTAATATGTCTGGTTATTTTTCAACAGCTTTGTACTAAAATGACTGGTTATTATTAAATTATGATATATATCATGGCAGCTATCAACCTTGGCCAGCACAACAAAGAGTAAAATGCATTTTTCTCTAAAAGGTATTTTTTCGAAAAATACTTACTGATGACATGACTTAGTGGAGGTGTCTACTACTCAATCAATTCTAGCCTAAGAACCCGTTGTGTTGAGACACAACCCAGGAGGCACTCGGGGAACCCCAAAGGGGGCCGAGAGTTGTCTCCCGTTAACTGCCCATCTGGATCCGATACACGGTGTGACTATTCAGTCAGGATACTTAGCTCACCAGCGGCAAGCGGGGCAGGTGGGAGGGTCGTCCGAGTCATGTCATCGGTAAGTATTTTTCGAAAAAAATACCTTTTAGAGAAAAATGCATTTGTTTCTTCAAAAACATTACCGATGACATGACTTAGTGGAGGAATTGCGAAGAGGAGGAGGGTGCCGCGCCCCAGCACACCTTAGGGCCCAAGAGCCGTCCTCCCTGCCGCAAACTCCCGACGACCCAAGGAGGGTGAATACTTATGGCGCCAGGAGGGAGTGGTGCGCCGCAGTGATGTCCCCCACTCAAGCGAGGAGACTCGCTGGCCTGCCGGATCCCTAGGAAGGAGGCAGGCGAAGTAGATTCTGCCCGCCAGCCCCCGGTCGCCACGACGTGTAGGAGGGCACAGTTCTGGTCGAACGTGACGTTCGCGGTCATGGCGAGACCCTTGTATGTATGTATCTTTAGCCTCTTCACTCCTTGGGAGGGATCCTGTTAGGTGGACCGTATGACTGAGCGTAGCCAGGAAGAGATCGTCTGGGCTGAAGCATCAGTCCTGCCGGCATAACGGCAGAAGAGGCGTGTGCGTCCACTCCGGACGGCTTGTGACTGAGTAGGTACAAGTGTAGGGCTTGCAAAGGGTCTTATTGCCTTATCTCCTGGGGAAGTAAGTCCCTCCCAGCGGTCAAAGGTGCACACCTGTGGCTCCGTCCAAGAAGACGTGGTCATGGCCAGAAGGCAGAGTCCGAAGGAGCTGTAAGGCACGGGCCGCTCGAAGCTGCAGGCAGGCAGGGTGCGCTGAAGCGCGTGTAGCTCGCTGACTTGGGCCAAAAAGGTGAGAGCCACCAGTAACACGTCAGAAGGGTTAAGTCCACAACAGGCCACCTTGGTCTCCGAGAAGCCAGAGGAAGAAGTCCGCGAGCTTGGGTAGTTAGGTCGGTGGGGGGAGCGGCGACGGGCACTGCCCAGGAGCACAGTACTCACCATCTTCCCTATAGAAGCGTCAAGCCGAGTGCTTGTGGCTGAAGCGATAGCCTCCACTGCTGCCCTCAAGAAGCGTCCAGCGTCGAGGGCCTGCTGCACGCGTCCAAGCGTGAAGGAGGAGGCGCTCCGGCAAAGGTGGGAAGCCATCTCGCAGTTGAGGAGGAAGGGGACGCCAACTGACGGAGGGGAAGTGGACGCTAAGAGACAGTGCCACCGAAAGGATATGCGAAGACTGGCCAGGCGAGTGGGAATGGGATAGGGGAGACAAGCAAGGGGAGGCTGGAGTAACACCACGAGGTGAAGAGGATGACACGTCATCTCCCACCACGCGCCGAGCATCCGAAGGCGTCGTGGCATAAGGCCCACTCTGTGTCCTATATGTACGCCATCACTGTCGCCACATAGCAGTGGGCAGATGTTCACATCGCACGGACATAGACGACCCGCCCTCCACGAGTCGCTGCTGCTTGCAGGCTGCCGCTGGCTGCGGAAGGCTAGGAGGAAACCCTGACATCAAGCCCCGTGTCTCCGGGAGGCTTTGAGCCAGAGACTAGACAAGGACAGTCTGATATAAAACCTACGACCAGGACTCGATGCCATCGTCCCAGCTGCTAGCCATGCAGATGAACCAAGGGTTTAAAGGTGGGCCAGTACTGCGCACACTGCACTCCACCAAAAGCTCCACGCGCAGGCTTAGGAACGTCCACGGACCTGACACTAACAAGCTGCAGACTCGTGGGCACTCCTATAAATCTCGTTCGCGAAGTCAAGCCAGCTAGCAGCTAGCACTGTCGCGTGACGGAGGACGAGCATCCCGGTGACTGAGTGTTCCTTCTACGCGATGCGGTCTGCCAGAACGGCTTGCAGCTCCAACGGGCGTGTCCGCGTGCATCCAGCAGCAAGTCATCCAACTAGGATCCTGCCCCGCAACGCACCGTAGGATGAGGGAGCTCCCAGCCGAGATGGACGAAACGACAAGAGGGTGTGAGGACCGACTTACCTGTGGTGACCAGTCACCCCAACGTGGCACAGCTGCATCAGGGCATCCTTGTCCGAAGTCCGGTTGCGTCCGCAAAGTGCACGAGGAGATCGTCAAGGGAGGAGGACGCCAGGGCGACGGCAGCCGCGGGTAGGTACCCCTGTGTCCAAGAACGGTGAGGATCCAAGTGCAGAGGACAAGAAGGACAGCAGCGCCCGAACTGGTAACTACTCCGGCGCCGAAGTACGACGATACTCCCTGGAGGCCGAGAGTACGGGGACCTGGAGAAGGGTAGGAAGTGCAGGCTGAACGCGTCGTCCAACTGAAGGCGGAGCCGAAGATCCCTCAGTGAGAACCACGGGCTAGCGGCGGCAGTAGCGAAGGAGGAGTCCTGTGAAGCCCCAAGGTCCTAGAAGAATCCTCCAGGCTGCTCGAACACACCGAAGAGCAGGGCCGCCCAGGGAAGCAAGAAGTGGGAGAGTCCTATCACCGAAGGGCAATCCGCGGGTGGACGTCAAGGAAGCCAGAAGTCCTCGCCACGACGGACAAAGGCTTGGGTCAGGAGAACCGAATCCGACGCAGGCCAGGGAGTGATGGACCTAATCCAACAGCAGAGCCGGAAGCGGGTCCACAGCAGGCAGGAAGCGGAGGCACGCCTGGGAGAGACCGAGAACCAGTCCTGATGAAGGCAAGCGAAGCGGCCGGACATCGCAGGACGGCAAAGAATACGTGGTCCCGGGAACCCGACAGGAGGAGCGTTGAGCAGCGTAGCGCAGGACATGAAGGCCGAAGCCGCGGCCGGGACAGGAACTCCTAGCTGTCTTCCAGCGTCCACCAGTGAAGAATCTTCTCCTGAGAGGGGAGGGCCGGCGTGCAGACCACCGCAGAAAGCGCCGAGGCGATGCGCGGGGCACTTCGTACAGGGCAAGGCATATGTGACTAAGGTCGCCTTGCATGTGGGTTCCGTAAGCTCGAAGGCCTAGGATGCGTGCTAGAAGGTCTCCGCGAGCCAAGCTCAAAGAGGTGGGCTCGCTGCCGGCGAGGTGACTCCGTGTAGGAGCCAGCGGGCTTCCGTGGAGACGAGAGGGGATCGGAAGAGGACCAGGGACGGCGCGAAGTACGTCTCTCCGAACCGAGCTCTGTATCGAGGTGGGTTCTCTGCCTGTCAACAGGCTATGTCCAGGCGCGCTCCCTCCTGGGACCGGCCCCATCGATCAGCCCACTCCGTGCACTAGTCTGTTGCGTCCGGCGTGGTGATCCCTCCACAAGGTCGACGAGGACCCGAGCGGTAAGGGACAAGACTGGAACCTCCACCTTGCTGGCCGGTCACCAACAGGCCCCCGCAACCACTAGCCGCCGTCTCGGTGTTCTTCCGACGAGCAGCATTGTCCTGGTGGGGGGTCCCTCCAGGAAGCGAGCGCGGTGACAGCATTCCTGCTCCGAGCGCGAGATCCTGCGCTAAGTCTACCTTGAGCGGTGTGGGGGTTCCGTACTGTGCGAAGGACTCGGACGCGTGCGTAATGTCTCTCCGAACCGAGCTCTGTAGCGAGGTGGGTTCTCTGCCGGCGAGGTGACTCTGCGTAAGAGCCAGTGGGCTTCCATGGAGTGGCATAGCTGCCAACCTTGAGGCAACAAAAATCCTGAGCTGCGGCCTTCACGACACTAGCCCTTGCTTCCAGATTCCGAAAAATCAAACAACTGGGGGGGAGGGGGGGGGGGGGGGGGTGCACCTTGCTCCAGCCAAATAATCAAACACATCAGGTTTACCTAGGTTTACTGTGCAGCGATGTTTATGTCTGCCCGACACATTTTACAAAAGGCAAAGTGTTAGCCCTTTCTCGATTCGTCGATGCAAGGAACGCTTGTAGTCTGGATGGAACTTCACCAACCACTTCTGCTTCTTTGGAGGCATCATTTTGTTGAAAATCGAAAATAACACTTGTGAAAATCGCTAAGCATGTGCTCCACACCAGGGCAATTTCGAAGGAACCGGAACAAACACAGAATGGATGCAAATTTGCTACGCATGCGTAATCAAGACTGGCTGTGGGTTCCCGAGAGCTTAGCGGTACAGTATAGCAGCAGGCTCTCAACTACAGGCGCTTGACCGGGAGTGGTACACCAAAATGCCTCGAATTTTAAAACAAAGCTTGAAAATCTGAAAATCGGGAAAAATGTACCAAAAACCGGAAAATCGGGACTTGAAAAAAAAATCGGGAAATTCCCAAAAAAATCGGGAGGGTTGGCAGCTATGGAGTGGGGATCAAAAGTGGACATGGGACGGCGCAAGGCGCGTCTCTCCAAACCGGGCTCTGTATCGAGGTGGGTTCTCTGCCTGTCAGAAGGCTCTGTCCGGGCGCGCTCTCTCCTGGGAGCTGTCGCTTCGATCAATACCCACTCTGCGCACTAGGATCCTGCGTCCGGAGTGACGTCCTCCGCAAGGTCATCACGGTCTCATGCGGTGGCCGGTTTCGCTGTCGTACTTAAGTTCCAGGAATAGCGCCTCGACTGAACTCAGATCACACACAGGCGTCTGTACATTCCAGCTGCTAACAGCGCAGCTCCGGACAGGAGGAGAAGGTGTCGCAAGCGTGGTCGGGGGCGCATCCGGGTGCAGACAGACAGACCTCTGGTAAGTGACGGCTACTGGAACCCTCCGCCTCGGGAACGGGACAGCAACAGGTCACTGCAACACACAACACAACCGAAGGCACGCGGGCGTGGGCCCGAGGGACCCCACCCTGGTAAGGCTAGCCTTCGCAACACACAGGCACAAACAGTGAGGAACAAACCTGTCAGCAAGCGCCTGGGCCTGCAATCCATCCCCGCAAGCTAGAGGGCGCAGGCATGCAGGTCCCGGCCAAGCTAAGGTAAGCACCCAACCTTTGCGACCTACCATCTGCGATGACGAGGAGTTGCGGCTGACCTCTCTGTTTGTCCATCCTGCCAAGGCAACTCCCCAACCATCAACAATGTGTTGTACCTGTCTTCCCAGCGTATTCCCTCCTGCGCTGGGTACGTGCCTGCATACACACGCGTGGCAGTCACCCTTGGTCTGGAAGGCAATAGCCCGCCACGCTAAGGTGAGCACACACCATGTACAACAAAACTCAAGCATGTCATGACAAGTATAGGCATGAAGCAAGCGGCAGGCACATTAACCTTATCAATAAAAAGGCGACAGGGCGTGGGCACAAGAGGCCCTGCCAACCAAGGTGAGCATATGCTTCATGATGCACGACAACCCAAACATATGATGCCAAGAAAAGGCACAAAACACGTGTCTGGCACAGTAACATTACTATGTAATGGCGAAGGGGGCGGGCACGTGGAGCCCCGCCAAGCTAAGGGGAGCACCCGACGCATAATCAGGCCCGTTTACCGCCTGGGTGCAGTCAGTGTCCTTTCAACTGACTAATATGTACTTTGGACCTCACATGTGTATTTATTCACAAGCCTGTGAGTTGCCAGTTTCTCCAAAATGTGTATTTTTGGGCATAAACGTGCACACGTATGTGTACCCCAAGCAAAATGTGCATGGTAAACAGGATTGTATAATGCATAACAACAAACAAGCATTACATGACTGACTCAGTAACGAAGTAAGCATCTGCTCTTGCCACATCCACCAACGTAATGGCGTCAAGGCATGGCTGGAGCATAACAAATTCCCCAAATCACACAAGGTACAAGTGAATAGGTAAGCGCCAATAATCAGGGTTCGACTTAACTTTCACCGCTGTTTCACACCACTCCCCTGTCCATTTCCTTCTCACTCCCGTTTCATTAAAGGTTTAGCCGCGAACAACCATATGTCCTGCATCGCTAGACGCCATCTTGGAAAAACAAATCTGACAACTTGTGGACCTGCGCCGTTTAAGAACCACGATCGTTTCAGATTTTTTTTAATTTTTTTTTTTACGCTTTATTTCCTTTCAGCACGCGGAATTGCCTTTCTTAAACAGCGGATTTTTGTAAATTAACGCCGACATCCTCGGAAGAGGAAGATTCGACCCTTGAAAATGTGCACAAGCAACAGCAAAGATGAAGACTGCCTTCGTGCCCGCTCGAACCAGTGCCCAGCCTGGGAACCGGCCGCGGGCCAACCCAGCTACCTTACCTTTCCGCCGGAGCGGGAACGGGGGAGAAATGTCCAAACACCCAAGGAAGGACCGGGCAAAGTCCCGGCGACGCTCACCGTGCAGCCCAAGCACACAAGTGGCCGAAGAGGGCAGCAGCCACGAAGAGGGGACGACCGAGCCACGCAGTGGCACAGGCAGGGCCGATGAAGTGGAAGCCCAGAGAAGAAGCCAAGTCCGGGAGACCGGCAACCGGTCGAAAAACCAATGTCCGTAGGCTAGAGCAACACGTCTGAACAGCGTGAGCCTAAGTAGACTGACTGAATAGTCACACCATGTATCGGATCCAGATGGGCAGTTAACGGGAGACAACTCTCGGCCCCCTTCGGGGTTCCCCGAGTGCCTCCTGGGTTGTGTCTCAACACAACGGGTTCTTAGGCTAGAATTGAGTGAGTAGTAGACACCTCCACTAAGTCATGTCATCGGTAATGTTTTTAAAGAAACAAAGGCATGATCAGACTGTAACTTGGAAGACAATGTGTGAACCAAACACAACTGTGGTTGAACATAACTTGACAACACATGATGTTGTCACGTTATGTACACACTATTTAAAACAGAAAAATGTATATTCTGGGTTTAACAATTTATATTTTAGTACCCAAGCTGTATTTTCATAAATAACAACTAGCAAAGTGGGCATCCCAAAGACAGTATACTAGGAATGGTGCTACAGTAATGAACATAACTTTATTGTCAGTCTAGTTTGTCAAGTTATGTTCACAGTCATCTAGCTAGAATAATAGTTTGTATATTAGTTCCAATAGACAACATAATCAAACCAGTCTTCCACTTTAAAAGAGACTGTTACTATGAAGGAAAATGTTAGCTGAGCACTGTTTTAACTGTACATAACTTGACAACATAATTGTTGTCAAGTTATGTTCAAGGCATTTCTTAAAAATTGTCATTTCTTGGGTGCAGAAAAGCTTTTTAAAAATCCACAGACTATCTGTACTTATCATAGAACACTAAACCATACAAAAATAGCATGAAGCACAGTGTAACAGAACTTTACAACCCAACCACCGTAAGTGTTATGTCATGTTATGTTCAGTCCAATTACTTAATCGTATGTTACATAATAAAGAAACAATAATATAAAGTACATAAAGACAATGGGAACATTATCACAGCTTAAGATAAGAAAAATGAACATTTTTTATTCCCTTTTGCACTGCGTCATGTTATGTACAAACGCTATAATTCAGCAACTCATAATCTATGACCCGGAAGTATAAATCAGATTAGCACAAAATCCCTTCCTACCAACAAAAATTGGTACAAAAAATGTATGACTTGTCCTTCCCCCAAAATGAAAAACTCATGGTTTGAACATAACTTTACATAAAGATTTACCTGGCCAAACTGTGTAAAGTTATGAACAATCAAACAGCAGGAGCAAAAGACATTTACTCTATTTTTTATATCAGGGACGTTAAAGACAACAATACTGAATTGACGAAAATGTGTGATACGTAGTGTTCTTTTTAATCTTTGAAAATAAAGCTGTAATTGCCTGAACGTAACGCTGACAACCTTCAACCATGTGTACAGTTATGTACAAGCCGACACAACCTCAAGGTGACGGTAAAAGGTAATAATTATTGTTTCAAAGTGTTTCTGCGCTACAAAACTAATCCGAACATACATTACTTGTTCTGTTTTTTCCTTTGAAATATTGAATATCGCATTCAGAAACTTGAACGTAACTGTTACAACCAAAACTAAACCGTCATCGTCGGATGGAGGCAAATTCCATCAAGTAAAGTTTTCTTCCTTTGTTCAAAACATGCGGTCATTGAGCCGATTGATTTTACATTTGTTTGCGTCAACATTCATTTGAAGTAATTAGAAAAACAGTACACTTACATTGCTTTTTTTAAACATTTATGGTGCTCAGTCATCAATTTTGCATGAACATAACCATTTACAACCAAAACTTACCTTCAACTTTGTCGCTTTCCTGCTCCATCGATGTCACCTGTACGTATGAGGTTCGTAGGACTGACCAAATGCAAATCTCAAAATGGCCGTCGATTCCAGAAAATCACGCGCGTTGATGGGATTGCGAGATTTTTTCCCATGTTTGAACATAACACAAAATTTACAACTTTTGGGTTGAAGAAGTTTAAAATGCAGCCTTCTTTCAATTCTCAAAAGGATTTCGAATTTGTTTACGATAATCAGAATGAAGAGTAATGTTGTCTAGGATATGTTAATTAGGTGCCTCACGGTACATCTTTTTGTTCCGGTTCACAGCGAGATTCGGACGCGTGAAATTGACGACGCACGTTATGTTCATTCTAGCCTTTACTTGCCCTCAAACTACTTTAAACTTAGACACACGTAAAACTCAATGATATGGTAACAAAATAGTAACTTGCATTGGCTCTCTAGAGGCCTAAACTTGGTTTTGAAATTCTATTTCATTCCCCGGAATTTTTTATCTGAAAGCGAACACACGTGTGTGATATCACGTTTCAAAATTTTGGCTTCCGCCGCTCGATCGCACAAAACAATAAATAACTCTTTTATCCCATCGGACGTTTGCAAAAATGACACAGGATTAGAAGGTATGTTCAATTTCGAACCAGTTGAGATATGGTTGTGTGAGACGCATGCCTGATTTTGAGTTTGAAGGTTTTGTTTGTCAATCAGGTAGCGAAACCGGCACTCGACGCCTAGTCGTACTCTTGACCACCTGCAAAATCCATGTTTTCTCAAATTTACGCATTTTTCACTTTTGTCAATCTCCCATCACATTTGACCTTTATGAGTAGTGCAACAAATGAATATGCACAGAAAGGTATCTCTGTACCAAGTTTGGGATCAAAGTTGTAAATAGTACTTGAGAACAAGAAAGGCAAAGCCAGTATGGCTCACGTGAATGACCGATTTACATATGTGTGACCTTTGTGACAAGGGCTGGCTTCTGCAGCAGCAAAATCCAGGTTTTCTGAAAATGTAAGCATTTTACACACATTTGCCAGCCTCTTGTGACCCTTGACCTTTTCCGAGGGGTCATCCAAAATAATATGCATAGATAGGTCTTACCATCAGGTATCTCTGTAGCAAGTTTGGGTTTAAAGTTGTGAATAGTATTTGAGAAAAAACATCTTTTGTCAAAATATGGCTATTTTTTACCTATTTCCTGAGCTCTTGTGACCCTTCAAGGGGTCATCCAAATTAGTATGTATAGAAAGGTCTTACCATCAGGTACTTTGTACCGAGTTTGGGTTTGAAGTTGTGAATAGTATTTGAGAAAAAAATAAATGTCAAAATATAGCTAAATTTGACATATTGCCTGATCCCCCGTGACCTTGACCTTTGTGAGAGGTCACTAAAATTGGTATGTTTAGAAAGGTCTTGCACTAAGTATCCTTGGGCCAAGTTTGAAGACTGTGGTTTGAACAGTCTCCAAGAAAATGCTAACGTTAAAGTTTACTTGGATTGAGGCAGACAGACGACAGACGGACGAACAATGGCCCAAAACATACTCACTTTTCTTCGCACGTGAGCCAAAAAACTATTTTTGTCAGAATGGCTATTTGCGACCTATTTCCTGATCTCCTGTGATCCTTAACCTTTCCTAGGGGCAGAATTGGTTAAGTCAAGCTCATCCAAATTAGTATGCATAGGAAGGAAGGTCTTACCATTAGGTATATCTGTAACAAGTTTGGGTTTGAAGTTGTAAATAGAATTTAAGAAAAAAACACCTTTTGTCAAAGCATAGCTATTTTTTACCCATTTACTCAGTTCGTGTGACCCTTGACCTTTCCGAGGGGTCAGCCAAATTAGTATGCCTAGAAAGGTCTTACCATGTGGTATCTTTGTACGAAGTTTGAGTTCGAAGTTGTGACTAGTATTTGAGAAAAAAATCAGTTTTGTCAAAATATGGTAATTTTAGACCTATTTCCTGATCCCCTGTGACCTTGACCTTTGAGAGGTCATTCAACTTGATTTGTTTAGAAAGGTCTTGCCACAAAGTATCCTTGGGCCAAATTTGAAGACTGTGGCTTGAATAGTCTCCGAGAAAATGCCAATGTTAAAGTTTACCATGGACGATGGCGGACGGACGACAGCGTATGGACGACAGTGGACAGATGACCACTGACCCAGAACATACTCACTTTTGCTTCACACGTAAGCCAAAAAGTGAACAACTCCAAGAGACACAGATCCTCATGAGCCCCCATAGCTGCACATTCCCTCAATATTTCTTATCTACTAGTACTACATAAGTAAACAACTCCAAAAGACATAGATCCTCATGAGCCCTGGTAGCTGCACGTTCCTTGGATCTACTACACAAGCACTACTCACTGAGCTGCATCCAGGGAAGTCACAGCTGAAGGTCTGGGCAGGTGGTGCTGGCACGTGCTGCGTCATAGACACCACCCCAGGATTTCCCACCGTCATGACAGCTGCAGGGCTAGGGGGCAGGATGAGGGGGGGAGGAGGGGTGGGGGCCACATTAGGGGCGGAGACTGTCTGCCCAAACAGCTGCACATGCATGACCTCTTGGCTGTGAAAGGAGGGAGTAGGGATGGTGGCTGGGGATGATGCCACAGACAACATTTCTGCTTCTACCGCAAAGTCAGGCTGGCCTGGCTCTGTCTTCATTATCTGAAATTTAAAAAAAACAAAACAATTAACCCATTTAACTACACAGCCACATTTCCCCAAATTTGGAGGAGTCGTCTAATGACTACATTCTAGTTCCAGGACATGGACTGACAATGATAATTCAAGGGTAATGCCAAATTAGCTTGGCGCCTGATGGCACCAAGTTCCATCTCCTGCTGTAGGGTGTTGGGGCTAAATGGGTTAAAAAAAAAAAAAAAACATTGAAAGTTTGTTGCCAACAGCAACTAAAAACTTAGAGTACAGAACACAATCAGTCCTTGAAACCCTGGGTGAAAGTTGGACACCGTGAAAACAGAAAGCAGTCCAAGGCCAACTAAGCCCCGCTGGGATGCCAGCAATCATTCTTTAGAATTTTGAAAGCTTTTCTGTTGTCCTCCTGCAGTCCATACACAAGTTTTCATTTCTGAAAACATGGAAATTTCAGCAAGTGAGGTCTGGAATTCAAAAATCAAAACAACTTTATTTATCCCTCAAGGGGCAATTACAGTTTTGCCATCACAGGTGCTGCTCACATTCATTTACTCGATCATTCCACAAATTACAATAACAGAGCTACAAAATGGACAATGACGGGACGGGTGAAGCCCGTTGCCAAGGCATCTAACGGCCCGCGCCAGTGGCCTCATCCCGAACCTCTGTGACAAAAACAGAATACTAAGACAGCCCTATGTCTCCTGAACACACTATTATATGTTCTTTTGTTACGTTCCTACTTGACTAAAGCTAGTACATGAAAAAACAAGTTAACAACAGAAACAAAATACCGTCGATACGGAAATGATCTGCGACCTAGGCAACATAAAACAATGGTCAAAACAGCACCTGGGGGCCCGTCGCCATAGTACAGACGGCACCGCTCTGACAAAGTCTGTCAACACTATATATAACACATACATGTCAATATGGCAACAGCCGTGAGTTATTATGATGAAATAAAACCAGCATTCCACCCCCCCCCCCCCCCCCCCCCCCTGCACACACAGAGTCATGTTCCCTCTTTCTGTCAGCCATTGTTCACCCATGCTTGAAACACACAAGACAAAACAAAGCGCTTACTGCACTGTTACTCTGGTCATCAGCATCAAAGTCGCTGCCATCCGATTCGTATTCATCATGCCCTGTGTTCATGCTAGACTCAGACTGTGGAGCCTGCATTTGTTCCGTCCCACCACTGGATGGCTGCTGGGACCGTAGGTTGTAAAGAGCATTCTGGTGGCGCCGTCTTCGCAGTAACCGCAGACGTTTGTAATCATCTGGACACACCTTCTTCCACAGGTAGTAAAACTGGATGCACTCCTTCACCGACTTGCCCACCTAGCAATGGAGGTTTTCCGTCAATCAGAAGTCAATCAGAATGCATGTGTTATGACAAAAACAGTGGATTAAAAGCCCATACAAACATGTGACATCGCATGTTTCTCTGGGTTTTTAACCCATATCATACTGAGGCTAAAAGCTTCAAATCTGCACACTGCCATATGCAAGCTACATTACAGTACTTACAGATGAGGATATAGACTCAAGGCTTTAGTTCGAGGGTGGTGCCAGAACAGTTTGACGCCTAGAGGTGCCAAGCTATTCTGGCAATACCCTTGAACTATTATAGTCAAACTTATTTTACACACTGGTGTATTCTGAATGATAAGGGTTTATCCAGTTTTTTTTTTAATTTTTTACAGAACACATGCAATTTGACCTACTTCTGATTTCTGAACATCTGTGGAAGATAGACAATATGTTGATACACTGTCACAAAACTACCACTTCCCTGAAAGACATTAGAATGTCTCTAGAACCATCACATATTTATAATCAGTTAACCCCTTTGCTGCCCAGAAAAATTAAGCACCATCTAACTGCAAGAGGCACAGATCTTCATGAACCCTCGCTATTGTGGGATATTATATTGAGCAACATTTTGCTTGAAATAGTGCCGATAACAGACAGATATGATTATGAGACCTGATTCAAAATGTCCTCATCTGACGACTATGAGACATTTTGATTTGGGTCTCGTAATCACATCTGTTGGTTATTAGCACTATATCAAGCAAAATGTTGCTCAATATAATTTATGTACCCAGTCCAAAAGAAAACTGTGCCTTGCATCATTCATTTTGCGACTGATTGAGATGTTTAGACAAAACGTATAAATGGCAGAGGACTGCATATCACTGTCGACACAGCGCATAGATTTTATCTGACTATGAAGACATCAGTACTTTGTATAATCGTGCGTGTTACCACGCAAGTAAATCCTACTTGCAACTAGATCATGCATAACTGCGGAAAATTCCAAAGGTTTCTGTATTTAGTTCTTTTCTCAGGTTGTTGATATTGCCAGCTGACATCTTGTCAACTTCACTAATCAGTACAGCGACTTGCACATTTGCTGGCGTCTGCTCTTCGTTCGTGAGTTTGTATAGGATATAAATTTCAAAGATTTGTACGCACTAAGTCTTTCATTTTTACTACACATAAGGAGCTTGTTAATGTTGCAGTATGAAAATATTTCGCGTTTACGTGTTGAAAAATGCAAGTATCATCAAGATCAAATTTTCTGGCGCACAAGGGATTTTGGGAAGGAAAAGCATATCAAGCAATTTCATGAATATTAACCCATATCATACTGAGGCTAAAAGCTTCAAATTTGTACACTGCCATATATGCAAGCTACATTATAGTACTTACAGATAATGATATAGACCAATGGTTTTAGTTCAAGGGTGGTGCCAGAATAGCTTGGCGCCTAGAGGCACCAATCTATTCTGGCACTACCCTTGAACTATTTTAGTCTAACTTATTTCACACATTGGGGTATTCCGAATGATATGGGTTAATTTGCTTGTTATATGTGTGTCAAAGAAGGAAAAACTTTATGGAGTGGGTACATACATGTATGCATGTGTGATGCGTGTTGCAATGCATGACTCACCATTTTGGAGACATTGAAGAAATCCTTGTCATACTCAATGAGTGCTCGATGGTAAACCTCTATCTGTTCTGCACTCCACGAATCAGACTCTGCAACACAAAAGGCAATAAACTCAATCATTAGGGTAGGAAAAAGATGAATGCCAATGCAATGAAAAGCCAAAGTTATCCTAAACCTTAAAGTTATATTGCCCAGGATCAAGCATCTCAACACAGTCAGAAAACTGTCTGCAACAGATACTGCTGACAGTATATGTATGGGTCCTTTGAGTACTAACTTAAAGCTTTATGATGTAAATACAATGCCAAATGTCGAAATTCATCATTTGGAGGGTGTGTTGTTTGTGTACCTGAGAGCACAGATTATCGTCTGCTTCGGCCTCGTTTTGAATATGTGCATATTTACTAGCCTACGTCACAAGGCAGAACCCGGACAATACTGTAGGTCACGAGGTCATCGGTGTCAGTGTACACGTCAGTGTACTGATGTTCTCCGGGATCCCTTTGACATAATTTTCCACGAGAATGTAGAATAAACCTTCCATGCATACTCGCTAGGCTGTCAAAATCACAATGCGGGTTCCACTTGACCTGCTAGTACTTGATAGTATTTACTAGTAACGATTGTGCCGGCATCGTCAGTGCATGGCCGGGGGCGTGTCTTGTTCGACTCAGTCTCCGCGCAAAGCCCCTGAGCCAGCGTCCACGGTGCTTAGTTTGACCTTTGATCCTTTATCCCTTGGAAACACGAAACAGAACATTGGTATTTATACCCACTTTTTGCACTGCAATTTCACATCTCACACATCGAAGTCTACGTAACTGAAAGCATCACAGGAAACAACAAATGCACAATCGCAGCAGAAACACTACCTCTGTGAATCGAGTGAACGAGAGCCCGGACCGCACAGACAAAAACGTGTCACGACCAATGATGTGCCGCAATTTTGACACACACCATAGTTTTCAGATCCTTGCAGCATAAAATCTAATAACAAGCTCGTAACTTTATAACTATAAAACATGTTTAAAATTTTCTGACATCAGTAAGAGATAAATTCTACTGAAGATCATGAATTCTGAAAATCACTAGCGTTCACGGAACTGTAGGAAGATCGACGAAGACCCTAGCTTACTTACTGATTCACATAGCAGGAAAGCAACAAATTCCAGATGGGCGGTCAAGCCAAGCCCTATATTCCGTTGTCCGATGTCAATTCTACTTAGGGGTATTTTGTCTCTCTTCCTCCTCTCTTCAATTCCGAGTCTGTCATTGTCGGCCGGCGCGAGTCAACTGATACTTTCTTTTTTTCTTCGCTGGTTCATCCACAAATTTTGTCTCTGATTGGTTATAATTATGCAGATGACCCAAGGTTGTATAGAATAGTTATGTCAGCTACCATCGCCTATCACAAGCAATCTTTTTGATGGTGTCCGGTCACAAGAATCTGGTGGCCTCTTTTCGCTTTGAAGAATGAAAGAAAGCATTTGGTGGGACAATTGGGTGGTCTCTGTCTAAGTGGGTATGTATACTGAATCCCGGTAAAAGATTTTTGCGAACTGAAGCATTAAAGAAGGTCAGGCGTGCCCCTTTAAAGATCCATAATTCCCATTGCAGAGAAGAAGCCAATGGAGAAAGAAACACGCTTATGAAAGACAGTATTTTCTAACCCATTTAACCCTGAGTCCCTACTGCAGGAGATGGATTGACCATGATAATTCAAGGTGCCAAGGTAATCTGGCATGACCCTTAAATTATCATGGTCAATCCATCTCCTGCAGCTGGTACATAGTCATTCAGCAACACCTCCAAAATTTGAGAAATGAGACATTGGGGCTGAAAGGGTTGAGCGTGTTTCTTTCTCTGTTGGTTTTTCTCGGCATTTTACACGCTTGGCAGACGCCTTTTGGGACTGGATTGCAAATTCCCAATGTTGGGAGTTGTCCTCTCAAGTCTTCAAGCAATTTCAAGAGGTGACTAATCCACTACACCTGTGGTTGCCTTTAGCAGCCCTATGATTAACCCTTTTAGCCCCAAGTTCCCAGTTCTCAAATTTTGGAGGGGTTGGCTAACAACTATGTACCAGTTGCAGGAGATGGCTTGACCATGATAATTCAAGGGTAGTGCCAGATTAGCTTGGCACCTTCTGGCGCCAAGCTCACCTGGCACTACCCTTGAATTATCATGGTCAAGCCATCTCCTGCTGTAGGGATCTGGGGCTAAAAAGGTTAACAATGCTGTAACTGAAAGTACATGTACAATTTGAATGTGCTCTCTAGAAAAAGAAACCCCCCACCTGTCATTCTAGGCCACCATTCTGGTGCACATACCAAGGGGAAATTACTCAGCTCTGCACAAACGGTTAGATCCCTTGCCCCCTCCTATTCAGGTCACGGACTACAGTGCCGTTTCCGTACTGTCCAGTCTCTTAGCCTTAGTCAGTCCCAGTCATCCCCTAATTTTTCAATTCCCTAAAAAACACTACCGCCCACCAGCTGCACATTTGCCAAGCACAAAATACAAAAAAAAAACCAGCACATCACCCGTCTCGTTTCTTGGCTATGCAATTTAAATATACAGTGGAGTCCAGTTAACACGAACTCGCTTAACACGAATTTCCGGTTAACACGAACCGTTTTTGCATTCCCGGCCGACGGCCTTCTTATTCTGTATTAAAATTTCACTGATAACACGAAATGCTTAACACGAAATTTCGCTTAACACGAAGCTGTTTTCGGTTCCCAACCAGAGCAATTTCACTATTATTCACCTGTTTAACACGAACACAGATTCCAGTCTCAAACACCGAAAACCAATTCATGAAAGGGGCACTGCACGTGTCACTCTCGTGCTGTAGTAAACATGACACAGATCAGAACGAACTCGAGCCTGTGATTGGCTGAATAGCCTTCAGTTGTTGTAATCCATCTTCTCATTGGCTAGAGTTTCTGAACTGTATTCATGCATCATTCGTGTACCAACACAACCCAACACTCCGTCACTTCAGTTAACCACCGACCATGGCTACCCCCTAGGTAAAAGAGAAGTCGATTAAGCTTGAAGTGAAAAAACAAGATTAATGAGATCCACGATTGTCTCTCTACACGGGCTGTCAATAACGCAAGACAGACTTCGATCATGGCGTTCTTTTAAATTACTTTGATCGTGTTGCTTTTACCGATGCGAGATTGTACTTCAGCCCGTGTTGCTTTTACTTTACTATGGATTTTATATTGAATACGTGAGCTGTATACGTCTCCTTGTGTTTTCCTAGCGAGCTGAAGGTAAGGTAAGCATATTTAGTACGATAATATGCACTTTTAACCTCGTACTCATTCATGCACGCATCTCTTCAGTACACACGTTTTCCTTGCCGAGAGGGCCGTGATCAATTTTGAGGCCATATTGGTTAACACGAAATACGTTTAACACGAAGTGATTTTCCGTGTCCCCAGAAATTCGTGTTAAGCGGACTCCACTGTATCACATGACCATCAGGCACCCAATCCCCCTCTCCAGCAATTGGATGCCTGATAGGAGGGGGCAGGGGATCTAACCATTTGTATGTCCAGTGCTGAGTAATTCCACTTGGTATGTGTACCATTCTACCAGCGCTAGCCTCAACTGGCTGGTCTGTGAGTCATCATTCAGGTGGCTAAAGACACGTGGGTTATGGTCATTAATGACAGGTGGACTCCAATAAGAGTGGTCACTAAAAACAGGTGAACTAAACTAGCATGTACTGAAAGGTCTTATCATCAGCCACCTTTGCGCCAAATTTGATCAAAAAGTTTGAAAATTGAATTTTTCTCTAAAATGTATTTTTTCGAAAAATACTTACCGATGCCATTACTACAATGGAACAACCTATAGCTTGCGTAATTTTAGCCCAAAAACTTACGATGTGTACCTTTAGAGCCAGGGGAGGCCACCAGGGGTGCCGAGACCTGGTACCCGGGTAGCCTCCCTTCCCACCCCATACGGGTACTGCCAGCGCAGCCAAGCCAAACCAGTTCTTTCGTTTAGGTGCCTAGCAGCGAGCTGGGCAGGTGGGAGGGCCATCCGAGTAATGGCATCGGTAAGTATTTTTCGAAAAAATACATTTTAGAGCAAAATTCATTTGTTTCCTCAAAAACATTACCGATGCCCTTACTACAATGGAGAATAGCGAAGAGGAGGAGGGTGCCGCGTAACTCTGTGACTGACCGAGCTAGCAAGACCCGTCCTCCCCGGCGCAAGCTCCCAGTAATTTTAGCTAAAGGATTACCTACGGCACCGAAGGTGCCGGGAGGGAGTGTTGCGCCGCCGCGATGTCCCCCACCAGGGCCAGGTTGTCTCGCTGGCCAACCAGGTTTCGGAGGTAGAACCGGGTGAAGGTCGACTTGGTCCACCAGCCTACGGCAGCCACAATGTCTCAGATAGCGCAGTTGCGGTCGAATGCGACGCTAGCAGCCATGGCTCCGACCTTGTGGGCCCGGATGTGGAGTCGCTTGGCAGCGTCAGGGCAGAGGTCTTGGTAGGCGGAACGTATCACCCATCTTAGCCAGGAAGAGATCGTCTGGGCTGAGATGTCTTGTCTACCTGGGGACAGAAGGAGAAAAAGGCGGGTGCGTCCCCGGCGGAGTGGCTTGGTTCGGCGTAGGTACACGCGTAAGGCTCTCACCGGGTCCTGTTGTCTGACTTCCTTGTTGGGGTCGATCGGCTTCAGCAATCGTACAGTGATCACCTGGGGGGCTGTCAACAGGGACTGGTTCTTGGCTAAGAAGGCCGGGTCCGTTAGTAGCTGCACGGAACCATCCGACCTGAACTGCAGGCAGGCGGGGCGCGCGGAGAGCGCGTGCAGCTCACTCACTCTGGAGGCTGTGGCTAAGGCGAGCAGAAAGCAGGTCTTTCGCGTAGCGTCGGCCAGGCTTGCTAGGGGAAGCGGCTCAAAACGCTTAGAGTTAAGCCAGGTGAGTACCCAGGGTAGGTCCCAGCGTGGGATCAGGGAGCGGAGGGCAGGTCGCTGTATGCCGAAGTGGGCCATAAGGTCAGTGAGGTCCTTACACTTGCCGGGGTCCGCTCGGCCCAGGTGCCGTAAGTATCGGCGATTATAGCGAGGTAGCCCCTGATGGTGATCGGTGCCAAGTGCTGTTCGGCGAAGATCCAGAGGAAGAACTCGGCCAGTTGTGGGGAAGTCAGATCGGTAGGGGAGAGGCGATGGAGGTCGCACCAGGCTCCAAGTACTCTCCACTTTCCCTCATAAACACGCAGGGTCGAGGGTCTGCAGCCTGAAGCGATAGCTGCCACTGCCTCACTCGAGAAGCCTCTAGCGGCAAGGGCTTGCCGCACAATCTCCAAGCGTGAAGCAGGAGTCGCTCGGGGCACGGATGGTAGAGCGCCTGGCGCGGTTGCTTGAGCATCGTGCGAGGAGTGGGAAGCCGCAGTGGAGGGCCCGTGGAGAGGTTCAGGAGGTCGGTGGTCCAAGATTTGGTCCAGCAGAACGGCGCCACCAGCAACAGGATCGCATTGCATCCCTTGAGCTTGAAAAGCACCTTGGGAACAAGGACTGAGGGAGGGTAAGCGTAAGCGCAGAGGCCATCCCAGGGAATGGAGAGCGCATCGACCGCCCAGGCTAGGGGGCCTGGGACCGGCGAGACAAAGAGGGGGAGTTGGCGGTTCCACCTTGTCGCGAAGAGATCGATAAGGGGGGTCTCCCACATGGCGCAGATCACCCGGAAGATGTCCGGGCGAAGCGCCCACTCGGTGTGGAAAAGCTGACCACGCCGGAAGAGTGCGTCCGCGAAGACATTCAGATGGCCGGGGATGTGTCTCGCTCGGAGAGAGATGTGTCGATCCTCGCACCAACAGAAGAGCCGGTAAAGGAGAATGCAGAGGGAAGGGGAGCGGGTCCCGCCCTGCTTCTGTATGTAGGACACGACAGTGGAGTTGTCGGAAAACACGAGCAGCTCCTGGCATCCGAGAGTCGGTTCCCAAGCGAGGAGAGCTTGCCACACCGCCTGTAGCTCCAACCAGTTGATATGCTTGCCCGCGAGGTCCAGTGGCCAGCTGCCAGAAGCCGTGGCAAATGTCGGTAGCAGGTGTGCACCCCAGCCGGAGCGACGCAAAGGGACAACTGGGAGTAGGACTCCGATCGCGAGCCAGACAGGGTCTGCCCAGCGGAGGAGGTGTGGGACGAGCGAGGGAGGTACCGGAACGGGAGCCACGATGTCGCCGGTCGAGGGACGCCAGTGAAGGAGCAGATGAAGTTGAAGTGGGCGCAAGTAAAGCCGACCCAGGGGAAGGAGATCCGCCGCCGCGCTCATCAGGCCTAAGAGCTGTAACCAGGTTCTGGCAGAGACCGTCTCCTCTTGAGAAACTAGACGAGCCAGATTCGCCAACTTCTGGATCCGCGGTTCCGGGAGTCGCACCAGATTGAGGTCCGTAAGGAACTCCATGCCAAGGTGGACGAAGCGGCGGGACGGGGTGAGATCCGACTTGCCGAAGTTGACTATGAAGCCGAGGCTGTCGAGGAGGGCCAGCAAGGCATCTCGGTCCTTCTCCAGGGCAAGTGTTGACTGGTTGCGCAGGAGCAGATCGTCGAGGTAGTTCGAGGAGGGACTCAACGCAGTCCGCCTGGCCTTGGCGATGACGCCGTCCATGAGACGGGTGAACACCCAGGGGCTGAGGTTGAGGCCGAAGGGGAGGGCGCGGGACTGGTAAACGATGCCGTCGAACGTGAAGCATAGATAGTGTCTGGAGGCCGGATGCACGGGCACATGTAGGTAAGCGTCCGCTAGATCCAGGCTGATGACGAAGTCCATGGGTTGAATCCAACGCGAAGGGCGCGGGCGGTCTCCATGTGGAAAGCCGGTGCTGCGATGAACTTGTTCAGCGCCGAAAGGTTGATGATCGGACGCCACCTGTTGCCGGGCTTGGGGAAGAGGAAGAGACGACTGTAGAAGGCGGGCAAGTCATGACGCGACATCACCTCTGTGGCGTTCTTCCGCAGCAGGGCGGAGATCTCTTCTCGGAGCACAGCAGCCTTAAGGCGATCCGAAGGGGTGGACGTCCAAATGGGGCTGCGCCGCAGGGGCGGAGTGGGTGGGGGGGGGGGGGGGGTCTGAAAGGAGAGCAGGAGGCCCTCGGAGACGGTGGACCGGATCCACGGGTCGTCCGGGAACAGCGACTGCCACACGGCGCTGCAGGTGGCAAGCCTCCTGCCGACCCGGGAGCGGTCGGCGGGGGCGTGGTAGAGCGGGAGTCACCGGGCCCGACCGCGCACCGGGCGGGCTTGGGCTAGGCGGGGGCGGAGGCGGGGTCGGGGGCGGACGGGCGCGGTGGGCGGCGTGGGCACGCGGCGACGCCGGGCGGGTCTGGCGGTCTGCGGGAGGAGGTGGCGCGGGAAGGCCAAAAGTCCTTATTCGCGTCCTTCACCGACTGCCAGGTAGGACCGAAGATGAGGGGATCACCGAGCGGGGCCTGTCGCAGCTGTCTCTGTAGATCCTGCGGGAGGTCAGAGCAGACGACAAGCACGGCATCCCGTCGGAGCAGGTTGCAGTTCGCGGCAGCGGCCATCGTGTTGACAGAAGCGTGGTAGGCAGCTCGGTTGGCGGCCGTGGCCAGTGCAAGGAGGTCCCCTAACAGCGGTGAGATCGAGAAGTGCCAGTTCTGCTCCAGGAGGCTGATGACCGCTTGCGTGGCCAGGTTGAGGAATCCAGCACAGGCGAGGGCGTTGTGGATGAGGATCGCCGTCCGCTCCAGGCCGGGAGGGATGCAACGGCGGGAAGCGCGAAGTCCACCAGCTTGCTGCTGAGCGGTAGGATCCACCGCTGGGAGGGCAGTAGCAAGGTCTGTGAGTGTCCGGCATACCAGCTGTGCTGAAAGGTGATGTCCAAGTCCACCGGCCAGCGGGCGTCGGAGAAGAAGAAGGCCGTGTCGGAGCCTGAACCCTGCTGCAGGAGGGCGGAGAAGGTGTCACGAAGTCCTAGAAACCCCGGGGGCTGTGGCAGGGACTTGAACCTCTTGGAGGGGCGATCAGCGTCCACGAAAGCCGAGAGCTTCCTCTTGGGGGGCGGCGATGGGGGACAGGCGTCCAAGGCGAGACACGAGGCAATCAGGTGGGCGGCCTTGTTGAGCGAAGCTAGGGTCTCCGCCCTGGTCGTCCGCAACGTAGGCAACAAGGGAGCCGACGGCGAGAGAGCGCGAGAGGAGGTCGAGCGGTTGAAGAGCATCGAGGCAGAATCCTCCGGGGCGAGGCTGAGGGAGTCCACATCGACGGGCGGTGCAGGAGGCCGACGCACCAGGGCCTGGGGAGGCGGGCGCCGCCGCGAGGAGGAGCGAGACCGGGGCGAGCGGCTGTGACAGCGTGAGTGGAGCGGCGAGACCGACGAGTGGAGCGTCCGCGCGAAGAAGAGCGGCGAGCGCGTGGTCGACGGTGCGAAAGGGGGGGGGGGGGGGGGGGGACGCCGGGGAGGGGGGGGGGAAGACACCGGTCGGGAACGAGGAGCAGCACGGACAACCGAAGAGGGTACCAACCGGGAAGAGCGCCGACTGGAAGAAGGAACCTCCAAGGCCCGAGGGGAAGACCGACGAGGAGGGCGAGACGTCCGCGAAGCTGAAGCGGCGGAAGCAGCCGGGCGGGAAGAGCGAGCAGAGACGGAAGAGTGCTGGCGGCAGAAGGAGCGGGCCGAAGACGCAGGGCTGCGGGTCCGCGGGCAGGAAGCCGAAGTCCGAGGGGGCGAGCGCGAGTGAGGGCTGCGGCGCGATTGGGTCTCCGAGGGGCGAGAGGCTGGGTCCCGGCGGTCGCGAACCCGGGGCCGCACGTCAGGGGTCGTCGTACGCTGAAGCCGCGGGTCCGGTGTCGGGGAGAAGCGGCGTCCACGTCTGTCGGTGGTCTTGTGAGGCTTGGGTTCCGCAAGGCGGGGCGAGCTAGCTAGCTGCAGACCTGGCTCGAGCGAGCTGGTGCGCAAGGGGGGAGAATGGCGTCCCCCAACGTCGAGAGTTGGGGCTAGTTTGTTTTTCGCAGAGCGGGGCAAGCAGACTCGCTGCGGACCTGACTCGAGAGAGTGGGTGCTCAAGGGGGGAGCCTTTGTATGCCGTCCCCCAATGGCAGCATAGGTGCATCTTGTTGGTTCCGGGGCCGATGCATGCTCGTGGCTGGGGGCGGGAGGCGGTCCTCCGTCACGCCGATAAAAACTCCACAGCTGGGCCCATTGGTCCTCTACTCAGAGCGCAGACATCACAGGTGTGACCTGAAGCACAACCAGCACAGGGGAGGCAGACCGCATGCTTGTCACTCGGCCACTGGAAGTCGCCACATCGTTCGCAGGTGCGGACTTGACAACTGCAACATAGAGCGAAACTACAAGGCGACTGGTCGTAGCAGAAGGCCACGAAACGAGAATCGCGCACCAATCCTCATCTTCCCCACTATCCTGCCGAGTAAAATCGCACAAGCAACGATAAGCAAGGGACACCGGCGCCGCTGCCAGAGGCGCGGGCGCTGGCAAACACTGAGACCTTACCTGGACATCTCGCAGGGGGCAGGGGAGGGTAGCACCTGAAGGGCAAGAAGAAGAAGAAGAAGAAAGCGGCGCCCACGCGGCAGAGGCCCAGACGAAATGGAGAGAAGGCTGGGTCGTCGACGAGTGACCCGGCAGACCAACCAGCAAACTTGACCGGGGAGGCCGAAGCAGGAGCACACCCGATGCACGGCGGAGCTCCGAGAGGCACCACACAAGCCGCAAAAGTCTCAATGCCGGAAAACCGGTGCAGCACAGAGCCCCCACATGGGGCGAAGGCCGGCTCCACGGCATGAGAGACCAGGAACCGAAAGTTTTCCGGCAACGAAGTCTCACAGAAGCACAAACGACACTCCTTCGTAGAGAGGCACACAAGGCAAGAAAGTTCCAGGGCAAGGCGAAAGCACAGGCCGGGAACGAACAACTTTCCACAAGTGCTTGAACCGTACACAGCCGTAGGAAGCACAGCAGAGGGCTAAGCTAACACGTCTACACGCTGCAAGCTAAAGAAAAGAACTGGTTTGGCTTGGCTGCGCTGGCGTATGGTGTGGGAAGGGAGGCTACCCGGGTACCAGGTCTCCGCACCCCTGGTGTCCTCCCCTGGCTCTAAAGGTACACATCGTAAGTTTTTGGGCTAAAATTACGCAAGCTATAGGTTGTTCCATTGTAGTAATGGCATCGGTAATGTTTTTGAGGAAACAAACTTGGATAAACACTCAAATTAAATCAAAAACTGGCATTTTCACATATTTGTCAACCTCTTGTGCTCCGTGACCTTTCCTTCTCAGGGGTCATCCAAATTAGTATGCATAGGAAGGTCTTACCGTCTGGTATCTCTGTACCCAGAGTGAGTATGACGTTGAAAATGAGTTAAGAAATAAATAACCAAATGGTTATTTTTGACAATTCTGGACCCCCTCTCGATCTGTGAGATAGGTCACTGAAATTAGTATGTTTAAAAAGGTCTTGTCTCAAAGTATCCTTGGGCCAAGTAACGTGAGTTTGAAGACTGTGTGGCTTGAATAGTCTCTGAGAAAATGCCAAGGTTAAAATTTACCACAGACGATGAGTACAACAGATGATGGACATGTAGATGATGGATGGCCCAGTACACAGACTCACTTTTGCTGTTGCATGTTAGCCCCCCACCTCCTACCAATTCGAACCAGAAAGATATCTATCCCAAATTACGATAAAGAAATTCAGGGACAGCCTTATACGTTTCAGACTGGGAACAGTAGAACTGAATGTAAATAATAGGTATTCAAATACACATGTGAAGGACTGTCCATTTTGTATTGGGACTGTGGAGAATGAAGAACACTTCCTCTTGTATTGTAATAGATACTCAGCACTGAGGAATAAGTACTTGGCTAGCCTTTTGAATGACACTAAGAATGAGGACATAAGCATGTTGCTTGCAAACCTGGACTGTGACTCTACCAGAAAAGTTGCAATGTTCATATTCTATGCACTTAAATTACGCAATGAACAACTATCTGTGTAATAGGACATTATCTATGGGCCGATGGCCGCAAAACATCTGTTCAGTCTGCCCCATAGTGGGGTAGACCCCTTGATGCAGCGCGTCTGTGCGCGCTGCGGTGCGGTGTGTGTGTGTGTGTGTGTGTGTGTGTGTGTGTGTGTGTGTGTGTGTGTGTGTGTGTGTGTGTGTGTGTGCGTGCGTGCGTGCGTGCGTGCGTGCGTGCGTGCGTGCGTGCGTGCGTGCGTGCGTGCGTGCGTGCGTGCGTGCGTGCGTGCGTGCGTGCGTGCGTGCGCGCGCGCCGTGCGTGCGTGCGTGTGTGTGTGTGTGTGTGTGTGTGTGTGTGATCATTATATTATGAGTACCAATTCCAAGAAGAATTTTTTTTTTTTATTCATATCTTGTCTGTTCCCTTTCTCGTGTTGTCATTGTTTTTTTCCAGTTATGTAATCTCACCCCAATTCGAATGGGTCGTTGACCTACCGAATAAAATGTTCTGAGTTCTGAGTTCTGAGTTCCCCCACCTCCTACCAACAAAAGTCAAGGTTATCAACCATGATAGTTCAAGGGTAGTGCCAGATCAGGCACTGCCCTTAAACTATCACAGTTGATCCTTCTGCTGCTGTAGTTTATCTGGACTGAATGGGTTTATGAACCTACACAAATGTGTGGCTGCACCCGGATCCTTTGTGCAACTTGCAAATGATTGCCAGTTGCTGCAGAATGATCGCCATGTGCTGCAGATGCATGATGCACATTCTCCAACATCAGAACACAGGCTGTAAAAGAAACCTTACCCTGGTACTTATAGGTCAGCAGTCCATGTCCTGCTGGCAGCTGTGGTGGCTCTCCCATTAGCATTAGCATGGCAGTCTGCACAGGCAGAAATCAGCATGATTCGTTTTATCTTGTACAACTTGCAAAAGTACAGGAACAAACAAGAGCTGTTCTGCAGGCTGTTCAGTGAGATTTAAATTATGAAATCATTGGAAAAAATATTGATTACTTCAAGTTCATTGATTTACTTTACATCCTGATACTCTATGGCTTGAAATAAATTTGACTATGACATTGACATTTAAAGGGTGGTGCCAGAATAGCTATTCTGGCACCATCCTTGAACTGAAATGGTTGATCTTTCTCCCTCTCTGTAAATTATTTGTAATGTAGGTTTCACAGGACAACAAGAAAATTTTGAAAAAATCAACATGAAAATGTAATGGGTTAACATACTCAGCTCAATTAGGGCTGAGTGTGTTAACTTGAAGTAAGGTCCAAGACTAAGGTCCACATTTCCAAATTTAGGCGTTGTCTTCTGAGCAATTCAGGAGACCGATTGGTTCATCCATGTCTTGTGCATGGTAGTTCAAGGGTTGTGCCAAAAAAGCCTGGCATCCTTGAACTGTCATGGCTGATCTAAATCTTGTAGCTGTACTGTGTCAGGGCTGAATGGGTCAAGCCTAGCTCAGCAACATGAACACTCAACACCACAGAGACAGAATTATACCATGAAGTTGGATTTTTTGTTTTGGCCTTTTCAGTTTGTTCACCCTCTTTGAAGATACCGCTACAGTTATTGTTTACAGTACATGTCAACCTCAGTATATCGTATTAACCAGGAGCCATAAAAAAGTCAGACCACCCTATTCACAATTCTTTTAGTGCTGAAGTTACACAGACTTGTGAAGACAAAAAAGGCAAAGCCCTTATGGCTCATGGCTCACATGTATGTCCAATCTACACGTGTGACCTTTGTGACAATAAGTAAAGGGATGGCTTCGGCACCAGCAAAATCCATGTTTTCTCACAATTTAAGCAGTTTTCACAGATATGTCAAACACCCATGACCCTTGATCTTTGCGGTGAGCTGACTAAATTAGAATACATAGGAAGGTCTTATCATCATCAGCTACCTTTGTGCCAAATTTGATTTTAAAGCTTGCAAAACTGTTGACAATAACTACAATTCTACAAAAAAAATTGGCATTTTAGACACATTTGCCAACCTCTTGTGACCCTTGACCTTTCCAAGGGCTCATCCAAATTAGTATGCACAGATAGATCTTAACATCAGGTATCTCTGTAGCAAGTGTGGGTTTGAAGTTGTGAATAGTATTTGAGAAAAAACATCTTTTGTCAAAATATAACTTTTTTGGTCTATTTCCTGAGCTCTTGTGACCCTTGACGTTTCTGAAAGATCAACCAAATTAGTATGCATAGAAAGGTCTTCCCATCAGGTGTTCTTTGTACCAAGTTTGGGTTTAAAGTTGATTTGATTGGTATTTGAGAAAAATTACATTATGTCAAAATATAGCTATTCTGGACCTATTTCCTGATCCCCTGTGACCTTGACCTTTTTGAGAGGTCACTCAAATTGGTATGTTTAGAAAGGTCTTGCCACAGAGTATCCTTAGGCCAAGTTTGAAGACTATGGCTTGAATAGTCTCTGAGAAAATGCCAATGTTAAAGATTACCACTGACGACGGCGGACGTTTGGACGACAGAACATAGTTGCTTGGTAAATGAGATAAAAAAAATAACCACTCAGCATGCAAAAGGTCCTTGAGCCAAACCTACATGCATGTGTGTAAAAGGTCCTCAGGTGGACCTCAGCCTTTAGGTAGCTCATGCACAGACATGCGCGGTTCAGCTAAGGCTGACACAGCTCTGAGGACCTTTTGCTCCATGGGCATTCTCACTGGAGCCAGAGACCTGAGCGCTTTATAACAGATGCCATGGTATACTGCAGCACGTAATACTGAGGCTGATCTGCATTGATGGTCGCATGCACAAGAGGGCTAAATATGTGCAAAACAACCTTCCTCCCATCTGCATACCTGTATGTCTCCTTTGGCCAGATAGAGAAGATGAAGCGCGTACTCCACATTGGCACCATTCCCTCTCACAGCCGCACAACATGCAAAGTCCTGGTAACTTTGAACTGCACAAAACAAACAAATAATCAAGTGATTAAAAAAACATTCTATGGCATCCATCACAACTCTAAACCGTAACATGAACAAGGAGTTAACCCTTATCATTTGGAATTACACCAGTGTGTTAAATAAGTTTGACTAAAATAGTTCAGGGGTAGTGCCAGAATAGCTTGGCACCTCAAGGCGCCAAGCTATTCTTGCACCACACTTGAACAAAATCCATTGGTCTATATCCTTATCTGTAAGTGCTATAATGTAGCTTGCATATGGCAGCGTACAAAATTGAAGCTTTTAACCTCAGTATGATATGGGTTAATGCTTAGGCAAGACGTGTGCAGGCCGGCCGTGACTGACTTTGACTTGAAAACCATTTTCTTATTGGGATTTAATATTAAGACACCGAGTCCTTAAGCTGAAACTCCAAATTTTGGGTGTTGTTCTCTTATCCCTTTGGCTGCCAGCAGCACTTTTGTCACAATGATTCCTGCAGGAATCGTTGTGACAAAAAGCGCTGCTGGCAGCCAAAGGGTTAAGACTACTACAGTCAAAGAAACAGACTGACCATTATAGAGCGATGCCAGGACAGCTTGGTGTCTCTAAGTGATAAGCTAATCTGGCACCAACCTTAAGTAACCCTTTGCGTGTCAGCCGTGACGTTGTCACAATGATTCCTGCAGAAATCATCGCGAAAAAAAAACGCTGCCGTCACGCAAGGGTTAGACTATTCTCGAAGATCCATATTCAATAGTACTGCGTCTGGTCTGATGGTGTTAAAAAAGAGAATACAGCAGAACAAACAAGTAAATATCAATAAACCACTCCCTGACTGTTAATGATGATACAAACCGTCAATAGCAGTCATGTGGTTGAAGGCCCATTACTGCCGTAACTGTTCAGAGATACTGCTCTAATGAATGGTTACAAAACGCTACACACAGATCTAGTTATGGTTTATTTAGACACTGGACAATCCAATTCAGCACACGTCATCTTTATATCAAGTAAACTGACAATGACTCCACTCCGTTCTAGAAATACGCTATACTATTAGTATGAGAAACGGCTAAAAGTAGACTGACACACTAACGGCTGCACAGAATAAATAAGTACGATTTTGCATGTGCTTTTGCTGCTTGTCCAAACTGCTGTTAAAGTTCATTAGGTGTGTCGACAAGGCATAAAAAACACAAATGGTGCTGAAATGTGTCTTCAGATTTATGCCTAATAGTACTTTAATTACATGACAATCAAACATTACGTATTGCTTACATTTAAAAAAAAAAAAAGTGCCACTAACTCATTCGAGACGTGCCGCCTTCGGATATGCGGCTTATGCCATGTAGCCGAAGGCGGCACGTCTCGAACGAGTTAATGTAATATGCCTCACCATCATCCTCTGTATTGATCATCATCACACTTGGCTCCCACACCAAATCTTCTTTGTCTGCAGCCCTCAGAGCTTCAAAGCGGTTACCTGAAAAACAATTTGTATATTTAGTGGATAACGATACTGTAATTCAGGAATTGCAAAGTCAAGTCAGTTAGTCCCTTCACCACTATGAAAAGTGAACAACACCCAACTGCAATAAACACTGATCCTCAGGCACCCCCATATCTGCATGGGCTTACGAGGATCTATACCTCTTGCTGACCCCACCTTGTGTCTGTGTTATTCTGATGGCAGAGACTCTTCAGTGGGGAGTTATACAAAATTTTCAGACAAAAACTGCAACCACTGGTTGTGAAGGGGTCAAGTTATTCAACACTGGACAGACACACTGATGATTATTATATGCCCTAATCCATCAAAGGGTTAACAGTATCTACACTGTTTGATAACATGTTTCTCCACTTTTTAATGATCACAATTAGACTGTGTTTGGCAAAGGGAACCTAATCATTTGCTAACATGGTAACTTACCATTGAAAGCTGGAAGGTCAGCCTGATACTGTGAACCAATGTTGACGTGCCTGTAGACAGAAACAAAGATACTTCATCAGAACCTGTTTTGAGTGACTGAGAGATCACTTGTCATTAACCCATAAAACTCTGACCTGCTACGACAGCATATGGATCGACCATAATAGTTCAATGGTGGTGTCATAATAACTATGATCCATCCTTTTCCAGAACTGTATCACACAAGGTGTCTAAAAAAATTGACAACTTCATCCTCAGGAGGTAATGAGATTAAGTAAGGCAGAGGTCACACATGGGGCTACGGATGGACAGATCAGTCATGATGAGAAACATGAAAAGGCATTTTCAGGAACAGAGCCATGGTCTTCACAGTCGATCGCCTCCGGAGCAGAGGTGTGGAGAAAGGCAGTGGGCGTTGGGCAGACTTGAAAGGACATGAGAGATTGGTATGATATCAAAAAGAACTTCTGAAGGAACACTACTGATTCAGATTCAAACAACTTTATTATCCATTAAAGTAAATTGCTGCATGGTGGTCTTTCAAAGTAACTCAATAAAATACATAATAAATACAAGCTCTCTACTATAACATAAACACATGCGCGAGCACACACACACACACACACACACACACACACACACACACACGGGTGGCGTGATGCACATATGGGCCTTTCCAAACACAGAGATCCCATCTTGACCAAACTGAACTGATGTGGCTGTAGCCACCTAAATGCTAAATGATCGTATTTCATGACAGGTGACACATTTTGCTCTTCAACACTTCTCTTGTGAGATCACCTGTCTTTTACGACCACTGTTTTTCTTGCAAGAAAAGCACATTCAAAACAGGTCCTACTGTAACGGACACCTGAAAGGTCTACATCCTATACCAGCATTCCCTAAAAATGCATCTGATCCAAAGTGACACCAGCTTCTCTTCATTTATTAATATCATCGAGCTTGCAATCAATAAGTACAGATTATCACAAAATGTAACAAAATCATCATTTGGTTACAAAAGCTTCAGTTTCTGTATTGGACATCACTTACGGCTTGATGTCTGTTTCTGGTGGGGGAGATTGCTCCTCATCTTTCACAGCTGCATCTGCTACAGAGTCTGTATGGCTCCCTGAAACAAATACACAATGCAAATGAACTGTCATAAACAAATAGTTCCTATGGTTTAGCATGTCAATTTCTTTATAATACAGAGTAGCCTTTGGATATATTTAACCCTTATCATTCGGAATACACCAGTGTGTGAAATACTTACTTTACTTACGCCTGTCACCCCTACCCGGGTATAGGCCGTCGACGAGAGACCTCCAGCAACTCCTGTCCTGTGCTTCTCCTTCGATTCTACTCCAGGTGGTTCCCAGTCTCTTGATGTCTGCTTGGAGGTCTCGACGCCAGGAGTTAGTGTGTGAAATAAGTTTGACCAAAATAGTCCAAGGGTAGTGCCAGAATAGCTTGGCGCCTAGAGGCGCCAAGCTATTCTGGCACCACCCTTAAACTAAAGCCATTGGTCTATATCCTTATCTGCAAGTACTATAATGTAGCTTGCATTATATGGCAGTGTACAAATTTGAAGCTTTTAGCCTCCGTATGATATGGGTTAACAAAATGCCAAGGTACCTACATTATCTTATATATATGCAGTGTTGCTGTAAGCAAAGTAACTTACATGTAATTTAACCCTTTCAATCCCTGAAAAATGCGAACACTAACTGCAAGAGATGAAGAAACTCGTAAGCCCCAAAGGAGGCTCACGGTATTCTACGCCTCAATCTGGCCCCCGCTTTACACATCCGTGTTCCTTGAAACGGATGAGGAGATGGATTGACCATGCTGATTCAAGGGTAGTGCCCGATGACCTAGGTGCCTTCAGGCATCAAGCTCATCTGGCACTACCCTTGAATTATCATGGTCGAGCCATCTCCTACAGCTGGTACAAAGTCACTAAGTAACACCTCCAAAATATGGGAATTGCTTTCGTGGAGTTAAATGGGTTATAGACATAATTAAGTGTTCACTGGCAGTGATGGGATATACACGAAAAGTGCATACATCAAATTTAAGAATGAGAATACTTTCATTAACCCTTTTCGCCCTAAGGTCCCATTTCTCAAATTTTGGAGGTGGTGCCTAACGACTGTGTACCAGTTGCAGGAGATGGATTGACCATAATTCAAGAGTAGTGCCAGATTAGCTTGTCACCAGCTAATCTGGAACTACCCTCAAATTATCTTTTTATCATGGTCAAACCATCTCCTGCTGTAGGGATCTGGGGCTAAAAGGGTTAATGCTGCCCTTGTGCATAAAGACACCGGTACTATCAACAGTAGCTATAGTATTCAAATAGGGGTAAATTAAGACTGCCAAATAAAATGTAGCTTACCTCTGCGCCCAAGGGAAAGGCGAGCAGACACTGGTGCTGACTGCGGGGTGAGAGGCCGCGAACTTTGTATTGTCCAGAAGAGGCCTGACCCACTCCGTATTGGGCTCAACATGGGAGGGGGAGTGTAAGGAGGTGGAGTGTGGCCCCTCCCCTTCCCATCGCCACCATCCCACAAGCGCGGGGATCGCAGGCGACTCTGGAAGCTGCTGAGATAGGGAGGAATGAAGAGTGGGGACGGACGGTGCTTTCGTTTGATTTTGAAGGGGCTGGGCAGAGTGCTGGGGTTGCGGAAGACACCGGCACCATCAGACTGGGACAGGTAATCCTCCCCGTGACTCTTGGAGCGACCGCCAATAAATGTTCCATCCCCGCTCCGCTGTCGCACACGGAACACAGACTCCTCCGTACTGCTGCGTGGCCGCATGAGGGAATGATCCACACTCTTGGACCGCATGAACTTGTGAACATCTCCCGACTTGCTGCGCACTCGAACACGACTACCCATACCTGGAGGATGAGGATTAGCACCACTGGCACTCTCACTGTCTTTACCAATCAATGTTTTGGAGATGTGGCCCACTATGGAAGGACCTTTATTGAGCAAATGTGTAAGGCTAGATACGTGTGGACGCTTACTGCCACCGATGTCCAGATCGGCTGACAGGCGGCGCTTCAGTTCTGAGTGAGAGGATTTGAAGTGGGTGATGGGCTGAGCATCCAAGCTGCCTAACAGTTCGTCGGAAGGATGACTGGCCACGCCCAGCGTGAGGGGGGCAGTGTGGATGGCTGAGGACAGCATGACATCCTGCTTGATACTGTCCAGTGACACCTGGCTGGAGGGGAGGGTCAGACCACCGTGGGTTGACACCAAGGTCTGAAATGACTGGAATCCAGGTAATCTGTCAGACATTAGCTGCTGCCCAAGCATATCACCCAATCCCTGCGAGTGTGGATTGGACAGCTGCAACAGTTCGGACCCCATCCCTCCCTCAAAACCCCCCATGCTGCCTATCAACTGTGACATGGCCGGGTCATGAATGTCCATGTGCAGCGTTTCCATGCCGGCCATGCCCAGCTGATGTTGAGTTAGTGCCACAAAATGATGTGACGCGTTGGACAACGGCAGACTGATGCTCGTCGTCACCAGGTCCTGCTGTTGGGCTGTCGACATATGTGCATGGGGGTTAGAGGGCTCAGTGGTTGGTGGGTGGTTGGAGCCCGGATTAGAGCCAAGGGGGAGCTGCTGACCATTGGAAAGAACCCCGCCGGGCAGGCCAGGCGTCATGGGGTTGGCGGCAGTGGGCGCTGACAGTGTGACCGGTGATGCCACACTCGATACAACATTCACCACAGCTGCGCTACCTGTGGAGCCACTACCGCTGAGCTGCATGAGCTGTGGTGACTGCAGGAGAAGCTGTGCCTGCCCCAGCTGTAGACCTGCCAGTGACACGTTACCCGTAGACTGCTGCTGAAGAAGTTGCTGCTGCTGCTGCATGATACAAATGTAGCACTGTTAAATACATGGAAATGTGAGCAGAAATAAATCAGATTATCATGCACATGTTGATCAGAAAGCAAATAAAACAAATTTATCTTTCATGGTCAAGAAAAGCAGAATTTCCACGTTTTAGTCAAATGAGGATTACATCCCAAAGTCTACCGTATTATTTGGAGCTCACATGCATTTTTCTTGTAGGAACATTCAGAGTTCATGTTCATAATTTTTAAGCTTATCCTTCTGATCCATTTCCCTCCTCTCTAACCCAGCCTCCGATCAAAATACACCCATGCACACAAATAAAGATGGACACATGGCATTTCCCGCTATTAGTACACTGTGGGAAAGAGTAGTGACAGGAATTCTGAAAAGAATAGCACGAGCAGCAAAATGACATCACTATAAGCTTCACGTCGTGGCATCGCAAGTCCCATGACGCCATGTACACAGTGATGAATTTGATGTCAATTCAGAAACATTGTATAACACTGACATCTGGTGCTCTGTGACAATTTAGAAACATTGTGTAACACTCAACGTGTTTGGTGCCTTAACGTCACCATCACTCTCTGATCCTTCTCTAGAAGTAGAGAAATTTTCTTACTTTTCTTTCTGCAATGAATTACTTTTATGAAAAAGTTGAAAAGGTACAAAGCTGGCTAGCAAACTCATCCAATGTCTATCTCCAAGCTAGCTATATTCAGAATTCCGAGTGAACAGAACAAAAATTATGAACTCAAATAAGAGTCAACCGACTTTATATAAATGGCAATTTTTCTCTTGAACGACTATATCATTTAAAATATGTTCAAAGGCTCTCCGAAATACATCTTGATCAAAGCATTTCCTAAAGTTTCAGGACTGCATGTACCAGAGATACTCGTGTCTACATACATACACACACGGCGCTTCCCGCCATATGTACGTTCAGACCTGCCTACCTCAGATTTTCAGTTTCAGTATTCTGACTGGCAAAATGTGGTATTCTGGGACCAAAATTCGTATTTTCACTCTCGGCGAATCGATGTAAGTAGGAATTTGACAAGTGTACATGTAACTTAGTGAAGATGAAGAAGAAGTAATGTAATCACTGCATTTAAAAAAAACTTTAAAAAAAAACAAAAACTTTTTATTTATTATTTTAAATTTAGAAGTTTAAATAATTCAATTGTGTAGGCTACACCAAGTCATTCAGAAAAGCAGCAATGATTGGTTCACTTACATTCTTACAATGTTAATAACTTACTGAGCGTAAATTGTCTACCTTGGCCGTATTAAAATAAACTAAGAAACAACAGTTTGTGTAATTTTAAATAACAAATTTAATATTTTCATTGTTCTAAACATATATAACATTTGATTATTAAGGTACCGATAACACATCTATTTTTAACAAGAACTGAAGAAGTGAAATGGCCGACCTTTGGCGATCTTAGAATCAGGAAACATTGTCTAAAACATGGCTGTCATTCTGTGGTAGGTTGCATTCAGCAATAAACTGCACCATGCATACTTCAGCATCTGTGACTTGCCGAGTGAATTCTTTTTTGCTATCCTCTGAGCTGATCTGCTTTTTGAATAAAGCTGTAATGTTTTGTGTCTTTGGAAGATTCTTCCACTGATGTTCCGCTGTTTTGTGATTTTGGCCGGCAACATGCCTCTCACAATCACTACGTCCACCGTGATCACAACTAAAATCTGACACACGCCAAGCAGTGGACGAACGTCGGCCCCTTCTTAGACTGCACAAGAAATTGCCACTCATCCGTGTATGAAGACAAGAATGTCTGCTGTCGTTTAGGCTTCTTCTCCTTTGAAACCGATGTATGGCGCCGTGTGAAACACGAATCGTCTTAAAACCCAAAACGAACGTCTTATTACCCCCCCCAAAAAAAAAAAGTGCCAAAATTCGTATTTTTTAAGACCTTTGCGTATTTTCGTATTCTAGGTCTAAAATCCGTAAAAATACGGAAAAATCCGTAACGGTAGGCAGGTCTGTACGTTCAACAGCGCGGTTAGCGTAGCTAGGCATGGCGTAATTTTTATCGTGTTACTTCACCGTCAGAGTCTGATGTGCGCCTGTGTATGTTCGTCATTTGCATGTTACGGAACGTGCTAGGACCAGCCCCATCTCAAAGACTACCGTATTTTCAATACAGTAGACAAACAAGATGAGGATTTCATCCCAAAGTTTACAGTATTGTTTGGAGCTCACATGTGTTTGTCTTTTAGGAACACTCAGGGTTGTTTATATTTTTAGGCTTATTATGCTGATCCTTCTCTCTCCTCTCTAAGCCAACTCCTGATCAACACACATGTCGGCGCACACAAATAAAGACGGAAACAGTGCTTCGCACCATTAGTACACTCTGTGGGCTCGTGTAGCGACAGGAATCCATCTCCTTCTACTATAACCCACCCTCTGATCCACACACACTGGCACACAAAAATAAAGACGGACACACGGCGATTCCTGCCATTCGTAAGCTTGGTGGGATATTCTGAAGAAGAATAATAGCACGAGCAGCGAAATGACGTCACTTCAAGCTTCACCTCATGGCATCATTAGTCCCATGACGCTGTGATCATAGGGATGACGTGATGTTATACGTCACTCATCGCAATACTAACATTTGACGAATCAGAGAATCAACTTTGCAATTTTCTTGCTGATTTTCACGCCTAGGGCTTACAGGTCACAATTTGACCTGATCCTACCCCAGGGCCGGGACAAACAGCAGGCTTATGCAAACACTGTTTATGAAAAATCATGAGGGTATTAATGAGAAGATAGTTTGTTGCATAAAAGAAAAATGTATCTTTCTCTAAAATGTATTTTTTGGAAAAATACTTACCGATGGTATTACTGTATGGAAGATACACTTAGCTTAACGATTTCAGCCTAAATTTCGTTGTGTATAATACACAACCAGGTAGGCAACTCCAGAGAGCTGTCCTTACCAGCGGCGCCCGAGTAGCCTCCCTTCCCTCCTCATCCGGGCACAAGTGCCAGGGAACCTCGCCATTCGAACACTATAGCGCTCCGGCGGCAAGCCGGGAAGGTGGGAGGGCCATTCGTGTAACGCCATCGGTAAGTATTTTTCAAAAAAATACACTTTAGAGAAAAATACATTTGTTTCCTCAAAATACGTTACCGATGGCATTACTGTATGGAAGAATAGCGAAAAGGAGGAGGGTGCCGCCCGCTAGGTCCCGTCATCGCTTATGCTCAATGGTCGCGAACAGGAGCAACCTCCTGACAATTTCGGCTAAGCGTACCTTACGGCGCCGGGAGGGAGTGTTGCGCTGCAGCGATGTCCCCCACCATGGCCAGATTGTCCCGCTGGCTCGTAAGGTCTCAGAGGTAGAAGCAGGCAAAGGTGGATTTGGCCCGCCACCCAACAGCCGCCACAATGTCTCTCACGGCACAGTTCCGATCGAACGCAACACTGGTGGAGACAGCACGATCTCATGTGCACGTATACGTAGCGTCTTAGCACCCTCCTGAGAGAGATCTTCGTAGGCAGAACGAATGACCCAATGGAGCCACGAGGAGATCATCTGCGCAAATATGTCGTGCCTGCCAGGGGCAAGCAGCAGAAAGAGGCGGGTCCGGCCATGCCGGATAGGTTTAGTCCTGCGCAGGTAGACTCTAAGAGCCCGGACAGGGTCCTGACGGCGGGAGTCCTGAGACTGGTCAGGTTCGCTAAGGGGACGCAGGGTGATGATTGTAGCACTGGCCGAATGTTACGTGGTGGAGTTGTAGTCAGAACTCAGAACACTCAGAACACTTTATTCGGTAGGTCAATGACCCATTCGAATTGGGGTGAGATTACATAACTGGAAAAACCGATGACAACACGAGAAAGGAAACAGACAAGATATGAATAGAAAGAAACAACAATTTCTTCTTGGAATTGGTACTCATAATATAATGATCACACACACACACACACACACACACGCACACACACACGCCGCACAGACGCGCTGCATCAGGGGGTCTACCCCACTTTGAGGCAGACTGAACAGATGTTTTGCGGCCATTGGCCCATAGGTAATGTCCTATTACACAGATAGTTGTTCATTGCGTAATTTAAGTGCATAGAATATGAACATTGCAACTTTTCTGATAGAGTCGCAGACCAGGTTTGCAAGCAACAAGCTTATGTCCTCATTCTTAGTGTCATTCAAAAGGCTAGCCAAGTACTTATTCCTCAGTGCTGAGTATCTATTACAATACAAGAGGAAGTGTTCTTCATTCTCCACAGTCCCAATACATAATGGACAGTTCTTCACATGTGTATTTGAATACCTATTATTCACATTCAGTTCTACTGTTCCCAGCCTGAAACGTATAAGGCTGTCCCTGAATTTCTTTATCGTAATCTGGGATAGATATCTTTCTGGTTCGAATACTCTTTTGAACTGCTTGTAAGTTGCAAACCTGTCGCTTGACTGAACCTTCGTTTCCCATGACTGTACAAATGACTCTTTCAGTCTTTGCCTGTACAACAACAAAAAAGCCCTTTCATCACCCACACCACCGTTTTGCCAAACGTGGCCAAAGCCATACTTGTGTAGGGTGCTTTCAATTTGGTTCGCCCAAAAACAACTTGCTACGGTACAGTTCAACTGCATCTTGTACGCCTGCTTAGGAAGTCTTGTATCAGACATCTTAATCAGTTTCATCCAATACTTTGTAGCTCTTATTATGCTATTTATGTGCAGTGGATGCCTACCCGTTTCACCATAAGCTGTCTGATTTGGGGTTCTGACATCCACACTCAGTAGTCTCTTGCAGGCGAAAGTGTGCACCTTTTCTATTGTTTCAAACTGCTTCAGCCCCCATACTTCAGACGAGTAAAGGAGCATCGGCGCCACCTGGGTATCAAAAAGCTTAAAGAAAATACATGGGTTAAGGTTGCCAAGTTTCCACATAGTCCTCAATAACTGAGAAACTTTCGCCTTCGCCTTCACAGCATAGTCGGAGAGCGCCACAGTAAACGATAGTTTTGTGGTCAGTGTGAAAACAAGGTATTTATAACTGTTAACCACTTCCATTTCGGTTGCACCAATATACCATTTGTCTTTCGCTGGCAGTCGCCCGCCTCTTCTAAAAACCATTACCTTGGTTTTCTCGAGACTAACCTCTAAACCAAGTCTATCAGAAGAGCGCTTGAGGTTAGTTATCTGGTTCTGCAGCCCCACAGCGCTGGTGGACAATAGAGCTACATCGTCAGCAAAAAGTAGTGAAAAACGTTCTCTCAGACCAGGCAGTAGTTGTACTCCGTGTCGACCATTTTCATTTACGTAGTTTGCAACTTCATTAATTAACAAAGAGAAAAACAAGTTTGCAACTTCATTAATTAACAAAGAGAAAATTACAGGGCTTGCTAAACAACCCTGCCTGACCCCGGCGGGGCAGTCGAAAAAATCTGAGTATTGGAAGCCCGCCCTTACACACGCCTGAACAGATGCATACATGGCTTTCAGCATCTGAACCATTTTTGTAGAGACCTGTACATGAGTAAGAACAGACCACAACATTTCCCTGTCTACAGAGTCAAAAGCACGCTTGTAATCGATGAAAGCCACATATAGTTTCTTATTTCGAGCAAGGGATCTTTGTATAATAGACATCAAAGTGAATATATGATCAACAGTCGAGTATCCCTGCCGAAACCCGGCTTGCTCTTCGTTTATTTTTCCCTCTTTTTCTGCCCACTTGTAGAATCTACTGTTTAGAATGGAAGTAAAAGCTTTACTGGTCACACTGAGCAGAGACACCCCTCTATAGTTGGCTGGGTTATTTGTATCGCCCTTCTTAAAGATCGGAACAATCACGGAACGACTCCACTCAACAGGAAAGTACTGGTTATCGAGCAGGTGATTAAAGTATTTCATCAAAAATGGCACAATAGTATCACCTGCATGTTTCAGGTACTCTGATAACACTTGATCAATGCCTGCCGCTTTCCCAGATTTCAGCTTGCACACAGCGTGTCTGACCTCTTGCTCTGTTATTGGGCCGTCCAACTCGGGCACGTGCCTACATGTTCCCGAGTCCGCCGGCCCAGAAACAGAGCAGGTTGGTAGCGGGAATTCCCGGTCGTCTTTGTCCGGTAAGTGACCACTGAGCACAGTGCGAAAATGTGTCTCCCAAGTCTCTATTTTTATCTTGGGCTGTTCTTGTTTCCTTCTGTTCGCGATTCGCACGTGCTTCCAAAACACCGCACTGTTGTTTGCATTGTCCAGTAGCCGTCTGCACGTGGATTGGTTGTGGTGTCTTTTCTTAGTTACCAACATGGCCTTATACGCGCGTCTCTTGTCACAGTATGCCTGTCTATCCTCATCACAACGTGACCTACTGAACACATGCAGCGCTTTCCTCGCTTCTCTTTTCAGGTCACGACAGTCATTGTCGAACCACACTGAGCCTGTACAGCGAGAGGAACCGCCCACACAAACCTGTTTTTTCATACAATCTGCACAATAGTAGAGATACTCCGTGAAATGTTTAATGGCTATGTCTGCAGACAAATCAATGGTATGATGAGCCTCATCAAGCATCATCTGACCCTCGTCAGAATTCACTCTTTCCGTGTATTCCTGTTGCAACTCCGGATTCCAGATATATTTAGAAACAAACTGCTTTTCAACGGGCTCATCGGATGCTTGACAATGGCATGACATCTGCAGTACCAAAGGCATGTGGGGCGATTCCACTCTATGTACAATTTCTACTGTACACTGTCGCACAATATCATAGCTACACAGAAAGTAGTCCACCACACTGTTACCATGAGGAGATACATAAGTAAATTTACCTGAGCTGGTATCACTGTCCCCATTTAACACCCACAGTGATGTAGAGGAACACATTTCTATTAACAGTTGTCCGAAATGGTTAATTACATCATCATCAGAGTTTCTAAAATTATCATCCACCTGGTCAATCCCTATCAACCCATCAATATTGCCATCGTCCGTTTTGTTTTGCCATAGCCCAGTTCGTGCATTTAAGTCACCACAGACTATAATGTGACAGTTATTTTCCTTCTCCTGCATATCGAAAATCAACTGTTTGAGCAACGGGATGTTACTATTTACAGTTTTCTCTTTGTAGTAAGGTGATGACGATGGAGGTATATATGAACACACTAAAATCACATCTTGCATTAACCCCACTATAGTTCCTGCTATTTTCACCACTATGGTATTGTCAAGACTAGTATCTATCCTGGTCACGTAACGTGCTATACTTTTCTTCACAAGCAAAACCACTCCACCGGATCCCCTACCTAGTTTCGACAGTTTGTTGACTGGGACGTGGAAAACAATAAAGTCACAAAATGTGATGGAGAAATCAAACGACAAATTGGTGAATGTTTCTATAAGACAAGAGAAGTCAAAAGAAGTAATAAAGTTGACAAAATCTGACTCACTTAACTTCTGCACAAGACCGTCCAAATTCCAACACAAGAACCTAGCGGTTTCCTGACGGACAGCATCGCCAGGGCCGGGGCCACACCGCTAGCCGCTCCCCGTGGGACTCCCCTGACCATGACCCCGACCCCTACCACGCCCTAGTGTTCCAGACCGGGTCTCGTAGGGTGCTCGCTGGAACATGTCGGTAACACGGGGATGGCTCCTGTCACGCGGCTGGTCACGACTGCCTGGACCCCCTGCTGCGCTAGCCGTCTGGCTGTGTGTAGTGGACGCGTCATAGGTCGCGACACGTGTCTGGCGTGAGGAATCCCGAACAGCTGGCAGGGAATCCCTCAGTGTTTCCCTGTGTTTACGGGAATTCCTCACAGGAGAGCATAAAGGCGGTGGTAGGCGGAGACCCGTATCCTCTGTATCCCCCTCGCTCTTGCCGTTACAGCAGTCAACACCCGGCGTCCGCTGCTGCGCGTACAGGCGCCGGGGGATGACCCGTACCTTCGGCCGTCAGGGTGCGTCTATCTTCCGTGTGCAGGCAGCCATTCTTGTAGTAGGCGAACTTTCCTGCTTTTTTCGCCTGCTCGATCGCTGCCCTCTGTCGCCTGGTCAGATCCGCTGCCATCTTGATGCCGCTGTCCCTGAGGCTGGCCTTGAGGCGCTTGTCCTGCACCACCGACATCTTGTCCCCCCAGCGGCTGAAGCGCACGATAAGAGCGCGGGGGTAGGGGTGCTTGGCGTTTTCCTTACGGGGACCCACCCTGTGGGCCCTCTCCACGTCGTCGGGAGACCATGTCTTCTGCGTGCCGCAGTGCTCGTTAAGTACATCCACTATTTTCTGAGCACAGGCGGCGTAGTCCTCTCTTGTAGACTCACGTATACCGATGAACTTTACGTTGTTTCTGCGAGAAAATGTCTCTAGATTGTCAATTTCGTTCTCCAGTTCATTGATGCGCTTGTTTCTTGCCGAGTCCGATTCTGCCAAATTCCCAATATCAGCTGTGTGTCTCGCTAGCTTATCTCTCATATCTTTCATATTGCCGTGTAACTGGGATATTTTCTCCTCAATACGTCCATGGTTAGCGTCTATTTTCTGTGTCAGTCTCGCGAAATTTTCCCCTTGCGCTTTCATCTGATCCTCAATTTTCTTCTCCATTGGCATTCTGTCCATAAACGTCGCAAGTTGGTCCTCCGTTACCAGACCCGGGTTGGGTTCTACGTCGCCACATCTTTCGAGCAACGACACGAAGAAAAGTAGCACAACAACACGCATGGCTTTGCTGTGTAGTGTGAGTCCCTTCTCACGGCGTCCTGCTTTGTCTGCGTTTCTTTTCAAAATCCACATTAAAACCAGGCAAAAAAGCCCGATTTTCACACGTAGTTCTTCAGCACCCGCTGGCATTCTGGTCTTTGTCTCTCACGTGATGATTAATGATGGCTTAATTAGGGAAAACGCACATTTTTGTCAGAAGATCCGAAAATTGCGTCCTTTCTCGATCGTGACTAGTGCTCACCCCTGGTGGAGTTGTAGTCGTAGTATGATAAACACACCAGACGCACGCACGTAAGGTTCTTTAAAATAAACCTCGTTCAGCTGCAATCCGTCACACGTGGCTTAATGATGTAGACAATACTGGAGTAACAGTTCCAACAATATTTTAATTTAGCGATGCGATCACCAAACAATGCATTGCCAAATGCATCAACACTGATACAAAGTCTCTTCTGCAATGTCCACACTACGACACAAAGTTTCTCACACAACGTACACCACACTGTTACGCTGTTTCTTTTACAATGTACACCCTATACGGGCCACGTACCTACGATAACTGTGTGTCTCTACAACTGACAAATGCAAGACAATGTACGAATGTGCCTCCCCAGCACCAAACTTTTATTGTGCACTAATCTCTAGAATAACCCAGGAAAATCAAACAACTCAACCAATCAAAACAATCCACGCAACCGAAACTCACAAACATCGATAAAACATGAACCCTCTAGAAAACCACAATAGGCCACAAAAATTTGGCTGCTCACCAGCCCCAAATCCTTGGTAAAATGACATCTCAAAAAAGTATGGTAGGCAGTTCGGAAACTTCGAGAACCTTCACAAAATTTCAATACAGACAAGAAAAAGGCTGAACACTTCACGCACACAGTAAACAACTCGTGACCAAAAGAGCAGCCTCCTCCGATACCGAATTTCAAAAGGTTGCCGACGCTTTGATGTTGCACATACGAGGTCACCAGACAAGAGCGCGATTCTGCTCCAACATTCTAGTCTATTCTCATCGTAACTACACAATACAAAAATCGACCGCTTTTCTCCATGTGACTTCGCTAGAAACTTCCGGAACAAACCTAGCACAATAACAAAGCAAATTCCGCTCTACGCGCGAATAAAAGAAAATTCCACCGAAAAGGTACGTGAATCGCAACCATGATAGCTCAAATAAATAATGGATTGTTTCCTACGATTAACACATGTATGCTCTCACAGGACAACACAACCACAATCGTAACATTACCCCCACTTTTAAGAGTGAAATTTCACAAAAATTTCTTCTCAAACCTCAAAAATACGGTTGTGGCTGTGTAAACCTACACAAAACCAAAAATAAAAAGAACTTCACATCAAAAATGAAATCAAAATAATCATCTCACAGTTCCTTTAAACAGTCTTGAGCACCGAAATGTTTCCTCAAATTATATGAGAGCGGAGAGGTCGATGATAGGGCGCCACCGGCCGTCTGGCTTTGGGACCAGAAAGAAGTGGTTGTAAAAGGCCGGAGAATCGTGCTGTTCGACGATCTCCGTTGCAGCTTTTTGGAGCAAGGTTGTGATCTCGTCCCGTAAGGCATCCGCCCAGTAAAAGTCAGCAGGGACACGCGTCCATACTGGAGTCCGGCGAAGAGGAGGGGGGCGCTGGAAGGAAATCCGCAGGCCCTATGAGACTGTAGTGAGCACCCAAGGGTCGTCTGGCACAAGCGACCGCCACTCGTCACTGTGCCGGGCCAGCCGCCCACCGACTGGGGGCTCTGGAGAGGTCAGCGAGGGCGGGGAAGGGCGAGAGTCAGTGGGCCCTGCCACGCCCACCTCTGTGGGCGGGCCTGGACTAGGAGGGGGCCGTGGTCGCAGGGGCTCGAGGGCGGGAGGAGGGAGTATGGCCCGGGGGACCAGCAGCATTTCTGAAGACAGGCCGGGGTTAGGGTCTGAAGGACTGCAGGGCGCGACCCACCACCCTGAAAGCGTGCGGAAGGGGTCCGGGGGCGAAGGCCAAAACTCCTTCGAGGCTTCCTGCACGATCTGCAAGGTAGGGCCGAAGAGAAGAGGGCCCCCGATAAGAGCACGACGGAGCTGGGAACGGGCGGCTGCAGGTAAGCGAGGGCACAGATCCAGCAAGGCATCCCGGCGCATAAGGTCACAGTTCGCAGCTGCAGCGAGGGAGTTAGTGGACGCGTGGTAGGCCGCACGGTTTGCCGCAACCGCCAAGGCTTGGATGTCACGTCGAGGATCCACATCCGGGCACTCTAGGGACTCCTCGACGCAGGAGAGCATAAATAGCTTGCGTCGTTAGTTCCAAAAACCCTGTGCAGGCGAGGGAATTGTGGACCAAGGATGCTGTGTTGACGAGTCCGCAAGGGGTGCTACGTCGAATGACTCGCCGGCCGCCAAACAAGGTCTCCGCGACCAGATCCACCGGAGGAATCCGACAGACAAAGGACTGGGAATGTCCCGCGTACCAGTGCTGTCGGAAACGGAAATCAATGCCTGCCGGCCGGCATGCATCAAAAAAGAAACCCCTGTCTGAAGGCCAGCCTTCTTCAAGCTGGGCATTATTAGTCAAGCGTGGTGCATCCCCAAGGGCAGAAGCCTTCCTCTTCACCGGCGGAGAAGGAGGGCAGAGATCCGAAGGCAGGAAACGAGCGATGAGTCACGAAGCAACTTTAAGGGTGAGCGAAGTCAGAAGGTCACGCGAGGAAGAAAGAGACCCGGGAGTAAGGGGATGCGGAAAGGTCTGAGTGGGAAGAAACGGGCGAGAGGAGAACCGATGCCGAATCTTCTGGGTGGAGGCTAAGGGAGTCGACAAAGTCATCCGGGGCCTCGGAGGGAGGCTGATCCTGGTCCAGGGGGGTACGGTCGACACTAGAAGAGTCAGGGTCGAGTAGACGTCATCCAGAAGTGAGACAAACTGAATGGTCACTGGCGGCGGCACCGCGCCGCAGCGCAGATGAATGCTGAAATTCACGGGAAGAAGATCTGTGCTGTAGCAGAGCTGGGTCCCGACATTCGCTGGAGGAAGCATCGCGCAAAAAAAAGGCAGAATTCCATGCGTCACGTGAAGAAGTGCTGTGCTGAAGCACAGCTAAGTCTTGGTGATGGACATAGGTGGCGGCCCCGCGCTGTAGCTTGGCAGAACGCCATAGGTTACAGGAAGAAGGACTGTGCTGAAGCACAGCTAAGTCTTGTCGTTGGTGAGTGGCGGCAGCCCCGCGCTGTAGCGCGGTGGAATGCCGTATGTTACGGGAAGAAGAACTGTGCTGTAGCACAGCTAAGTCCTGACGTCTGTCACTTGAGGTGGCACCGCGCTGTAGCGCAGTGCAGAAGCACAGCTGGGTCCCGTCGCTCGCTGACCTGGTTTGTAGATTGATAGGCTGATCTTGGTCGCGGGTAGCCGACTTGCGCTGTAGCCAAAGTGGCCAAACTCTAGCAAGCGCTCTGTCTTGATAGGAGGCTGAGAGCGAGGGGTCTCGGGTCGCCGCATGAGACCGTGGGGAGCGAGAGAGCGAGGCCGAAGGGGAGCGAGAACGTCTATGCGAACGTACCTTAGAACGGACCGATGGCCGGAAGTCAAGGCACACCGAGCGCTGGTAAAGGTTTCTGCAGCCTGGTGAGGAAGGGGCATGGCGGACGTGTGAGCCACGAAAGGCGCGGCATGCCGCGTGTGGCGAGAAGAGAGACCGATAATGTCAGAAGTCGCCCATTGAGGGGACGGGGAGGAAGCTGGGCGAGGGGGTTCCCTGGAGTGAGAAGGCCGGTTACACTGGTAAAACTTCCACAACTGTGACTAACGTTCTTCCTTCCACAAAGAGCATTTCTCGCACGGACGCGCGGAAGAACAGCCTGAGCAAGGGAGACACAAGGTATGCGAGTCCGAGGGCCACTGGAACCCTTTACACCTAGGAACCGTACAGAGTTTCGCGCTGTAACAAAAAAACAAAGGCATGAGAGAAACAGCACGTGGCCCCAAGAACAAAGGGCCACGTGGGCGAAACTCACAACCAGTGTCACAAAAAACCCGGCTGCAAACGAACCTGCCTCATCTGAGTAATGCATCGACCAGTCAGCAACCTGTGCAGCCGAAGAATAGCCTGAGACCTTACCTGGCCATATCCGCAAGCGAAGGAAAAACGAAAAAAAGGACCGACCAGGGAGGACCGTAAACCGCCACACCAACCACGTGTAGTCCGTGCGGGAACACAAGTCCCCACATGAAAAACGAAGGTCCACGAAGCTAAACCGCTAAAACCCGTAGTCCGAGCATAAGCACAAGCCCTATGAAGAATCCAAGAAGCAATGAAGAAGAATAGAAGAAGGTAAACGAAGAAAATCCAAGGAACTAAGGCTGAGCACAAAAACATGTCTTATCACTATGAAGCTAAGCGTTCGAATGGCAAGGTTCCCCGGCACTTGTGCCCAGATGAGGAGGGAAGCGAGGCTACTCAGGCGCCGCTGGTAAGGACGGCTCTCTGGAGTTGCCTCCCTGGTTGTGTATTATACACAACGAAATTTTGGTTAAGCTAAGTGTATCTTCCATACAGTAATGCCATTGGTAACGTATTTTGAGGAAACAAATTAAAGTTATGTTAGCTGTTTTACAAAAAATGACTCCAAAAAAGTGGTACAGAAAATTGTCTGATTTTCACATCTAGGGCATACAGGTCACAATGGACCTAATCGTACCTGACAGCCGAGACAAACTGTAGGCTTAGTAAATACTGTATACCAAAAATCATGCGATTATTAATGAGAAGAAAAAAGATTCAATTGTTTTAAGATTAACCCATATTTTTTTCCTCGAACACAACAGATTAACCCATATAAATTTATGAAATTATCCCAAAAAACATGAAAATATATTTTTTAAAAAATATTGATTCATCACTCAAAATGTTCTAGAGGTAAAATGCTGGTTAATGAACTCATTCAGTATTTCCCTTTTATCTAACCATACGCAAAATATCTAGTAAAAATAAGAACAAGAAAGACAAAGCAATTATGGCTTATGTGTATGACAGATTTACATATGTGTGACCCTTGTGACAAGGGCTGGCTTCTGCATCAGCAAAATCCAGGTTTTTCTGAAAATGTAAGCATTTTTCACACACCTGTCACCCCCCCCCCTTCCCCCCACCCCCCACACTCCCCTACCCTTGTGGTGAGTCGACTAAAAATAGTATGCATAGGAAGGTCTTATCCTCAGCTAACTTTGTGCCAAATTTGGTTAAAAAATTTGTAAAAATGTGGATAATACCTATAATTTTATCAAAAACTGGCATTTTACACACATTTGCCAGCCTCTTGTGACACTTGACCTTTCCGAGGGGTCATCCAAATTAGTATGCATAGATAGGTCTTACCATCAGGTATCTCTGTATCACATTTGGGTTTGAAATTGTGAATAGTATTCAGACCTGTTTACCCCCTATTTTAGATTTGTGTACTCATGGGGAAAAAACTGTGTACTTCTCAAAAAAATTGTGTACTAGTGAACACGCTTCCAAAACTTACCAAAATTTTAGGACATGCCATCTTCTATGTTCCAAGCTCTCCGTGTGACCAGATTTACAATTCAGAATCAGAAGATAAGGCGAAGCTCAGTACATTTTAGTCACAGTATGTATGGGGCGGTCCGTGGCGCAGTGGTTAAGGCGCCTGCCACCAATGCCAAGGGTGCGAGGTTCGATACCGGGTTCCGGCGGTGGACTTTTCTCCTCTGGTAAGTGTCACCGTTAATTCGGGCGGACCGTCGGGGGTTCTTTCTCTGGGTACTCCGGTTCTTCCACCCCCCCCCCCGCCCCCCCACCCCCCCCCACGCTTTGGTACCGGTCTCAGGCCACTTTACAAATTTCAAATACAAGTGATCAAAAATCTCTGTAACTTCAGTAGCTGACTGGCCCTTCGTTTGTCTTGTACTGTGTTTGTACTGTGCTTGTCTTAAATGGCGTAAATCCGTGTCTGTTTCGTGAGTGTGTGTGTGTTTTGGGTTTCAGGCGCGGCGCTTTGAGTCGATTTCCCCAAAATTGAGAAAAAGCGCCTATATAATAACGGTATTATTATTATTATTAGTATGTTTCACACCAATTGTAACATTTGCACTAAAACTCAGAGGGCAGAGATAGGCTCATTATACCAGTCACAGTTTGCTGAACATGAAAAATCAGCTCGGCACTCAGTGTTACACTACCGCAGCCACACGCAAGGTGTTGTAGATGGAAGACGCAGCCAGACAAGAGTGTTTCCAGAAGAGTCTTTTATTTCTTGGTCATCGTGGGTCTAATAGGTTGGGCACAACCAACCTACTAGCATGGCATACTAAAATGGCGAAAATACCGGAGCTCGGTCTCTCACTTCTCAGCTCCCTCTATCTATCTATCTCACTCTCTTCGTTGTGTACTCTCTATCTATCTCGTTCTCTTCATTGTGCGAGCTCCCTCTCTATCTCGTTCCCTTCGTTGTGAGCTCTGCTCTCTGGTGGTTCCCCCCACTATATATATACCCGTTCTGGCCGAGGGCATCGCCCCTTTGTCTCAACCAGTCAAAGGGGCTATTACTGTCACCCATATTATTCCACATCTATCATGGTGGTCAGCGTCCCCTGACCCTATCTGTCAAAGGAGCTATTACTGTCGCCCATAATCTATCCCCCATCTGCTCTGGTGGATAGCGCCCTCTGATCCTAGCTGACCAGGGACCCATTACTGTCTCTCATAATTATTCCACATCTATTATGCTGGTCAGCGTCCTCTGATCCTAGCTATCAAAGGAACTCATTACTGTCTCTCCTAATTATTCCACATCTATTATGGTGGCCAGCGTCCTCTGATCCTAGCTATCAAAGGAACCCATTACTGTCTCTCATAATTATTCCACATCTATTATGGTGGCCAGCGTCCTCTGATCTTAGCTGACCAGGGACCCATTACTGTCTCTCCTAATTATTCCACATCTATTATGGTGGCCAGCGTCCTCTGATCTTAGCTGACCAGGGACCCATTACTGTCTCTCCTAATTATTCCACATCTATTATGGTGGCCAGCGTCCTCTGATCTTAGCTGACCAGTAACCTATTACTGACTCTCATAATTATTCCTTGTCAGCAGGAGTCTGTGTTCCTCACTACTAACGAGGGCTCATTATTTATTCATTAGTCCCAGCTACTGCCCGCATTGGGACCGCTAAAGTGAGATTGATGTATTTCCACTCGAAATTATCATTCATTAGTCCGAGCTTAGTAGGGCCGGCCACTTGTCAACTCCACGTGAGCCCGTGGTACTAATTATACCCTCGTTATTTTCATATCAAGGGAAATTATAAAATTACCCGACCGTGATATTGGTCGTATACACTTATAGTGTAACAACTCCTCCCAAACCTACCCGAAAAAAAGGAATCTTAATTCACAAGATTCGTTTTTTTTTCATTACACAATATTCAGACCACAAAACCATTTCAAACAATTAAACATGTTAT